>JAJTUV010000380.1:0-732500 GCA_021653895.1 Mastomys natalensis
ATGATGGCTCATCTTTCCTGAGTAATGTCTTATTCCTTGCCTGTTCTCATTCTTATTTTCTTTTATTATGATAAGAAATCTGAAAGGCAAGCATTGTAAAGCTCTGTTTCTCTCCTCCCTCTCCCCCTCCCCCTCTCCCCTCCCCCTCCCCTCCCTCCCCCTCCCCCTCCCTCTCCTCTCCCTTCCCCCCCCCCTCTGTGTGTGTGTATGTACTTGTGAAGGTCAGAAAGTTTTTGTAGATAGGATCTCACAGTTAACTTGGAGCTCACTGAACCCCAGACTAGCTGACCAACTGCTTCAACCATCAACCATTCTTTGCCCTTCATGTCCCAAATTAAGCCATGTAACCTCAGGAATCCTCCAATTTCCTCCCACCTCACCACTGGGCTTACAGACATGGACTATGTATGGTGCTTTTAACTTGGGTGCTGGGAATTGGACAAAGTACCTTATGCACATGTATCACACACTTTACTGACAGAGCCTATCCCCAGCCTCCAAAAGTTTTATAAAGTTTCATAGTAACTATCTTAAACTACATAGGATGAAAGAAAATCAAGGACAAAATGTAGATATTTATATAGCAATATAACACATTTCCACATTTTATTGATAAATTAAAAATAATTGCATCCAAGTATTCCCAAAAGAAAACTACTGAAAAGACTAATTAAAAAGGCTGGTTTTGTGTATGGGATTGAAAGTGAAGGTAATTTTCTCCTTAATTGTGTTTCAAATTAGTGTTACCTATCATCAAATCGATTTCAAACTTTTTATTCCACACATATTCTTAGCTTGCATGCTGAAGCCATTGCAGACTTAATTTGGCTCAAGGCCGGCCTGCAGTTTGCTGACTCTGTCCTTAGATGGAGAAAGCAGAGGAATCAATCTATGTCTATCAGATTAACACAATCAAGAAAACTTGAGTCTGCTTGAAATGCCTCAGAATCTGACCATATTTTATGGGAAGAATGATTTGAGGGAATCTGGTGGATCCTGATTTCTGAAAGAAGGTTCTAGAATTCATAACTAAACTTCATCTGTCTTTTTAGACATTTCATGTTTACAAAGTGATTAGATAGAATTGACAATTTTTTTGGATTGGATACTTTCTTTATTTACATTTCAAATGTTATCCCCTTTCCAGATCTGCCCTGCAGAACCCCCTATTTCATCCCCACACCCTCTGCCTTTCTGAGGGTGCTCCCCCACCCACCCATCACTCATTACCCACTTACCCACCTACCCACCTACCCACCTACCCACCTACTCACTTACCCACTCTCACCTTCTTGCTCTGGCATTCCCCTACACTGGGGCATCGAACCCTGAGAGGACCAAGGGCTGCTCCTCCCACTGATGTCCAACAAGGTCATCCTCTGCCACGTATACAGCCGGAGCCATGGGTCCCTCCATATATACTCTTTGGTTGGTTGTCCAGTCCCTGGGAGCTCTGGGGAGTCTGGCCGGTTGACACTGTTGCTCCTCCCCAATGGGGTTGCAAACCCTCTCAGCTACTTCAAGTTCTTACTGACACAGTTACAGACTTGTGGCCATTTCAGCAGGAAGACCAATTGAAGAAAGCACTGAGGGGTGCTCATCAGAAGGGAACATATAAGAGAAATGGACAATTGGAAAGAAATTTATTCCTTCATTCCTGTCTCTTCTATCCAAACACGCTATGGAGAGGGGAAAGGAACTCCACAGATATTCACAACAATGCAATGGCATTCCTTAGTATTATTGTAGATGAAAGTTGGGAAAAGAGGGTGTGCAGAAATATCAGTAGTGGTAGCATGCTTTGCTTCTCCTGCCATGCCATGAAGAACATTCTGTGAGCCCCAAACAGAGAAAGTGTGTCTTCCCTTGCTGCTACTGCTGCTGCTGTTTCTGAAAATTATGACTATTGAGACAATTGGAGAGTCAGTGTCAAGAGAGAATATCCAAATAAGTCTTCATAGGAACACAAATACTTGAAGAGTATTTTATTACATTTTAAATTGAGATTTTCTTCATTTTTATTTTACGTGTATGGGGTGTTTTGCCTGCAGACATGTCTATACATCCTTTGTTTGCAGGACTCACAGAGTCCAGCAAAAGGCATTGGATGATCTAACTGGATTTACCAATGGCTGTGAGCCACCAGGTGAGTGCTGGGAATGGAAGTTGGGCATCTCTGGAAAATCAAGTGTTCTTACCTGCTAAGTCAGTTCTCCAGCTCCCACTTGAAGGCTTTAAACTAATTTAGCATCATGAGAAGTAGAGAAAGCAACAGAGAGGAACCATTGGAAATTTAGTTTAAGCATAATAGAATTGACATTGTCCTAAAATAACCATTGCTTGGGTAAACTTGAATGGTGATTGCCACACTTTTGTAGGAATCAGGACACTGACCAGCTGTGTCAACATTGCCTATTCAAGGGAAGAGATGTGGCAAAGAGCCCAGGGAAAAGATGAGAGTGAAGGAAAGTTGTACTTCTGGGGAATTACAGACCATAAGTCAGTTATGAATTTGGGCTTAGGGAAGGCATGAGAATTTCTAGCAGAACCCCAAGACTTCAGTGCAGAACAGATAAGGATAGGAGCCAGTTAAGAGAACAAAGAAGAGATGACAGCATCAGTAAGTCCTCAGGTGATAATGCAGAGATTGGTGTGAGCATAAGGCCAGGCCAAGTGTTTCCTCACAAGCTGGAAAGTTACACACACACACACCACACACACACACACACCACACACACCACACAATCATACTGGGACTCAAGTTTAGAAAGCTGTCTGGATTCTGTTGAATTCAGTATACTGACCTAGGACTTACATATCTAAAGCAATGTGGTCTGTGGAAAAGGGCAGTTCTTTGGAGGACAGTGAACTTCAAAGAGAAACCATGTGCTTTGTGGAGCTTTCGACGGTCAAGTTTGGTGATTAAATTTTTATTTCCTCTCTAGAAAATAAATTCCATTTAAACTCAACAGATTTCCGCTCTTATTGAATATTAAAGCAGTGCATGCCATTGATGAGCATCAGACCAATCAGCATTCATTATGGTTGATTTCTCATTGAACACTGAGGACCCAGTAAGTGCTCTGTAACATTTTAAGAATGAACTTGACATGAATTCCTGATAGAATGGATTGAGTAGTTGTATTACTTATGGCATAATGGTTTACTGCTAATGAAGAGAGAGAGATGGTATTGCTGCAGAAATATTATCACTGCAAAAACTAACGTTTTGTTTTCCCTTTTAAATGTGTAAGAAGTTTTATTTACCACATGAGCTTGGTTTCAGACAACATATCTACTAAAATGTAGGATAGAGACTTATTTTTAAGAGCTATCTATATATAACCCCCAAATCGAATTTTTCTCCTATAAAATCACAAGCACAATAAATAACTGGATTATCTAAAAAATTACTGTGGTATTTGTCTATCTGAATCAGACATAGAATTTCCTGCTTGGGTATTAAGCATCATCGAATATATCAGATTTTAGCTGTATGAACTGCTCCTACTCAAATCAGCTAGATGAGGGATAAAACAGGACATAATAGATACATTTCTTTAACATCATTGTGATGAATATGGAAAGGATTAGGTAAGGATAGACTCAGTGATTATGAATATTAGAACTCCAGAAGACATCTTAACCCCATTGTATTGAATCTCACTAAAATAGAATAATTGTCAAAAGATCTAGTTACCATGGTGATAATATCTTTTAAGAGTAGGTAACTAAAATCACTCAATTGTAATATCAGAAAATATTGAATACAATTTACATGATTTTTCTCTTCGCTTTCAATATTAACTTTTTTAATTACATAAGACTACTATAAAAGTACGTTTTAGGTGCTAGAACCAAATGATAAGGAAAGATTGCATTATGAATGATTAATTACATATTGAAGGAAGCATCTATCTCTATAAAATTATTGTTTTTCTGTTGTATAAAATATAACACAATCTGACCTTGTCGGGAATAGGTGGGAGAGGAAGTCCTTGGTCCCATGAAGGTTGAATGCCCCAGTGTGGGCGAATTTGAGGGTGAGGAGGATGGAGTGTGTGGGTAGGTGGGGGCACATCTTCATAGAAGCAGAAGAAGGGGGTATGGGATAGGGAATTTCTGGGTATGGGGGGAAATGGGGAAAGGGGATAACATCTGAAATGTTAATTTTCTTTAAGCAACAACATGAAGAAAATGTGGAACTAGAATGTGAAAATAGGATAATGTTGGCTAGATAAGCAAAGACAGTGAAGTGAATATTGTTGGAACAGCACGACCAAGTAGCCTTATATTTGGGATTGAGCAAAGGAAAAACAATAGAGAAGAAGAGTCATGGAAGGCAATAGCAGATTAGAATTTGGTTGCAGGAGGAAGGTGAAGGATTTATAATGAAGAGCCTTCCTGAGAGCACTCAGAGTGGATGTTTGTGTTTTCTTAGTGAAGCCATCAAGCTTGGTGTGTTTGATGTGGAATTCCTGCAATTATAGGAGGGTTTAGCAAGAGGTTGTGATAGAGATGGTAGAATCCTCTTTAGAACTACAGCCACATCAGTGCGTAAAGAACATTCCTTAGCACAGCAGAAATGTAAAGCATAAACACACAGTTATTGAAGAACAAAAGCAGAATTTTGACAGCTTTCACTCTCTACCAGATATAATGTTTTCTTCTTGGCTTTCTTTGACATGCACTGCATTGGCCTAGAACTCACTATGTAAACAAGGAGGCCTCATATTTATGGAGATCCAACCACTTCTGTTCTCCAAGTACTAGGAGTGCCATTAGATTTTTAAGGTGCGCTTGAGAAAACCTGAGGTGTCGGTTTATGAGACATGAGTCAGTATTATCACCGCTTGTGAAACAAAATGGAATATACAGATAATTTATTCAAAGAAACTACTGTCATCTGTAAGCTTGTGTACAAAATTTTGTGTTGTCAAAACATTCATAATTTCAACTTAATGTACATTACAATTTTGAATTAATAAATATGAATGTACTCATTCAAAAATGCAGCATTCAGTGGAGATCTAGGGAGTTGGGTAGATAGCCTGCTGCTAAAACTGTAGTTACTTGGTGGTTTGAGATTGTCAGAGAAAACGACAATCAGTAGCATGCCTTTGAAAGGAGAACACACCAGCCATTGCAGTGTTACAACAGCAGATGAAGAAGAATGTTGTCCTTGCTTCACGTACCTGCTAAATTCTCCCGAGTAATTCAGCCCTTCAATGAATCAGTCATCTGAATAAGTTCCCATTCTATCTTCCATGTTCATCTGGGTTAGGAAGGGATGAGCAGTGCAGACTCTTTGGGAACTGTTTAGTAAAGAAAGGCTTTGCCAAGTATACCTTGATGGTATTTTGACTTTTGTCTCTTGGAAGAAGATTGTTAATAAAAAAACAGCAAATGGGTAAAGAGAAATACAAAAGAGTATTGTAAGTATTGTATGGTATAGTACAGTATGAAGGAAAATGGCTAATCCAGGAGCAAATGGGAGACCCCAAGGGCAAAGAATGCTGTTTGAAATTTTTATAGGCTTATTCTTTGTTGTTGTTTTAACATCTATGTTCCCGAGAAAACTGCAAAGAGGAACTCAGCATGAGTCTCAATGAGATTTGTGACCAACAGCTCTGGGGATGTACCTAGAGTTGAAGGACAACTGCAGCTTCTTATGGAATTTCTTCTGAAGAACAAGGGGTTTCAGGAATCACAACACTAATAAAACAAAGTATTAACATTATTGTAAGATAACATTTTCCTATGAGATTAAACATATTCTGAGATGAACCATTATTTAAATTTAAACCAAGAACAAAATTTTTAAAAAGGACGAAAAAGATGAAACGTAGAAAGACTATACATATTTGAAATAATTTTAGTGTAGATTTTTATGTAAATTTGGAAAATGAAAATTAAATAGTATTGTGAACTGCTTGTGGATTGAAATGAAATTTTTATCAAGCATTCCACTAGCAAATATTGTCTAGAAAATCATTATGAGCCCAGTGGTTTTGATATTGACTATTTGTGGGTGTTAAAGTAATCATTTTAGTATAATGCAATTACATATTTAATTTTAACAATAACTAATAAGTCAGCTTAAGGCAGATAACTGACACATACATATGTATGTGTGCATATGTACACTAAATTTCTATCTTATGCAAGGACTGTTGTGAACAAAATTACAGTCATAGCAGTCTTTCTTTTCTGCCTCTCAATGAGCAGCTAACACATTGAGTGGGAAAGGTGCTTGATCCATTTTTAGCCTTTTCAAACTGAATTCTAAGGTCTGTGTGACTTCCCAGAGGCTGAGACCTGTGAACATCAAGTTCTGAGTTTTCTTAGAAGTGAATGTACTGTTGGTGAGTCTCACATGCCTTGATTTTGTGGAGGATCAGTAGACAGTAAAGACCCTTGTCAGAATCCTGTTTTCTGGGATGAAGAGTGCTCATTCAAATACCTGTTTTTACTTCTCACCAGCTGGACTTTAGGACAGCACAACGATTCTCTACAGGGTACGTGGGGTCCCAGAGATTTGACCTTCTTGTCTGTACATAGAACCCAGGTTGATCTTTCTATTTTTAAATCATTTTTTAATGTTTATATTTTTTGAAATTACAATATCATAACCTTTTCTCATTAATTGCTGTTGCATACATATTTGTATACACATATATATTCCTAAATATAACCAGTTCAGTCCATATGTTGTTACTTGCATATAAGTTTCCAGAGCTGGCCATTTTGGTATTGGATAACCTATTGGTGTACTCTTCCCTGGAGACGATTTCTAATATCTTTAGCATCCCTTTGTTGCTGCTTATACTTCTTTGTGTATAGTTGAAGTCACATGATCTTTCTTCTTTCAACTCCAGCATGACTACTAGTGTCAGTTGTGTTCAGCTCACTGTGGACAGACATGTTGGTGAAATATTTTGTGTGTAGATTGATTCTCTCTATATATATATCATATACATATATACATATATACATACATACGCACACACACATACAACACACACACATCACACACACACCCACACACACACACATATATATATATATATATATATATATTATATATATATATGGTTGTGATGGCCTTGTGATGGTCCCAGGTTAGACTTTTACGGCTTAAAAGTAAGTAACTCCAAAGATCAGATTGATAGAAACATATATAGAAAAATTATATATTATTACCTGTGATTCTGATGCATTTGGTACATATCTCCTGTGTACATGGCTTTCCTTATCTATGCAAGAGTGGCATTCGTTCTACACCAGTAGACATTGACATACTACAAAGAAAGTTAATTATTCTCAAACAACCACTATTTTGGAGGAAAGAAAGCCACCCCAAATATGTAGTATTTTGGAGTGAAGGACATCTTCACATCAGGGAGAATATATGTATATTATACATATATATATGTATATATATTCATATTCATTTCTACAGCATATATACACATTCAGTTTTAGTTTTGAAGTTAGCATTTTCTTGGAGAAAAGTAAACCAAAATATCCATTAGAATGTGCATTCCACCCTTGAGAACTATGACAAGCAATTAAAGAATATGTTCAGCCATAGAAGCCTTGAGGGTATAAATTATTGCTTAAGGGTATTTTGACAACTTATTTGTTTCCTAGGATTTTGAAACTGAGCTACTTTTTATATTAATGGTTCATTCTATAAGAGATTTAGCCTTTGGTTAGCATTATGTTTTCAGACATAGAGTGTACATTCCATAATAACAGGGTGTCATGCATCTTCAAGGCTAAGCCGAACTTCTGGGAATAAATATGTTCATTTATATATATATATATATATATATATATATATATATATATATATATATATATTAATGATAACTTTGGACATGGTAATGTCCCCAGGTTAGCCTGTTTTAAGGCTCACAAATAATGTTATTTAGGCTAGAAAGAAGCTTTTGGAAAAATATAGACATTTTTTCCAAGTTAAACTGAATATATATATATATATATATATATTATATATATTATATATATATGTGTGTGTGTGTGTGTGTGTGTGTGTATACATACATACACACACATACATACATATATATCCTTGTACATGCTAGACAAATACAGTATCACTGCGCTAAGTCTCCAGCCCAGTTTTGTTTTCTTGTTTGTTTTTAGAATGGGTCTCATTCTATAACCCATATGGACTTCACAGGATCTCTAAGAAATCTTTCTGTTGGCTTTCTTTTCATCTTTTTCAATACTGTATTTGGGGGTCATTTCTCCCTTTTCCTGAATGTTTTTGCAACCACAGATTAAGAATGAATTCTGTGACTTCTTGAGACAACTTCTGAAATCCTATCAGCTACATATTTTCACATCTTTTCCCTGTGTTACATGTTTTACTGGGCACTGCTTCAGTTGTAGAGTAGTCCTTGGACATGGTGATGGCCACAGGTTAATCGATTTTAAGGGTCAGAAGTGTTATTATTTAGGCTAGAGAGAACTCTTTGGGAAAAAAAATAGATATTTTTCAACAAGTTAAATTTATGTCATTTTAATACTGATAACAAATAGGACATCTCATATCATCTATAGGAACAGTTTTTTAAAATTACTTTAATAAACTGTAACTGCTGGCCTTTCCACCCACACTCCAGTTCTGGATATAATGACGCTGAAACTTCATTACATATTAATAAATGCCTATACCATAATCTTGGCCTTGTTCTCTGACTACCTAATAACTTAATTAACACATCTATTCTATTCTATGTCTCCTTAGAGTTTGGATAAAATTCTTTCTGTGCCTGATTCGATCTCATAGTTTCTCTCTCCCTTCCAGAACTTCAAATTTCTATTTTTTGCTTCAGCTAATTGGTCATTCAGATTTTTATTGACAAATGTTGCTTCCATATAGTACACAAGAGATTCTTTCTACAATTCCCTCTCTTAGTCTAATAAAAGTATCTTTATCTTTGGATAATAAATTATAAACTATAATAACAATTATGAAAACTATCAGGTAAGACTACATTCACAATTTCCAGTACTTATATACTTGACAGTCTTGGAGAAAGCATTCTACTCTCTATCCTGTTTTGGTAAGTTCAGAGTTCTGTATCTAAATCAATTTCTATCATAACATGACTTGTATTAACAACCAAAAACAACATAACAACAGAAACTGAGGAAATTAAAAAAATCATCAGATTCTGCTACAAAAGATTATACTCAACAAAACTGGAAAATCTGGATGAAATGGACAATTTTCTAGACAGATACCAGGTACCAAAGTAAAATCAGGAGCAGATAAACCATTTAAACAGTCCCATAACCCCTAAAGAAATAGCAGCAGTCATTAACAGTCCCCCAACCAAAACAAAAAACAAAAAAAAAAGCCCAGAACCAGATGGTTTTAGTACAGAATTCTATCAGACCTTCCAAGAAGACCTAATACCAATTATCTTCAAACTATTCCAGAAAATAGAAACAGAAGAAACTCTACCCAATTCATTCTATGAAGCCACAATTACACTCATACCTAAACCAGCAAAGAACAAAGAAAGAAAACTTCAGACCAATTTCCCTTATAAATATCGATTAAAAAATACTCAAAAATTCTTGCAACCCGAATCCAAAAACACATCAAAACAATCATCCATCATGATCAAGTAGGTTTTATCCCAGGAATGCAGGGATGGTTCAATATTCGGAAATCCATCTACGTAATCCACTATATAAACAAACTCAAAGAAAAAAACCACATGATCATCTCACTAGATGCTGAGAAAGCATTTCACAAAATTCAACATCCCTTCATGTTAAAAGTCTTAGAAAGATCAGGTATTGAAAGACCATACCTAAACATAGTAAAAGCAATATATAGCAAACCAGTAGCCAACATCAAACTAAATGGAGAGAAACTTGAAGCAATCTCACTAAGATCTGGGACTTGACAAAGCTGCCCACTCTCTCCCTACTTATTCAATATAGTTCTGGAAGTCCTAGACAGAGAAATTAGACAACAAATGTAAGTCAAAGAGATACAAATAGGAAAGGAAGAAGTCAAAATTTCACTATTTGCAGATGATATGATAGTATACTTAAGTGACTCTAAAACTTCCACCAGAGAACTCCTAAACCGATAAACAACTTCAGCTAAGTGGCTGGATATAAAATCAACTCAAACAAATCAGTAGCCTTCCTCTACGTGAAAGATAAACAGGCTGGAAAGGAAATTAGGGAAATGACACCCTTCACAATAACCACAAATAATATAAAATACCTTGGTGTGAATCTAACCAAGCAAGTAAAAGATCTGTATGACAAGAACTTCAAGTCTCTGAGGAAAGAATTCAAAGAAGATCTGGGAAGATGGAAAGATCTCCCATGCTCATGGATTGGCAGGATTAATAATAGTAAAAATGGCCATCTTCCCAAAAGCAATCTACAGATTCAATGCAATCCCCATCAAAATTCCATCTCAATTCTTTACAGAGATAGAAAGAGAAATTTGCAAATTCATTTGGAATAACAAAAAACCCAGGAGAGCGAGAATTGTTTTCTCTATGTTCACAGCAGCCTTAATTAAAACAGCCAGAAGGAAGCTAGGAAGAACCCAGATGTCTTTCAACAGAGGAATGGATACAGAAATTTTGGTATATTTACATAATGTAGAATTACTCAGCTATTAAAAACAATGAATTTGAGAAATTCTTAGGTAAATGGATGGAACTAGAAAATATCCTGAGTGAGGTAACCCAATCACAAAAGAACTCTCATGGTATTTACTCACTGATAATCAGATATTAGCCCAAAAGCTGGCAATATCCAAGATGCAACTCAAAGACTGCATGAAGCTCATGAACAAGGAAGACCAAAATGTGGGTGCTTTGATACTTCTTAAAAGGAGAAACAAAATACTCATGGGGCAAATATGTAGACAAAGTGTGGGACAGAAACTATAGGAGTGATTATCTGGAAACTGTCCCACCTGGGTATCCATCCAATGTACAGTCACCAAAGGTAGATGCTGATGTTAATGCCAGAAAGTGCACGCTGACAGGAGCCTGATATAGCTGTCTCCTTAGAGGTCTGTCCGAGCCTGAAATATACAGAGGAGGATGCTCACAGCTAACCATTGAACTGATAATGGGGTTTCCAATGGAGGAATGAGAGAGAAGAGTGAAGGAGCTGAAAGGGTTTGCAGCCCATGGGGAGAGCAACAATACTAACCAACCAGAGCTCCCAGGTCTAAATCACCAGCCTGGGAGGACATAGGGAGGGACCCATGGCTCCAGCAGTATAAGTATGGGAGGATGGCCTTGTTGGGCATTGGTGGGAGAGGAGAACCTTGGTACCATGAAGGCTAGACACCTAGTGTGGGGGAATTTGTGGGTGGGGAGGTGGGAGTCGGAGGGTGTGTGGGGGTACATCCTCATAGAAGCAGGAGGAGGGGGGATGGGATAGGGGGTTCCTGGGTGTGGGGGCTAATGGGGAAATACATCTGAAATATAAATAAAATATCCAATAAAAATTTAAAACACTTTCTCAAAGTCCAAAGCATCAGAGACCTGAGGCCAATAACTACAACCTGAGCATGCAGGAAGTGTACTCAAGCAACTTCCAAAGTTCAAGAAATATAAGGGATAGTTGATTGCCTGGAAAGTCCCTCAAATTTTCTTTCTTTTGCCTTAGAAACATCATGAGTGGCCTCTGGGCAAGTATATCTGAAAACATTTTCTGTGAAGCAGGCAATATGAAGAACTGCTTACCCTGTCTTGGCACAGCTCAGCAGTTGACTTCCCTGCCCATTGTTTGTCCAGTTTGGACAGCATACTACCAACAGTTGATGCAAGGGCAGTTTATTGCCCAATGTGGTGCTGCTAGGAGCTGACATGTCTCATTGTCAAAAAGCCTTTTGTTAATAAAACATGCTTAAATGCCATTTTCTATGGATGTCTTAGGTTTTTGAAGACCATTTATTTATGTATGGTATACCTGAATTGGCAAACATTCTTTGTTTCTAGCTATTTACTGTCTGTTCAACTTAGGTAGCATATTCATGGAATTAATTAAGCTAGTAACTAATATGATCATAAGTTTAGTTGTCTGATTATAAACTTGCATTCCTTAATTATCCTAAAAATTGTGTAATAGCATGTTTTAATAGGACTAGAACTTACTACAACATTTTAAAGAATTACATAAGTACAATACCTTAAAAAGAGTTGATATATAGTATTTTTTTGAACAAAATATAATCCTATTCTGTATCAATATACAAAGTCTTCACCAATGTAAAAATCTGTCTTGTTGTTATTCTTTGGTCTAAAAGTAGAATCACTAATCTAACTTTTTATCCTGTTATTCCTATATCTCCCTATTTTTTTCTTTCATGTCTACAGCCAAGACCTTTAGGGAACTTCCCTTGTCAAATCTTATTTTTATCAATTTGGACAGAAGCCACAATTTTTCTTTTCCTGTGTCAGAGCCTCTCCCAGCCTGTTCCTTCTGTTTTGAAGTTAAGACATTCAGTCTGGTTTAGTTCAGTAGATTTTTTTCATAGTCCAATATCTCTCAGCAGGTGTTGTTTTCTGCTTATTGGCATTCACCAACTTTAAAGTTAATAAGACATGTGATCTATCTTTGGGGGTCTTTATTATCTCATTTTGTTCATTAAGCATCTCCTTTAAATTATGATTAGATCTCTCTACAACTGCTTGTCCTGTTAAAGGTGTCTTCAGAACTTAAGACCAAAAAAACAAAAAAAAAAAAAAACAAAAAAAAACCCCAAAAAACAAAAAAACCATTGGAATTCTGAATATGTATTGATAGTATAGCATATCAACATGTTCACATATCTTAATTTTCCAAACTCTACAAAATGCACCATATATCTATTGTATGACATAGTTCTAAGGTAGCATCAAACATAATCTGTACTCTGATTTCAATATATTGCCCCTCTTTGGGTTGACACATTCTAATTCCTCAAGCCTTTGTGGTTTTTTTCTTATCTGGATCTATTTGCTATTCTAGATTGAATTCTTCTGAAACATCTTTATTATAATTTCTCTTAAGGACAATACATAAAATTATAGTTGTTACCAAAAAATAACTATTTGTATGCTGATAGGTGAAACAAAATTATATGGGATCCAGATGCAGAATATCATTGCATTTTTACATTCACAGAAAATATTTTTTTAAAATCTAACTCTTTCCTTAATGACTTTACTTTTTTATTTTCAAACTAAGGATTCCTTCCTATGATTTTTTTTAAATACCCAGTTTATTTTCATTTTTTCTTTTTCTGAGTGAAGTAGTGCCGGGCGTGCTGCTGATGTTTACTCAAGGGCTATTGGATCAAAGTAGATCAAGAGCCTGCGTGTTTTTCTGTGTGCTTAGATAGGAGTCATTCATTTACTCTCAGATGCTGCCATATCAACAGAACGCTATGATGTTGGAATGTACCTCTGTAGTAATCAATTTACAGCAGGAAGCACTTCTGGCAATTGTAGATAAATACTTTACAATTTGTCTACATTTGCAAGATAAGATGCCAGAGTGGAGAAATGATTAGCAGAACATTGTTTTTATCAACACTGTCCACATGACAGACTTGCCTGGCTTGAGTGCATTTATGATGTGAGTCAACTGCCTTGTGTATTTTTTTCTTTTTGGAATATTTAACTAACATTAACAACACATTTTTGAAAGGGTGTCAGTATGAGAATGAGCAGAGCTTAGTTCTATGTTCACGGTGAAAATTTTAGCAGCACATTGTTCTCTGTTGGTCTCAGTTGGCTTATATGCGACACAAGAAATTGAGACAAGAAATATCACTGGAGTTACACAAAGGAATGTATTGGCCTTACAAGTCAATAGCTTGGATTTTTATCATAACCATGTATAGTTTCAATTTTGTGTCTGTCAAACTGTGGAGATATCTGGGATAATTGATAGGTTTCTATAATGCTTTTTGGTCATCATGAAAGCAGAGATCTAGACTAAATGTGACAAGTTCAACTGTCTGGATTACATATCAACTACAAAACTGAGTAAAGAAAGAGAGAGTAAGAAACCTCATAACCCAGTCAACATGTGTTCTTTCTGAGGGTACAGCTGTTGACTTCACAGATCAATGTCAAATCTGCTGACCTGTAAGGGAAAGCTATATAAATGGCCTTTAGTACGAACTCTCCAACTGTTAAATGTTAACAACTAATACAATGTGTATTAAATTAAATATTCAGTAGTTTGGAACATATGCACTGGTCACTACTTTGGAATTCTACTTCATTTCAGTGGTTTTCAAATGTTTTCTCATAATAATATGCATTCCCCCATCATAATCTAGTAATCCCATGATTCTTTATGTTTATATGTGAAACAGATTTCTAAAGCTGTATAACTAATGCAATGAAGTTTCTATTTCACTCTATATAGCAGATTTTGTTGATGCTAAATACAGATCCCACCTCAAAGATAATAAAAACAGTTTATTCTGAGCCAAATGAAAGTGACCATGACATGGGATATGGTTTCAGGGTGCCTCACATAACATGCTCTAATGTGTAAGCAGATGCATGAACATCTTGAGTGATATAACAAAAGAAAGTTATAAGTCAAAGCATTTACTAAATATGCTGATGAATCTGCAAGTGAGTGAGCTACAACAAAATGGGGGAAACTATACTACATAAGTCTCAGATGCTACCCGAGATTATCTTTTGGGTTATTAAGAGTAATTGGCTTGCTAAAAATATATTTTAAAAGTTTTACCTGGGATGTTAGGTATAAAGGTAGACAGTATATGACTATGGGGACTAAAGATAGCCCAAGATTATTTGATTCTGGATCTGCAGTGTGGGATTGTTTCCTTTTCTATATTGGATCAGTTCATTGGCTTCTACAATATTCCATTTCTTTTCATCATCTATTTCTATTCATCAATTTTGTAGATATTGTATTGTCTGAGCAGTTCTATTCATAGGTTCCCTGTTGGTTGAACATCACATTTTATGTACACACAGGCCAAGTACTTTAAGTCTGGTAGTGCTGGGAAGACTCATTCATGGGATTACAGAAAGATGAAGTTAGCGTGGGCCAGAAAGCAGTCTTTAGTGGCAAGTATGGTTGTTAAAAACATCAAGAAAGATTCCCAGATCCTATGAATATCTGTAGTCATCACAGTCTAGACATGATGTTCTCTCTGTTTCTGCCCATGCATCTGTCTTAACATCTACATGCCACTCACAGTAGTAAGAGTATACCATAAGTTCAAATAATCAAGAATACAGAATACTTCTACAAGTAAAGGCAGTAGATGAAAGAAACTTGCATTTTTTTAACTCATACAAAAAATCAGTTTTTAAGCAAGCTAACTACATATAGTCTCTCCCATGCCTAGTTATTCATAGTTTGTGAACTATTTTATGTGATGTTTGCTCTATTTGCAATGGTTTATTATTGTTCTTTTACAGAACTTCATGCATGAGCACTGAATCTATATTATTTCTGTACTCTTTCTCTTCTCCCATATTCAATGTTTTCTTCTTTAATTACTATTCTGTTTCTCTCACATATACATGTATACATAACCTACTAAGTCAACTGACCAATTTTATTTAGATTATTAGTTTTAGTTATATTGATTTTACAACCATAACCCCATACAGAATTTGGTTGAATTTAAATTTAGAAAAGACTCAGGTTTTATATCCAGATCATTACAACTTAGTTTCAGGTGGTACTTTGAATTGTCTTATTATTTGGATTCTATACCAAATTACAGTTTAGACAAGTAAAAAGCACTGTCACATTTCAGAGTAAATCAGACAACATTTAAGTATCATTTTAAAACTCTTCCCTCTAAACTGTCCTTTCCCATGCATCAAACAATAGTGGTTGACACAGAAAAAAAGTAGTCAGAATCTTAAGAAGTTAGGGTTCCATAGATGTTGTGGGTGTAGCAAAATCCAATTATGTGTTTCATAATCACAAAGATAAATGGTATTCTGGAAGGAAAGATTTCATCATGTTGTCATCTACTTCTCTTTTGTGAAGGTTAGTGGTGTCTATTATTCTTCCAATTCTGGCTAAATTAAATATGGTTCCCCCAGACCCACTTTTAGAGGTTTTATTTTTTGTTACAAGATTATTATCTAATTATGTGTGCTTTTCTAGGACTATGTGCACAGGAATGCAGCCAGGAAGTACAGAGATATGAATGCTGTTGTTCAGCTGGCTTTTTCATTTTCATGCAGTCCCTAGAGGGGTGCCACACACATTCAGAGTGTGTATTTTCACCTTAATTAACCTGATCTGGATAATTCTTCACAGGCAATCCCAGAGGCTTGTCTCATGGTGATTTATGGTCCTATCCACTTGATAAGTAATGCTAATCATCAAAATAGCACAAGTTAAGTTAGCTATGTACTTTCAACATCCCCACCTCTCACAGTCATGAATTTCTAATCAGTCCAACAGCCTCTTAGAATCTTTTGCAGATGTGCAGGGTATTTTCTTCTAGGAAAATTATCTATTCTATTATGCATTTTAATCTAATATTAAATTTCTCTCAAAAGAAGTCCACATAGTTATTAAATAATTTTTACAATTCACCAGTGGATTATTATCTACATTAATTTTTGTGAAGAAAAAAAAACCTAGATGGCAGTATTGTTAAACATGAATGGTACTGGGGATGTCATTATGTCGTCATTTCAAAAATAAAAATAATTATCATAAAAATACATACAAAACATTTTTTGGGAATTCCTGCCTAGAATCTAGACATCTAAAATAATTTTTTGCAGTCAACTTCTTTAGCTTATAATCTTAAGAAACATTTCATACCTGTTCTGAACATGTTAATTTCTAGGTTGAATGTAAAGCCTCTGCCTCTAGACCTGAACTATCACCAACCAGCATGAAACAGAGATAGGATTGATCCTGTGGTCATGACAACAAAATAAACAAAATAGCACAGTGGTTTTTAGGCTTATAATAATGGTAACAATCTGTTATTACTGCCCAATGGGAGGGAGGCAGTACAGGTAACATCCACTTGAGATTCTGTCCATGACTACTATCTATTACCTTCCAAATCCACATTGTCTTACAAGATAATGGTGTAGACAGAGTAGAGATGCTTCACTTCTGTCAGGACACCATGATAGAGCTTCCATGAGGTCACTAGCTATAGTAGGACTTTTCAGTGATGCAGTTGTGGTTTGGTCACCAATGTTCCCATGAGTATCCACTCACTCATGGTCCTATAGTTAAGCACAACAAACTCATTTGTTCACCAAGCTACATTTGTAGATAATCTATTTCTTTGGTCTGTTATCGGTGCCGAACATGAGTTAAGTGAGTATTTATTAGTATGTTTGCAGGAAATTAAGTAATACAACATAGGAAATTGTGATTTCTATGTGATCCACATAACCATGTAACTTAGAAGTAATAGTTCTAAGAAGACAAAGATGAAAGAAAGGCATGGGAAAATATTTGATAATACATAGGAACATATAAATGAGCATGATACCTCTTTTTAATAAAGGAGATCATTTTCTTCCCTTTAGTCAAAACAGGTAGCTTGTGTAGGTATTTATTCACATGGTCTGTGAGGATATGCATCTCAGTTTCCAAGTGTTGTTTCCTGACAAATAAATGTGGATTTCCTCATAAAGTAAATATAGGTGTCTTTGTGTGTTGATTCTGTTCATACAATTTATAATTTATCAGATATGTAATATGGAATTGATCAATGTTCTCTGCATAATGTCACATTTATTTGTAAACTTTTTTCCTATTAATATATTTTATTATTAACAAGTCTGTGTATGACAATAGCTTCCGGATATAACAAAAAGATATGAAAACTTCATAATAAACTAATTTATAGTTCATGGAATTTACTATTAGGTGAAATAATAGCAAAGTAAAATTATTAAACTTTTGTAATTATAAATATATCAATTAACATTTTCAAAATTGAATGATTTATGCAATATCACATGATACGTTTTTTATGTATTTTGCTATATATATAGTAATATTCTAAAATCATATATATATTCTCAGAGAGTTACTACATATGAAGACTGTGTTATTTGGGGTGTTTTAAATAGAAATGGCCCCAATATGCTCATATATTTGAATGCTTGGTCATTAGGGAGTGGCTCTACATGACAGGGATTAGGGGGTGTAGTCATAGCTTTGTTGAAGAAAATGTGTCTTGGGAGTTGGCTTTGGGGTTTCTGGTACTCAAGCCAGGCTCAGTGTCATTCTTACTGCTGTCTGTGGATCTGGATGTAGAATTCTCAAGCTTCTTCTCCAGCACCATGTCTGCCTGCACGGTGCAATGCTTCCCATCATGATGATAATGGACTGAACCTCTGAAACAGTCAGTAAGCCCCAATTAAATGCTTTCCATTATAAGAGTTGCCATGGTCATGGTGTCTCTTCACAGCAATAGAACACTAAAACATTGCTTTACTTAAAAGGAATCATTTGTATCATTAAAAACATGGCTAGCCATGTATTTAACCTCATGGTTTAAACATACTTTCTGATAAACTTGTTTCTCAATTCTGACTTAAATTGAAGGAGTATGTTATAAGTAAGCTGTCTTCTTCCCAATTTCTTTTTACATTAATTTAACATACACCTGAAGGCTCTAAATTTCTTTGACTCTAAATTAACATAATTTTGACAGTATAGTTAGATAAAAATACGGTTAAAGTAGACATGTACCAGATTTATTGAGCTCTCACCACTCAAAATGTTTTTCATATATTACTTTATTAATTCTCATTATTTGAGAATGTTTCATCATTGCCATTTTATGAGTACAGAAGCTGGAGTTAGTAACAGTTTTGCACAGTTGGTGGCATAACCCATGTTTTAAACCACTGTGATATGTCTCTGTGTTTAGCTTAACTGACATTTTTGTGCCAGCTAGTAATCAAATCAGCAGAGTTCCTTGAGTCTGGAGGGGTGTCTTTCCCTATGAATATGGTTAATATTTAGTTACTGCACATCAGTAAATTTATATATCTTGTGAAAATAAAGAAACATATCTGTATAGTATTGAAGATGATTGTTTCACCTCAGCACCAGCCAGTTTATCTTAAGACCCTCAACGTGTTTTCTCTGATTCATTAGCTAAATGATTATTACCTTATACTTTGGTACTAGAGCTGTTGGATTAGGCTATGATCAGCTGGCAGGTAGTCACTGGTTGTTTAAAGGCTTGCACTCATCCTTGAGTAATAGAGTTTAATGCAGTGCTTTCATAACAGTCTTGTGTGATGAACCAAAATCACTTAGGGAGTGGTAGCTAAGGGTTTAGCTAGAATTCTCTGCTCTTGAAAGTGAACATGAATGTTGGAAGGAAGTCATTCCATTGAAAAGTCTTGGCTTATACATTTATTTGAGTGTGTGTGTGTGTGTGTGTGTGTGTGTGTGTGTGTGTGTGTGTGTATGTGTATGTGTGTGTGTGTGTGTGTGTGTGTGTGTGTGTGTGCACTTTCATGGATGTACATATGGAGATCATAGGAAAACTTTTAGGGTTAGGTTCTGTCTTTCTACAATTATTTGTTTAGAAAGTTATGTACTTGGATACTTATTTACTCTTAAGAAATTACCAAAGAGGTAGAAGAAGTAGAGACTGGGAAGATGGGGAGATGGGGAGATGGATCACTCAGTGAAGTGTTTGTCACACAAGCAAGAAGATTTGAGTACCATTTTCATCACTCACATAAGCCACCAGTTGTGATGTACTACCTTTGTAACTCTAGTGCTGGGGATGAAGATACAGAATCCCTGGAGTTCCCTGGCCAGAGAGCGTTTTCTTAAGTCCAGCATCCCACCAAAAGACTTTATCATCATAAAACAAAATAGATTGTTCTTAAGGGTGAATGACAGCCAAGTTTGTCTCCTTATCTCTAAACACATGAGCAGGACACACAGGACACATGCAAACACACACACACACACACACACACACATCTCACAAGTTAGTAAAATTATGGGGGATCAATTTATAAATTGTTGCAACATAATCTTAGTTGCAAAGTTAGGCAGAAAGCAGAAAGACCCTTCTTCAACACTATCTCCTTATGGGGTAACTGGAGGGAAGCAATGTAAGAGTCCTACACCATGAATTTGTCTTGTCATTGGGGTGAATTGAAAGATCTGTTGACTCTGTGGTTCTCATTCTGGGTCATTAACCATTGTCCCTAGACCTATGTTTCCCTTGGAAGATAAACTATCTTCATTAGGCTGCAGTTTTCTTACATTGAATGATCTCTTGTCATTTTCCACAAGAACATGGAGTTGAAAATGTTGTACCTGTCACAAGATGTTTGAAGAGCAGAATGTCAGTCACAATACTAAATACAATGAGCAATTTTTGAAATTAGATAAAATTCCCCATTCCAAATTTTCATTCTGTCATTCTGTGAGCTGCACAAACATTCAAAAGAACACATGAATCTATCTTTGTGTCTACTTAGAAATAATAATACTTGCTGCTTCAAATTTTATGCTAATATACATGAGATTTTTATATATCTACATACTTGTCATAAATATATGGTAAGTAGATATATGTCAAGGCAGTAGATATGTTTTTTATTTAATTTTATAGGAGCATCAAAAATTGATGTGTTGGGTAATGATGATGAAAAACAATTTCTTCTTTGAGTAAATTTGATGAGTTGTAGACTTACAGCAAAGTTTCTCAGTCTCTCTGTGGCAAAGATAATAAATTATGTTTAAAGGGAGAGACAATGGATGATGACATAAGCTGAAAGCCATGATTAAAAAACCACCACTACAACAAAAGATTAGTTGGTTCTCTTGGTCTTCCTGTGTAGTTCTTATCCCCTTAAGGGCCTCCATTCTTCCTCTTATTTTTCCATAAAAGTTCCCAAGCTCCAGTCACTGTTTGGGTGTCTACTTCTGTCTGAGTCAGCTGCTAGGTGGAGCCTCTCCGAGGGCAGCCATGCTTGACTCCTGTCTGCAAGCATAACAGAGTATCATTAATAGTGTCAGTGATTGGTGCTTGGGATTAGTCCCAAGTTGAGCTGGTCATTGTTTGGCCATTCCCCCAGACTTTGCTCCATCCCCCATCCCTGCATTTCTTGCAGACAGAATAACTTTGGGGTCAAGAGTTTTTTGGTGGGTTGGTGTTCTTATTGATCTACTGGGCTTTCTGTCTGGCTTCAGGAGGTGGCCTCTTATATATATCCCCAGTGCTATGCATCATAGCTATGAGTCACCTCCATTGATTCTTGGGTGCCTCCCTTATCCCAGGTCTCTGTATTTTCCTGGAGATGCCCCCTACCTCTCTACATAGTCATTTACAAATTTTCATTAATTCTCATGGCCACCTGGCCATCCCTCCTGTCCCTAACCACACCTCATCCTGAATCCCCTATACCCCTCCACATTCCCTCTATAAACCATTTCTCTCCCTCCATCTGCCTCTTCCATAGGAGGATGAATTGCACTTCTAAGGGGATAGGAATTCTACAGGACTAATCTGGACTCTTGGAGCTCTCAGAGACTGAAGCACCAACTGAAGAACATATACAAGATGGACTTAGGCCTCCCCACACATATGTAGCAGATAAGTTACTTGGAGTACAAGTGGGTCCTGAACAATTGGAGTAGGGGCTATCTCAAAAGCTGTTGCTTGTATGTGGGATATATTCTTCTAACTGGGCTGCCTTGTCTGACATCAGTGGGCAAGGATGCTTCTAACCTCATAGAGACTTGATGTGCCAGGGTTGGGGGATACCCAGGGGATTGTTACCTGATAAAAGGAGAAGGGGAGGGGGATGGAAAAGGATTTTGCGAGTAGAAGATTGGAAGGGGCACAGTGAGCAGGCTGAGAGTAAATAAATAAAAATAATAATAAATAAAAAATTAAATTTAAAAAGGAAGGAAACCCACAAGAATTTGTGCGTTTGAGCTCACAGCAACTGTGACTGCAGGCCAAAGTTCAATCACACATAATCTTGGCTTGTGTGGGAAAGAATCTCATGAAGTTCCACCCTAACTAAGGAGCTGACAGTAACTGGACTTCTGGGGTGAGAGAGTCAGTTTTTTTCAGGGTGCAATCTCTGGGAGGCTACCATGCTCCAGTAGGTGGCCCTATACCTATTGCATATATTGACAACACTAAAGAGGCTCAGTAAACCAAACCAAACCAATCCAATCAATGCAACCAAACCAATCTAAGCATTATGTGAACTTGGTGCTGGGGAGGGATAGTAGGAATAGAGGTGAAGAGAGGAACTAGTAGAAGAGATGGATGGTGGCATGACTTAATCCAAATGTATCATATGAATTATGAATATCCTAAACAATAAAATAATATTATAAATAGAATCACCATAACCAATGTTGTTATTCACCATATTTCCCAAGCTGAACAATCTTGTAGGCAGTCCATTCTGTTTTGCTTCCCTGGTCCAACTTGTTAAATGTCAACATGTCTTTTCAGAGGTGGAGAAATTGATATTTATGTTCATTTGTTTACATTACTCATATTCTTTCATAAATTCCTCCCCAACTTTTAGACAGCCTTCAATTACAGTTTGGCAAATGTTTAACGATAAAATATGTTTGTAAGTATTGTCCATGTTTTGTTACTGGTAAAAGGAGATATTGTGCTTATTTAAATCAGGGTTGTTACTTTTTTTTTTTTTTTTTTTCAAAGAAAAACCGGGCTCAGTACAGGATGGGAGGCAATAAGTCATTTTAAAATGCCCTGCTTTTCTTAGTTGACAGGGATCAAAATGTTATAATTAACCCTCAAGTCATGGTTCTTTTCTCTGTTGTTGTCCTGGAGTTATAGTTTTCAGTTCTGTTGGAAACAGGATGGGGCAATCTTTTCATGGATTGATTGTGGTGTAACATCCTAATGGCATCTGGCTTGCTGCTGATCAAGAGGTGACAATAGAGTTAGGAAACTGACAGTGATGTAAAGGGTACATGACGGCCACACTCTCTGCTTTCGGCTATTTTTATGCATTGAATTGAGTTTGATCCCTGACTTTTCACAACTGGAAACCTGCAGTCTTTACCTGTCTGGTCTTAGAAGCACAATAGCCCATCTAATCTCTTGCCATATATGGATTCTCTCTCTCTCTCTCCTCTCTCTCTCTCTCTCTCTCTCTCTCTCTAACACCACACACACACACACACACACACACGTACACACACACACACACACACACACACAAGAGAGAGAGAGAGAGAGAGAGAGAGAGAGAGAGAGAGAGAGAGAGAGAGAGAGAGAATGAGAGAGAGAGAGACTTATACAATCTTGTTTCTTTTTTTCTATAATAGAGCCTGGTTATCTTTCTTGGAAAAAAAAAATCACAGCTGCTTGTCTCCATACTTCCACATTTCCTGAGCTTGCATTTTTTGCCTTTAACAAAGAGAAATGTACTACAATGGTCTTCCTAGATTGGAAGTACTTGAAGATTGGAAGTAGTTCTTTGTGGTTTTCCTCATTAGCTGAGATCATGGGGTGAGCAGTGGAAACATTATTACGTCCTATTTTGTGTTTGTATGGAATATTTTCACCTACACAGGAACCAAACAGGTCCCCTTTACTTCCTTCATTTGTGTTTTCTACAATCCTCTAGCATGGTATACTCCCTCCTCTCTGTGTCACTGTCTGAGGACCCCACATCTGTCCCTTAGTGAGCTCTGTATTACTCTTATTTCGTGCTGTCATGCACTTAAGTCTTCACCTTGCTCTGAGCATCTTAGTACATTTGTTATTAATCATGCTCTGAGACAAAGATCTGTGGGTTATATTTCTTATACTTTTCAATAGTGTCGTGTGTGTGGAGGTATTGAGCATATTCTTGTTGATTCCTTAAGATGAAGATTTGTGTTGTTGGTTTTGAGAAAACTGACACACAGTCATAGAGATATAGGATGCAGCCAAGTCAGGACTAATGGGCACAGAGTGGGACACTGTTTCAATTCAAATGAGTTTCTAATCATTCCATGAACATACTAGTGACAGTGACATGTATAAGTTAATTAATTCAACATATACTCATTGGGAAGCCACAATACACAGGGCTGTTGCTAGGCAGCTAAAGATACAGTACTAAGTAGAGCTCGTTAGATCCTTGCCTCTCAGAACTTATATTCTACTCCAGAGGACTAGAATTATATAATCACTCAGTGAACTGTTTGATTGTCTCTGCCAGGATTACAGTTAGGATGCATAAAGGAATTTATTGAGTCAGAAACACTTTAGCGAGAACAAATCTTACTCAGTGGGAAAAAAATGAGAGGATTGAAATTCAGCAAATAACAAGAGGAGGAACATCTATGTTAGGCAGAAAACACCAACAGCACATCATCAGGAAGCAGTGGGATTCCACAGGACATTTCACAATACCCATTCCCATTGTTACTGCAAACATCTTGAGGCACATGTTCCTTTATTTTTGCTTAATAACAAGTCCAAGTGTGTACTTCAAGGCATTATACTTTAGTTTCAGAGAAATAATGGTCCTGTTCATTGAGTTTGAATAATTTGCTTTAGTTTTTCAGAGAGTTGGCAGAGAAGAAGTAATTTGTCTGAGGTCAAAGGTAAAACAGAGTTGAGAAGTACAGGACAAAATACGAATGCAATAAACTTAGGAGCACGCCATGCTCGCTAGGGACTTGGGTTTGGTGATAAGGAGAAAAACAATAATGTTCCAGAGAGTAGGTGTGCATCCCTTTCTGTCTGAGAGCAAGAACATTTCCTCTGCCTCTTATGTGGACTGGGACTGATAGAGGCATTAAGCAGGCCCAGCACAGGACAAACAAGTGTGTCTGAGAATGTGTTGTCTCTCAGTCAGACAGGCCTGTTTTCTACTCCTGGTACTATTCAGAGGAAACTTCTCCATCTGTGAAACAGAAACAATATAGACAGCTCAGTTATTGTTAGTGTAAATCCTAGGCATAATACCTTAAACATAGAAACTCTCTACATTAATTTTCTCTTTTCTTATTCCTTTCTTCCTCATTGGTGGCACACTTTAGTACAGTGTAACCATATGGGAAGGATATGGCTCAGGAAGTGACTCATAATGTTAGCCTTTCTTAGCTTTTAGCTGCCCTCACCACTGTTCACTTTCTCTTTTTCAGTAGATGAAGATACTTGAACAATGCAAATTGTATATAGTGAAGGTATTAAGTGCATTGTTTCTGTGTATGGATACATTGTGACATGATTGCCTCCAACAACTTTACTAACCTATCTATCACCTTACCTGCTTGCCTTTTGTTTTTAACTGCAATACATGGAACCCAGACCCATATATAAAGTATAATACTTTTTATATATTCATATAAATATATTAATATTCATTCATGCTTATATGGATGAATGTATATTCATAATTCAAAATATTCATGTATATGAATATATATTCATAAAGTATAGTACTTTCTATGTATTCATACATAAATACAAACAACGCACTTTATACCTTCAATGTATACAGTTTGCAGTATATAAGTTGTTTGGCTAACATCTCACCTTTGCCTCCACCTCAGTTCTTGGTAGCCACTCTGTTCTGTTTCTCTGAGTTTGGTGTTTAAAAAAAATCCCACACGTGAGAACAAGCAGTCCATTTTTGCCACTCATTTAATTTATCTACTAACTGTGAGACTATAGTTCACATACTTAGTTTTAGATTTAGATTAATTATTTATTAAGGGTAGATATTAAGAACTCTCTCATCAAGTTGCTGTTCTGCTGGCATAATGCATGACACGTAATCAATGCATGATAAATCATGTTAGTTTCTCTTGAATGTTGCAGAACAGTCAAGCTTAAAATTCTGCTTCCTCAAAAGTCACTATGTTCAAATCTGAGTGTTTGCGAAGAAATGTCAGTGAATCCTTGGATGAACATGCAACAGGCAGAAAAGGAAATCATGTTAGAAGACTTGCATCTGTTGCAGAACTAGCGAATGAGTGTGTGTAGAGACATCATTGGAGGATTTCTTGGTGAAGCATCAGGAAGACACTAGGCTTCTCTGACTTGGTCAGAGAATCCTCTAGTATTGGCACCATATGCACTTAAAATGCACTTAATACCTTCACTTAGAAATGTGACCGTGTGATTGAGAGAATGAGAAATTCACCAGGAACCCAGTCTAGAATGTACAGAACATCTGAGGACTCACTCATTTAGCATTACACAAGATCGTTCCTACTGACTGTTAGGATCTTAAGAAATGCTGATCTCTCACAACCTTCCAGATCCCAATTCCAAATCTCCTCAGACATTTTGGAGACACAAGTAATCATCATAGTAATAGAAGGGGATTGAAGAAGAAGGTTATGTTTGTCTACTTGAGATAAGGTGTTGCTACACGGCAAAGGCTGGTCCTGTAACTAATCAATCTCAGATCTCCCTTATTGCTAAGATTTTAGACAGGTGCCCTCACTCCTAATTCATAGCATATTGTAAGCTTGATTTATCTGAAAAAGACATTGATTTTAGTAGTAAATATTCATTTCATTTATAGTATCACCTCAAGTCCTTACATTTTATCATAAATATAATAACAGTATGATAAGCATATTTTCTGGCTATGGTGCTGAAATGTAGTATATAAAGTCAGAATCTGTAAAGCAGTTAATGAAACATAATATTTATTTATTATTCTTTTATAATTCCAGAATTGATTATATGTGTATTCTATTTAATATAAACTAATAAGGAGTGTATTTTCTGATTGAATGAACTATTATTGATAGAAAAATAAATGTAGTTTTGGAGGGTTTTTAGCTAATAATAGTTTTGCAAATTTTTTTGTCATTTTGGAAAGTCACATTTTTCAAGTACAACCTCGTTCATAATTTAGAAAAATTGTTATGATATTAATTAATATAAAACTTTCTTCTGTAACTCTCTAAGGTGAGACAAACCTTGTACTTATCTTTGGTTATTTGTATAAAATTGTATTTAGTTCTTTGATATTTTTGCAGAAGATATGTGTTTCTTTCATCTATAAAGTTTCAATCTTTACAAAGCTATCAACATTCATTTCTTGTTGATTTCTAGAGATGTACAGGGCATGTTTCTAGTTATAGGGTTGTTAGAATACACGCTAAAGGAGCTGATCTCTGAGCTCATCTGTACAGCTTACCAGTTTCCTGATTGTGACCAAAGGCTTTTAACTTTCCACAATCACAGTGCAGAGAACAGCTCAGAAAACTCGGACAACTTCTGTCATTCAATAGAAAGCCCTGGTGATTTCACTGGCTTGTTCAAAAACACATTTATCTGAGCAGTGGAACCATGGCTCTAATCTAAGTGGTCTGACCTTGGCTTCAGTCCTGTTTCCATACCTCAGCAATTGACACATACCACAGAGTACTGAATCATGGCTCATCTTTCCATGTCATAATCATAAGTTATTACGTATGTGAAGAGGTCAATGCCCTTAAAAACTTTTTATAAACCCATTATTATACCCCAATCTGATGCCAAAGAAGGTAATGGTGACTAGTGTTGTTGCCCCAGGAACAATAAATATCACTCTCATGTAATGTTTCAATTCAATACTAGTAACAGTTGCATCCTTTGTACCACACATTATATTAGAGAGGCACCTAGCAGAGTGGGTCATAATATGTTTGTTACACAATGAGACTATCCCCAAATTCAGCAAAAAGTGTTTCTTTTGAACTTTAAACCAGTTTATCAGCAGTTTGATCATTCTAAAAACTATATATACAAACCTGAGTTTTTTAATGGTGGTTAATCATTACTCTCTGGTAATGATTGGCTTGAATGATACTTATGTTACTAACACAGAGATTCAAGTGTGTCTGCAGGCCATTTCCAGAATGTATTCAATTTTTAAAAAAGGAAAACTTACCATGGAGATGATATTGATGAACCACCTCATAGCTAGGGGTCTGAAGGGAATAAAGTGAGGTTTGGAAAAAGCCAGCTCATGTAGGTGAGCTTTCTCTATCTGCTTCCTGTCTACCTGCAGTAATGATGTGAACCACACAAGTGGAGTGAAATCCTGGAACCCATGAGCCAAAACCAATCCTTCCTGCCTTCGGTGGATGTTTTCCTCAGGTGTTTTCTACAGTGTAGACAGCAGTTTCTTTGTTTTTGTTTTTTCTCCTATGCTTTCTCTTGCCTTTTTAAAACTTATTTTCAAAATTAATTTAAACTTTATAGGTAAACATGACATACTTCACAATGTATTGAAGGGTTATTTGAGCATCATGTTCTTTTAATTGACATTCTTACATGGAAAATTTAAGTTCAAACCCAGACCAACACCTAAATCCACTTATAAAACCTGGAAATCTCTTATCTTTCAAGGCATACTACCATTGTCTTTTGTTCCTTCCATACTCTGGTTAGTATTGTTTTAATTCTCCATATGAAACCAATCATGTTTGAAATAACATTCTCGTTGATGTAATCATTCATGTATTCGTTTCGAATAAAACAAATATACTGAATGGGCAACATTTGATTGACTGAGGTAGCAAAAGAGTATTGTCGAGCAAATCACACGATAGGAGTTACACAAATGTCCTATTTTAGTTGAACCTGCACAGCTGATCTGTTTTGTTCTGTTCCTTTGGCTTCCTGTTCTTCATTTGGTTAGGTCCATAAAATAAATACAAGGTATATTAATACATGATGCTCAAGCAACAAAGACTAAATGAATATTTACTTGTGGGATCCAATTTCCAAAATCCTGCTTAATGCTTTGTTAGGAAGGATCTGGTATAAGTACAATAGTGAGGCAGAGGCTTTGAAGCTGTGCATGTGACACAGAATAAACTGTATACGATGGTATATAAGAATAAGCCCTGTTCACATCTACAGAGAAGTGTCTATACATGTATAAGTTTTTTCTGTTTATGCCAAGATCTTGATATCCTGTCACCATGTTTGTTTTAGGGCATGGTCTGTCTAATACAGTTTTTAAATGGAGAACACTGTAGTCCTTCACTCTTTTCTTAAAAGATTAGATTATTTTAAACAATAGTTCCTTAATTCTGGAGATATATATATATCTATTAATTTATATAATAATATATATATTAAATTTATATATAAATTATATATAATTTATATAATATATATATTAAAAATTAAAGAAAATTGTGAGTTAAGAAATGTTAAGGATATTTACTTATGCTTGTGAATATGAAGGTGCCTTTATAATTTCCAATGGAATTTCTAATCCACTGGGAAGCATCTCACCCCAACATTTGAAATAATTTCTAAGTATTTTAGGTTTCAAATAGAAGGAGTTCCAAATGAAGGAGGTCTTCATAATGCTTATCCATGAACAGAAAATCTGACTTTGAAAAAAAGTTATTTTAAGATATGCTAAATAGTTTAGAATTTTCATTCATGTATTTCTTATGTGTGATTAGCATTTCTTACATTAATTATTTATGGTTTAAAATTACATTTTTAGTTCACACTTAATTAAACCGTTAGTGCACATATAACTAAAGTTTTCATTTGTATGATGAAATTAATACCTGTAAGTAGCAGAGTTTTTCCCAAGTTCACGAGGTTAACTAACGATAATTATTTGAGTCAATTTTTTTTGTACCCAGGTTTCTTTAAACCTAACCCATTTACCTTGTCATCATATAAGTGCATATTCAGTTAATTGTGTCAGTAGTGACAATTTGAAGTAATTTGGAAAGGGAACAAAATTAAAATTCATTTTCTATCCATGTACATGAAATAAAATATAAGAAGGGGAGGATAATGTAGATACAACCACATATGCATTCACACATTATTAACATATGATGAATATGTATAGAGTTAGAACTACATATATTTATGTGTATAGATGTAGCTAAAGACCGTAACACATAAGGCTAGCCATTAGACAAGCAGTCCATGCCTATAGGTTCAGCAACCTCCCGGTGCACCACCTGCTGAGGTCTAAGTGTTCACAAGCACAAGGCTTTGGGGATGTTTCTTTTCCAAACTATATGACTTCTCAAGTAAAAGAAATTAAACATATTTACATTTCAAATTGAACTTAAAATTAATTCTTCCAGGCTGGAGAGATGGCTCAGCGGTTAAGAGCACTGATTGCTCTTCCAGACGTCCTGAGTTCAATTCCCAGCAATTGAACTCAATTCACAACCATCTGTAATGGGATCCAACACCCTCTTCTCATGTGTCTGAAGACAGCTACAGTGTATTCATATAAATAAAATAAATAAATCTTTAAAAAAATCTTAATTCTCCCTAATAACCAGTTCTCTCCACATTAGTAAAGGAAAGTTTTGATCTGTAGAAGGGCATGATGGATGAGAAAAATTCTTGGACGGTTAGAATCTCTTGAGCCATTTAATCACGTGTGTTTCAGCCTTGTGTTGAGGTGCTCCAGGTCTTCATAAGTTAACTAGAAGAAGAAAAACTTTTAATGTAGGAAGTTTGGGTAACCTTGTTTATAAAGTGGGAACTACTATAATTAATTATATATTCTATTGGGATAAGATGGCGTGTTCTCTGTGAGGAAACCAGATTATCCAAGTAGTTCAAATGATTAACCTTGCATCAATATGGAGAAAAATGCAGACCTAATGGTGTCAAAAAAGACTGGCTCTACCATATTTTCTTTCCAATTGATTAAAATGCAATATGGGAAAATGAGATATTTGAATTAAAGTATTATCATTGGTTAAATTTGTCTGTTTTACCCTAAATTAAAATAATGGTTTTCTACACATATACATGAACAGTGCACACACATGCACATGTGTACAGTCACACGTATGAAAAATAAGTCTTGGAGGAGAAAACTGGGAGAGCCTTTAGCAATAGTTTTCAATCTCCTAATGCTGTGACCCTTTGAAACAGTTCCTCATGTTATGGTGACCCTGAACCATAAAATTATTTCACTGCTACTTCATAACTGTCATTTTGCTATTGTGAATTGTAATGTAAATATCTGATATGCAGGATATGTGGCCCCAGAAGGTTTGTGACACACAGGGTAAGAGCTACTGCTTTAGAACCGTCTCTAACACTTGCTGCTGGGCGGTTTCTCATTAATCTTCTTCTATATAAGAAGTAAACCTTATACCTATGACATAAAGCATTCTCTGATACAAGAAAGTAGACCTTTGGTATAAAATTTCTTTATTAATTCTATCACACATTTCAAGACCTAGTACTTATTTTCTCAAAGCCCAATCTTGCTAAAATCCTCATTCTATTTCATTGTTTTGAGCATTGGGCTTATTATACTTGCAATTAAACTTATAATTATATCATACATGGATTTCTTTTACAGTATTTTGACATTTCAATTTATTTCAAATGGTCTCGCTCCCCCCTGAATTTTGACAAGGTTGAATTGCACATAGCACTTGGATCACAGAGAATTCTATTATGTGAGAACATAGTAAGGCTGACTAGACTGTATCCCCTACTACCCTCCCCAGGATGTTATAAAAACATTTGATTGTCTCATTTTCCTGATTTTTATATATTATGTTGGTATTTATTTTAAAGAAATTTCTAGAACTGTTTTGGCCTTATAATCTTTGGTAATATCTTTAAAATAGGAATGTAATTCATCAATTAAAATCTTTTTTTGACATAACTTAAGATATGGTTATATAATGGATGACAAAACAAGACCAGGAGAAACATTGAACAGAGAGTAGTAAATATTTGTCTGTACACATATGAGGCCCTCAGTCTGGATTGGTAGCAGCCATGCAACCAATTACATATTACAGAGCAGTGTCAGCAATCAGAGACAGGTGACCCAGAGGCTCAGTGACTACCAGTTTGGAAGAAACACAGAGTCCCAGGTTTTGTGAAAAACTCTGTCTCATAAAATAATGTGGGAGCAATAGAGGCAGACAGCTGATGTGAGCCTCTGGCTTCTATGTGAGGCATTCATATGAGGATGTTAGCACACACCTGTACACATTCATAAACAACACACATACCATACAGAAAGAGAAATATCTACTTTTTATCTTAACAGTGTTTCATTTAAAACAGTGAGTACATGTACTTGCTCTAAAATTTAGAAGTTTCAGATTGGTGTGAACTTTGTGTTACAACTTTTCCAGTATTAACAAACATGCTATCTTTCCCCTGCAATGTCTGCCAAAGGTTTCCTGTGGTCTAGAAGTAATTCTCAATGAATTCAGTCAGCGAAGTATTTTACTCCAACCTAGCCAGTGTTATTCTATTTCGGGTTTCACTCTGATCTTTCTTATAGTGCTCTTAAGTTGACAAAACAAAAAGAGTTATTTTCCTACATGCTCTTGAATTTTTCTCAACTATGTTTTCATCATTTTAAGGCATATTCAGTTCTTCCACAAAGTATACAATTTTTCTGCATTTTGTCTGGCCTTTCTTGTTAGAAAGACATACTGTGCTATACTTCTTTTACAGTTATCACATTGTATAAAATGGATATAGGAGATTAAAACTATTGTCCAAAGTCCAATATCTCACACTAACCTTTTAATCCTGAAGTGATACTTGCAGATCTACTGAGAGTCAGTTTGAGAAACTTGGATGAAAGAAATACATACCCTACCTGTGTGGCTGAGTTTGTGCTTTTGTCTTTATGACCTGGGCATCGGTTGCTTGCCTAGAGTCCTGGCAGCTCACCGACCTCTCAGGACTTATTGCCCAGAGGAGTGGACCTTACATAGTTCTTCATTTTGCCTTCCTGCCTGTCACGGAGCTCTGTTCACTGAATGAGAATGCTCACCTGGAATTGAGTTCACAGAGGCCAGGCTTTCAGAAATAGATATTACTACCTTTTATGGATCAGCCTTTTGTAACAAATGATCGATCCCTTCGGTGCAAGGTCATTTTCATCAATATCCACTCCATTCCCCACTCAACTCTCCTCAGCTATATTCATGAATGAGGCTTCAATAGAAGATACATTTTCAAAATTTTATGACAGAAGTTTAAATACAATTAAATGGATATACTTGAACACCCCATTGTTTCAGATGTTGTTAAATAAATGCATTGTGACGCAGTTCCTTATCTGCATATACTTCATCGTTTAAGGTCTATAAAGCCCAGAAAAACTGAGGTACATAAGCAAGCAGTGTGTAGCAATAGCAGGGACTGAAAATGCCAAGATATGCTCTTCCCAGGGTGTTTTTTTGACAAGTACACATCTCCATGTTCCACCCAGTGAGACTGCAGATCAACAAACAGGGCTGAGACAGAACCCCAAAATATGTATATATAGTACAATTTTCATAGGTAAACAAGACTGTGAAGCTGGAGAGGATTAAGTGTGCTATGGGGCAAGGGGTGAACTTTCTGTGACTGTGATGAAAGTGGAACAGTGTTTATGGGAAACAGCATTCCAGAAAGACAGCAAAAGAAAACCATTTGGGAAAATGCTATTATATGGCTGGATGCAATCACCATATAAAGACGACTCTTCATCCTCAGTTTTCTCACATTCCCCACCACCTAATCAAAGAAAAACACCAGTAAGTAGAAAATATTGTTCACTATTTTGTTGCTTCATCTCTACCACATTTTATTATTTGTAGTGAAAAGATAATACAAAATAGAGAATTATACATTCTTTGGTAATGATAGATCATATCAAACTGGAAATTATATTTTCTTAAATGTGATGCTGGTTCTTTGTAGCTGACACTAACTCTCTGGTAGATGAGATTACCTCGTCACCTCGTCAGGGCCGACCATCTCAGAAGGAAGTTTATAAAATAAATTCGACACATTTTAGGAAAGCTGTCAGGTGTTTTTGGAATGTCGTTGTTGCAAGTTCTTGGGAGATATGACAGACTATCAAACTATCTCTGCAAGATGTAATTCCCATTTGATGTCTCAAATAGCAGAGACTTATCCTTGGTTGTAGGAGGATCACTTGTTTTAGTCTCTCATTTTACTTCTTGTTCCCACCACAATCTGTTTTTAAGGGTTATTTGTTTACTTTTTGGTCAATAAATATCTATAAACATTTTGTCAATTAAACCAAGTGTTTCTATTGCATATTTACAAACTTTTTTTTTTGAGGCGGTGCTTTGCCATGCCGCCCAGGCTAACTTCAAATTTCCCCTTCCCCTTACTCAGTCTGGGAGAAGCCAGATGCTGAAATTTCAGTCACCTGTCATTATGCTGGGCCATTCAGAAAACACTTTTCAAAAACAAATTATGTGTTTTGTCTTCCATAATCATCAAGAAGATTTATATTTAAAATGATTTATTTTCTAGTCTAGCGTTTTATACGCCTGTGTAGATTCACAACAGTGATGGACACATTGTGAGAACATCTGGACAAATTCTCTTGGGAGACACCCTCACTAGGACTTCTAGTTTCATTTTAACAGTGACAGGAACGTAAGGGTTTTATATACAACCTGGACTTCTTGGTTGTAGACACAGAAGCTGGAATCAGACATTCTCCTGCTTGGTGGAGTAAGGGTAGACACAGAGTGTTTACTTAATAAGTACTTACTGCCTTGGAAGAAATAGCAAAATAAAATTCATGATCTCTGAAAGCCTACACATTTTACAAAGAGGACAAGCATACTCCAAGACATGAGAAATTATCTAGTGAAATAGAAGTCTCCAAAGAGTAATAAATACATAAAATTACTCCACAAGGAACAGCGAAAAATTATGGTGATATCATCATGAGAAAGACGCAATGTGGTCAGGCATTGGTTTGACAGAAAGAGATGTCAGGACAGTGTTTGGATAGCAGAGGGTCTGCCTGTGAACAGCAGGTAAGGGGCAAATATAAAGAAGCAATTAGATATTAAACTAGGGTGGCAGTATTCCTGGTTTGAGAGAAATAATAGGAATTTCAGGTGTAGAAAATTACTGGTGTGAGTATGGAATCATGACAGTTTAAGTTTTCAGAGACATCTGACATGGTGATGCTTGCCTGAGAAATTCATGGAAGGTAGAAGCAAGATGATGTTTGAAGCCTACCTACCATAATATGAGATTCCCATCTCAGAAAAACATCCCAGCTGTCAGAGTTGGATTCACCTTAAGTGTAATTCATACTGCTCATTATCAACTGCAAAGAAAGAACATTTTTCTGTTATGAAAACAAAACTCTTCCTCTCAGAAGTCCAGGCATATACATCTAATTGGGTTCCCTGCATACGCCCGATCAGCAGCTGTAGACACAGAAAATAGAATTTATGGGAATATCTTTTGCCACACAGTTCTAATCCTTTTGCTTCCTAAAGTGCTTAAAATGGAGATGGAGTAGAATTATCATAGGTAACTCTTCAAATTCCAATAGGGAAAACAAAGGCACATTGAAAAGGCAGCCACTGATGTCTCCTCTAGGTTCCTCCCATTATGGCTCAAGGAACCCCGTGGAAGAGGAGGCAGAAAGATTGTACGAGCAAGAGGGGATAGGGGACACCAAGGAAACAAGGCCTTCTAAACACAACAGGTCCAGGTTACATCTGAACTTACAACTGTGACAGCAGGCATAGGGCATGCCAGGACCGGACCAGATGGGGTACCAGTGCTGAGAAGGGAAGTGGACACAAGCCCCAATCCCTATCCAAGAAGCTATCTCCAACTGAAACTACTAACAAACAAAAACAAACAAACAAACAAAACAAAAACAAAAAAACACCACCAAAACCAAAAAACAAACAATAAACAGAACAGTTTTCTCCAACAGAGTCTCCATGGATAAACAACCCCCTCTTAGGATAGGCCCCATGTCTAGCATTGTGTGGCCAACACAAAATGAACTAGACAATATTTTTGGAAGTTTTCTTTTTTTCCCCTTATCCTTTTGTTTAAATATTATTTTTTCTGATTTTGTGTTTTGATGGGATTTCTGTGTTTACCAAAGTGTGGGTCTCTGTGTGTATATGTCATCTTGTGCTTCTTTGCATCCTTGTTTTTCTGTTTGTGTATTTTATTCTTTTCAGATTTTTTTGTTATTGTTCTTGTTTCTTCTCCTTCTTCTCCTTTTCTTCTCTGTTTTCTCTTCTTCTCCCTTTCCTTCTCCTCCTTCTCTTTCTTCTTCCTCCTCCTCTTCCTCCTCCTCCTCCTCTTCTTCTTCTTCCATATTTGTTATTAATAACAAAGTGCAAGAAAGGCTATAGATCTGGGGATGTGTAGTGTAGGAAGGATCAGATCATTAGAGAAGGCTGATTTCATACAAGGTTATCTTTTAAAGATCCAGCTGTTAACATAATGGGACCTGTTCTACAAGGTTGAGATCAGAAACTAATGGCATTTTAACAGATTGGCAGGACACATTGAAGAGGAAAATTGAGGAGTGGAATCAAAGGGATCAGAGCTTACTTAATTTGCTTTTTAAAAAGATTTTATTTATTTAATTAAATTTATTAAATTTTATTAATTAATCATTCCATTCATTTACATCTCAAAATGATATCCCACTTGCCAATTACCCCTCCACAAGCCCCCCATTCCATAACCTCTGTCTCCTCCCTCCCCTTTGCCTCTATGAGGGTGCTCCCTTACCAGCCCCCACCTCTTCTGCCCCACCCCTCCAGCATCTTTAAACTCAACTAAAACCAGGCCTGACCATACCTTAAGAGAGGATGATGTGTATGATAGCTTCTTTTCTGTTGCTGTGATAGAACCTCATGATCAGGACAACTTATAGAAGGAAGAATTTATTTTGCTTCCAGCTTTAGCTGCTGGGTGTCCATAATGGCTGAAAGTGTATGGCAGTAGGTCGAAGTTGTAGTGGCAAAAACAGGAAGCATGCACCTTGAACTACAAGCATGAAGCAGAGAGAGGAAACTAGAATTATCTAAGGTCTTTTCATCTGAAAGCCAGCGTCAAGTGATATACATCCTTTAGCAAGGATGCATCTTCTAAATCTTCCCAAACAGCTCTACCAACCTTGGCCTAAGTGTTTAAATACCCAAGACTCTAGGAGACATCTCATTCAATCATCACAATCTGGTTATTTACCTTATACTACAAAGAATGGTATTTATAACAGCTATTCTATGAAGTATTGTACTTTGTATTTAAAGGACGTGGGAAGAGCTCTCTTATGGACATTTCTGTTTCATGAGCATCTAACTGAAGCCATTTGACTGTGGCTTGTCTGGGATATCTAAGGCAGATTTGCCCACATACTTATAGGAACATCAAGAAAGCTAGGTCTCATTGAGTCCTTTTCTTCCATGTAGTCCCACGGCCTCTCATGTGGTTTATCCATCATGGTGTTCAGATAATTTACCAAACATTATGACTGAAAAAACAAGTTCACCATGAACCAGAGTGGTACGGACCAGTGTCTTGGGCCTTGAATCTAAAAGCTAGGTATATATCATTTCTTTCATGTTCCATTAATTAATATCATTGCAGAGTCTACTCAGACTTCAGAGAGTCTTCAGTCTCTTCCCTTTCATCTTTCATTCACACCACCCTCTTTCCTATCTTTTTAATATATATTGTAATATGTAAAGTGTAATATAGTGTTACTAATATCTTTTCTGAAATGTGGGGGAAAAAAAACATCGTTAGTAGGCTGTTTGTTCAGGAAATGGGGTAGTATATGTCTGCAACTTCCATAGTTCTATAAGATACTTTGGGAGCAGTTGCTAACTCCCTGTTTGGGTTGTTGTTGTTGTATATATTGTTACCATTGATGAAGTCACTTGTTTTTAATGTTGACACTATGCAATGGAGTCACGTTTTTATCTATTTTCATGCTTCTAATTTTTATTTTACATGAAATAAAATTACAGTGTTTTACATAATTGCAGTGTATTTTAAAGCATTTTTCTTGTTATTCTTTAAAATCTGTAGGCTATCCATGGAGCAGCAGCATGCCATTTTCTTTCCCTTTCTGTACTTTAAGAATATGCATGTTAGAAATAGATGAAAAATGACAGAATAAAGAAAACTCTGTCATAATACATATTTTCTGGGAAAGAAGATTATAAGATGTAATGAACATTGTAAACAGTTATGGCATTCAAATGTATCACATTAATGGTCTTTTTGTGTTTAGAAAAAGACATTCATGAGACTGATGTGTATAGATATGTTATTTTTAGTATTTATTCATTTTTACTTATTCACTTTATGTACTGCTCACTGCCCCCTCCCTGTCACCCCTTCCCACAATCCTTCCCCCATCCTCTCATCTCCTTCTCCTCTGAGTGTGTGGAAACCCCACTGGTATCCCCCTACCCTAGCACTTCAAGTCTCGGCAAGGCTAGGTGCTTCCTCTCCCATTGAGGCCAGATAAGGCAGCCCCGCTAGAAGAACATATTCCATATATAGGGAGCAGCTTTTGGAATAGCCTTCATTCCAGTTGTTAAGGACTCACATGAAGATCAAACACACAACTGGTACATATGTGCAGGGAGGCCTAGGTCCAGCCCATGTGTGTTCTGTGGTTGGTGGTTCAGACTCTGAGAGCTGCAAGGGTCCAGGTTAGTTGATGCTGTCAATCTTTCTGTAGAGTTACTATCCCCTCGGGTCCAAAATCCTTCCTCTTATACATCCATAAGAATCTCCAAGCTCCATCCACTGTTCAGCTGTGGGTGTCTGCTGAGTCAGATGCTAGGTGAACCTCTCAGGGCAAAACTTGCTCCTGTCTAGCCTTTTTCCCTTGCCACTTTTAATATTCTTTCTTTGTTCTGTAGACTTTGTGTTTTGATTATTATATGCTGGGAAGATTTTCTTTTATTTTCCAGACTAATTGGTGTTCTATAAGCTTCTTGTATGTTTATAGTTATCTCTTTCTTTAGGTTGGGAAGGTTTTCTTCTAAATTTGGTTTAGACTATTTTCTGGGCCTTGGAGCTAGGACTCTTCACTTCCTTCTATTCCTATTTTTCTTGGGCTAAAACTTTTTGAGGTATCCTAGACTTCCTGGATGTTTTGTGTCAGGAATTTTTTAGATTTAACATTTTCTTTGATTGATGTATCAATTTCTTCTATTGTGTTATCTATGCCTGATATTTTTTCTTCCATCTCCTATATTCTGTTGGTGATGGTTGCATCTGTTGTTCCTGGTCTCTTCCTTAGGTTTTCTATCTTCAGGATTTCCTCAGTTTGTGTTTTCTTTATTGCTTCTATTTCTATTTTCAGGTCTTGCACAATCTAATTTATTTCCTTTACCTGCTTAATAGTATTTTCCTTTATGTCTCTAAAAGGCATTTATTTATTTCCTCTTTAAAGGCCTCTATCATCTTTATAAGAATGGGTTTAAGAACATTTTCTTGTGTTTTGGTTATGTTAGGATATCCAGGGTTTGTTGTAGTAGGTAGCTGTGCCTTGGAGGTATCATATTGCCCTAACTTTTGTTGATTGTATTCTTTTGAGGGTCTTTATCCATCTGAATTGTTTTGATCTATACTTGTTGTAGTAGGTACTGGGAAGGGTTAAACTGCTATGGTCCTGGCATGGCAGGCCTCCGATGGGTTTCTTTGGGGTGTGTGTTTCCAGAAGGGTAGTTGTGTATGGTTCAGCAGCCTCAGGTCTGATGAAGGTGGGTGAGAGGCAGCAGGAGAATAGGGGTCCCCTGGGATAGCAGGCTGCTCAAGGCAGCTTGTGATATTGCTATTTTTAATAGCATATTATTTAGGTTTATTTCTGATACATAAGAATTTCATGTTTATAGGTGAAGTATAACAGCTCAATCTAATGCTTAATAATCAAAGCTAAGCGATTACCATTTTCATCTTGGACACTCACTATTCTTTTGTGTTGGTGTACCTCATCAGTCACTATAAGTAACTATTTGCTATTTGCTTGAATATAAAAAAACAAAAATAAATGGTGATGTGACAAGCAACTAACAGTAACAAGTTTGGGATTTTCTGGGTGGGAACATTGTAGGAAAGAAAATCAGTAGCTACATTTTGATTGTATAAATCTGTGTTGGTTGTGAAAGTCCTAAGCAGACATAGAAGTAGCCTATGAGATATATGAAAGAAAGTTCCAGAAAGTAGTCTGAAGAGAGAGAGAGCTGTTTATTTATAGATACTCTTTGAGTTAATTAGACTAGATGGATTTCACTTAGGGATGAGGACAGGGGTATAATTACTGAGCCTCTGAGAGGTTCAAATGCTAATGATTGCAGAAATGAGAAGGAACTAACAAAGGGAACTAAGGAAAAGTAGGTCATGTTTTAGAAGAAGAGGAACATGATGTCCAGGAACCTAGTGAAATATCTGAAGGAATGGGCATGATCTAATTTGTGTGTTCTGTTGTTTGTTAGGTAAAAACTGAAAATGGAATAGCCATTTGTGGGCTGGAACCCAATGACATTTTTAGGAACTACTTTGCTTCAGTTAGGGTGAAAAAGAAAGTCTATGGGACACATTCTCAAATGTAGTGTGAGGAGAGCATATGAGCAGAGCTAGTGTGTACAAAGTCCATGATACATTTTCCAGTGTGCCTGCAGTCTGCCAAAGAGTGAAATGCCACTCTTCTGTCCTGGCTAACTCTCCAACGCAGGGTACATAGAATGCTTTCTTCCACTACATCAGCTTACCTACAACTGCTAAAGTGAATGAATGCCTGTGAATTAAAAAAACATTGACAGGAATTGTTTCTGAATATTGAATGTATTTTTGCGTGTCTTCCTCCCTAATACAGGAGATTCCACCATTTCAAATTAAACTCTCAGTTGGAAGCATTCTCTTACTATTATGTTAATACTACCAAAAGGAATAACTCCCTATATCAAGTCTGTTAGAAACAGTTGAATTTGAAAGCCCTCGGATTTAATATTTCTCAAATGGCCACAGCTTGCATGATTTTCTGTTGTTTGAAAATTTTCTGCCTTGACTATGAAGGCCTTTGCATTTCAGCAGCTGATTTTGTAGTGAAAGGGCTCAAACTTTTCTTGGACTGATTCAGTAGAACATTATAAGGAGCAGAGTGAACAAAAAAGATATTCAACTGGGCGATAGGATACCTGAGAATCATCCATGCAGATGCTACATGGATGACTAGAGTGACAGTGATGGAGAGGAAAATCCCAAAACGTAAATGATGACAGCACATTTCCTATAAACTGGAGTAAACACCACTAGCACTGGGTTTTCACTCATGTGGAACTCAGGCATTGTGTGTTTGTGCAATTACGTAATGTTCCATAGATTGTAGAGTCACTGTGGAAGCCTGGCAGGGGCTACGCCTTGGGGATTTGGAGTACCAGCCTTTCTCCTCCCTAGTTAGGGTTCCCCGCATTTTAGTGAAGTAAAGTTTATAACTTACCTCCCATTGACTTATTTTGAGAAATGAGATCAGAAACAAACATACTTTTGAATGCATAAACCTTTATATCATTTTGTGATCTCTCTAAAATCTAGCTGAAATATTGTTTGTACTTTTCCTTGAAGGTTCCTGCTCATCTAATGGTGATGAAATACAGTTAGAGTTCAGTGGCTTGCCATTTAAGGTTCTATACCTACAAGGAGTGCTTTCTGAACTCTCCTTGGTCTAAAAGAAGGGCAACATATTTTAATTAGAAATATAAAATATTTAGGATTTTTAAAAACTTGTGAAATTTTTGATATTTTTTAAATTATTTGTTTTTATACTAAAAATAGCAAAGCTTAAGGGAGATAAAGAATATTCATCAGATGATCCCAGGTCAAGAATTAATGCCTGTATGTAGAAATTCTTGAATTACCAACATACTCTTTTTAAATGAAACTGTTCTTACATATTGAGTTTAGTGTTGTGGTAAAAGATTGTTATTACTTCTCACTCTTAAAATATATATATATATATGGTCCAGAGAGATGATTCAGTGGTTAAAACCTCCTCCTTTTTGCTTTTATACCATTTTAATTTCATGCAAGTACTAAGGGCAATTCTAGGAACTAGCAATACAATAGATGCAATTAGTCAAGGAGCAAGCAAGACAATAAACAGAGTCTGGTGATCACTGTTTCTAAGGGCTTATCAGGATGACCAGAATATCTGAGCCAACTTCCCTGTCCTAGCCCAAAGTCATTTTCAAGCCTAAAGCCTACTTCTTTGTTCTAGCCTAAGATTTATATTCCTGCCTGAAATTACTTGTTTGAATATAAATAAATAAATAAATAAATAAATAAATAAATAAATAAATAAAAGAAGTTTACTTTTATTCAGTGTTTCTTAACAGAGCAGTTTTCATCCTGCAAGGAACTTTAACCACACCAATGCCTCGTTCTTCCATTTTTATCTATGAAATAGAAAATCATGGATGCAAAAATAATGACTAAAAATGAATATTTAAAATCATTTTCCTATTAAGGGTTTACTGGAAACATTTTCTTGGGTAATCTGATACTTCTAAGTCAACTTACCTGGTCAGATTTGTTGATTAGCATAACACTTTTTGCCTTTCCTTGAGGGATTTCATTCAGTCTTCATTTTTATTTGTTAGCTTTATACTTTGCTATGCCACCAGCACTATATTTCATATCACAAATAGCAGGTACCTTTTAAATATTAATTTGTAGGTCTAATGTATAAAAGTTAAATATAAACACTATGTTTATATTGGGTTTAACAAGTTTGAAATATGAAAAATCATTTAAAATGTTTATAATTGTTTTGGACTTATAAGTTCTTCAATTCTCATGTGTAAAGTAACTATGAATTTTTATATTGTGTGTCTACCCCCACCACACACACACAGCTTGATTTATTTCTTTTATAAAGAAATAACAGAATAGGGTATTTTAATTTTTATTAATTTATTTTACTTTTAAATATCTACTGTTCACAAAAACTTACCTTGTATTTATTAATTGAGAGCCATTTATGCACTGAATAAGGCTTAAATCCAGCATAACTTTTTAAAATATCCTTAAAATATTATCATTTTTGTCTGGTAAGACTTCCAGCATCCTTTCTCCAAGCATTTTGGAAGGTAGAGTGCATTCTTAATATTTTTTTTTAGAGTCAAAGTGTTTGATGGCAATAATTGAGAGTTTCTTGCTTCTTTCCAGTATTCTATAGAACTCATTGGTCACCCAGCTCCATCTCCCACAGGTCCTGTCCCAACCCATTTGAGCTGGTAAACTAAGTAAAGCATATTAGCCATCCTAATTTCTAAACCTCCATTCTCAATGTTAAAATCCCTAATAGAATAGTGTTTGACCTCAGGTAAACAATTGTAAATGCCGGCCTAACTGTCTCATAGAACCTTTCTATTCTGCCTTTTGAATCTAATGGGAATAACAGCCACTCTTGAGTTTGACTCTATTATTTTTTATTGGAATCCAACATTCTTAATTCTCTTGGTTTTCAGGTCTTCAGACTCTGTAGAGCCACACCATACCTATTGTGTGTGTGAGCACATAAACTTAAGTATATGTGTATTTATATTTATTTCACTTTTCCCCACTGGAGAAATCTTATAAGCCAATTTAATTTTTTATGTTGAAAGATTCAAGAAACAAAGAAGAAAGAAAGAAAGAAAGAAAGAAAGAAAGAAAGAAAGAAAGAAAGAAAGGAAGGAACAAAGAAAATGGTTTAGTGGAAACAAATGATTATATAATATTGTGAACTCACATAAATGTGATTCATCTGAAATTATATATAACCATGTACACAGATAAAAGAAAATGTATTCCAAAGATGTTCTTTGAAATTTTAACAAAGTAATTGAAGCAGAAAGAGATTTTGTGTTTTTATCTAAGTGCCCTTGTTTGCAGTCCTGCTATATTCATGTAAAGGAATCACTAACATGAAATCTCAGTTAGCAAGGACTATAATCTCTGAGAGATTAAAATCAAATATGAACAGAACAAAACAAACAAAAATCCCAAAACAACAAGAACAACTACAAACGTAAATGGGTTGGGGACGGGGTTCACCGAGGTCTAGTCGGTGAGATTGGTAAGCCTTTGTCCTCATAGGTTATAACTTGGTTGCAAGCAAATTAGTTCAGCTTTCAGAAAATAAAGTAGCAAAGAAATAATACCAATGTTTAATTCAAGGCAGCTTCCCATTTCACAGGTTCATGTGCTCTGATTATTTATTTCTTAGATTTTATAAACTTATATAAAAATGACTTGCAAATAAATAAAAATATCACACCCCCAAATCAACCAGACCCCAAATATATAATTTTTAACTTAATGAACTTTTATACAATTAGAATATTTGGGGGACCTTTTTTCTCCTACTGGGTTGCCTTGTCCATCCTTGATACGAAGGTATGTGCCTAGTCTTATTATAACATTTTATAACATGTTTTGTTGATATCCCTGGGAGCACTGCCCTTTTCTGAAGGGAAACAGATGAGGAAGGGATCTGGGTGTGGTCAGAATGAGGGGCTGGAAGGAGAGGAGAGAGAGGAAACTGCAGTCAGATGAAATATGCAAGAGAAGAATAAAAGAGAACAGGTATTTGGAACAGAGGCTGTGGAACTTCACATCAAATTTTACACGTTCAGTTTCTAATATATTTTAGGGTCTCATCTCTTTAGAGGTAGATCCCTTTCTGAAATTTGGGGAAACATCTTGTTATGAATGCTGCTCCCCAGAGCACCTTTAAGTATCTTTTCACACTAGCCAATGAGGCATGAAAGGATACACAGATGTGTGCTTTGGTTATGGGATGTTTGCTATTGTCTTCTGCCTGCTAATAGTGGATCAGATGAGAAGTGGAAGATGACAAAGCCTATTATCTTTTGAATGATGGCTACCGGTCATGTGTAATAGGGCGACCTTTATTTCTGCAAAACCAGCTGATTTTCCCGGAAATCAGAGTTGGAGATGATATAATTATGTGAGTCTTACAGACTAGAATGAAGTTCACACTTTAAGAAAATGATTAAAATGTTATGTAAACCCAATCATTTTGAACTATTTAGATCAGACTTTTAATTAGTGTGGTAACTTACAAATAAAGGGAAGAAACAGAAGAGAGAAGGAATGAAGAAGCCAAGAGGAGGGAATTAAGTTAAAAGCTACTCAATATGAAGCTAGACACACCACCAAAAATACTTTGAAAACTAGCAAAATATTAAGAGGAAAAAAATCAGCTATCAACACCAAATCTAAAGACTCTTCCCCCCCCCCCACTCTTATTATGCAGCAATACAATCATGTTTTCTTAAAACTGCTGTCCTCACTAAGCATAATACATTAGAAAGTTTCTGGTACCATGACTCAGTGTAAATACTTTACTATTATACTAAATTATACCGAGTAAATGAGCTGCAATTACAGGAGCATTATCTCCACTGTAGGCATGTGTCTGTCACTGTGATACACAGGACAGAGACACCAATGGAGTACTTTTTCTAATCTTTGAGTCAATCTATTTTATATGAAACGTTTGTGCTGTTTCTAACACAGGAGTTATAGTTTTAGAAATTGTATGTACACACACACACACACATATATATATATATAAACATCTATTTTTACATGATCAAAAAATATCAACTCTGACCAGGAATGTGACTCAGCGGTTCAATATTTGTTTGTTTGGTATTCTCTGGGTTCGGTCTCTACTATCACAAAACCAAACAAAAAGTTCAAAAAAAATAGTTATAATCATTCATTCTTTAAAAATTGCCTATGTTGGTTTTTACGATGGAATATAACTGTTATTTACTGGAGGACTCTCATACTAGGAGCTCAGATCATTGGGGATGCTCTTTAGCCACAGTGCATGTGTTTGCACGTAGTTAGTTTTTTTTTTTTTAATTTTTTTTCTCACTCTTCTCTATCTTTTCAAGCCAGTCCTGTAATGACACTGATTAGGACCATTCAGATGGAGATTCACTTTTCACAAAGTAAGCATTATGTTTACAAACCTCTCATTGTGTATAATCTCCTCACCTGCACATTACCAAGGCTTCCATTATCTCCTTCCTTGATGCAAATTTTCTCCCTCTGCTGGTGTTAGGATCATCATCAGAGACTGACAAAAGTGGCTTTGTTTTTTATTCTCTCAGCACCTTGAAATGAGCTGTAAGCTGCACTTTTTTTCAGGGAGGAGTTTGTTATGTGAGCTTCTGGCAGATATAGTTCTGGTTCATAAAATTATTTTTCTAGAAAGCCATTATAATGTGCCTTTTCAATTTTCAATATATTTTGTCAGAATATATTCTGCACAGGTGCTGGGAACATCACCTTTTCCTTGTTTAATCGTAATTCGCAGTCGTCTCTTGAATTTGAATATCTCCTTTTTGCCCTTCAAATAAATAATTTACCAATTTAATGTTCTCACTTTATCTGTGTATAATCATATATAATTGACATTAAGTGACTGCCCTGGACACAGTGGCAAGGTAGAATAAGGGACCTTTTCAGAGTTCATCTTTACTACTTATCTTCACAATGGTAGACTTAATTCAATATATTTTATAGAAACACTTCAGTTGGTATTTTTCCTTCATTCCCATGACAACCTCAGTAACAAGGTGCAATTAGAGATAGGAGAATTGAAACATAGATTTAAATATAAATTCTTAGCAGGAAAAAAGTTTGAGTTATATTGGCCTCAGGTCTATACTATATAGCAAATTGGAACAGCATGTTTCAAGAAAATTTAGGGAACATCTGTGGATGTATTTGTTGGTGAGTAAATGGACTGTGGAGGTTAGGATGAGCCATAGGACCTGGGTGATGGAGTGTTTGCAAAGCATGCAAACATCCATAGGTTCTATGTTCAAAGCTTTGAGCTTAAATAAAAGAAAAGAAATAAAGAATATAGTGATAAGCCACAGGTTTAAAGAAAGATTAGAGGAGAATTATAGGGTGATGGAGCAAAGTCGTAGTTTAGAGAAATGAATTCCTAACTCAAGTTATTTGAATGGACCAGAGTTTGAGTTTTATATACCTGGGCATTTTATAAAAAATAATTTATATTTATTAAACAGAAAAAGATACATTTTTAACCAAAACAAGATAATAATGATAACAGTACCTGTGCACCTCAAACCCAAAGATATAGCTGAAAATCACAGAAAAATATTGCAGGTTTTAAAGATGACCTGAAAGATTTCATCATTAGGAATTTGACATTTTATGTATTCTTTTAAAAATGATTTTATATATCTTCAATGATGGTAATGTTAACTGTAGGAATATGAAATACAATTTGATATTTTCTGCCAATAAATATATGCATGATGAATGGAACATATCAGACTTCCTTAATTCTAGTTGCAAACTGATATTCCAAAGTCCAAGCAATCCTCCAGATCCACAGGTTGCCTACTGATACCTAACTAGTCATCTCTTAATCTGTTGGTTTAAACATAGCAATAACAATCTCTTGCTCCTATTATTATCAGATTTTCCAGAAAACTCAGATGTTAAGGGTGTAGAATGATATATGTTCTTATTCCATCACAAAATTGCAAGGACTATAGTAGATCTGGATTGAAATATCTATATGGAGCACCTCCATGTAGCTTGTACTTGAAAACACAGCTGGGTTATAAAGGCAAATAGTCCAAGAGACTAAACCATGAAGTCATGTGGCCTTTGACATGTTAATGTCAGATGCACTTCAGCAACACTTCCTCTGTGTTTTGTTGGTATAGAAAGTTACAATTTCTATTGATGTTTCAGGAGAAAAGAAGACCAATAATTCTAACTTTTTACTATAGGATTTATTATGCTGTACTTTAATAGAATACTGAAAGGAAGACACCTGGCATATGACTGTGTGTGTGTGTGTGTGTGTGTGTGTGTGTGTGTGTGTGTGTGACATATGTCACCATGCTTGAAAAATACAATCTGTCATTCCACCTGAGAGTTCTAAAAATTACCAAGTTCTGGCCACCATGTAAGAAGCAATGAGTCACATTATCCTCCTGGAGGTATTTTATTAAACACATCAGGGGCGAGCACAAGGGGAGACTTTATCTTAGCTCTCTTACACTGCTGAATATTTGTATTGCAAAACCTTATGACAGACATTTTGATGAATTAGATTGGAAGTCTAAGCTTAGTTGCCTGATACAAGGACAAGTTCCAAAATTGGTACTCAAGTAGAAAATACCATCTCCTGAGTGCTCACCACCCAAGCCATGGGCTGTCTACCAGCTGTGTAACACTATGAAGGCTCTCAGAGCACCTGTATAATAGCTGCATCATTTAGGCAAGTGACTCAGGCTGCCTGTAGTGTTCCCGAGATATTTAGGTATTTCAAAGATGCCCTGACTTTTACTAATTTGTTTAATACTTATTAAATACTTGTTAATGAGGTTATCAAAGTGCAAAGGTAAACAAAGATCCCATCTCTCTAGTAATGTATCTAGTAAGGAAAAGAAAGACATAGATAGGCAGTTTTGTAAAGAGATAAGAAGAAATAAAGAAATTAGATACTTTTTAATGTCTGGCCAATAATGACATTATATGAATCCTTCAAATGATTACGCCAATTATTATGCCAGAGTCTTCAGGATCCCATTACTTTCCCAAGATCCACAGGCAGGCAGCTAATCCTTGTCATCTGACACTTTGTGTGAGATATTTCATATCTGAACCAGGACAGAAAATTCTAGAGATGAAGAACCTATTGGACTTAAATTTATATGCTGTTCTGAATAACATGGCATAATGTTGTTTCTTCTGTTTGTCCCCACCCTATATAGGAATCATCTTTGTCCAGCATCCACATTATATATGCTCTTGGTACTGTTGTCATTTAAAGCCATTTTGCCTATGAGTTTCATTCGTATTATCTGTGGTAGTTAGAATAAAAACGGCCTCCATTTGAAAGCTTGGTCACAGGGGATTGGAACTATTAGGATATGCAGCCTTGTTAGAGTAGGTGGTACCTTATTGGAGGAAGTGTGGTGGGCTTTGAGGTGCCAGCTGCTCAACCAGACCCAGTGTCTCTCTTCCTGCTGCCTCCCTATTCAAATGTCAAATTCTCAGCTACCTCTTCAGCACCATGGCTGCCTGTGTACTGTCATGCCTCCTGCCAGGATGCTAATGGACTTAACCTCTGAACCTGTGAGCAAGCCCCAATTAAATGCTTTTCTTTTATAAGCATTGCTGTGGTCATGGTGTTTCATCAAGTCCATAGTAACCCTAACTACAACAGTACCGCAAATGTTGTGTATGAGTAAACTTTCTTTTACTTAACAATGGTTTCAAAACACAAGAGTAGTCATGCTGGCAGTTTGGAAATGCCAAAGAAAAGATATAAAATGCTTTAATTAAGTGAGCAGATGGAAGTTTTTAATTTAATAATAAAAAAAAGACATTACATATTCCAAGTGCTAAAAGCATACAGAAAGCATGAAACTTGCAGTCATGGAATAATGCAAAAGGAGAGACACCCATATGCTTCTTTCCCTTTTGCATTCTCAGCTGCAAAAGTTTTAGCTGCAGTGAGGGATAAACACTCAGCAAAGATAACATTAAATCAGTGAGTGTGTTAGTATCTGTGGGATCATGAGTTCCTGAGAGGTCTTGGAACCCACCAGTAAGGCTGGGAGGTAATGCGGCACCCACTACATAGAGGACGAAATTATTGTTTATTCTTGAAGAGGGATACCTGAGCTAAATACAAAGCTCAATGTCTTCATTTTCCCGCATTCTGGTTTAGAGTCTGACAAAGCATATTTTACAAGAAGACATCAAAATTTATAAAATTTAAGACTAGAAAAGAATTTCGAGGTCAGGTCATTATTATACAACTTTAGTTAAGTACAGGGCAATAAACTGGTCTATGAAATAAAAGTACTATAAAGTAAAATCACACTTGAATAACAGACTGAACTTAATTGTTATTTTTCTTCCCTTTATTCTTGAATTTTAAAACCTTTTTATGAATGCTATCTGAATTTATTATACTGCATTTATTGTTCTTTGCTAACTAGATAATATGCAAATTGATGTTTAAGCAATGTTTTTAAATATGTACAAAGTAGATTGTTTATAATGAACCATGAGTGTTTTAGGTGAGCTCTGCATAGCCCAGGATGAAATATTTAGCAATTTCCAAAAGCAGAAATAAATTTTCTAGTTTCTGATTTCAAAACTCATCTTTAAAATCAAGTAACTCACTTCTTAAATCGTAATCTTCAGTGCCTGTCACCTGTATTCTATTCCCTTTAAAACCCAGTTTCTTAAATTGCAGGCTATGACCTCCCAGGAGTCCTTCACTGAATGTGAAGGCCATGAGGAACTTGGCAACAGTAGAAAGTTCCTGACACACAGGACTCAAAATCAATTCAGAATCAAATGTGTAATGAATTTTTGGAAGTCTGTGACTGTATTGGATCATACAACCTCACAGCAACCTTGGGTCTGAACACAGACTACATTCTTAGCTCTGAACATAACACCATGCCAGGCAGCGTAGGTTCTACCTGAAACATCTCAGCTCTGAGTATTTACCAATTGCAGAGTTCAAATAAGGTCTTGTGACATCTGCCTCCTGTAATTGCTCAACACATAATGAATTAGTAAAACCTTGGAGACTGCATCAATTTAGAGTATTTGATTTTGTATTTACTCTTTGAGTTCCTGACCTGAATTTCATGAATGATTAAAATGAATTTGGCTAGGGTTTAGGACAACATTTCCAGCAATAACTTAATTGGCCCTAAACATGCCTCTGCCATTTTGCCCTCCATGTATGTTTATTTATATATATATGTTAGTTCTTTTGAGTTTCATACAGTATGTTTTGATCATACTTACCCAATCCCGATCTCTTCCCAGAATAATGTCTCTCAACTTTGTGTTGTTTTTTTCTTTTTTCCCAGTAAGTCAAATTTGTGCTGCCCAAATATTTTTGGATGTGTGGTCTTCTACTGGAGCATGATTGACTTAACAGGGTCTGTATTCTTGAAGGAAACTGTTTCTCAATTAACAGTTGCCAATAGCCAACTCTAATCTCCATGCTGAAATTTGATATGGTTTACGTTTGCAGATGTTTTTTGTATGGAGATTAAACAGTATGTGAGTTCATTTGTGCAGCTTCTTAGCTGTGTCCCAAAGACACCATTCCCTGATAGTTCCCCACCACCTCTTGTTCTTACATTCTATCTGGCCCTTTTCTAAAATGATTCCTGTACTTTGGGAAGAAGAGGTGAGATGTATACATTTCATTTAGAGTTAAGCATTCTACAGTCTCATATTCTCTACAAACTGACAGTTCTTGGTCTCTGTGCTAATCACCATCTGCTGCAAATAGAAGTTTCTTAGATGAAGATTGAGAAATGCTTTATCTATAGGTATAATAGTAAGTAATTAGGAGTAGCAAAATAATGGTAGTAAGTTCTTCAGTATGGCTTATAAACTGTCAATCCAGAAGAGTTTCCAGCGTTTATTAATATAAATCAAACAATTGAGAAACCTTGCATGCTGGCTAGTCTTGTACCAACTTGACTCACAAGTTAGAGGTATCTGAAAGGAAAAAAAAAATTAATTGAGAAAACGTCTTCATAAGATTTGGCTTAAGGCATTTTCTTAATTAATGATTGGCAAGGGGCACCTAGCACATTTTGGATGGTGTCACCCCTGGCCTGATGGTTCTGTGTTCTATAAGAAAACATGCTAAACAAGCCATGAGGAGCAAGCCAGTAAGCAGCACCCCTTCATGGTTTTTACATCAGCTCCTGCCTCCAGGTTCTGGCCTTGTTCAAGTTCCTATCCTGATTATGATTAACAGAGCTCAGAAAATGTAAGCCAAATAAACCCTTTGTTCTCCAACTTGCTTTTTGGTTATAGTTGTTCCTCACAGCAGAGAAACCCTAACTAGTCTATTTGAAACCTATTTAGCCAAGTTTTAATTCTTACATAAAATAAATAAGAATATCAATCATATTGGCAAGCATGCTTACTTTCATTTTTAAACAATAAAATTATATTAGTATTAAAGATTTCTCTAAAATTATATATATATGTATACATATGCACATGTATACATGCATATATGCATACATATATATACATATGTACACATATATACATATACACATATACATATATACACATATGCACATATACACATATACATATACAGGAATATATGCATATACACATACACGAATACATGCATATACACATACACGCATACACACACACACACACACACACACACACATACATATATACATATATTTGAATACTTGGACCCCAGTTCTTAGAATTGTTTGGATAGGATTACAAGGTGTGGCCTTATAGGCGGAGATATGTCACTGTGGGTGAGTTTTGGTGTTTTAAATGCCAGCACTCTTCACAGTTAGCTACATCTCTCTGCCTCTGGGTTGTGTTTCAAAAAGTAAGCTCTCAACAATTGCTTCAGTGCCATGCTTGCCTGTCTGTCTCCTGTCATGCTGTATTGGTCACCGGACTGCAACCTTTTGAAACTGTAAGCCCTGCAAAAGTCTTTGTTTTATAAGTTGTCATTAAGAGCTTCATTGATATCAACCAACATTTGAAGTTAATGTTTCAAGAAAACTGTGTGTTTCAGATACATGTAAGCATTATTCATTTTTTAGGATTCCTGTTGTCACATGGCTTACTCTGTAGGGAAATCATGGACAAAATACTTTCAACAGACTCATTAAAATTATTTTCATCTTAAAAGTAGTATGCATATCTGTTGTAAGACATAGTTGACTAGCTACCTCTGTCTTAAGAATAGATAATCTACTAAGAGGAATTCTGTAGGATTATCTTCGTTTCAGCTCTAATAGTAAACAGTTTTATAAAATGATATTTGAAAACTATGTCTTGATTACTTTTGTTTATTGTGACTTTCATTAATTCACAATTAATATTCTGACACTGGACTCCTTATCTGATGTCACCCTTATTTATCCTTTCTTATTTCTTTACTTAAAATCATACACTATCAGTCATGACGGCCTATATCTTTAATCCTAATACTTAGGAAGCTGAGGTAGGAAGCTCAAGAATTCAAGGCTAGCCTGGGGGAATGCTCTGTGACTCTCTGTCTCTAGGCAAAACACATGCGCACTTGCGCGCACACATACACACACACACAAAACTGTGCAGAAGTAAAATTGTAATACAACTGAAGTTTTCAGCTTCCTGTATCTAAAATAAGATTTAAATTATTTATATTAAAAATTATTATTAAATTAATTATTTAATTATTAAATTAATTTATATTAAAAATTATTATTATAAAAAATTATATTAAAACTAAATTTTAATAAGCTTCTTTTAAAGGGCAAAGAATCCTAGTAAACTTTCTGGCTTAGAATATTTATCTTCAATTTCTTCTCTAACTTTAAACTACTTAATCTCTCTGATTCAGTTTTACTAGTGTGAAATAAATATAATACCAACCTGCTTTATGGGTTTGCTCCATTGAAATGAGTAAGTATATTTCAATAAATATAAAAACTATGATCATTGACCTTATTTGAAGGCTTTTTAGTGTCTAATTTGGAGACACTTCCTGTAATATATTTTCTGACTTTAAAAAAGTGTCATCAAGGTAGCAAAAATTGTGCTTAATTTCTGAATGTTTCCTATCAACTTTCAATTTCTTACTTTCACTGATGCTACTCAAACACTTTAAAATCATTTCTATTTAATTTATCATGATCAATTTATCTTTTCTGTAAAAAGGGATAGCCAATCTGATGCAAGGTTTGATGTCTTTTCTCACAAACTTTATCTACAACTGTGGATTTAACACTCTGGTGCTTTGACCAGGTGAGCAAATGCCACAATAGAAAAATAAATACACTTTCTTCTCAAAAAATAGCTTACAATCAAGAATAATTTTCATATTTATGATAATATTATCCATGCCATTTTTCTCTATTCGTAAGTATATGTTTGATTTTGTATTTACTTCACATTCTAAGGGAGTTCCTTTTGAGAAATGTTTGTTATCTATGAGAACATTTCTGCATGTCGGACTTTCTCAAGTTCCAAGTTCTATGATTAAAGGTGAGTAGAGAGGTTCAGAGTTTTAGCACCCTGGCTGTTCTTCCAGAGGGCCTTGATTTGACTCCCAACACTCACAAGGCAACTCACAGTCATTTGTTATCCCAAAGGATCTCATGCCCTCTATTGGTCTCCAGGAACACACATGGTACACAGACATACATGCAGTCAAATCACCCATACAAATTATAAAAGTTAAGTATTTTTTTAAAGAAGCAAGAGTAGAAAGCGAAATGTCAAGGTGAAAAGTCAATGCCTGACTCATAAAAGATTTCACTAAAATTTGCTGTTATTAGCAACAATAATATTAATATTGTTGCAAGTATAACATAGTCAGTGATTATCCATCACAGATTTGGGATATAGTTATCACAATATATATATGCACAATATATTCTTCTAGACATTGCTGCAAACATTAAATTACAATGCTGTTTTATATATTTTATAGTACCTCCTTTAATTGCAAGTATTTTCTGGGAAAATTATTTATATAAATATGCACACATATAATACATACACACTCATGTATAGATACACACATACACACACACACACACACACACACACACACACACACATCTAATTTTTTATGCTTTCCTGCCACAGTCACTGCTTTAATGACTCTATAGGGGCTGGAGAGATACTCAGTAAAGTGCTTGTCATAAAACAACAGAGGCTTGAATTTGGCAACCCAGCAATCACATGAAAATCTAAACATAGATGTTCATGTTTGTAATGCCTATGCTGGGAAAATAGACAGGATCCCTGGTGTATAAAGCCCAGACAGTCTAACTTGTTGACAAGCTTCGAGTGTAGTTAGCCTGCCTAAAAAATAAATATGAACAAATGAAAACAAAGCAAACAGAAACAAAATAACAGAGAACTAAGGAAGACATCTGATATCAATCTCTAACAAGAACCCACAATTCCATCAAATACACATAATTATGTACACACCACGTGCAGGCATACATATTTATATGAATATACATGTGTCACATATAAGCACTAAAGATCACACAGAAGGTTACATATACTATTTTATAAATGTATGCATTCAAATTAAATTATGATGCATTTATTTGAATGTTTCACATTGCAAATTAGCTAGACATTTTAAAGTCAAATATGAACTGGAATTTTTTTTTTTATTCAGTTGATTCAGTAAATTTAAAAAGTTGTTCTGTGGGGTGTTCAATTGTTACCTTTTGTGAATTACATGAGTAATTACTTTCCTTTTTTCCATAGTAACATGCATTGTCAAAAGAACTAGGGTATGTAAATAGTTCTAGTGGATACAATTTTCATGATTATGAAAACTGTTGTATAATATCACGTTAAGAATAATTTTAAAACAGTAAGCTCAAAGAGATTAACAGTTTAAATAAATATATAAATAATTCAGAATTTCTTATTTTGCTAACGAAGTTATCTTGGTTGAAGTCAATATACAACTTTCACAGTATGCCCATTCAAATATGCATTTCAGAGGGAAAATATTAATATCTATATAAATTACTTACAGGTTCAGAGAACAAAGTTCCAAATATGTTTAGAGGAAAGATACTGTAATCAATGGGTGTGTAGGTAAATGCTCTTATTGGAATTGAAGGAAGTCGTGAGCATTATGGGACTGGGTAATTTCTTACTATTCTACTTTCATAGATGAATCATTTAACACAACACTTCCTATGACTATGTGAATCTGTAAAAAGAAGGTTTTTTTTTTTTGTTTTTGTTTTTTTTTTTTTTTTAAATTGTGATTTAAGAACATGGCCACAATCAGGAAATAGTTACTGTCTGTCTATCTATCTGTCTGTCTGTCTATCTGATTCTTTCTTTTTCATGTGCAGAATTTCAATACATTTTAAGGGCATGAAAATAGAAAATGGACTGACTACTTGGGACAAGCTAAGGAATAGGGTAGTGAGAGAAAATGGAAGATGGGACAAGAAAAAGGGGGAGTAAATAACATCAAATATATTATAAACATGCAGGATCATATCACAGTGCACCTACTGTTTTATAATGTAATACATTGAAATAACAATATGATAAAATAAACAAGGCTAAGGGGATGGCTCAAGGGTCAAAAAGAACTTATTGGACTTACACAGATTTGGAGTTGAGTTTCTGGTGCCCACATTGGGTGGCTCACAATACCTGATGATCCATCTCCAGTGGATCCAATACCTTCTTTGTCTTCTGTGGGTACCCACCAGTAAATGCACACACACACATAAACATGTGCACACACACATACACACACACACACACACACACACACACACACACACACACACATAAATAAATAGCAAAGTACTCAAAACAAAACCCAAAAGAACAACGACATGTAGCCAACAATAGAACTGCACACTTTTGCAGTAGTTTACAAAGTAATTAAAAATATAAAATTTTAACACTTATTGTTCTGGTTTCTTTGGTGACTGCATTGTCTGTAGCCTATTCTAAGGAGAACCATGCTGCAAAGTTTACGTTGAAACAGTTTGTTCCCATGTCTTGCCTAATCATGTGGACTCTACAAAACTTTTCATTGTCTGGTAGAACATGTAGAAATGTTTTGTTATACAGTGAAATTTTTATTATGACATCTCCATGCCTTAGCTTAATCTCCTTGCTTAAAATTTTACTTGACCTCTCCTTAAATATTCTTTGGACCTATTTTCTTATATTCTAGTTTCAACTTTCAAAGTGCAACTTTTCAAGTAATATCTTTTATTTTTTAAACCAAGTGTGTGTTCTTTGAAAAAAAAATATATATACATATAATGTCATGTGATTGTTTTCCCCTATATTCTCTTATATTCTACTCATTTTAATCAACATCACTTCCTTTCTCCTCTCAAGCCCCTTCCCAAGAGTCATCTTTTTGTGCTTTGTTTTTTGACTCATTGAATTTAACCAAGGCAATCTGCATGACCACAACTTTGGGGATATTCCTTAAATCCTGCTGGATCCATCAGTGTGTAAACAAATGAAGTAATTGACAGCTTTCTCAGAACCTGTCAGTTGCCAATAATTCAGCAGTGACGGTGTAAGTAGGGTTCTAGAGCTCCTCTCCATCCATGTCTGAATGTTGACATCCTCTGCCAGACTAGGTATCTCCCACTGCTTTGAGATCCTGATCATCAAAAATGAGGGTTCTGACCTTGAACACATCGAGGCCACCAATGAATGCTACTAACATGAAGACAGGATGTGCATACCACTCTGAGCTAACAGAAACTTTCAGGACTAGACACTCTACTGAGTGTCTGAATCAGACTAAATGGTCAAGGCTGAAACAACTGTGACAGAACTAAATGACAGTCTTGTGGCCCCGTGATCCAGCAGCTATCAGTTCTTAGGCAGTGGTTCTCAATCTTCCTCATGATGCAATTCTTTAATACAGTTCTTCATACTGTGGTGATCCTCAACCATAAAATTATTTTGCTACTTCAGAACTGTAATTTTGCTACTGTTATGAATTGTAATGTGATTATTTTTAGAAATAGAAGCTTGTCAAAGGGATTGTAATCCACAGGTTGAGAACCACTACCTTAGAGTATCTTAGGAACTGACCTCCCTGTCAAACAACTGTGAACCTCTGCAATGAACAATACGATGTACAAGACTATACTGCAAAGAAAAAGAAAGAAAATCCAGGCCAAAATGAACAAACAGACTATGTGGAGTAAAGCCATGGTTTTAAGACTGAAGGTATCCTGGCTATGAAGCAAGTAATTGAGAAAAATAGATGCAGAGTGAAATGAAAAACTCCAACAAAAGAAACTCACAAAATGATAACTCTGATGAAGAAGTTTGATGCAAATCTAGACAACAGCATCAACAACCAACACTAAAAAGGACATGAGAGTGCTTTCAAACATAGTGATAAAGACCTTAAAATATACTGTGTTTAAAGAGATTGAGGAAGGCAAACAGTCTTTAGAAAAGGATATAAAATTGTTGTATAAAAATTAAATGCATATTGCTAGAGAAATGCCTTAGTGAGTAAATACTGCTTTTGTACAAGCATGAAGACCAGAGTTCAAATCCCCAGTATCCAGGTAAAAAGCTATGGGTGAAAATAAGTACCTGATATACTACCAATGTAATGAGAGGACAAAAATAGTAAGATCACTGGGGTTTACTGGCCACCAGCTTTTCTCCATTTTCTCCATTCAGTGAGAGAGTTTGTCTCAAGGGACTAAGGTGAAGAGTCAATGTTTCTCCTTGCGTTTGCTCCTCTGGAGTCCATGCACTCAAAATGTAGCCACACCACAAACATATATCTGATATTCATACAATCATGAAATAGATAAACAACAAATAAAATTTATTGTGCTCAAGTATACCACATCCTAGTTTGGGACTAAACCCAGGGAGACAAGAACTCTAGCATTAAGCTATTAAGTGCCTAAATTCACCAGCCCCAAGAGTGCTAATGTGTTCTGTCTTAGAATAAATCACTGGGTAATTGAAGGTGCATTAGAGAAATGAATATTTCACTAATTCTGTTTAAGATTTAAAGGCATTCATAATATATAAAGTAACAGGGGTACAGCCCAGGGGGTTGCTATTCTCAAAGATTGGATGCTCTGTGGTTCCTTGGGCTTTTAGTATCTGTAATATCTATCTGGATTTATTTTCTCTTAGAACTGTAGAAGTATTTTTTTAAAAAAAGTTTTAATGAAGTGCGATTACATCATATCTACCCTGATATGACACTTATCCCTTCCATGTGTGCCCGCTTTTCCTATAGATGGCCTCTTCCCTTTCATTCTGATTTACACATGCTTGCGCAGTACACATGTGAGCATGCACACACGCACACACAAATAATTACAGACTGCTGAGTCTTCTCAGTGTTCACCATTTGATAGTCTCATTAACAAAGAAAGCCATTTCATGCCAGCATTTACCAACTCTCCAGGCAAGTTAAGGAAGTTTGTGTTTGCTTGCTTGTAACTATTTTAAATCACAATAGGGTTTTTATTGCAATGATCTTGCCCTTTAATTTGTTTGCCTGGATATTATTATCAGTTCACCTATGTATATATTCAGCTAAATGATCTTTAGATTTAGTAAGGTATGTTTTAAACTAGACTTTTCCCTTACTCCTCCCAAAGGCCTGTGTTTCTTTTTGTTGCCTGAAAACAAACACGTCTACTGTCTCATGCTTGACAGAAGTTGATTAGACAAATGCAAATGTTTCTTTAACCTAAGAGGGGAATACTATTTAACATTCCTTGTTTTCTTCATAGTTAGCTTCTCCAAATGAACCTATGTTAGAGGAAGTACATTCTTCTTATGCAAAACAGGTTTCTTGACAAGGTCCTGGTTCTGCCTTTGCACTTAGACCTCTTACTACTGAAAAAAGCACTGGGTTTGGACTCAGTGATAAATTAGTATTCCACATAGAAGACAGAGGTGAAGATCATTAATGAAAAATATCCATTTATGCAAAAAAGCAAAACAAAGCATGTTGCAGTTCTGTTTTCAAAGTGACTGCTAATAAGAGCCCTAATTTTATAATCAACCTTTTTTAAAGTTATGACTTAGTGTTCTAATATTCTGAATAAATTAATATAAATCCAGTTAATTAATTGAAGTATTTCTATTGTGCTGTTTTACTGATAGCTTTTCAGTTGCAATCTGGGTTGCTTTAACATGAAGATTTTGATGATCTATGAACTTCCAGAGAACCTGTAATGGCTCCATTCCTTCTTGCCTTGATGCAGGTTCTGTTTTATACTTGATGGGAAAGCTGTGAGTAACCTTCTCATTGTAAATTCTGGAGTATAAAGTAAGCCCTTAGTCCCTGTAATATTTCTTTAAAATCAGAAAGCAATCCAAAGGAAGGTTTCTGGTGCTGACCTCAGTATTCTGTGAAGAAAATTAGTCCTAGAAATCCTCCATATGTGGAAGATATGTTTCATCCAAGAAAGATCAGGTCTTTTCATTAGCTGCTTTTCCATAAGAGAGGATATTGAGTCTTAAAAATTACTCACTTCAGATATGTTCCAGTTGTTTTTACTTCTAGAGTTATAAAATATTACCTAACAGCAATGTGGGGGAGGAAAGAGTTTATTTGGTTTATACTTTCAGGTCACAATTAAGGTAAGGCAAGGCAGGAATTCAAGGCAGGAACCTAGAAACAAGAAACACGGAGAACGCTTTGAGAGATGCCCAGTGATTAAGGATATTCACTGCTCTTGCATAGACAGGTTTAGTTTCCAGCACGCATATTCAGTGGCTTATAATCATTTGGAAACCCAATTACAGGGTATCTGACACCCTCTTCTAGACTTCATGGGCGGACCCACCCACATGCATAAGCCCACACAGACTCCTACATCTATGTTTTTGTTTGTTTTTAGAACTATTAAAGAAAGCTGCTATCTGGCTGTCTCTCAGGTATCACTCTCACCTAGCCTGATTAAAAAGCTCAGGAGCACATGACTAGGGAAGGCACCACCAGTAGTGTACCAGTCTCTTCTATGTCAATTAGTCATCAGTACAGTTCCTCAGAGACATAGCCATGGGTTAATGGGAGCCAGGCATATGTGCAATTCAATCACTGAATTGAAACTGCCTCAACAGATTCATGTCCACAGCTCTAGCTACTAGGAAAAGGTATATGTGTTTTCTGCAAATTTATACAAATCGATGAATTTGGTAGAGGAAGCAATTAACATTAAAAATGTTGTTAAATAAAAATATATAAATGAAACTTTCACTATTCATTTAGGTGCACAAATTAAGGCTATTAATTATATTCACAATATTATGCAATCAACATCACTTTTTGTTTTCAATGTTTTTTATTACTGCAAATAGAGACTCTATGGTTGCCAGGTGGTTGTGGTACACACTATTAATTTCAGCAGGCGAATATCTGTGAGTTTGAGGCCAGCCAGGTCTACAGGGCAAGTTCCAGGACATACAAGGCTATAGAGAGAAACCCTGTTTCAAAAAAAAAGAGTAAGTAAGAATGAATGAAGGAAGGAAGGGAGGAAGGAAGGAAGGAAGGAAGGAAGGAAGGAAGGAAGGAAGGAAGGAAGGAAGGAAGGAAGGAAGAAAATGATGATAACTAGTGAGGCCCACTCTCCTATTTCCTGGTAATCTCTAATCTTTCTTAAAAACAGAATAACGATATTCTTTTACAGATTGAGTCACTTGACTTCCCTTTTCAAATATTAAGGATGGTTGTCAAATTATTGTATGATAATCTCAGAAGGAAAATAAAATTCAGGCAAGATGAAGCAATGAGAAGTTTTAATATAAATAAGAACACCCACCCCCAACACACACACACACACACATACACACACACCACACACACACACACACACACACACACAAACAGCTTGAGATTGTTTAGCAGATAAGAATATTTCCTGGACAACCATGAGGCCTGGCCTTGGATAACTCTATCCATTTAAACTGATTATCTAGCAAATTCTTATAATGCTGGCACATAATAGTGAATTGACAGAAGGATTGCTAGGACTTGCTGGTTTCCAGCTTGGCTGGATAATATGAACCCCAGGTTTTGAACCCCAGGTTTAGAGAGAGATTCTGTCTCAAAAACTAGACAAAAGGTAATAGAGAAGGACACCTGACACCTTGTTCTGGCAGAAGCCAGATACCTATGCATCACATTCTCTCTCTCTGTCTCTCTCTGTCTTTCTCTGTCTCTGTCTCTGTCTCTCTCTCTCTTTCTCTTCTGTCTCTCTCTGTCTCTCTCTGTCTCTATCTCTCTCTCTCTCTGTCTCTCACTCTCTCTCACACACACACATACCAGATGCATACACAGAGATTCAGAAGTTATCACACATGTCTGTACATACACATGTGCACACATACACACTCACATACAAAACAAACACATAGACATTCAGAGATACACCCTGTGCACACATACTCTAATACCCAGATACACTCACAGACACTCAGAAATGCACACAGCACACAGACATCTGTAAACACAAACACACACTCACATACACCCCTCCTTATGTCACAAGTATGAAGGTAGGAATAATGTAATTAATGTTAAGTTGTTTCCTTTTGACAATATGATTTTTGTTTTGGTTTGTTTGTTTGTTTTGTTGTTGTTTAGGGGTGAGTTTTTATTTTGTTTTGTTTTGGAGACTTAGTTATCTGTGAACACTGTGTATACAGTTTGTAATTACTCATGCAATTAAATGATTAGGATGTAAAATTAACAGTGGTGTTTTTATTGCCTGGGAGACTTTTATCCAATTTCATTTCTAGTTCCTGAAAAACCAATGGTTTACGTTTTCTGAAAAGCTTCCACAGTTGACTTTCTGTCCCCACGGTTGCAGTTATTTACACTGTGCTCAGCTGTTCAGACTCCCAGACCTTCTCTTCTTCATGTGCAGCCCCTGCTCTGCCTGCCTGACATAAACAGGGACATTTTACTCAGGAGGACTGTGCAGCCCAACACTCATGTGTGTGACTCCCTCCACATGCCTGTTTTAGTATTCTGGAAAACTGTTTCAAAGACAGATGGAAAACTGCTTCCTTAACATTTAATGTACTTTGGGAGAGGAAAGTTTCCTCCATTGCTATGTAGTTGATACAGATTATTGAATAAATTCTATAACAGGATGAGACACTGACCCTCTTGTTGAAATACTGCTTTGAAATATTCTATATAAAAAATTAAATGCAGTGTACTTAATATGGCAACATAATATTTTAATTCTCAGGTAATATGTTACTGCTAAATATATTTTCAAAATATGTATTATTATTATTTGATTGTTTTAAATATTTTGTTTTTTAAAATGCTGCAGAAGCAGTTATTTTAATTGTGCTGAGTAAAGTGTGCATGTGGCATTACTTCCACATATCCATTACTGATTACTAACTCATAGTTTCCTTCACAATAGCTCACAACGAGTGTGATCAGATTCTGATCCTGGAAACCCATTATATGTATTTCACTGGTGTGATCAAGTGGTTAGGGATTTATTGTAACTGTTTTCTGCAACTCTGACTTTTGTTGGGCATTGTGTATACTTTATACTTTATGATCACACCTAAGGCATACAGCTGCTAATGCAGCCGAGTTGAGTGCCCATGCGTTTACATCTGGAGTGTGGTGAAAAGGTGTCTTGCTCTAAAAGTGAAGGAAATCATTCAATAGAGCATATACACTTTAAAGCAGTAGCCAGTTCTGTATTCGATCACTGATATTCTGAATAATCATAGAATGTAGAATTAAATGGTGTGAGCCTATTTGGTTATACTTAAGCTGAAATTAGTTTAAAATTGAGCACTTTCTATCTTCTTCTTTGTTCTTTTTCTTAAAACTTGAGTGTTATTCTGTTCTTTGATAGGGAATGCTTTTTGTGTTTTACAACAATTTTTAGACATATTACTAAAATTCATGACTAAAGCCCCTTAAAGGCATTAGTATAACATGCATATAGATTTCTAATTAGGAAAAAAGGCAATATAAGCTTTCAATATAGGATTTAGTTCACATTGTTTCTTCATGTGTATGGTTTGTTATGTCAAATTAATTTTGAAAATGATATTTATTTTCTAGCTCCCTGAGGTTGATTGTTGTTTCATGGCTCATGCTTGATAAATGCATTTCCTCTGTCCAGTTTGGCGTTTCGTTGGTGCCTTCTTCGTTCAGCTCACGAAGTGGAATGGAGAAATGTTCTAATTAAATTATAATTAAGATCATTTTCTTTAAGGCAGTAACAACTTTGAGATAGTGATCATTGAAAATGGGACACAACTTCTTCTCATAAGTTTAAAGTATATAGCTTATTGAAGAAATCAGGTTGAGACTCTCACTGTCCTCTGCTGCTTAGCCTAACTGAGCCCTAATTAAGTGTGCTTAGCCAGTAAAGAGACCTGCTTTGATTCTCAGAAGCCTGTGCTACAGGGATGAGTAGAAGTTACCCCTTCTTTGAAGGAACTTTCCATTTTGCCAGTGGGATCATGATTAGCATTTGCAAAGAGTATTCCTTACCAAAGCATTTCCACACACATGGATTCAATTGATAGATACTTGTAGCTTATGGGTTATGGGCACTTATCTAGATAAATCTGATGGCTTAACGCTGAAACATTTATTTTTCTTCCATAACTTGTCTGTGACGCCTGCTCATATGACACATTTTAAAAACATGTGTCATTGATCACAGAGAAGACAAGATAGGGTGGTAAAATCTGTGTGGAACTTAGCCACAATTCCTGAGAAATCTACTCAATATTCTGTTCTCAAACTGTGGGATTTTTGTATCTTGCCTTTGGAGAGAAAAGCAAACATTTTGGGTGGAGTTATCAAACCAGATTGTGATGTTGATTCATTCTGCTAGGGCCAAAAATGCAAATGCACAATGTACATTTGTTAGGAACATAAGTTGGTATTCTCCCCTTGAACAAATTCAGGTTCTCCTGTTTCCCAATAGCCAGTGCCAAGCATGAGTTAAGTAGACACCAGTGCTCTGATAATTGAAATGCAGTTTGATTACTCACTTGAAACTTTTTCCATCTTAGTTAGCTTAGCTTTGTCTAAAACCTTCTAAGGTATGTTCAGAGAGGAGAATGAACAGGAAGGAATTGTTCAGCTTATAGTTGGCAGGAAAGTGCTAGTGCAGAATAAGATCACACGTGTTGGTTGGAATGGTTTGGTAATAGGTTTTTCCACTGCACAAAGCCAGACACCTCAGCCAAGCATCAGAACAGAGTATACAGTGTCAAAACGGAAAAAGAAAACGATGGTAATTGTAAAGCCGAGGAGCCTGGAGGTGTACTTAAATTTTGGCTCTTGTACTTCGTTGTGAGGAGGACCTTATGCTCGCCAACTACCGTAGCCTGTTACACTGCAACCCTCCAAGGAGAATTCATAATCCAGCCTCGAGGGCTCAGTTCAGAATTTTATACTCAGTGTTTTGAGAACTTCGGTCGACACAGATTTGGATATGCATCATCCTTCCCTGATCTTCCAACTCAATTCCCGAAACAAAAGCCCTTAGCAGAGCCTGAAACCTGTCCGGGCCTTTCCTGTATAGCTCATTTCATTGTTACAGAGAATCTGTGAAGCCAGTTCTTTCTTAGCCTGAACACCATTTACCATTATAGTGTTATGAAGAATGAGAGAAGCATTCTTGATCAAGAGAAGAATTCTTATTTTCTTCTCCAATTCCATAGGCCATCAGGCCTTTATGTTTAATGTTATTTTTTAAGTTACTATTTTCACAGAGTGAGGAGAGCAAAAGTATGTGAATTCTTTCTAACATACTAACTACAGGCTATAATCTCTTAAAAGTTAATTTCTTTGTTTTAGGTCATGGGTCTATCCCTTTAAGAAACTGATCACTCCAAGAGGCCAGACTCCATAGCCTGAAAAAATCAGGGTACAGCCCTCTATAGATCTCTCTCTGAGACACAAAGAAACCATGCTGTGTGGTGGCCTAACAGCTCTTGATTTATGGTAACATGTAGTCAAAGTTAGCTTTGTCTGTTGATTTGACAAAGCCAAGAATCATGTAGAAAAGAACAGCCTCAATTGTGGGACTGCCTAGATTAGACTGACCTGTAAGTATGTCTGTGGGCCATCGTCTCGATCAGTAGCAGCTGTAGAAAGGCCTAGATCAAAGTGGGGAGTGACATCCGTGAGTAGGTGGTCCCGTGGGGATATAAGAAAGTTAGCAGGGCAGGAACACGGGAGTGAGCCAGCAAAGAGCATTCCTCTGTAGTTTCTGCCTTCAAGTTCCTGCCTTGAGTCCCTGATAGTCTGTGACCTGGACATCTAACCCAAATAAATCCTTTCCTCCTCTAAAGATGCTCTTGGTCAGACTGTTTTCTTGCACCAAGTGAATGAGACTGAAACTGACCAGCTTATTGTATGTGGCTCCTCCGAGCTCTCTGTTGTGTAAGATATTTTGAACTAAATCACATGGTGTGGAAGTTCTCACCATCTCCAAAAGGATGTAAGAATTAGTTCTTTTCTTTATGGGCCTATTTCCCCAGAAGGCTCCTCATAACCCTGACCCCACCGTTACCATATGTATGATGGTTGCCTCTCTGGTACTTTATACTTAAGCTCTCCCTCTTTCAAAATTTTCAAGGGTAGCTTCTCTTTCCCTTTAAGACCACATTTATGTTATCTCTGATGTAATGTTCCTTGTTAGGGCCCTCCCACCTCAAGTCTTGACAAGGTCTCTAGATTCTCTCTCCAAATAAAGAATTCCTACAGGGTATTTATATATTAGCTTCTTCACAGCAAACTCACCTTCTATGCTGCTTCTTTCTCTAATGCTCTGTTTTCTCATTCCAGTAGGATAGCTTTGTAACTCTCCAAATTCTACCAATAATATCTGGAGTACTCACTGTATATTAGTATAAAATAAGTTTGGAAATTTTAGTTGGACTTATTAGTTAAATTTTTATTTATCCATTTGTTTGTCTATTTATATCTGTGTGTGTGTGCATATTTGTGGTTTTTGTGTGTATGTATACACATGTTGCCATGGCATATATACAGGAGTCAGATGGACAACTTTTAGAGTCAGTTCACTCCTTCTGTGATGTAGTTCCTGAGGATTCTTTTCAAATCACTAGGCTTGGCAGCAAGCACCTTTGCCCACTGAGCCATATTGCTAACTCCTGCTCTCCTTATTTTAGAATCTTGATTCTGATAAATGGTTTAACTACAGAATTAATACTGAGTAATTAGTGTCTGTACAATGTTATTAGCTAGGTTATTATTTACAATTAGAAATTTATAATCAAACATATAATTAGTTATTAACAGAGATGCTTCCTGTAATCCAGGGGCGCACAATAAATATTTGGCAGAGTTTATGTGTGTGTTTTATTTATCTCCATAATTTCTGCAATTTAAAATATTAGCCCATGGCACTAAACAAGAATTTGCCAATTATAAAACTGGATGAATAAAGAAGTTAAAGCAGTGAGTTTATTCAAATGTAAACTTATGGTTTTCTTTACTAAAAATTCAAGGATATTTGTAGTTAAATGAAATAAATAACAACACAAGAAGCGTCAATAAAAGATGAAAAAAAAACATGCCCTTTCTCAAGTTCCATCTCATGTCAGTTCACGTTGAGTTCCATGAAGGTTGGGGCTCTCTCTTCTCCCTCTCCTTCTCTCTCTGTCTGCCTTCTCAGAGTTGGTCCATCTGATTGCTCTATGGGCAGTTAATGAATAAATGAGTGACTAACTGAATAACTCTTCTCTACTTTTTCCATTACCAGCTTTAATGATTATGTTCAACAACAACAGTGTTTGGAAATCAGAACTGTTACCTAAGGTGTACGGTAGGGAAGCTGCATATTCCAGAGGCAGTATTCTAATATCTCTGGGTCGAGCACAAACTCCAAAGCACATGAATTCCAGTGGCCATTTGGAACTTAGAATCTTCAAAATGTTCTCAACCAAGAGTTTAACTAGCCTCTGCCTTAATATTTAATCACTCTGATAGAGCAGTCATTGATTCATATGAGCTGATCATCCCATTGGTACCTGAAACACCAAGTGGGATTGTCTGGGAAATCACATTTCTTCTCTTATTTGAGGATTACTATCTTCTATTTAGAGGTAATTGCACACTACCATGCAGAATGGGCAGTATACATATGACTGTTTCTTCTGCCTCTTCTCTTCCGGATTACCATACCCAGAGCTGGCACTAATATTTCCGTGAGAATTGAATAGAAACACTCAACAATATTTAGTCAGAACTCAGTGTTAATTGTAAGAAAATTTACAGTGCTTTCTACAGTATTCTGTAATACTTGATTAAATGACCCATACACTAAGTTTCCATGATTTCATTCACAGTATGTGACACATAACATTTATTTCCTTCATAGACACTTTCATCTTTAGATGCTATTCCTTTTTCTCTAATATATGTTACAATATATATTTTTCTCAATATATATATATATATGCTTCGATCACCTATGTTTCACACTCACCAACTATTCCACACATAACTTCATAACTTCACCATCTTCTTTTATCATGATTTGGAAACTCTAAAATAAATATTAATATTTTCAATACTTGTTTAATTTTCTTAACAGAAGCTCAATAATTTGCCCCCACCCTCTTTCGTCATATAATCAAATAGAGAAACAGAGCCGTAGGTGGGTACTGACAACAGGACACTTGAAAATGCCTGTGACTTCCTGTCCCACCTTTGACATGCTTTCAGAAATTTAAATAGCCCATGATGATACTCCTAAGAAAATACAAATACAAATAATATTTCTGCTCACAATTTGCAAAATAAATGCTACTAACAAGATTTCTTTGAATATTCAAATTAGTAAGAAACATGACTATCATAATTAACCATCATACTAATTACCATTATGTAAATAACCATATATTTTACTCTTTTTATGTTTATATTCTATGGAGGAGGTAACTACAGTAATATCATGAGTTACATCAATATTTACTTTAAATAGCTAAAATATTTTAAGGACTACTTATGATATTTATTAAATAACAGTATTAAAATTTTGTAGTGGCCGGATTAGTTAATTCCCCTTAGAAAATCATATTTTATGAACAAAACTTCTACAAAATTGTCATATTTGACAATTTTCATAATTGTGTTACATATTAATGATGTGATATTAATTTGGCCTTTATAATATTAAAATATATGATCATTTAAAATTAAGTGCCCATTTATGGTTAAATATTGATGTTTGCAAAGAATTTATCATTGCCAGGGCAAGGTCTTTGTTGCACCACAAGTCATCATGAGGATCCTTATCTTTAAGAGCTCCTTTTGACTAAAAGCATGCACAGTGAAGTTCAACAACATTATTTTGCTGCGATTTTCTGTTTTCTCATCACAAGAAAGCTGCCAGCAAGAGATTTATTAGTTTTAGTATTTTTCTGTATAAAAGAGACTATAGACCTAGTAATGAAGTGTCGATTCTTCTGAGGTAATCACTTGAGACTGTGTAGAAATTAAATATCTCCATTTTAGTAAAATCTAAAGGATGCCATGAGTAGTCAACTATTGAACTAGAAGAGTAAATTTATCAGCTCTAAAAGACAAAAGATATCTGGGTAATCTCAAGCACTGTGGCCGTGCGAGCAGGTTTGCAGTGGCTGCAACCAGTTACAGCTCTTGTCCTGCATTTGATCAGCATGACATAGAATGAATTCCTGTGAGTAATAATTTTTGGTTAAGTTCCCTTTAGGACAATTTCTCTATATTACTGTATAAAATGTGAGACTATAATTGATAAAAAAATTTAACTGTGAAATGATAGTAAATATGCATCAAATGTTCTTATTTCTTAAAAGTGTGTGTATTAAATGAGTGGAAATGTGGACACATGCAGGAAGTGGTGCACATATGGAGGCAAGCGGGCAAAGCTGAGTAGTTAGCAATGTCTTTCCACTAAGGGTTCCCAGGGATCCAAATTTCAGGTCATCAGGTTCTCTCCGACCCACTGAGCTCACTGCCTATTCATTAGTTGTACTTCTAACAGTTAGTTGGAAGCTGTGTTGTGAATCTAACATTCATTTTAACATGTTCTAGTTAGTGTAGAATATAAAGAGATGCAGTTTGGAATTTATCTATGCCAATATTCTTCTTTGGAGGTAACTACAAAAAAAACTTTATAGACAAGGTTAAATGAAAACTGTTTAAGGATATTATACAGATACAATTTGATCTCTACCTCTATGTATTATTGTTAAGCAAGAGTCATGGAAATACAGTTGGAATTACTGTAGTCTGCCTACTCTTTTAAAATCAATAGTGTGAATTTACCATGAAGCTTTACAATTTTGAATCTCAAATTCTAGCACTAAAATTAACTTGCCAATTAATATTTGGCAAGTCACGTATTTAATTCAAATTCCTATGGCCCATTTAAACTAAGTTCCAAAGATTCATAGTAAATTTAGTGAACCAAAACTTTAGGATACCATTTCTGTGTTCTGTTGCTTAGTTTTATTGTTGTTTTATTTTCCAACTTGACACAAGCAAGGGTCATCTGGAAAAAGGGATTCTCAACAGAGAATATATCTCAGTAAGATTGACCTATGGCAAGCTTTCTTGATGGATGATTGATGTGGGACATTACAGCCCACTGAGAGGTACCACTCTAGGGCACCTGGTCCTGGGGATATAAGGAAGAAGGCTGAAGAAGTCAAGGAAAGCAAGCCAGTAAGCAGTGCTGATATGGCCTTTGCAACAGTTCTTGCTTCCAACTTCATGCCATGAGTTCCTGTCTTTAATTTCCCATCATGATAGATTTTATAGAAAGCAAACTGGGATGAATATCTCCTGTCAATTTCAAATGGATTTTATGGAAAAAGCAGAAAACCAATAAAATGTTGAAGCTTACCTTTTTTATTCTACTGTAAGTAAGTCTTACTATATACAATACAATAAAGTTTTCTTTGACACAGAAAATATCTGATTAAAGTAACTAATATTTAAAGTGAAAAATTGGTACTACATTAGTAAATGTATTTAGAAATGACCTCACGAAGATGTTATATGGAGACAAAAAGAGCAGTCTCCAAACTCAACATTTTGTATAGTTTAAATAGTTCATGTCCTTAATTAAGTAATGAAACAGCCCTTAAACTAAACTATAATTTTATAGTAAAACATTCAGAGCTAAATATTTGACTATAAATTTAGTTCAGTGGGATAGGAAAGATAAATTCACTGCTGACATAATGCTGACAGGCAATATTTAACTGAACTAGGACTTTGTGAGAATTATTGACAGGAAAGCCCTCCAGTGTCTTGTCATAGTTATGAGGACTATCAGTTTTGTTACAATATATGAAATATTTGCTGCTTTGAGCCAGAGAGAGAAGCTATTGTATAATATGGTATTGATTTTAATCACATTGAAAGTTTCAGAAGATCGAAAAATTCAAAGTTAAATTTAATAGCAATTATCACACAAAATGGTTTATTCATATGCTTGGATTCTAATGAAATTAATTCAAGGAACTATATTGAATCTTTGTCACAGAAGTAATTTTCCAAGTGTCCAGTTTAAAATATAAAAACATAGTCTTCTGGTAGCTTTAGCATTCTTAGTTAAGCAGAAATTTAACAATTTCAGGAAATCTCAAAAATACTATAATTCTTTTAGTTCATACTTAATAAACAGTAAGTTTATTAAGTACACAAAGGTTCTGCGTTAGAAATAAGATAGGCAAGGGTTAAAAAGACATATTCAGTTTATGAGTGTAAAAATAAAGAGCAAGTCTTTGTTCTGTTATAGTTTGGACCAAACTGGAGGAAAGCTCAAAGTCAATAAGCTGTTTTATAAAATAAGAATGTCAGATAATAGTAGGGAGAAGCTAAAATTATATTAGGTCAAAACTGAAATAAGTAATACTGAATAATTATCTGACTCTCAAAGGAAAGAAAGCCAGACAAATTGGCAAGCTCGATAAACAGGCTGTTTTTTTGAACTAAAGAGATCATGAAAAATGGATAACAAATTTGAAATACTGTGCAATTCCCTGATAAAACAGAAAATGAAATTTATCTTAAATGCATTTGTCACCAGGAGTGACCTTGAATATGATAACAGTGACGAATTATGAGCTTGGTGACAGCATGGCCAGCGGCTGCAGCAGCTATGGAAGCAGATCAGTTTGGTGATTATGTTGCTGTTCTCACAGATGGGGCAGATGATTGATCATCTGTAGAAAACGTGCTTATGAGGCGGGGTTGCTTAGTTTTGTTGTCAAGTCAAAACAACTAGAGGAGTTATGTCAGAGAATCACTGTATACGGCCCCCTTAATCAGCAAGCAAGGATCTATGATACAGGCCAGTGAACTAGTACAATCCATGATGGCTAAGTGACCACCCACATTTTTATTTTTTGCTGAATCCTGCTTGTTTTTTTCTCAGCCTTTAAATACGAAAGGGCCCTACTCCTTTCCTCTCCTCAATCCTTCCTTCCTTTCTCTTTCTACACTTCTACTCTACTTCTTACTGGTCTAACTTTTTGTCTTAGCATCAGATATATGAGGAACCCTTAATTATCTAGCTTTAGTCCCTGCCTCTTCCTGAGCTCAGCCCTACTCACCTTATTGCTTAATGGACATCTCAAACATTTCAAAAGTTTTGTGGTTTTGGTGTGGATAGCACAGCCTGTACCCTAGCAATGATAAGCTGAGGCATCATCAGCATCACTTGAACATGGGAATTTAAAGTAGTCCAGGAACCAAATCAGATGTTTACTGTGCTCTGGTAAAACAAGGAAAACTACAAGACCAATACCTATGGCAAGGCTTCTTTCTTCTTCCATCTCTACTGTCAGTCAACCATTCCATTTCCTTAAAAGAGGCTTTATCCAAAATGCTGCACATTCTTCTTGCTTCATCTCATTTACTTAACTTCACATCTGATGCTTTACAAGGTTTTGTGATGTTTGCTTTGAGCTATGCTCTGTCTCCTCCTTGTCACATTTATTACCCAACCCTAACTATCGCATCTTCAAATTCAGCTGCCCTAATTGGACTCCAATGTTAGATTCTGCACCTTCTCCTGACTCTCGACAAATAATTTTCCCTAACACAATGAGTAATTGACAATGATTGAGATATGAAAGGATCTATGCCAGGTTATATCAGGGACTTTGATGATTTCCTTCTGTCATTAGGGCTCTGTCAGTCTCCCAACCTTGACTATATTGTGACTGATGTGCTGTAAATTTCTGTGGCCACAGAAAGCATCTTGTAGCAAGTTGTGCTGCCCTTGCCCAACACCCTACTATGCAGAACTGATCTCTTTTGTATCTTGCTAAGCTTCTCAAGCTCATTCCCACTGCCCAACCTTGAACTTACTAACTAAATGGCTCATCATTTCTATTCTTTGAGTCTTTTTTCATGTGCCACATGATTCCAAGATGCCCGTGTGTGGACTGACCACCTTATCCAACCTTCTGTGGTTCATGTGTCTTTCCTCACAAACAGAAATGCCTGGTGTAACACTCCTCACTTTACTGTCTGTATTTCTCATTGATACTTACCTAGCTGCCAGGGAACACCTTGGTCATATGTTTGCCTGCTTCCTTGTTGTGTGGTTCCCAACAAATGCAAACTCTGAAGAGCCTGGGCTTCATCAGCCCTTGTATGCCTGAGACATCAAGGTCTACAAAAGTAACCGTGTAGTGAGTGTATATGGAAGGAAGGAAGTAGAGTCTGTACCTCTGGATTTTCTCTTTATTCTGCTTACAACAACTTTAGTTTCATTACCCAGAAACAGAAAAACTACCCAAAAAAGTCTCATTTGTCACTCTGATATTGTCTTCTGAGAGCAAAGCATGACAAGACTGCAATTCTTTAAAAGTCAGCTCTCCATATGTTCGCAACTTCTCACTGTTTCAATGTGCTCTTTGCATTTCTTTTTTGTTCTTTAAAGTTGAGTGTCAGAATAGAATTTGATTTGCAGCAACTTGATGGCAATGCTTCTTAAGAGTACAGTGTGAAGAAAACAATAAACGTGAGTACTGTTCACTTAAGGACACCGAATACTTTGTAGCTTGGAGTTCATGCGGGCAAAATCTTTGCTATAAAAATGAAGAATAATATAAAATAGTGCTTTGACTGCACAAATACTCGGCTTTTTTTCCCTCATGTTTACAGAATATTCTGGTATTTGAAAAGGTGCTGGCACTGCAGTTATATGAGGGGAGAGAGGAGAAAATAAAGGAACCATCATCATAGTCCTCAATAGCGAGTGAAAGAGGTATGAACATTGGAAAGGTTGAGAATAGAAAGGTATTGGGAATTAACAAGAACCAAGGTGGCGAATGAACTGTATCTGCTGTTCCCAGATTTTCTATTGCAGTTTTAGGTAATTACTGCCCATGTTCCAACTTATTCATGTTATAGCATCTATGTGTCCCAGGATCTGATTTCCTGGGATGTCCTGGAAAGGAGTTTGCTGTCTAATGGATTCTGTGTTGACAGTGCTTGCATTCAGACCCAGCTTGACCTCTCATTAGCTGCATTCTTTGGGCACATCTCTCAGTTTATCTGTCTGTAAATATGGATCTTGTGCTATTTTAATCATCAAGTAAGACGATTAGACTGACAATACTGTTTGTTATCAGTTTAATGTTTACCTCTGCTTTTATTTCCTATTTCTCCTTATTTTCTCATGTCATGGTTCCCCATGTATTAGATTAGAATATGATTTTAAAGTGGGAGTTAGAAGAAAACATACTTATTACTTTTTGTATGGCCAATAGCAATCTAGGCTAAGTAACTAAAGGTTGTGTCCAGCACAAACTGATCATGCTTCAGCTTGCTTATTAGGAGTATCTAGGAATATTTGATTTCCATTTCCATCAGCTATTTTTACTTTGAATAAACTAAGTGACTTAGCATCCTATGATACTATAAACCAGAAAGCCGGGGTGCAAGGTTAGCAACTCATCTCCACACTTAGTAACTGTGTGATGCTGGTCAAAAGCCTCAGTGTCTCTGTGCCTTCGTCGTCTCATCTGCAGATAGAGATAGTAGATTTAACTCCATAGGAACAATAAGATAATAGAAGGGGTAGCTAGGGTTTGTTTTTAAGAATTAGCTATTTCTTCTGTTTATAATGCACAGTCGACATTTGTCAAATCAATTAAGTTGAAACACCATAGCACTCTTTCAATTTATTTTCATTCCATTTCTTCTGTTGTACCTTTAATGTCACATTATCCAGAGATTTGATGATAGGAACTTAGTAATCCCTTGTCTCTAGGTCCAATAAGATTCTGTCTTGTCTCTTTGAGTTTCTGCATCCCTAGTTGCTTTGTGGTAGTAACTTGATTGGAAAATAATATTTTTCCCTTTCATAGAAAAGCACAAGTTGCTTAAAAGCATTCGGCATCAATAACAAGGGAGGTTTGCATCTCTGAATGGGAACACAGACTCAGAATCTAAGCGTTGTGTTTGTTAGCAATACTACTCACTTATTTCTAACATGAACTGTGCCTAGACACAATAGTCCCATCCTGCTAGTACTGTACTACTTCTGACTTACATAACCCTCATGACAATCTCATAGGACAATCACTGCCTATTCTACATTGTCTCTATTCTACAGTGGAAGAAATCATGAAAGATACTGTCTTAGTTAGGGTTTTTCTGCTGTGAACAGACACCATGACCAAGGCATCTCTAATAAGGACAACATTTAATTGGGGCTGGCTTACAGGTTCAGAGATTCAGTCCATAGTCATCATGGTGGGACTATGACAGCATCCAAGCAGGCATGGTGCAGGAGGAATTGAGAGTTCTACTTCATCTGAAGGCTACTAGGAGAAATCTGACTTCCAGGCAGCAAGGACAAGAGTATTAAAAGCCAATCCCACAGTGGCACACCTACTCCAACAAGTCCGCACCTTCAAATAATGCTGATCCCTGGGCCAAGCATATTACAAACCATCACAGATACAAACTTACCTAATTTAATAAACATAATATTGGAAGCTCACAGGACACAACTCCAGCATGCATTGACCAACCTTCAAGTCTCTCTCTCTCTCTCTCTCTCTCTCTCTCTCTCTCTCTCTCTCTCTCTCTTTTTTTTTTTTTTTTTTTTTTACTGGTAATTGTAGAACATCTCCTAAGCACTTAGAAGCTCTAGCTATATGCACACTGGATATTAATTACTTCAGGTCAATTACTCTTACCCAGAATGCTTGGGAACCTAAGTGTTTCCAGCTTTTCAGATTTTGGAATATTTGCACAAACCTTATTAATTCAGCATTTTTGGTCTTAAAATGTGAGATACACACTTATGCTGAATCCAGATATATTAAGCATTATATTGGCTTCAAAATCTTTCTTATTTTTAAGCTTTTGGTTATCATGCTTTCAGACTAGGTATATTCAATTTGGATCTGTTTTCTCATATATATGCAGAATTATTCACCATACCTTAAAATGGAAACAATCTAAATGCCCATCAGCTGATTTTATGATAAAATATGATGTACTCATACAAAGAAAAAATATTTAATGTCACAAATAATCAATATAGATCAACCTAAAAATATTTGCACTTATAAAAGAAGTCAAAGAGACCATATAACATTGTTATACCATTCCATCTACATAAACTATCTGAAAAGTAAATCTATGACATCAGAATTTATATTGTCAGTGTTTAAGACTAGGAGTTACAATAATGTGGCCATGAAAAGTCTTTTGAGGTGACATCAGCTTTCTCAAGCGGTCAATGTCTGCATCACATTCCCAAATGTATTAAAAGTTATTGACCAGAGAAGAATCATCATGCTTGTGTAACTTTTACCACATGCTGATTGTGCCACAATAAAGCTGTTAAAAAAAAAAAAGAAAAAAAAAGATAAAACTCAACCAAAAAGGTATAAGTTTTAAGATTATTTGTCTTTTGACTATAATAAACATTATAAAAGGTAAAAGGTTATTCTGACCATTTAACATAAAAAATTGATACTTCAATAGGAAAGGTTATTTATGTAGAATTATAATACCTAATTTTGCAAATAAATATCTGAACTTCAGTCAGTTCATCTCTTTAATAAAATGTTTAACTGGAAACTGCATTGTGTTATTAGATTTATGGACAGAGAGCCTGCGAGTTGTAAAAAATAAAAATCCTAATTTGCATCCCAGGGAGATAATTAATGCATCTCTTTAAAGTCAATAACTCAGTTTCATGAGGTTCTGTTTTTGATTTTCCACATAATTTTACCTAGGACAATTTATCATTTTCTTCATTTACAGACCAGGCAACCAAGTCTCATTGGAATTAAGCCCAAATCATGTAGTTTTTACATACTTGAAACATGGCTGGTACTAGGTTTTTCTTAATACTAGTTACAAACGATTCCTCTTTGCCGTCATTGATTTAAGACGCCATTGGTTTAACAGCTGTCTGCCAATCATTGCTTAATTTTGTCAATCTGGGGTTGAAACCATAGCTGTGTTCTGAAGCACTTGTATTGATACCATCCTTTGAGATGACTTTACTATTATAAGTTGGAACTGCAAGCAACAAAGCTTTCAAATAGGACTCGAAGATTGACATACCCTGATAGTCTTTAATGTGCATTACTAGGCATCTTGAGTGGACAGATGGAGAAAAGGATGTACCCATATACATCATACCTACATGAAATAGTGTTCTCAAATGAATCATTATTCATTTCTTGTCTTCAAGATTTATTAAAAACTATTAAGAAAATATAATGTGTGACCATCGTGCTGCCTGGTCACACATGAAAGTGCAAGGATAGAGCCTTACTGATGCTTCTGTTCAGAAGGTATCACTGGATACTGGTGTTGCTTCATGCTTCTCTTCCAGGAATATCCTGAATCATACTGATGCTTAACAAACTTAGATCCCAGGCCATTCCTTACAGGCACAAGTCACTGTTCAAAATAAGAGAGACCAACCAAATCAAAGGCTCACACATTCTCCATTTTTATTCCATTTTGAATGAAAGGAATTCTACCTTCTATTTCATTTTAACCAATGTATTTTTATCTGTTCTTGGAATAATTGTCCATCTCTATTGTATTCACATGCTGTAGTCTTTATCCCAGGCAGGGGGTAATTTTCTTCCTTTAACAGCAATATCCACACTACAATCACTTCTTCAATTGCTTTGGTTGCCTTGTGAATTTATGTTTCTTGAATGTGAGGATGGATTGCTTCCCGGATGGTTGAACACCAAGCTTGGCTTCTTTGATTTTTTTTTTTCACCTGCCATTCCTCTGTTTTCACTTTTGAATTCAGACACTGATAACTGACAGCCAGGGAAGAAAGATGGGTGTTTCAGAAAGGGCTGTGCACAGGAACTATGTAAATATTTTTCTGGTTCCATTTATTTTGTTTTTAGGACAGTTGTTTTTTAGATATGAGGCGGAGTTGGGCAGACTTAATGTAAAGCACATGTACTGGCTAGCCTGCAGACACGGGCTACACTTCTCTGAGCCCACGCTTAACAATAGATTCTGTTTGTGTTCTGGTCCCTTGCCAGAGCTCTACATAGCACTTCCAAAAGTCTGGGAAGCAATCATTGGGTGGGAATTACTTTTCCCTTCAAAGGCTTTTAAAAGAAACAATAAAAGTTATGAACAAGAAGAGATTAGATTTCCTTCAAAAAAGCAGATCTTTATCCTTCGTATTGCTAATGAATTGGCATGTCTTTCAAACCATCCATTCACAATCCTGGAGGTAAGAGCCATCCATTTACATAGTTGAGCTCCCCCAACTTGTTTGAAGTAAACTCTTGTTTACCTCAGGAATAAGTCAGCTGGAGAGATTCTCATGTGTTTCTATATATACTTATTTCAAAATTCAAATTTTAACCTTCTCAGTAAGTGTTTCTACAGATAATTTACCAGAAAAATAACAACAACCATTAGAATGTTTTCATTCTGTTCTCTGTTGTACTGTCTTAGACTTGAACTATTTTATGTGTCATAAAGTAGTAGTTGAATCTCTTATTGTTTCAGACTAAGTATGCTGATTTAGATTTAGGGATGTGCTCTCCAGACTCTTTACTGACCTTTCCTCCACAAAGCCTACTGGCTCCATGTCTATATTCTTAATGCACACCTAGGGCTCTCCCACTTTCTTTGTTTCCAGTTAGGATCAGTTGTTGCTTCAGATATATTTATTTCACTCCAGTTTAGAAAGCGATTTACCAATGGGCATAAGAGGGCAACCAGTTGTTCCCTCTCCGCACTTAAAAGTATGACTCTATTACTTTACAGGTTCCGCCATTCCTTTTAAGTAGTCTGATATCAGCTGTCAGCATAAATCTATCCTTTAGCAAGTTGCTGGACTTTGTTCTCAAGATTGATTTTTCTTTTCTTTGGTCATTGGCAGTTATGACTATGGACTTATTTTTTTTTTTTTTCGAATTCACATCATTCTGCATCTCTAAAGATTTTCATTTAATTTAGAAAGTTCTCAGCTTCTTTTCTTTAGACATTAATGAGTTTTCATTTTCCTTCTATTTCCTTATTTCATTTTCCCTCTCTTGCTCTCCATATTCCAACATCTATGAAACATCATCACTTACCGTTAGACCATGTGCAGCTCTGTTAGGTTTGAATAATTGTCTCATGAGACCCATATGTTAGAATGTGACCATGTTCCCTGTGCTACTGAGAGGATGAAGAATCTTCACCTGGGAAGTAGTTATGTCAATATGGATGTTTCTGGATAGACTATTGGGATCCTGCTGCTCCAGAGACCCCAAAATAACAGAACAATAATCCATGGGCTGAAATTTCTAAAGCTATAAATGGAAATGAATTTACTCTCTTTCAAGTTGATGGTCCAGACGCTTGTTGCAGGCACAGACAGATGGCCAGCACATTACCTAACTCACTTTTCTTACTTCTGTTGTCTATGTTTTCCTACCCTCTTTCCTCTTATCTAGGTCCATAGTCTTCTCTTCAGATATATACCTCAGTTTATATTTAGTGACATATTTTATTTATATTCATGTGTAATATCTTATTCTTTGGGGAATGAATTTCTTTAGTTGTTTTAAGCATGGTATTTTGCCATTTCTCCATTTGACTATCCTAAATCCTTCAATTCCTATAATTACTGTTTGTTTTTTGTAAACTCCCAGCCCCATTAGCTTGTTCTATTATGGGTTTGGTCATTCTTAGTATAAGATTGTCTTACCCTTTTGAAGTTTTGAATGTTCTCACTATGCGTTGACAGCTCTCTGCTCCTCAAGTTCATGGTTTTCTGGTTTAGACTTCCTAAGATGTATAAGCTTTATAATTAGAATCCTGAAAATTTTTTTAGATTAAAATAAGACAGACAGAGAGATGTTACTTTTACCCCCACCCCACCCCGGAGTACCGGAAACTTTGTTTATATACCTCATTATCCTTGCCTTGCTTTCCCTGGGTGCAGCTGTTGCAGGCTTAGTGTTCCATGCAGGTGTCTCCACCTCCTCACGGTGTCTGCACCATCTGTTTCCTTTCTGAACAAACCTAGAAACACATCTTGAGAGAACTTTCAGCTTATCTAAGCTTTCTAGTCTGGTAAACATTGAGAAGCTCGTCTCTCGTGTTCTGTTGTAATTTAGATATGATTCCTCTAATTCAGCACCAACACACTAATAAACAGATTTCCAATATTTTTCATTGATTCATAGCATGAAACAAGTTACAGTAAAATGAGCAGACAATGAAGATATATCTAAGACACCAAGCTTTAGAGAACACTTGCTGACTCTAAAAACAGACAGCTTATTCTTATACCAGTACAATTAAATGGGTTGATGATTTAAAACTGATGATTGTGGGAAATAAGAGGAACCCTAGTTTTCATTGTAACTATACAGAATAGCTTAGAAGATTCCATTTCTACAGAGCTAGTGAAAAATATGTTGGGAAAGAATGTCATTTAGCATCTGAGCCTTACTTCCTTTTACTTCTGTATCTATTTCCTCTGTGTCTGTGTCTTCCTAGATTTTGCTGCTTTTTCAACTCATTCTGCTGCATGCTTTTAAAAGAACCCTCTTAAAAAGGGGGCCCTCAGTTGGCAGTTTCATTGCTGGTTTGCTTTGAAAGACATGTGTCTAGTGCTGGTTTGCAAGGAATCACATAAAATCAGAGAAACTTGCAAATGTTCCAGATGCTTGTCAACATTCTTGTTAGTTTTTCCGAGTCATTGATTCTCCTTGAACCTACTGGATCGCGGCCATCACAATGATATGTATAAGCATATGGATCATCTCATAGGCAGGTTGTTTCACCAGCATTTTTGATGGGATTGTCAGTAATGTGGAATTTTAAAATGCTAGATTCTCTCAAAGGTCTCGAAGCAGTGTGTGTGGCCAATTTTTATTTAGGATGTGTATAATATCAACAGAATAATAGTTTTGTGAACCAGGCACTGCTCTGAAATTTTATGAAATTAACTCAAAGACATAATAAGAGTTAATTATAGTACCACTTACATATCAGGTCCTGTGGAGGCTTCACTCTTTCTCAATATTATCCTGAGATTTACAACATGGCTCTCTTCAGGATGGCTCCACTGCCAATCTGACCAGTTTTCTGTTCCTTGCTCCTTTCACTTTCTTTTCCCCTAATTCTCTGACTGACATTTCCCTACTCTCTCTTTTTTAAATGCACACAAACACACACACATTCACAAACATATATCCTATGTACACACAACCTAGGCATGCACACACCAACATATGACTAAACATAGCCATGTGGCCTGAAGTGTAACATTTATCTTAAAAATATTTTTGCACATATTTTCTTTTCTTTAAATCTGGAAAAAAGGGAGAAAAGGGTCAAACATGGCCATTCAGTTTATAATAATGGTTTGAACATAATGGATGATCTGACCAATCACACTCCTGAGGGAAGATGTGATTTGTGAGACTTTGAGGCTCGTAGCTCATAGATGGAACTGAATGTCTGGTCTCAACTATGCAGTTAACTTCTAAGAGTTTTAAAATCACTACAATTTATAGTTTCTATTATCAGAAAACAACAGATTTCTCTTAAATACCAATATTTGGTGGCTTAATTGAGCATCTGTGCCTTCCGCTAACTCAGAAACATGAAATAAATGACATTTACCCATTTTAAGTAAATTACTTTTGGGTCTTTAGCCAAATGATGCATAATGACTACTTATTAACTAATATCAGATATTTGATGATAATTTCAGAGCTAAGTAATGCATTTTTATTGTCTAATATTTGTCTTTTATTTATTATGGACTTCCAAAACTCTAATTTCCAGGAAGAAAAAAATCTTAGTTATAGTCAATTGACTAGTGAGAGAGTTAGGGAAGATGGGATATTCCAGTAAATAGGAAGCATTTCAGTTCACTTTCATGATGCATTCATCTGTTTTATGTTTTCTATAATTTAGCTGATTAGACCAGGCAGAAGAAACATGCTATAGAAATGGCATGTATCTACTCATAGTCTAAAGCTGCCACAAATGATAGTGGGTTCTCTGTTCCTTTCTTGCCTTAAGACATTCCCATGGCCCCTTGCCATCAGTGTCAATGCATTCATGTCTTTAAACTCGACAAGGGCTTTTATGTTGTTGGCACTGGTGTGCTTGGAACTGTGTACAGATAAACCAAACACTTGTGAAAGTTTTAACAGGAAGCCATCCTCAGAGTAAATGTTTAATTCACAACCTGTGAGACAGCTGCCTTTAAGATGATATGAACCCAGTAAAGACAGTGTATATAACATGGTAATTACCTATGTGGAAGAACTGGAATTCATTTTCTACAACTGTATAGTTGCACATGATAATGAGTGGAGTTCTAGGTATGGAGTCCACATTGGAATATGAATACACTGCTATTTTATTCAGAGGATAATATCTTCCAATGCTTCCAAACTTAAGTGAGATAGATGAACTCCTTACTTTAAATGTTAAAAAGAAAATGAAAGAAAATCTAACTTCTTCAGCTGGACACTGTAAGGCATAGGCTATGGCAATAAAACTTTCAGAGTAAGGGCAAAGGAAGAAGAGCTCAGCAAACAGACATGGTTAGGATGAGGGACAAAGCAAAACTTCATCTTTCTTAGCATGAGGCTGAGACAAAGGCAGAATATCATTTGCTTTCTGGAAACCACATGGGATGGTGGTGGAGTTCTCAATTCACATAGTCAGTGCTGTGTCAGTGTGAAATTATTGTAGCATCAACAAGTCAAAATTTACTACTGGTCTGATGGCCATAACCAACAAATAACAAATAAAAATGTAAGAAATGACATTTTATTAGGCATCAACAACAAGTCAGACACATAAGTATTATACAGTTGAGAGAGAGAGAGAGAGAGAGAGAGAGAGAGAGAGAGAGAGGGAGAGAGAGAGAGAGAGAAAGAGATGGGGAGAGTGTGTGTGTCTAGGGGAAAAGGAACAAATTGTTGTTGTTTGTTGTTTTTTTTGTTGTTTGTTTGTTGTTTGCGTATCTCATTTTCTTAGGTATCCAGCTTTCTAGAGTATATTCTGGTAGCCCAGTGAATTGTCAAAAGTTTTCTTCTAGAATTAGAGCTAACACAAAAGGTTCCTCAGGTAGAGTTTGCTATCCATGCCTACGAAGAGTAGAACAAATATTGGTTCACATGCCCTGGGTTATATACAATGCTCTGGGCTTTCTTCTGTTCTATCTCATATCCATTCGTTCAATGGAAAACAGCTAGTATAAGGCATTGTCACTGTTTGCCTAAAGTAACATGCCTGAGACAAATCATTCATGTGCAGCTGTTCCTTCTGATGTTGAGCTGAGGAAGTGTCAAACTGAAGGTGGAGGGGTGCCGGTTAGATTTTATTCCAAATCTCAAGGTTAACAGCGTCTCTGTATTGACAACATGTATTTGGATGTCCCTGGAATTTTAAAACCAGTGCTCAAAACTTAGTCCATTATTTTCTTCATCCTTTTCTGCAACCTCCAACCTAGCACAATTCATCTAACAGCATGGTATGTAATACACTGTCCACCTGATTCCTCAAGTCAGAAGCACACACCCCCCCACCTCCTTGGTCTTGTACATAGCACACGTTAAGGTTAAGCATCACGAAGTTCTATCCATCCTCTTTCCTAACTTGTCTACTATTTCTTCAATCCTTTATTCTCTTCAAGAAGCTATTATTTCTCACTTGCATGATGGGGTCACTGGCCTTACAAATCATTGTCAGCCCCATCAGAGAACAAGGAGGCTTTCAAGTATTGTCACCTGCAAGTCTGATCCTATAATTTCCCCTTTAGAAGATCCTAAATTCTCTCTAATTTTACTAATAGTCATTTAATTAAATTTAATTAAATAATCAATCATTTATTTTTATTTGTTGGTGTTGGGAATTTAATCATGGGTCTTTCTCATCAAGAGCCATCTCTTTAGCACCCTCTACCTCCTGCCCAGTGTGTGTTTCATTTTACTTAGGATAGTGCTGTGTTAAGTTGCCCAGACTCGTCTTGAATTTGCTTTTGCAATCATCTTGCCTCAACCTCCTGAATAGCTAGTCTCATCATCCTCTATGACCAGGTCTAGTTAGAAACCTCCCACAAATGATATTTCATGTATCATCCCAACTACATAGAGTTGACAAGAGTGGAAAAGAATAGTTTTGTTTGTTTGTTTGTGGCTTTCCATTATGGCTTGCTGCTTAATCTAAAATGCCTTGGTGCAGTCTCAAGGAAACACAGAATATTGCTTGAGAAGTATGGATTCATACTAAAGACTATCACCTCCTGTGAACAATATATTATTAATTATTTAAATGCTCAGTTTATTTACTTACTTATTTATCTACTTTACATCCTAATATCAGTCCCCATCCTCCCAGTCTCCCCACACACACAACACCTCCATTGTCTCTAAGAAGGGAAATGTCCCTATGGGTATGCCATTCCAAGCACATCAAAGTCAACACATAACTAGGTGCATTCTCTCCCACTGAGGCCAGACAAGCCAGCTCAGGGGAACAGGATCCACAGTCAGGCAGCAAATTCATGGACAGCTCCTGCTCCAGTTGTTGGGGGACCCACAGGCAGACCAAGCTGTACATCTGCTACATAGGTTCAAGGAGGGCCTAGGTCCAGCCCATCCTCACTCTTTGGTTGGTGGTTCAGTCTCTGGGAGCCACCAAGTGTTCAGGTTAGTTAACTCTGTTGGTCTTCCTGCAGAGTCCCTCTCTGCTTCAGGTCCATCAGTTTTTCCTCCAACTCTTTCACAAGACTCATTGAGACCATCTAATGTTTGGCTATAGGTTTCTGCATCTTTTTCCATCAGGTGGAGCCTCTCTGAACACAGCCATGCTTGGTTCCTATCTGCAAGCATACCAGAGTATTATTACTAGTGTCAGGGATTGCTTCTTGCCATAGGATGGTCTAAATTTGAGGTAGTCATTGATTGGCCATTCCCTCTGTCTCTGCTCCATCTTTGTCCCTGTATATCTTGTAGGCAGGGCATATTTTGTGTGGAAGTTTTTCTGTGTAGATTGCTGTCCTTATCTCTACCTTCGGAGTCCTACCTGGCTAGAGGAGGTGGCCACTTCAGTTTCCATATCCCCTACTAGGAGTCTCAGCTAGAGTTACCCCATAGACTATCTCCCCATTCTATCCCATCCCTGGCCTCTGACACATCCTAGAGGTTCCTCCTCTGTCTGCCGCCAGTTTTCATACTGTAATAGGCTCTCAGACCTTTGCATGACTAATGCAATGTTAGAGGCACCATTCTGACATTAAAACCCAGCACACAGATCTTATACCTGCCAAAATATGAGTAAAGACCTAGGCCACAGTTCTAGGAAAGTCCCTGAGCAAAAGTTCCGAAACGTACTAACCACCAACCAAGATATGGTGTTTGTGCATAAAATACAAAAAAAAGATGTAAGACTTGGAGCTTGATGACTTGAAGAAGTTACCTGTGCAGCTGTGAGCTAGTAATAAAGTCTTCTTTTTTTCCAATAGAACACATAGATAGAATCAACCAACTTGAACTTATAGGGGCTCACAGAGACTGAACTGCCAACCAGAGAACCTGCATGGGACTGACCTAGGCTTTCCATACATATGTATAGTTTCTTGTGAAACTTGTAATAGTAGGAACAGGAGCTGCCTCTAACTCAGTTGTCTGCCTTTGGGATCCTTTCCCTCTATGGTGTTACCTTGTCTAGCCTTAATAGAAGAGAAGATGCCTAGTCTTACTCCAATTTAATATACTATGGCTGTTGATACCATCCCGTCCATCCCTTTCTGAAGAGAAATAGAGGAGGAGTGCATGCCCCGACTCCCATTGGGAGAAATAAGAGGAGAGGAGGCAGGGGAAACTGTGGTCATCATCTAAAAATAAATAAAACTAAAGGAAGGAAGGAGAGAGAGAGAGAGAGAGAGAGAGAGAGAGAGAGAGAGAGAGAGAGAGAGAATCTGTGTGGTGGTCTCTGGTGAGCTTACCTTGTGACAATACTTCACACTATAGACTAGCACCCCACGAGTGGCAGCCTATTAGCATCTCATTGCTGAAAGTCCTGGCACTATCATCTGTATTTGTCAGGTGCCTTGCTGTCTGGATCTCTTGTACACTTCAGGCTTCTTCACTTCACACTCTCGTGTTCCTACATTAACTTCTGCAGCATGTTGTTTTACAGATCACTTGAAACATCTTTTTCTCTAAGATATTGACTATCGTCAGCTATCATGCCTTCATTTTAATTTCTCAGTACCTGGTATAGTCTTCCTTCCTCTAATGAGTCAATAAAGAATTTTGACACATAAATACATAACTAGTTTTCACCTAAAATTATTAAACTTAGGGTGAACTTCATTTATTGGATAAATATATCATTAAAATATTCTATATTGTGGTATTTTTGCTTAAGTAAAAATTCAAACATTATGTTTATTGGCAATAAAATGATTGTGAAAGGACAATATGGATCCCATTTGTCTCCATCTAAGGACCAGGCCTGATTTCAGAAAGGTCCCTAAAGCATGAGCTTCAGGAATAAGTCCCAGAAACAAGGTAAACCAGTTCTAGGAATAGACCATAAAACCAGGACAAGATCAGAAAATGCCCTCCCAAAGAACAGCTGAGGATAACCACAAAAATGGGGAAATATTTTATCTCAAAATGGGCCATTCCTGAAGGACACACCCTATTCATCACATGCTTGTGAACATTCATGAGGTAAGAATGCAGACACTGATCTCCTGTGACCATTCCCTAGCACCCACCAATGAAATTTTAGCTTACTAATCCTTTTAGAGAGTTCCCTGGTTCCCTATAAGAAGGCCTGTGGGCCTTTGTCTGGGGTCACCACTTTAGAGAATGGCTGATCCTTTCCTGTTGGTTGTTAGTGCAGAATAAATGGTCATTGGTTTTGCTTACTGAGTCTGAGGTCTTCCTTCAGTGATTTTTGGACCCTTAAACTTAAAATAAGATATATAATTATTTTTTAAGTTTACAGTCAGCTTCTAGCAAGTTGAGGTCCATCATTTGAATCTATAATTTCAAATATCTTTTCTTCTTTGCTTCTTAGGAACTCTGAGATATTTGAAAAGAACTTGATGAATCTTGAGCCAACTCACAATTTGTGTTCTGATAAGAGTCTGCTGTGATCACCTAACCACAACCCACAAACACCTTACTTTTGGGAGACACTCAAGTAGCAGTCTTAGAAATTAGTAATACTGAAGAAATAAAAATATGGTAAAAATGTGATTCTCTAGTGGTAAAATTACTAGACAGTGCTTATAATATATATATATGTGTGTGTGTGTGTGTGTATGTGTGTGTGTGTGTGTGTGTGTGTGTGTGTGTATCCACCAATGACCAGCCTCAGTATGGAGAGAGGATTAGAGAGAAAGGGTAACTGGAGCACCGAAAAGAATGACTTGAAGTCAAATACTGGACTCAAGTTGACCACCTATATTCTGCTGGATACAGCTTTTCCAGATTGCATCTTTCTATGTTCTGCTTTCTCTCTGGAGATTTCTCTACATTCTGCTTGCTAGCTATCCTGAAAAATTATCAGTATGGCTCATCTCCTGCAGAACACAGGTCCAGTCTTTTATTTTACATATCAAGCCAGTCATTTACTTCATATTTTCCTTTTGATTATCGTATGAATCAGTATACTATGAACCCCAGCTCTTTTCTTCCTAGGAGACAGCTAGCATACACATTTTAACAAAAGAATTCAGAGATCTGTCTGCCTTTCTTAAGCACAGATGATAAGCTAGTTGGGTGAGACTTTACCTTGAAATTACCATTTCTATCACACCCGGACCTGACCTAAGTTGATCCTGAACTTACAAGTATATCTGCCTTTGTAAGCATAAACAAACAACAAAACCCAAAATAACAAACAAACAAGCAAACAGAACCTCAGCTGGGTGGGACCTTCGGTGATCACCAGACCCTAAATCTCTTTATCTCCTTCCTTAGTATTTTCCAACAAGTTGGCTTACTATGGGGCTGCTTTTGTTCCTTTAGATTCATGGAGCCCCTCTTACAATTCATCTTGCATCCTTATTTTTGCATAGTTGAGAAATTATATATTCTTGAACTTATGTATTTAGAGCTTTTTCCCATAACCTGAAGTGCTGTACTGAAGGTTCCAGTGTTTACCATTTTGCTGAGACGTAGCCATCAACCTCAACTATCTAATTAGCATGGACTCATTAAAATTAACAAGGAGGACATTCCTCAGAAGGAAAGAGTCCTCCACAGATAATGGGTCCAGAAAATATATACATTATTACATAAACAAGCCTTATGTCCACAGCAGCCATTGACACTTGTAGAGGCTCAAAAATATATATGTATATTATATTTTATGATTATATTAATATATTACATTATATTATATATACTAGATTATATACAATAGAATATATACATATACATATACATATACATATACATATACATATACATATATATATATATAATATATATATATATATATATATTCTTTAGAAAAGAGAATCATAGAGGATGGCCAGAATACTTTATTCTGGTCATCAAATACCAAACCTATTAAAGGTTGTACCCAATGTATGGCTTGAAACTTTGTACATCTATGACTTGAAAAGTATGACATGAAAGTCTCAGATGTTCTAATTATCTTTCCTATAAGCAGCATGTACTCTATTCCACATATAGGGAGTCTGGAAACCTGGGGAACTTGGGAATTTGGGATTGCCTTGGGGTTAATGGTTCTGAGGTTCTGAACCTGTTTATATCTGTAAGAGCTGATCCAGCACTTAGGCTAGTTGCTGAGCTTTAATAGTCAAAGTCCATTTCGGGGGAAATGACCACCATTACTTCAGAAGCAAAAGTAATGCAGATAGTGCTATAAACTACTAGTTTAACTTTCACCATGAGGTAAAGAATCAATAAATATTGACCAATATTTCTATTGTTTTATTTCAATGAAGAGAGTATGAGGTTTTTAACAATGCACTAGCAGGGCTGCTGAGGGGAATAAACACAAAGAAATGCCTTTGGGTAATAAAAATGCCAGACATTGATTATGAAATAAATATGCTTAATTTGATTTATATATTTATGAAATAAATATGTTTAAGATGGTGAAGATTAAAACAGGAAATGAAAGCAGGCTTTTCAGATCAGGCTTTATAGCTAGCCATTGCCTTTCTACCCAAGTCAATAAAAAAAATCAAATGATGTTTTTGTTTTCTCTTAATCATGCCATATATATATATAATTAATATTATATTTTATATATAAAATTTCATAATCTCTTGAGATGAAGGGTAAAATCTGTAAAATTATTTTAAGAGGTGTGCCATCCCAATTATTCATTTGATCTGACACTTGGAAATATATTTCCATTCCTTTCATAGAGGAGTGGATGGTGCCTTCATTTCTCAGATAGAATATTGACGTGTATTTAATACAATGAATTAATGTTGCTGCTTTATGTAGGTCAGGTGGTTTATACTATGAGGTCACAAATCACATGGTAATTTAAATAATGGGAAATGGGAACACAGATGAAAAATGTTCTTACCCAAATTTCACTTTCAGTAGAGAGATTCATGTGTGTAACTACTTAATTTATCCGAAGCCAAATGTGGAGTCAATCAAATATCCCATGACTCTCTTTCCAGAAGATGTTCTGCCAATGTTTATGTTTTTACCATCTCTGAGAAGAATTAGGTATTTTACACTTCTCTGACACCTGTAGTTTCTTCATTCTCAAAACTGCAGCTGACTGGATTCTATTTGGGCAGAGTTACAGAGACAATATACAAATATTTATTATGTTATTAATGATTAGAAAAATGAAATCAATTTGTTCTTTATGTCATCTTAAATGTTCATCCTTTGTGTTACAGTCTCATAAGGAACATATTCCAACAGAACGGAGCCTTTAAGCCCATTTACAACTACATTATGAGTATGATAGACAGAGTATTATTTTGTTTCAAGTGCAAATTCGATGTTTATTTTCCCATAACTACTATTTCTTGAGCATGAACAAAGTTCATTCCATATTTTAAGGAAAGTACAAACAGGAAAAGACCTACCCTTCACCTTCATAGTGTTTACAATTAAGGTAGAACATAAGCATATACTTTCTGTAAATTAGTGATTTTATCACAAATGACTAAATTAAAGGCATTAATAAGTACTTTAGCATTATGTGCAGGTGTGACTTGCAGTAATTAGTACTGCAGCAGTTCATTGGTTTTTTTGCTGCATTATGTCATTTTTTGGATTTCATATTGTGCTCATCCTAGTATCTAATTACCTACAGTGCTTATAAATACAGCATATTAAATATCAATGGCAACAAGAAAGTAAACACAGTATGGTATACTCATGTAGTTATGTTCCTTAACATGAAGGATACTTTACCCTAAAGTGGGGGTTGCACAGCAACCCCTCTCTATGTTTCATTACTCAGTGTACATACCACAATAAATTGGACTGCTTATGTGAGAAGTGATTGATATGGTGCTAATCCATAATCCATGAACTGCAAAAATTAATCAAGCTGTAATATGTGTATATATGTTATTAAGCATATATACACATCAAAAATTTGTATATAGACCTACTAATATTGAAATAAACAAATGTTATGTTTGGTGATGAGAAATATAACTTTAGTCTCTTTGGCTATGATTTATTGATTAAGAATATGTTAAAACATTTCTATACATTTATCATATTCCATCTAATTTGCCCATCAAACAGTCATCATAATAGCAAACATTGTTTTAATTATGTTGGGCTCTCAGACGCTCAGGCACAGTGACTATCTCATTGTGTTATGTACCCTCTTTGTTAAATAAAAACCAAATAGTGATGGAGGAGCCTTATAACATCTGTTGATTCTTCACAGGCAAGACTAGGGCATTTCAGACATAGGAGTTCCAAACACAGGAGTAACATTAGCAATATCATCTCAGGAAATCTCAGACACTTTCCTCAATGTTCAGGCAAGAGTAGGGGACAAAAGGTAGTGGTAATGGTAATGGCACATAGTATGAAATTTCTGTGGTCATCCTTGAGAACTCTCTATTGCAGTTTGAACATCAATATCCTAAAGATATTGCTCTAGTAAGAATAACCTTACTATGATGCGTGACGAAAACACTACAAGGGAAATAACTGTGTCAGCAGATGAAAGAGTATAATGATTCAGGATTAGTCAAAGAAAAAAGCTTCAATAAATCAATTGTTATAAATATTATTGATGAGAATTACAATAAATATAAAATACTTAATTTGATGTGCGTATGCTTCTGTCTATATATGTGCACCATTTCCATACAACTGCTTTAAATATAAGTAGAAGAGGCTTCCAGCGGCTGCCACTTCAGCGTGCCGAACCATGGCCGAATATTCCTATGTAAAGTCCACCAAACTCGTGCTCAAGGGCACTAAAGCCAAGAGTAAAAAGAAAAAGAGCAAAGATAAGAAAGAGAAAACGAGAAGAAGATGAGGAGACCCCAACTTGATATTGTAGGAATCTGGTGGACTGTATCCAACTTTGGGGAGATTTCAGGAACTATTGCCATTGAAATGGACAAGGGAGCCTATATCCATGCCCTGGACAATGGACTGTTTACACTAGGAGCTCCACACAGAGAAGTTGATGAAGGCCCCAGTCCTCCAGAGCAGTTTACTGCTGTCAAATTGTCTGATTCCAGAATTGCCCTGAAGTCTGGCTATGGAAAGTATCTTGATATAAATTCAGATGGACTGGTTGTTGGACGTTCAGATGCAATTGGACCCAGAGAACAATGGGAGCCAGTGTTTCAAGATGGGAAGATGGCTCTACTGGCCTCAAATAGCTGCTTTATTAGATGTAATGAAGCAGGCGATATAGAAGCAAAGAATAAAACAGCAGGAGAAGAAGAAATGATAAAGATCAGATCCTGTGCAGAAAGAGAAACCAAGAAAAAGGATGACATCCCAGAGGAAGACAAGGGAAGCGTGAAGCAGTGTGAGATCAACTATGTAAAGAAATTTCAGAGCTTTCAAGACCACAAACTCAAAATAAGCAAAGAAGATAGTAAAATTCTTAAAAAGGCTCGGAAAGATGGATTTTTACACGAGACACTTCTGGACAGGAGAGCCAAATTGAAAGCTGACAGATACTGCAAGTGACGGGGACGTTGTGTGTCGCTTTGTATTTATTTTCTGTTTCCTTCTTTTCCTTCTTTCTTCCTTTCCTTCCTTCCTTCCTTCCTTTCTTTCTTTCTTTCTGAATAAATATATTCTGTATAAGTGCTTTAAAAAAAAATAAGTAGAAGAGGAAGACGTTGCAGTTAAAAGACTCAAAAAACACAATAACAGAATTGGAGGTAGTAGTAGCTAGAATTATATTTTGTTTTACATTTTTCAGAGAATCTGAGCTGTACAGGCCATGTTGTATTAAGAAAAATCTGTGTTTTTGTTTTTGTTTTTTTTTTCTGGTGGATAGACAATTTCAGATCTCAGAGTGATTATGTAAAATTCTGTGTTGGGAATTTTATAGAATGGACAAAAAGAATAATTAAAATTATATTAAGTTTATTCTGAAATTACCTAATTTTTCACCATCTCAAAAGAAATCGGAAATTAAGAAGAGAAGGACAGGGAAGGAAGACCACAGAATGAGACATTTGAAACAGGAAATATGGCACTTTCCTGGCACATTTTACCCAGTAACAATCTGGCTCTTTCCTGGTATGAGTCTTGGCTTACTGTGTATTTATAGTCCAGAAATGGACTTTATGATGTCATCCAATTTTCCGTCTTCCTTTCAAGTTGATGATAAGATATTTTAGATACATATAAATATGCTTAAAGACTATTTCTAGAAAGGAGATTTCATAGAGTCACTTTGTGATATAATAAGTTGTGTGTGTGTGTGTGTGTGTGTGTGTGTGTGTGTGTGTGTATGTATTCCATCAGAGAAATGGTAATAAGTGTTTAAATAGGTATGCTTCAGAGATAGTGTCCACATGACCTACTAAGTTATTTTGAAATTTAAAATTAAAATATAATTATATCATTTTCCTTACTCTTATCCTCTCTACAATCCCTCCAAGCCCCATCTTGATCCCCTTCCATGTCCCTCCTTTCTCTGTCTTTCAAATTTATGGCTTCTTTGTATTATACATATATGCAGAGGCATAAACATGTAAATACAATGCACTGAATCCTTTTAGTGTGGCTTGTGTGTATATTATTTTAGGGCTGGTCACTTTGTGTTGAATAGTCAGTAGGGTTAGCCCTGGGAGAGGCATTTCCCTCTCATAGAAATCATTAAATTGCCTATCATTCTTCATCTAGGGAATGGAATCCATGAGAGTTTTTGCTTCTGTGTAAACATGTTTATTGATGTTATCATTGCTAATGCCTTGTTTAGGCAGCTATATTGTTGAAGTATCATGGGTACAGTAGATTACTGCTCCTCTCACTCTTACAGTCTTTCCAACCCATCTTCTGCAGTATCCCCTGAGGTGCAGGAGTTGAGCTATGAGTGTATCTGTAGAGCTGAGTTCTCCAAGATTCATTGATTTTTATATTATGGCCTGTTGTGGTTTTCTGCAATGGTGTCTCTTTGTTGTAAAAGAAACTTCTTTTATGAGGGGTGAGTGCTACACTTATCTTCAAATTTTTATGATATTTTTCAGTAATTGTCAATTGACCAAAAGGCTGTCAACCTGTTCAGCAAGTTTCTTAATATTGAGTTTAACCTATACACTGATATTTTTGGAATGAAATGGGTTATTTAACTGAAATTGAATCATCAAGGAAAATATTTTTTAAGGATAAATACTAAATATATTTATTTAGTTTTTTTGTATGAGGAACTTCTGAGAGGCTTTATTTAACAAGCTAATACTCAAAGTAAATATGTAAGTAGAGCTAAGGAAAAGGTTGATCTGCACTAAACTTATTAGGAGATTTTCATTTATAATTTGTATTTTCATAAAGGTTTCATATTGTAAATACAGTTATATACTATACATACATCTAACATACACAGCAAATTCATATTATATATACAGCTATTAGTAACATCTTATGTTTATTTACCAGTAGCTACTGATATTCTCACATTTATACAAATAAGTTTCTTTTTAATTTTTTTATGAAAAATATAATCATTTTATTTTCAAGAAATTTGACCATATGTAATCATATCTACACCCATTTTCCCTCCATAATCATCCTAACACATTTCTCTATTATCTCTCTATCAACTTCTTATTGTTGTAGTTGCCTTCTTCTTCTACACCTCCTCCTTCTTTTCCTTCTTATTTTTGTAATTCTTCTTCCTCCTCCTCTTCTTCCTTTCTTCTTTTCCTCCTACTCCTTATCTTTTACAACTTCTTTCTCCTCCTCTTCTTTCTCCTTCTCCTTGTCCCCCTCCTCCTCCACCTCCTCCACCTCCTCCACCTCCTCCACCTCCTCCACCTCCTCCACCTCCTCCACCTCCTCCATCTCCTCCACCTCCTCCACCTCCTCCACCTCCTCCACCTCCTCTACCTCCTCTTTTTGTCCAATTAATGCTTCTCATATAAGAATGTGTGTCAGGCCATTCACTAGAACATGGACATCTACCAGTGGTTCTATCCCCACAAAAGGAATGATTCTCTCTCTATTTCTCTTTTAGTAGCTACCAATAGATCTTCAGAAGTGGGAACAGCCTAGATAGCACCTTTTACATCTACAGGAAATTTTATTGGCTTGATTTTGCATAGGTCTGTGTAAGTAAGCACAGATGCCATAAGTTCATAAGTATGATAGCCGTATTTCTAGAAGACAGATTTCCACAAATGCCTTATTCTATGACTCTTAAATTCTTTTTGGTATCTCTTCTATAATGATTCCTGATCTGTGGCAGTGAGAAAGATGGGTAGTTAACAAAGATGTCCTATTTCAGTTTTAATATCATTTAGGATTAAGCATTCAGTCTCCTATTCTCAGCTCTATTAACAGTTATGCATCTGTTCATTGACCACTATCAATGCTAAAGAACATTTCTGTGACCTAGTTTGAGAGCAGCCTAGGTGAATAGCTAGAAACAGAAATACTTATAAGTCAGCTTGAAAACATGAACATTTAGCAAAATTAAAATGTCAGGTTCAACTGTAGGGGCTACGATCACCCCAGTAATGGATGTCTCACCAATATCACAGTTTCAGACATGAAATTCCTCCCTGTAAAGCTGGCATCAAATTCAATTATAATGTGTGATTTGCCCCCCATATTGGTCATTCCACTGTTGTATCTAGCAGGTCAGTATTATGGTATGCAAAGTCCATCCACAAATAAGAACACCAATACTTCAAGCAGCTCTGTAATGTAGGATATGACCACTTAAGATGTAAATAATTATTCATGTCTTTGATGGGTTTTTGTTACCAGTGTAGAAGGAACATAATCAAGATCAAACTCATTTTATTCTAGCATGAATATGTTCTTCTGTTGTATTCAGAAATTTTCCATGTGGTCTAGGAGTTTTCTTTCTGAAAGATAGTTGTTTCTCAAACAACCCTTGAGTATTAATTAGCGAGGTGGGGTGAATATAAAATTGGTCACTGGTGTGCTGGTAAATGTCTAATAGCTGGCTTTTGGAAGAGTGAGAATTGGAAAGTATAGCCATGTTTTATAATATTTGCCTATTTTCAAGGTAAAATACCTTATACATTGCCAATTTCAAGCAATTTGACTTGTGTCACTCAATGTGAATTTGAAGGAGATGCCTAAGTTCCCAGTACTACCATTATAACAAATTTAGCATAGGTGTGTCTTCTGCAGCATAAAGAAGAGTAAAGAATTAAGAAATAGTGAGTTATCTTTTCTAAAGTGAATGAGGTAGATGCTTACAATCACTAAGCCATCTTGGGCCAGACATTACTGGTCTTAGTTTTTCATGCCTCTATTCCCAGACATCAAGGTGGGTGAGATGCAGAAGACTGCTGAATTTGAGGTCAGCCTGGGTAACATGGTTAGTTCCATACCAACATGAGCTACAGTGTAAGAGTGAGCCCCAGTCCCTCAAAACTAAATGAACAAGAGAAGGTTTTTATACCTATTAACAATTTTAGTATGATTATGTTTATAGAATTTAATTTTTAATAATGAGTATAATATAAATAATGGATTACCAAATTGAGAAAGTTAAACCAATAGTCCCTGAGATCTAGTATGAGGATTTTTCTATACATTACTCAGTTGGTGTCAAACAAACAATTTATGTCATGTAGGAAATAAACAACGAGAGGAGCATTTAACTCAATTTCAGTGCAATGAACCTACACTCTGAATAGTGTTAGTCTATGCTCTAAGGTAATGGAACTTTAGTGGTATGGGATTTTCTACAAAGGTTGCACTGGAATTTGTGCTAATTTACATTTTCCTCCATACTTGTGGTTTATGACACTCAGAGCACTCTGTGTGATTCATTCTTAGCATAAAGATCAAGAGTCGTTTTGCTTCAGGGATGAATGAAGATAGCAGAATATGCTTCTGATGATTACTGTCATTTCCATGGCTTCTGCCTGCACAGGATTTATGACTTAGCTAGCTTCTTGTGTTTACTACAGTTCTTACTAAGGAAGGCAACTAATATTAAGCATAAAGTGAACATGATAACCTTTGCTTGTAGTCATTTAGAAAGCAGTTTAAAATGAAAGCAGATTTTGTAGTCTGAAATATAATATATTGAAAATATAAAATATTTCTTGGCTGCCAAATTGAAAGTATTTTACATAATAAATGAGGTAAAAATTAAGTCATTTTTATTCATATTTCCCAGTGTACTTAGAAATATTTATTTTCTTATGAGTTCAAATGATAATTATCATTTGCTTATTGATTCTTTTTTGAGAAGGCACTGTATGATAGTTTAAGTAATATAATCTGTGTAACTTTATGAGACAAGATGTTGTCAGCCTACTTTATTTGTGATATCACTCTTAGTATTGCATCATACTTATTGATAGAGATTGTCCTAAGAAACTCTGAATGTAGGTCTTGATATTCTAGTAAAAAGGAAAAAATTAAATCATCCAAATTCAGGCCAATCTACATTTCTACTGCGTTTTATACTTGAGTAACTTCATTCTTTTTTAGTGTGTCACTTTGAATTGTGTGGGTATCGTGTGTGACTATTTCTATGCATGTAGGTTGAATCAAGTGCCAGTTTAACCAGCTGACAGTCAATTTACATGGTTCATTAACAAAGTCTATTTATAATGATGTTGCTTGTTTTATTAATTTCTATTCTATATATAGATGTAGAATGTAGTAATTGTGACATTATACTTTGGAGTAATGTAAGCTTGCTATTTTCCAGTACTTACTACTTTCTCCTAATATTTTATAGCACAAAAATGGGGGTGGATGGAATATAACTTAACCTTGAAGAGGCTAAGTGCCTAATGGTAAGTGAATATAGATTATCAATCATAAGTCAAATTGATAGTGTTTTTGATATGTGTTGAGAGTTTTTTCTACATCTCTACGATGTACGAACATCCTCTATGAACCTTTCTACTTCATGTTTCCTTAGTGCAACTATGAGAATACTAACTCTTAACTAGGTGACATTAAACAAAAAAAGTCTGTAATCCTCAGTGTTACCCCCAAAAAAACAAACCAAAATACAAAAACAAAAAAACAAGAGAAAGATGCGACATTATTACAGCCTAGAATATCCATGTATGCAAAAGGGTCAACTCTCTCTCTCTCTCTCTCTCTCTCTCTCTCTCTCTCTCTCTCTCTCTCTCTCTTCTTTCTCTGTCATTGTTTTAGATAGAATCTTGGAGTAGCAAGAAGGTATTAAATGAAAGATGAGGAAATACCAGTAAAGAATGGGCATTAACTTATAATATCATATTGACTTGATAATTTTATAAATGTAATATTACTATTATAAGATGTGAAAAGCAAGAGAAATAGGCTGAGAGTTATATTCTCTATTCTTCTCAATAATTCAATAAATACTAAAACATGTTATAGACTCAAATGATTATTTGAAGTCAAAGCTATGTAAGCAATGATATAGAAATATTAGTATGAAATAGTTTAAGCATATGCAAGACTGCACAAATAGTATATAATTCCAGAACAGTTAAGCAAATAAGTCTTAGAAAATAACATCATAACAACAAAATGACAGGAATCATATTCTTTATTAAATCTCAACATTAATATTCTAAATTCATCTTTAAAAGGACATATGTTAACATATTGGTGTTGAAATTCATCTTTCTGCTTCCTTCAAGAAACCTTACCATCAAGGACAGATACCACTTTAGGGTAAAGCAATGGAAAAAGTCATTCCTAGCAAATGCAACAATAAAAGAAATGCATATGCATTTTTTCTAATATCTGATAAAAAAGAATTAAACCAAAACAAGTTCGAAGAGATTTGGAAGGAGATTTCAAACACAAAAGGAAAAAAAAAAATCCAGCAATGGAATACTACAATTCTAAATATTTGTGGAGTAAGCACAGAGACACCTAATTTATAAAACAAACAATATTAGATCTAAAAATTAGAGTGACTCCAACAGAGTTATAGAGTGGCTGGCTTAAATGTTCCACTCTCATCAATAGACATGTCATGCATACAAACCCTAAATAAAGTAACTCTTGAGCTAAGTGACATCATAAATCCAATGGAAGTAATAGATATCTAAAAAACATTTAACCTAGCCAGTAAAGACTATCCAAGCATCCCTTGGAATTTTCTGGAAAATCAACCATGTATTACAGAAAACAAGTCTCAACAAATATAGTGAAATTGAAATAACCTCCTACATATCATCCTAAGCTGGAGATGAACAAGCACAGAATGACAGAATATCATACACTCATGGAAGATACCCAGCCTACTATCAAATGCAAATGTGAGTCAAGGGAGAAATTTAAAATTCCTAGAATTGAATGAAGTAGTGTACACAAAGTATGCAAATTTCTAATAACATTGCTGGTGAGGCTTCCAACTTTGTTCCTCATGAACAGACCTAACAAGTTGTTCTCACAGTTATGTGCTGCTGCTTCCTCAGGACACATCACCCTTACTTTGCTGTCTTCTTCTTTCAGCAGAAATGGCCTTTCTGAATTAAAGAAGTCACTTTAGTATTGGAGTATCTTTGGTTGATCCCTAAAAACTGGACAAACCTAATCTCCTAAGCAAGATTATAAAGGAATCTGTTGATATTCTTTTCCCATCTCGATAAAAGAACTCTGGGACACTTACTGGGTACCTTCCTCCAGGACTACTTTTGCCAAACTTTTCATAAAAGTGACAGGTATCACTTTGATGCACCCAGTGGATGATAGGTGCTGTGGTCAGCTTATGGATATTATCTTTGCTTAGAAACTTTGCTTGGAAGTCTAACTAAACTTTCATCCCATTCAGCTTTTGGTTCTTTGCATGTGATTTTAGCTGATGGACTCATTAGGTGAAAATAAAACTTAGTGTTTTTTTTTTTTTTTTCTATCACATGATAATCTACTTGAAACATAGTAGTTGGCCTCAAAAGGTTTATTAAGCTTGAGTTAGGATAACTATTACCTCAAGTAAAAATGCAAGTTGAGTTGTATACCTTCAAGCTAAAGATTACCTGCATTCCATTTTCTTCATTCCTTCCCCATTTGGTTTATATTTCTACCATCCTCCGTGAAATCAACAACCCGCCCACCTATGCCCCTCTTCTCGCTCCGGGCCCATTAAACTTGGGGGTAACTAAACTGAAACTTTATCAGACATCTGGTTCTTACTTCAGGACCATAGAATGTGTTTATGCCTATACGTTAACCTAAAACATCTCGATGGTATCGGGTCTAATCAGCCCATGCCCAACATAACTGTGGTGTCATGCAAGTTGACTGTGGTGTCTGAACCAGAGAAACATGGTGGCACATACTTTAATCCTAGCACTTGGGAGTCAGAAGGCAGACTCAAGCAGATCTCTATACGTTTGAGATCTCCTGGATCTACATGGCAATTTCTAATCTATCCAAGTCTACATTGTGAGACCCTATCTCAAATAATTATCATAATAACGATGTTGTATTCAACCAAGAACATCTATTACCAAATTCTCAGGTATCAGAAAAAGGAAGAAAAGAAGTAGAAGAAGGCATTTGTCAGAAACAATATGTAAATCTCAAGACAAAATGACTAAATATATAGATTTTAAAGAACACTTGTGAATTTCGATCATAATATTTATCATGTAATACCTGACATACTATGTTAGTCTCTGGAGAGGAAAAAAATTATATATAAAGCTTCTGAGTTCTATCCTCCTCCTATTATATTTCTTTCTTATTATCTTAACTCTGACCTATGCAATGATGATGGATAAATAAGACTTAATAACAATAAATGCTGCCTTTTTGTAATGTATATATACTCATTAGCATTGAGTGGTTATAAACACTTCAAATGCATGTGTAAGAGAGAGAGTGGGGGAGAGAAGATGGGGAAGAGGGAGGGAGGAAGGAAAGAAGAGAGGGAAGGAGGGAGAAAGAGGGAGGAAGGCAGGGAAGGAAGAAAGGAGGAAGGGACAGAGAGAGAGATTTATATTTTTATCTGGGCATGATGCCGTACTCCTATAATACCCATATGTGAGAGGTGACATAAGGATGATCAGTAACTCAAGGTCACTTTTGGCTACATAATACTCTCAAAAATCATGGTATTTATCAGTCTTAATTCCTTGGATAAACATTGTAAAAGGGTTCACATAAATAATAAAAGTCTGTGAATCAATACCCCTCTGCAGAAGCCCTAAGTAGTCCCCAAGCCCCATGCTTCCCATCTGTTTTACAGCAGAATTAATGGGTGCCACCAGGTACTCACATTCCAGCTGGCATTTGCCAAAATATTTGACAAAAGCAAATTAAAGAAAGGAAGGGATCTTAGTTACTTAACATGTATCTATGATATTAAAACAGATTAGAGAAGAAAGGGTTTATGTCATTGACTCAAGGGTAATTTCCAGCTTGGTAGAGAATTCCTGGTAGCTGAAGGAGCTTGAGGAGTTGGTCATACTGCATTTATAATCAGGAAGCAGAGAATCTTAATCACTTGTACTCAGGTAGCTATCTCCTTTTTATGTATTCCAACAGACAGACCCATTCAGATGTGCTGCTCATTTTTAGCATGACTCTTGCCACCTCAACTATCCCAATCAAGACAATTCTTCATACTGCAGAAGGCAATACAGCAAAGCCTGAGGTTAATCTAATCAAGAAAATCACTCAGAAGCACATACACAGAGACACTGTGACATACACTGTGAGACATGATGACAATCAATATTTTCATGGTTTAAGTGAATTAGTGGTTACCACTAATACATTCATATTACAATAGGAAAAGAAATAAAAGCACTTCCACCTTAAAGTCATTTAACCAAGAACAAGCCTGGATTTGAATTCTCTTCTACTCTGCTATTTTACATCTCTGAATCTTTGCTTACTTGAAGGATTCTATCTTGTGAGTCTATCCCAATGTTTTTACTTGTGTCTGCCCTTGTGTGTCTATTTTGTGACTGTGTGTGTCTACATGTTTGTCTCTCTGTATGTATCTTTGTATCTGTGTGGATCTGTCTATTTATATATATTCCTCAAAGAGATTTGTCCTGTCTTTAATAAACAGCACAGAGAACATTACATATGGAAAGAATGGGATACTTTACAGAAATCATTGAGAGTTTTACCAGGGATTAAGTCACTGATTCCAAGTGATCCCAAATCACTGAGATAAGAGGGATGGACCAGGTGTGGGAACAGAATCTGTGATGTAAATACGTACATACATGCATACTACATACTCTACATATACATACATACATACAAAACAGTGTTACCAGCATCAGTGTTTACCCTCTGTATTTGCTGCTTGCAGCACCTGATGCACATGTATTTTTCTGAGTATAATTTATGATCATAGCTCTGCCTTAGCTTAGACTATAAAAGTTGGTTACTTGGAAAATCCAGTGCAAGTAAGAAAGATTGTTACATTACTTTCTTCCAATAAGGTTAAGTGAACAGGTTGAGTATACAGTAGGATAGCAGCCTTAGGTTTTAAATGACCTCAAGCTATATTATTAATTCTGGCTCTGAGGTCTAGCAAAATTACCAAACTATTAATATGTAAAAGATATTTTTATCAAAAAACACGCAAACATTAACCACTATAGTTTGCTTTGGTTTGCTTTTGTTTTGTTTTGGCTCATAGTCTGTTTAAACATATAGTCAAACATGGTGGGAATGGCATGATGACAAGAACAGAAGCCAGCTGGTCACACTGCATCCACAATTAAAAAGCAAAGAGAGATGAATACTGTGCTCAGCTTATTTTCTTCTTTTCAGTCAATCAGGAATCTCAGACCATGGAATGATGTTACTTGCTTTTGTGGTGGACCTTCCTACTTAAATTTGCTCAATCTAGAAGCTTCTTCCAGATGTGTCCAAAATTTGTTGCTTAGGTGATGCTAATGCTGTTGAGTTGACAATATTGACCCTTGTCAACTCAGTCTATTACATTTTTAGCAAAGCTTTACAGTACTTTAATTCATGCCATTTGAAAGTTTGTAATTATACTATTACCAGGGACTAGGAGGAAGAAGTCAATAGAACAGGATGATTGTGTCAATAAATTTATATCTTTTCTTTCTTTGGTACATTTGACTATCCACTTAGTGCTATAATTATCTATAGGTATAAGAAAGAAACTAGCCAGTATTTAAAAATAATTCTCTCCATTACTTCTCATGTTACATTTAAGTTTAAAAGAAAATAAGTTTCTTTTAGAAAAAATAAATTGGGTTAAACCAAAAGATAATTGTATTACTTTCCCTTTTCATTTTCTTCCCTCCAATCCTTCATATGTATCTTCTTTCAAACCCCTCCCATGTATTCTTCACTGAAGTCAATAGCCTCTTTTCATTTGGTTATTTTTGTGAGTGTTGTTGATGCTGCTGCTGTTGTTGCTGGTAGTGATAGTGGTGGTGGTAATGGTGGGGCGTGTGTACATTTTTCAGTGTGTGTGTATAAATACAACATGCTCGGTCCTTTTTGGTTGTTTTTGTGTTTATGATTTTACTATGCGTTGGATACCCCATAGCTCCACTTCAACACCCCTTCTAGTTCACCATCCAAAGGAAGGGGAGGAAAAGATGGTAAATAGTTCAAGGGAACATGGACCAATTTAGAAGTACTTCTTTGGGGGCAATTCCAATCCTCATTTTTCAGGACACCAGCAGTCCAGTTTAGTAGTGTCAGGATACCAAACACGAATCATTAGTAGTGGCATGATCCAGGAGAAATGGTCAAACTTCCACTTAATGGACATGAGTCAATGGAAGTGATCAGAACTAGCTGGAAGACCAGAAGTTCTTTGCCATTCCTCTCTCAATGAAGTGAAGGTTAGCTAAGAAAGGAAACCAAGGAAGCATTGCAAAGCTAGCTATGCAAATGCTCCATCACTGTCCACTGTCCCTTGAGTCCTATTTATACTCCCTCCAAACATTACTTGTCCTCCCACAGGTCTTGCCTCAGCAAAACATTATGTGAGTCTGCATCACATGACACAACCAGAAACTGCCACTTCAATACACAATAAAGTGTCTCATCCCTGGTAGAGACTAATTCTCCATCATCCACCAGTCAGTAGTTGCCCATGATCCTTTATTGAGAGTGAGCCCTACAAAACATTTCTCTTACATGTTATTAAGTCCATGGATATTGCCATAGTTCTAGTCTTGTTTATATAACCATCAGAATATAAACTTTCTAATGGTAACCCCATTCTTCAGGAAAGAGATTAATTATGTATCAAAGCCTATCAAAACAGGGATAATTGTTGTGGTTATAAATAACAATATCTGAAGCCCAGTGTAATTATATGTGGCTATAAATAAACTTTACAAATGATACATTTCATTTGACTAGTTTACGTATGCCCCATCAAAGCAGCTTCTGGCTAATTTTAAAATCACTTCTTTATTTTTGAGTTCATAGTAAACACATATATGCATTTAAATAGCTAGTGATTGACCTATTATCATATATCACTGATGTTTCATGATAAATCTCTCTATATAAAACTTTTTAGGAATTAATTTCATTCAACCAGCATTTATTATGAGATTACTATCTATTTATAGTCCCTCTTTCTGAAACCTTCAAGGAGAAAATGCATGCAAATGCTCTTGGTAAAATATTTGAGGTTAGTAAACAATGTAATCATTTTGTTCAGCAAAGCTTTTGACTGAAAAAATGCCTCCATTTATCTTTGAAGTAGCCAAATGATCTTTTAGAGCCTAGATTGTTTGACTGGAGACTATATGATGAAGTATTTTATGTATGTCAAAATATCTTCATAAAGTCATTAAATAAAGCTTTATCACTCTCCTCTGCTAAGTCTTTAGTGAGATTTTGTTACTGTCTTAATCACAGAGCTGTAAATGCAAACTTAAGTGGTCCACATTTACTTAGCTATTTGATGAAGAAAAATAATCAACACTCCTCTCTCTGGGATAAAATATCAGAGCCATTATAAGTAAATATCTGAGTAATCAGACTGAAACTAAGGTAACATCGAAGTTTCTTATAAAAACCTTCGTTGAAGGTTGAGCATGAATCTCCTGAGCCACTGAGTGAGCTCACAGCGGCTGTGCAAGCTGATGGTTCAGATTATCCCAACTTGGTGTTCAGTGACTTCATCTTGTTGGTACTGTAAACCCTTCCATAGTGGGAGTAATTACACCATGAAAATTGGTAAATGACACAGTGAGAGATTGTGTTCCCTGGGGAGCCAGTTGCTGAACACTTAACACAATAGCACTGTTAAAGACTAAAGATTGGCTCCCAGGGTTGCTTATTCAGATCTACCAAGTGAATGCTGTGAGATTCATTCTTTGTGTTTGGAGCTGAGCAAGTATCCTATCCACATAGCTTATTCATAGTAGAGGGAAAACAGCAAGACCTGAAATGGAGCTCATTGGAAACTGTACATAATGATTTCTCATGAGAAGTGAGAATAAAAAGATAAAATGCGACTTTGAAGCAAGCGTTAATAATGAGAATTACTTTTCTGAAATCTTTGTCTCCACTGTTACTTTGTGTTCTTTTGCCCAGTGAATTTAATTATTGAGAACTGGATATCATCAAGGGCATGAGTTTTTCTCTCTATGGGAAGGAAATTAGCTTTCCATTGGACAGCCTTTTTCTATAGTTGAGTATATCTTTGTGCATAGTAGTACTTGGTGATATTTTAGAAAACTTTGCTGCTTAGACCAATCATCTAAAAATTACATTTTGGTATGTTTAATCCCAATATTTTGTCTATAGCTTAAGCACCAGGATTTACTTGTGCATGGTTTGCCTGTAATTATATGTAATTTCACAATAGTAAGCATATTGTTCTGAGAAGTTCTTGGTAACAATAAGCATCTCTCCAACAAGATACATGAGTGTGTTTGTGTTCATGTTTGTGAGTGTGTGAGTGTGTGTTAAATGTCAATTCAAACATGTAATTATGCTAATAGAATTTGAGTGTTTCTGTAGCTCTGTAAGAGCTTCCCATGAGTTGGCAAAAATAGTCATCATGATGTCTCTCCATTGATCCAATGAATGTACAATTACTGATAGAAGTTGAAAAGGAAACAAATAGATAATATATTTGTATCCTCAATCCTCAGAAAAGAAAGATAATATTTAAATAAATATAATGATTAAATGAACTCTAAAGGCCATATTCATTCCAGTATGAAAATTTAATTCTATGTTCGCTCATTCCATATTTCTAAACACATTGTCTAAGGGAAACTTAAAAGTTCAGTCACAATGAAAAGTAAGATACTTCATTAGCACATACGTATGTAGAAATCTAGTATACTGGGGGAAAATCCATTATTCCAGTAGTAAATGGGAACAGTAAGATGCACCACATTTATACATCCATTTTCTATTTTATAATTATTTGGTAACAAGGTAATTACTTGAAAATTAAATTTCTTTTTTTTTTTTACTAGTGAAATCATTATGTTCAGTTTTATACTAAAGTCCTTAAAAGATTTGGAGAGCATGAGTAATTCTCATTTATTTAATATTCAAAATGTAGTCTGTAACCACATCATCCCCCACATAAATTTAAGTCTAAATAAATTGTGATAGTTGTCAATATCTCACATTCCTCTTTCTGATCAGAATCAGGATCCCTTGGCCAGTTTAACATAACTCACTAATGTTATATCTCTCATACTCTTCCCTTCTCACTCTCTTCCCTACTCTTTCTCCTCTGTCTGTGATAAGTCCAAAGATTTTCTTTCTAACAGTTTTCAGAGTTATATTAGTTTAGTAAAAAGTCTTTCGAGAGTCACAAGACACCAAAGTGTTAATTATACACCTCCCATGCATGTGCACACACACACACACCACACACACACACACACACACACACACACACTGAGAGAGAAAGAGAACATATTCACTGATTTCAGAATGCCTAAATCTGTAAGTGAGCCAGAGTGATTCCAGGACTTGAGGCAACAATTTTTTAAAACCAGTGCCTATTTGATTTTATTGGCTTTGTACACTAAATTTTATTATCCAGTAGATTATTTTTAATAATATTTTGTAGATATTAGTCTAGGTTTTCTTAGTTCTCTGAAAGTTGTCACTTGTCTTCATATCTTATGGATAAATGGCACTATTAAAATGTCCTGGTAGTAAATGTTATTTGACAGAATAGTAGCCCTTCCCATACAATTGTGGTCTAAACTTTGTAGGACTATTTTCTTTTTCATCTTCTGGGTTGTAGATTCTATGTACCTTACAGACATGGATAAGAAACTGAATTCCCTTATATTCTTATATTCAAATATCAGCTTGTCTGGTATAATAATTCCCTCTGGTCCTTGTGACTAACTTCCTAACAAGAAGTTTCATATGGGATAAAGGACTTATTTGGGCTCATAATTCTAGGTATTCCAGTTGATCATGATATAGAAAACATGACAACTGGAATGAGTTTGGTGCCAGGCAACAAGAGGCTTCTTTATATCCCAGAGAACCAAGAAGAAGAAATGGGATACGATGCTCATCCAGGCTATGAATTTAAAAAAAAAAGAAAAACAGTCCACTAGAGAAAAATTCCTCAAAGGCCACACGAAAAGCTGTGGGCCAAGTCTTCAAACACATCATCAGCTTATGGGAACATTTTACATAAAAACCAAATGAGACATCTGTATCGTATTTCCTCATCATGTGGCTCAGGGACCAGAGACACTATAAGAAAATCGGTATTTGTAAATAATTACTGCAAAAATCTCTAACAGAGATGGGGGTCAGGGGAGTCCTCATAAAAACTCAGCCCTTACTGAGGAACATTGGCAGTTAATATCTTCTGGAAAGGGAAACTCAATTTCTTCAAAGGAAGTAGCCATTGAGATACTTACTCAGTCGATGCCCCTACATGCAAACACTGCCTGTTCTCAGTCGACTATGAAAAGATGATATGATTTGGGAGTATGCTGTGTCAGAAAAAATTTGAGAAGAGTTAAGAAGGATGGAGAGTTGCTGTAATGAAAATACATTGTATGCATGAAATTCTCAAATAAGTATACATATATATATATATATATATATACATACATATATATAATTTAATATTTTAAATATATATTTAAAAGTAACAAATGAGTTGACATTCATAGGTCAAATGAGACAATTTTAATGGAAGGAAGGTTGAATCTTTTGATACTCGTTCTAAAAAGGACAAAAGCACCCTCACTTTGGTCTTCCTCCTTCTTCTTGAGTTTCATGAGGTTTATGCGTTGCATCTTAGGTATTGTGTGTTTTGGGGCTAATATCCGCTTATCAGTGAGTGCATACCATGTGTGTTCTTTTGTGATTGGGTCATCTCACTCAGGATGATATTTTCTAGCTCCATCCATTTGCCTAAGAATTTCATGAGCTCATTATTTTTAATAGCTGAGTAGTACTCCATTGTGTAAATGTACCACATTTTCTGTATCCATTCTTCTGTTGAAGGACATCTGGGTTCTTTCCAGCTTCTGGCTATTATAAATAAGGCTGCTATAAACATAATGGAAGGAAGGATGGTTTTGCTTGCAAAATGCTGGAGAATGTACCACTGGTATGGATAACTTGATCTTTATTGGTTGAGACTAGTTCTTACTGTGAAACATAGGCATCCTCAAACTCATAGTGCTCTTGTCTTTGCCTTCCAAGTGATAGGATTATAGATGGGTAGAGCCATACCTCACTCACTTTCTTTTTAAGATGACAAACATCATAGAAGAAATTGCTTTGCATTCTGGATGTTGAGCCAGATCTTTGACATCTGAAAAGACATCCATGCTCTCCATGCTGAGCCTCAGGGTTTCTCTCTGCACATGGAAGGCCTCTAGATGCTCTAGATGCTCTGCTTGTCTTAGCTTGCTTAGTTGGATTTAGTGGAACCTCAGATACAGATGACAGTTTCATTACTAAATTCATTCTAAATGTATGAAGCTAGCTTAAGGACAATATAAATTTGTCATGTCTTACATAAAAAGCATTTATTAAACATATAAATGTTCTATCTCTTATTCCCAAACAAAATTATTATTGTTATTCTTACATTTAAAATTTTCTTACAAACAGTTCATGTTGTTTTTAACACATTTCAAATAAAGTGATATCACTAGCAACACATTCATTTAATGATTTCTTTTTATTTTTATAGATATCACTGCAAAAAAAACACTTTGTGCCCTTTCTGTTATGTTTTCTTAATAAAGAAATTGCATTTGAATAACTTCACATATTACACACTTAAGATGTTCAAAGATTTTACATTGTCAAGCAAGTGAATATATTTTGTAGGCTTTGTATTTTTAACATATTTAATTGAGAATGTTTTAAGCACATAGAATTTCTCAGAAAAATAACAGGCCCATGGTACCATTGATCTACATTTAACTATGTTCTTGTTTTGCACATTTGCCTAGGGACTTTCCTTTCCCAATTAAGCCATGCAAATTAAGCTAAGCTTTGCATCTCCTGGATCTCAGCCTGATCTTCCTCATCTCTTTCAATTGCTTCTCATCCTTCCCATTGCTTTGAACTCTCCCATAAAGATTTCATGAAAACATTCTTGCTTTTGGAATTTACATAACCACTATAATGTCTAAATTTATTTCAAATTATAGTGTTGTTTTCATTGATTAAAGAAAAACGTTTGGAAATTCTTTTCCATTTATAATATGACCTCCCCCAATGCCACCCAAGCATGTTTTCAAGTAATTTTTCTTTGTATCACTGTCTAAAAGAATCCTCAAAGTCTTTGTACTCCACATGCTTTCTGTTAGTTATCTCCACATTTGGAGGAATCATCAATTTTCAAGTTATCTGAAACAATACACTGTCCAAATTGTGTGTATATCTGGACATTGAATACTTCTCTCATCTTTTCTTCATAGCATTTTCTTTCATCATCTGGGTTGGTAAATTTAGGATTTGGTATCTTTTCTTGGGACTTGCAATTTAATGCTGCTATTCCCCCCCTCCTTTTTTTTATTTGTACTTCATAGCATTTGACATCCTTGGGTCACAATTTCAGAACACTGTGTTCATTACCTTGAGTCTTTTGTTATTTGATGTTGCCCTGGGAAAGCCCTATACTAACCTCACTATTCTGTCTCATACTATTTCTCTTTCTGCTTTGATGCCTGCCCTTGAAGTGCATCGTGTTTCTTGGTATCCTGTTTCTTGGTGTCAACCATTCCCTAACAAACTCTGTTGAAGTCCAATTCACAATATAAAGGGCAAACTGCAGGTGCTTCCTTCTTTTAGAAAAATTTGCCCCTTGAATATATGTATTTTTTAAATTGGATATTTTATTTACATTTCAGATGTTCTCCCCTTACCCCATTTCCCACCTACCTCCCAGGAACTCCCTATCCCATCCTTCCTCCTCCTGCTTCTATGAGGGTGTACCCCCACCTACGCCCCCCGCACCTCACTTCCCCACCCTCAAATTCCCCCCCCCCAACGACGTCTAACCTTCATGGGACCAAGGATCTCTTCTCCCACCTATACCACCCTTGCATATATAGCTGGAGCCATGGGTCCCTCCCTAAGCTCTTCCAGGCTGGTGGTTTAGATCCTGGGGGCTCTGGTTGGTTGGTATTGTTGTTCTCCTCATGGGGTCACGAATCCTTTCAACTCCTTCAGTCTTCACTCTAATTCCTCTATTGGGAACCCCATGATCAGTTTAATGGTTAGCTGAGAGCGTGTATTTTCATCTCATAACAGTGAAGTCTTCTTTACAAAACATAGTATATACCATGATACTATGAGACTGTCCAGTGTCTGTAATTTGTGATAATTTTAAACCTAAGGAAGACAGTAGGCTTTGGGATTTTTGCAAAAGATTTCCATGCAGTGCCCTTTCTAGTTGTAGTATGAAACCAAGTGGCCATGCCTATCTTAAAAGTTATTTACCATTGAGAATATAATATTGAGGTCTCATGTCCTTTAACCATTGATTTCAAACATATTTCAATGTCTTATAGTGAGTTTTATTATAAATTTAATTTATTGAAGCATATTGAACTGGTGCTGAAAAGATGATTCACCAATTAAGAGCACTGGATTTTCTTTCAGAGGACTCAATTGTTAGCACTCAAATGAAGACTCAGCACTATTTATAACTCCATGTGCAGGGGAGATTCTGATGCCCTCTTCTGGAGCCTCTGCACACTGCACACATGGCACACAGATAATACAAGCAAACACACACACACACACACAGAGAACGAGATAGAGAGAGAGAGAGAGAGAGAGAGAGAGAGAGAGAGAGAAGAGAGAGGAGAGATCAAAACATGGAGAATTCTGCTATGTCCATAGATTGACTAACATATACTTGCAGAAATATGGACAGAGGTTGAAAGCACACATGTACATCTGAATCTTCCCTATTGTGGTGCAGACCCAGGTTGAGAGATAGAGGTACTAAGCAATGGTCAGAACTTGGTGACTAGTCCTTGATCAGTGACACACAAATTCTATGCTCAAAACTTGTTTTACATGATTTTGTCTTTAAAATCATACTATACTTTTCAGGCAGGACATAAATAATGGAGGTATTTTAAATTGGCGTATTAGCCTAAAATGATCTTTACTTAGTCTGTATACATATTGTACTTTACACCCAGCCCAAGCTCTGAAAGTGTTAAGGGCAGGCATTTCTGAAATCTCTGCCTTTCTTTCTGTGGTTATAGTGATTATATCCAGTCACCTTTTTATGTCTGTAATTGAATTTCAGATTGTGTCTAGTCTTCATTCTACTGCTGGCATTTTATTTGTTAGTTTGGAAATCGTGGCCTTCTTAGATCTCAGTCCCATTCTTTGACTCCTCAATCCTTTTTCTGTTTTCCTTTCTTCTGGCCTTTCATATGGTATTAATATTTCTCTAGCATAAACCCCTTTAGGACCTCTTTTTGCCTTTTCTTCCAAACTGAACTCTTCAGACACTCAGGGTACTCTTTTCTTCATTCTTTTCTTTTCCACTTGCTAGAGTTGTGGCAGTCCAGTCATCTTCCCATTTATTTTCCTTTTTATTTGTTAGGTGAATAGCTCTCCTGGGAATTTACATGAGCTACAGGGGTGGCTTTTACTTAGCATGTCCCTGTCTTATGTAAGACTGCCTTCAAAGTGAACCCAGCATGAAAATAACCTTGCTTTACACATCCCCACATTTCTGTATCTTAGAAGCCTGTGAGGAGAGTATGTGGCAGGTGGCAGAGGGGTCCTTTGTAAATTAGAAGAATGTGGCTTTCCTGGTCTTACATCTACCACATACAGGGTATATGATGGGCTGTGACTTTATGTAAGCCCATACTTTTTTTTACATTGATTGCTTTCTGCATTGTAGCCCTTTATCAGCCACTTCTTGCAGTCTGCTCATCCATAGCTTATATTTCATTGTTCATACAGAACATTTTTCATAATAAATGCTCAGGTTTCTGTTTCCTCAATAATGCCATTCTGAGAAGTATCTATACTGAACTAAGAGCCATTTTTCCTGATGTGTCAGATATTGCTGATAAAATTACACATGGCCCGAGGTCAGTATTTCTATTTTGGTCAAGCTTCAAAAATGGCATATATAGCTTGATCATGCTAGCCCCTTTTGCCCTGGGAATACTTTTAATCCTGCCCATCGTGTTAAAGCTTGTCTATAACAACATCAACAAATTGGCAGTCAAAAATATGGCTTGAACCTGAAAATGGAACCCCAGACAGAGTTATTAAATTAACAAGCTGGCAAGCCTAGGATGAGTAAGATTCTGCACAGAGACTTACTAACCAAAGACAGAAGTACATTGCTTTTGATATTGCATATTCTACAACAGGTAAAAAAGACATTCTTGTCAGAATGACCTAATACAGGCTTAGTCTTGTTTATGAAATAAAAAAGGGGGAGAGGCAAAGTGCTTTTGGGGCTGCTTGGCAAGAATCTGACATTGGCCAAGGACAAGGAAATGGCCTGCTTGGCAGGAATATAACATTAGCCAAGGACAATGAAGTGTGCTTCAGGTAGGAATCTAATATTAGGCTAGAAGAAAGAAGTAATTTCAGGCAGGAATCTAAATCTTAGACTAGAACAAAGAAGTAATTTCAGGCAGGAATCTAAATCTTAGACTAGAACAAAGAAGTAATTTCAGGCAGGTATCTAAATATTAGGCTAGAACAAAGAAGTAATTTCAGGCAAGAATCTAAATCTTAGGCTAGAACAAAGAAGTAGGTTTCAGACATGACAATGATTTTGGGCTAGGACAGGGAATTAGGCTCAGATATTTTGGTCATCCTGACAAGCCCTTAGAAATAGTGATCATGGGAGTGTGGGAGTGATCCTGGAACTTTGTTTATTGTCATGCTTGTTCTTTGACTAATTGTGTTTATTGTCATACTTGTTTCTTGACTATTTGCATCTATTGTATTGGTAGTTTCTCAACCTAGAACTGACCTTAATACTTGCATGTAATTAAAATGGTATTATAGTAAAAAGGAGGAAGAGGTGGGATAGAGGGTTTCTGGGGGTGGGGTGAGGAAAAGGGATGACATCTGAAATGTAAATAAATAGAATATCCAATAAAAACATAAAAAAAGTTTCAAATTTGCAATATCCAGTAGTAACTTTTTAAATATTTGTATGTTTGCTAGTTAATGTCTGTATTATTTGTGATTTTGTTTCTAAGAAGAAAATTGTAATGTTCTCCATCACCTATTTCCTATTATTTTTTTTAACATTTCACAATCTCTTATAAGTGGAAGCCTTGCATCTATGTCATTGGAAGTCTGGAGAGGTTAAAACCTTACAAGTTAAAAACAAAAGTAATGTTCTTGCCAGTCTGCTTGAGGGCATACTTCCTACCGTGGCACCTAGTTCTGATGGCATAGGGAACCGTCTTTTATCATGGGTCTGAGAGATGCTAGTCTTTACCTTGCTCTATTTAGTAAAATTTGTTTATTGGCTATCTCTTGTGCTAAAGTACTGGAAGCTGAGGAAACATGGTGGAGGATGAAAAGCTTTGATTAGAAAAATCAGGCATTCTGGCTATTCACTGTTAAAGTTGACATCTCTCCTCAAACTCTCCTGCCTCTGATGTACATATTCCCATCAATGCCATCCAGTGCCTTCTGCATATGCTGTTGAGAGCTGAATTTATTATGCTCTTACTTTTGACAAGTGAGTCTGAGCTGTCTCTCAGCATCTTTGCATTCTGTGTTAGGCAATTCTTTCAAATGATTATAATGAAGAGTCTCTCAGTAATTTGCTTTTATATTCTGTTTGTTCCAAACTACTGAAATGGGCAGGAAACTAATTTTTGTTTACTAATGGTAAATATTCAAGTCAAGTTAGTTTACTTTTGCAAATTCATCATTATGTCAGTTTTATTATTTTGCATATTATTATTTATTGAACGATTAAAATTCATTATGCTCAGTGGCACATACTCACTGGTATGTAAAGGAGAGAGCTGTGACAAGATTTACACTACTTCTCAACCGTCATAAGTCACTTGTGCCACAAGACTGGAAAATAATGACTGGTGGGTTCATCGTCTTGCCTACAATGATAATGCAAAGATAAAGGAACTCTTGGGAGATAAACCAAATGTGGTAGCACACTTGTAATGCAAGCCTTGGAAAGCAGAGATAGAAGGTCACCAGAGCAAGCTGGCTTTTAATATAACGTTTGATTGAGAGACCCTGTCTCAGTGACTAATGTGGAGGAGAAACTGAGGATGATTCCAACATCAACATTAGACCTTCATATGCATGCACACACATATGCAATAAATACAAATCCATACATGTTTACAACACATGTGCTCATGAAAAAAAAATCAGGAGAAGAGATCAAGTGACATACTGGCAAATGACAGGCACTGCATTAACGTACTGCTCAAGGAAGACTGAGGGTGATGGTGATATGTTGATTTTGAATGATGATTTTTGAATTTTATTCAAGAGTTTGTTTTAAATGTACAAAAAGAGGATAATTCTGTGGTTACTTCCCATCATGAGTCTTGTCCATTAAGCCATAGGTGCCAGAATAGGAGCCCCCTTGATTAACTCCTACACGTGGCTTAGTTCCATTTGTCCAATCACTTCTTCTCAGTGTACAGTTGTTTGAAAACTTATATTTCAAAATAAGCCTTTCTATCTAGTTTTAACCATTTCCAGAAGTATGTGAAAGTGACCATCTCTCATGGTTTCACTGCCTGGCCTAGTGCTCTTCTCATCCATCACTTCCTGCCAGTATGATCCCCTACCTCCTCCTTCTGTTTGTCAGCTCTGCGTCCTGAAGTATTAGGAAGTGCTTTATCAGTTATAGGATTCAACAGAGATATTAAGTAAATTTTTAATTAACTAGAGCCTTCTAGAAAAATGCAAATTAGTAGATTTTAGCAGTAACCTGTGCTGTTAATCACATTACATAACTCTTGTTTCTCTCACCACATTAAGAACAGTGTAGCTAACAATCCACATATTACATTTTTTGAATTTAAAATATGTTTCCCATTGACTGTTTCACAATATGGCATATTCTTATAATTTTTATCTCAGCAATGATCTTAAATGCCATACCTGTCAATTTTCTTCAAAATTATACCTTGATTTTTAATAAAGCCAGTCTTGTTCAAAAAAGTAGAACAAAATTCTTGTATGCTATGTTAAAAACACAATCATGTGTTAACTCATTTAAAAAATAAATGCTTTGGTAAACTACCGCAAGTTATTTAAATGGTTGGGCACAAAGGGACTTTGACTTTTATAAATAACTGCAACTGTGATTACAAAAGGAATCACTGACAGAGATGCTGAGGGTAAAGCATAAAACTGAGGGCCTCTAAGAGCATTACATTTCTTCACATGCACCACAGGAATACTGAGCTGATGCAGTTCCAGTGGGACTGTAGCACTCCATATTTTAGTATGTGGAAAGGAAAGTATAAGGCGTGTTTACAAACAAGGAACACTTTAGAGTTTTTGTATATTAATTGTGTTAACATTTAAAAAGGGTTAGAAAATATAATTTACATTTCTCTTCTTTTACCACCTTATGGAGTTCGTACACATTTATAATTATTTCAAACACAGTTTTGTTAAAGCAAAGCAAGCATAGGTTTTACTATAAAAACTATGTTCTCAGAAAAAAAAAAATGTTCATATTGAAGCCTTTCAGGGATTTAGCAACAGAATATTGGTCATAAAAGATTAATTTTCCAAACCCTTTAGCAGATTTAAATAGCTCTTGGGTCTCTGTGATGAAGACTTTCATTGTTTCTCAAATTATGTTTAATTTATTTTTATAAACTATATCTGGAGTCCCCTGACAGTTTGGACAGATGCCTGCAAAGCCCACTTTATGAGAGCTCACATTCTAAATTCCCTCTTTCTCTTTCATCTCTTATATTCTGGTTCATTAAACTCAACACGAAGTTATATTTTAAAATGAAACTCCCAATTCTCCATTATGAATGCTAGAACTGAGGTGCAGGAAGGAATGTCACAATGCTTGCAAGCCCTTATTAATCAAGGATAATGTCCCCATGTGCATTCACACTAAGCACAATCCCATCATAACCGAGTTGAAGCAGGTTCTGTCAAGTTGAGAAAGATATTTTAAAGATGAGCCTTACTTAGAGCTTCTCAAATGTTTTCATTCATGCAAAAAAAAAAAAAATGCAACATCCCGCTTGCATCATTTTCCATTATTTTCATTGGGTTTGCTTATCACATTTTTAATAACACCCTAAATAGATATTTTCACTTCCTTCATGTTCTGCTAATCCTAGATGCTCACATCAGCTCTGCAGGTGCACACATACTTAGTGTCATCCTGTTACTTCTGGCAAAGACAAAACTCTTTGGAGTTGTCTGATGATCCCTGGTCACTTCTTAGTGTTGTCATCTGTATCTCTCTATCTTTTTGTCTTTATATGGTTCTTCATATGTTTTTTTCTTCATGTTTCATTTCATTAACTGAACATTTCCAAATATTCATATTTACACCCTTCCCATCCCAGTTACATTCTACAACATTAGGTTTTATTTCTGGAACTCTAGTTGTCTTGTCTTTCTCTCCCTCTCCTCCCTCTCCTTCTCCTCTCCCTTTTGCTCTCCCTCTCCCTCCCCCGTTCTCTCTTCCCCCTCCCCCTCCCCCTCCCTCTCCCTCTTCCTGTCACTTTCCCTCTCCCTCTTCCTCTCCTTTTCCATCCCTCACCTCCTCTCTCTCTGTGTATGTCTTTCTCTATCCCTCTGTCTCTTTCTCTCTCTGTCTCCCCCCCCCCCGTGTGTGTGTGTGTGTGTGTGTGTGTGTGTGTGCTTATATATGCTTCAGGGTAATCTTTCAGTCTTTCCTTTACATGTACTGAAGCCCAGATGTCCCAGATATTCTTCTCCTGCATCTTTCCTTATGTTTAAAATTAATAAACCTGGAAAGTATCACTATAAAATGACTTTATTTTATCATTACACAACTGTTGAAAATCCTAATTCTAGCCATGCCCTAACGTTCCAGCATCAAGTTGAATAACACTGCTATTAATATCAACAATACTAAAAATAGTATTTGAAACTTTGGCTAATGCTATTATTTCTGCCTTGTAATTATGTACCCGAGGAATCAAAACTATGATATTTTATTACCTTGAGAAGAAATTTAATATTCTGCAAATAGAGTCTAAGAAAATCAAATACCTAGTTGTACAATTTAGTATTTTTTCTTTATAGTAGCCACTAAACATTTATCTCACTAGAAAATTCAAAATAATATCATCATACAGTAATTTTAATATAATACAAGCTATTATTCTTTTGAATCTATATATTCATATATCAATTCACCTATTTATCTGCCTATGCATTTATCTACATATTTATGATTGTATGTTGGAGGACAGAGCATAACTTGTAGGAGTCAGTTTCTGGGAATTGAATTTGGATTGTCAGACTTAGGGGCATGTGCTTTGCCTTAGTTACTGTTCTATTGTTCTGATAACACACCATGACCAAGAGGCAACTCTTAGAAAAGAAAGCATTTAATTGGGCTCTTGCTCAGATATATCATGGTGGTAAATTGGAAGCAGACAGGAAGGCAGGGTGCTGAAGCAGCAAATGGGAGTTTTTTGCATCCTGATCAATAGGCAGAAGGGAGACAGAGAGAGAGAGAGAGAGAGAGAGAGAGAGAGAGAGAGAGAGAGAGAGAGAGACTGAGCCTGGAGTGGGCTTTTTAAACCTCAAATCTAAATACTGACAGACTTCTCCAACAAGACTGCCCCTCCTAGTCATTCAAACCACCATTCACTTTTACCTGCAGAACCATTTCACCTTTATGTAAACATTATCTTAATCATAAATGTATTAATACTGTAAGAATCATGCAGAGTTACTTTAGTATTGCATTTCAATATCTCAATTACAGATTCATTTCTGAATGTATTATATGTTTTAAAGGTGTATATGTGACTTCTATTCTCTATGTATAAGAAAAAACAAGAAAAATATGAGAGATTACAAGGATCAGATGCATGATTTTACAGCCCAAATTTATTTTTCTGAAATTTATAGATGTATTCAGAACTGAAAAGAAAAAAAAAGAAGCTATTTTGTGAACACCATATTTTGTTACAGTATTTTGTTTTGTTTCATTTATTTGTAACATTTATGTATTTAGTATATATTCCTTGTTCCATCTCTAAACGCATGGGATTCATTTTTAGGACAGTAGAATTTCACACAAAAAAATGAAGGCTAATTAAACAGTCAATCACTACATCATACGATGGTATATATGAGGGAGGCAAACACATGAGTTCTAGTGCTGTGTACTGCTACTGAATGTGCTCGGGAGGATTGTTTGTAAGAGCAAACAATGTGGGGTCTAATTAGTTAAAGACACCAGAAGGAGAACAGTTGATGGTTTTGGAGTAATGAAAGTCAGTTTGCCTTACCCATGAGGCCCCTGGTAAATTAACCAGACTCTAGTCATTGACTTCATACCCAGCAGTATATTGGCAGTGAACATTGGTTTCTAAATATTATTATTATTAACAATTTTTAAAGAAAACACAAAGTATAGGAGGAGGTAGGAATGGATTTGAAAGGAGTTAGTGGGAGAAATAGGGAGTGAATATGATTAAAATACATTGTATGAAGCATGATATTGTGGTGCATGTCTTTAATACTAAGACTATGAAAACCACGGCAGCTGAATTTCTTGCAAGTTTGAGGCTACCCTGGTCTATTCAATGAGTTCCAGACAAGCTGAGATTACATCACAAGACCCTGTTTCAAATATATACTCTTGAATGGTTTCCATCATCTATATAATGTGTGGTATCAAATATAAAAAATAAGGAAAAGGATAAGCATTATGTAATATCATTATATTACTATGAGATTTGTGGTGTTTTACAGTGGGAAAGAGATACACTCTGTTGGTCTGGACAACGATGTCATAGCTCAGTGGAACTACCTCAGTGACTGATTGGTACCTAACAATAGAATGGTTATGGAAATACATATTAGTCTAAAAATCTGAAGATAGCTCTGTTTATTCCAAGGCTAGTCTACTTTTGGGCCACTTTAGCATCTTTTTCATGCTTGCAACTGAGGTATTTCAGAGATCATGAGAGAGAGGCTCAAATAATTCTTGCTTTTTAAATGTCATACAGATCCTTTCACATAAATAAAAAGCTAGACCAAATTGTGGAATAAATTAAACGTTTCCATTTGCTACATTTTTCTAAGTCCAATTTAGTGTAATTTGACCATTCACATTATAATTACTGGGTTTGCTCATGCATAAGAATTCCCATGCCCTTTCTCAAACGTGCTGTCATCTAACAGCAAAATACAAAGTTGTGATGAAGGACTATTTACTTTAATCCCTACAGTAGATCATTTGGGCAAATAGAAATAGATCATGTGAGTTATGCCTATAAATGGAAGGCAGATTAGCTCTCTGTAGTAGTGATGGAGTACACTCAAGGCTGCCTCCTTCTTGCTTCTTTCTAAGGCTTACATTCCATCCATCACAGGATGAACCAAGTGCTGTGCCAGCGTTTGAGCTCAGTAGTAATGGTATCTGGGACAGTAGCATACGGCTATTCTTATTCTTACCTTCTTACCTAAGTTTCTTTTAGTAATATTTTCTTTGGCTCTTACTCATTTGTCCTTTTAGGTTTTTACTATAGATAGTAACAGCTTAAGGTAGCCGTTTTCATAGGATAATCATAAGTATTTCGGAATCAGTAAATTTTGTAAAAGTCTCAGTTAGAGATAAATTGTCTTTTCCTTTATGAATTTTGTAGTGCAAATTTTTGTGGCTGAGAATTGTTGATAAGTGACTCCAGAGAAAGATTCATACAAATTAAAAATGTAAGATAATTAGAAGATGCACCTAACTCTCAAGAGATTTGAGGCCCCAGGGAGTGGGGAGGTCCAGTGGGGTGGGTGTGGGGAAGTGGGGACATCCTTTTGGAGACAGGGGAGGAGGTATGGGATGAGGAACAGCCAGAGGGCACACCAGGAGGGGAATAACAATTGGAATGTAAATAAAAGATTCAAAATAATTAAAAAGATAATTAACCTCAATGCTTCATGACTTCAATTAACTAAGATGGGTAGTATTCAGAAAAAGTCTGGATAAGTTCAGAGTTTATATTTAGTGACAACCACATGTTTCAGTTCTCTCAGTGTTTTGGGAGTTGGACTGGAACTATCTTTATCAGAAGCTTTGGGACAAGTCTGTGCTTCAATCAACAGAGAGAGAGTTCCCCATGTCTGATCAATGTCTTCTCTTCCCTACCTGTTCCATATCTGTTTTTCTGAGCCATATGGGATTAGTGGGTCTGATAAACTTAAAAATGAGACATAAACCCTGAAGTCAAGATAAGATAGAATAAGTCTGGGTCTCTTTTCCATTTCTTTGCTAAGTAAATTTTTATTTAATATTTCAGTGTGAAGTCACTGTACTGTGCCAGGCACAACAGGAAGTTAGCCGGAAGAGAACATATGAAAATGGAGAGAAGCATCAGGTGGGGGATGGGATAGGAGGTTTGCAGAGGGGAAACTGGAAAAGGGGATAACATTTGAAATGTAAATAAATGAAATATCCAATTTAAAAAAAAAAGAAAAGAAAAATGTAGTTACAGTATCAGAGATGAACATCTGAAGGGATTGGGCATGGGTGTGGTAAAGAAATCCCGAACTTTCGTGTTTTGGGTTTATTTATTTTTACTTCCGTGGCTTCCATTAAGGCCTTATTTTGAACCTTGTATTAACAGTGGTGTGAGTAATATATACAGGATATCTTTTGGTTTTTGATATGTTTTACCTAGTGATATATTTTATAAAGATGATTTCTTTCTATTACTTTGAGCATATTCATCATCTGTATACTCAAATTCCTTGACTCGATCTGTTACTCTCCCACTCCTCCCTAATTATCTTATATCATTCATATACTCACATATTTATGTATCTGTGCACAGCAAAATATTAATAAAAGTAGTGAAGGACACATTTGTCTTTGTGAATCTGAGCTGTTTTGTTTAATGTAATGGTGTCCTCTGACATATATTTTTAGCAAAGGACATGATTGTTGTTCATTATGACTAAATAAGAATCTCTTTTGAATATGCAGTTAATGGTCATAACCATTTATCTATTGGAGGGAATCAAGGTTGACCCCATATCCTGACTGTTACAAAGAGCTGCATGATAAGCATGGGTGTGTTATATCTCTGTGGCTTGTTGACTCAGAGTCCTGAAGAAACACACCAAGAAGTCATATATCTGCAGCATCTGGAAGTTTTAGTTTTTAACTCCATACTGATTTACATAGTGACTAGACCAGTTTTTGTTCCGTCAAGGAGTTTATGAAAGTTCCTTTTGTCCACAACCTCACCAGCACCTCTTGCTTGTTTATGTAATGATAACTATTCTGATTCTAGTGAAATACAATCTCAATCTATTTTTCATTTGCATCTGCTTTCCTTGTCTAGGTCTTGGTTTCAGTGGAAATGCTTTAAGGCTTTCCCCTAGTTGTATAGTATTGGCTGTACACTTTACTATTTGAGTGATGTACTTACGTCCCTAGCTTCTTTAAAGCTTCTATGACTAAAGATACCATACTTTGTTCTGTGACTTTTTGACATCTGTTGAGATTATCAAGAGGCCTACAATCAATTAATATGATGCATTATATCTTCATTTCTAGCTTAATTTTGATATGGCTTAATTTTCTCTAAGTATATCACCTACTTCTAAATTTTACAATTTATTGGACCATAGATTTTCCACATGCACCCTAATGATCCTTTGAATCTAGCTGTGGTATATCTACCTACTTCAAATGTTAGTAATTTGAGTCTTTCCTCATTGTCTTATGGTTAATCTAACTAAATTTTCTGTCTTGATTTCTTTTGTAAGAGCCACTTTCTTGCTTCATTGAGCCTACATATTATTCCTATGTATCTATTTTATTAACTTGTTCCCTGACCATTTTGTCTACATATTATTATTGTTTCTCTAAGACATTGAAGTATATTGTATGATTATTTTTAGATTTATTTTAAAAATATAGAATTTCTAGTTATAAAATTTTCTCTTAGATAATTTTATTATATCCTACAGTTTCTTGCATTGTTTTTTATTTTTCATTCAAGTCTACTATTTTTACTATTTTAAGTAACCCATCTATCATCCAGTAGTCTGTGATTCAATTTCCTTGATATAAGTACTTTTATGTAGGCTTTGCTGTCAGTGTCTACTGCTATGCTTTGCAGAGCTTTGAACTTGACCTCGGTCAGACAATAAGGGAATGAAGAAAGGAGAGACACATGTAGCAAATAGCTGGGAATGGGTGTACTGTGTGCTCTGATGGAGACTCACTAGCATCCTGACACTCAGGCTAGTTATTATATATCACTGAGCAAAGAGGTGAACTTCTTGATTATTGCTGTGCTAAGAGGCAGGTTTATTGCATATAGTTGAAGTAGAAGGAAGCCAGTTAGCTAATCTCTGTAGGAGATCTCTGTAGGAAGCAGTTTCTGCTTGCAGTCATCGGGAGGTAGAGACTGTAGTTGGTATTTCATGTACACTAGTATTACCTGGAGAGCAATCCTTCTTAACATCAATTCTCACACTAGAGAGAGGCCTTGTCACTTATCTATTTGTTTGTTGGTTGGTTTGGAATTTTCAACAATAACTGCTCTGAGTGGAGTGAGATAGAATCCCAGTATAGTTTAGAGTTCATTTCCATAATGACAAAAGATGCACAGTTTTTGTGTGTGTGCGTTTATTGTCTGCTTGTGCTTCTTTGAGAGGTATCTTTTCTGATCATTTTCTACTTTTGGCTGGATTACTTGATTTTATTATTTTTTTTTCTTTTGTGTTGTATCTGTCTATTCTTGATTAGATGAATAACTGGTCATATACCTTTCATTATATACACTGGCTCTTCTCTGTGTTGAGTGGTATTACTACTTATTGTTACGCAGAAGTTTTGCAAAGTGGATGTAATCCCATGTCGATTATTAATTCAATTTCCTGAGCTGTTAGTCTCTTACCAAGAAGTTATTGCTTGTGCAAATACCTGATGTGTTTCTCTCATGTGTATAGCCAATATATGCAGAGTATCTGGCCATATTAAACTCTTTAATTGGAGTTGATTTATGTAGAGGGAGGGATTTAAAGGTCTTCTTTTATGCCTCTACATGTTAATACTCAGTTTTCCTAAGACAAATTTGATGAAAACTTTGTATTTCTCTAAGGTATGTTCTTGGCAACTTTGGGAAAGAACAAATATACAGATTTATTTTCTGGGTACTTAATCCCATTCTAGTACTCTCTGTGTGTGCTTTAGGACCATATTCTACTGTGTGTTTTGCCACAACTTTGTAGTGCACTTTGACATAAGAAGGTTTATACATTCAGCATTGTTCCCGTTGCTTATCATTGCCTTGGATAATCAGAGATGTTTGTGTTTCCATATGAGTTATGGGATTTTTTTCTAGATCTGTTAACAGTGTTATTGGTAATTAGATAAGAGGTTGCTTTAAATTTGTGGGCAGTCTTTTGATAGTATGAGAATTCTAACAATATTGTTTGTCCTGATACTAAATCATGGGAGAACATCATGCTATCTTTGGGATTCTGAAACACTGTTTAGATTTCCCATCACTTGGCTGTTACTGTGTACATACATGTTCATGTATGTATGCACATATGTAGGTGTTAAAGACAAAGGTTAATATCAAGTGTCTCCTCAATAATTCCTCATCTCATTCCTTGATATAGTATCTCAAATAATTCAGCTAGACTGGGTAGCCAGACTCTGTATATGGATGGGTCACTAAGAGATTGAACTCAAAGCGTAATGCTTGTGTGAGAAGTACATTTCAAACTAAGCTACATCTCTCAAACATTTCTATCACTTTTCTTCCCAGAGATCATATTCTGTTTCTTAGCATGAAGTATTTTCTTTGTTGACCTGTTTCTTCTTATTCACTACTTTTACAAAGAGAAACTATTTTCTGCAGTCTTGCTAGCTTCCTTTAGTGAATCCATTTATTACCTTCTGTGTTTACTTAATCACTTATTAATGGGTATTTAGGTTATCTCTAATTTTTCATTTATATATTTATTTGCTTATGCATATATTTGAACTATAACAAGTCTACAGAAACAAACAAAAAGTCTGCAGGAAAATTGTGTGGGTTTCCATACCTATAAGCATCTATTAGCTTCCCTAGACTAGGTTGTAGTTTGTTTATAAAAGAGCTACACCAAAGGTCTGCACCTTACTTAGTTTGTGTGATATTGATAACAGTCTTGTACACTGATTTTATATCCTTATTAGCAATGTATAAATTTCCCATTTGCCCAAATCACAGCCAACAATTTACATTTTAAACTGTATCTTCCCTGACATTAAATTTTTTATCATTTTTCTTTAGTATAATTTTCTTTAATTTTTTACTAAAATCAAGGATTTTTTTTACTCTTAAAAATTAGGTATCCATCTTTATGTAAATTACTTACTCATAAGTTTCCCCCCCCCAGTTTTCTTACATGGATATGAACTGGGAATTTTTTCATACATTTATTTACCTAAGTTTGTATTGAGGCTATGATCTTTATTTCCTTATGAAAGACTTGAGTATGCTATTCATATACATCACCAGCCTTATCTTATCTGTGTAATCCCCTACTTTTTATTAAAGAAAAACATCTACTTCTCTCAGTGTAATATAAAATTAAACTGTAATAAAATTCTAATTGTTTTCATTCAGTATAATGTGCATTTCTAAATAGTCTCGAGGTATTTATAAATTGTATAAATATCAGATGTCTACCTATTTTTAATTTATTAATGTTTGGTATCAAAAATAATAGGTTTCAGTATTATATTTTCAAACATATTCCATTGTATGTTTTCTCTTTCCTCCCTTTCCTTTTTTTCCCAATTAATTTATTAATTCACTTCATATCCTGAATACAGTGCCCCATCCTCCCCGATTTCTTTCCCATTCACCTCTGAGAATTGGGTGGTTCCTCCAGGGGAACCAACCTACCCTGGCACCTCAAGTTACTGCAAGACTAGGCACAACCTCTCCCACTAAAGCCAGACAAAACAGCCCTGTTAGGTGAGCAGGATCCATAGGAAGGCAACAGTCAGGGTAAGCTCAGTTGTTATGGGATCTATATAAGACCAAGTTGCATGTCTGCTACATATGTGCTGAGGGGGCATAGGTCCAGCCCTTGTATACACGTTGGTTGGTGGTTCAGTCTCAGGGAGCCCCAAGACTCCAGGTTAGTTAATTGTGTTGGTCATCTTGTGGAGTCCCTATTACCTCTGGATTCCCCATTCCCTCCCCCACATTATCTACCTGATTTCCTGAGTTCCTTCTAATGTTTGACTGTGGGTCTCTGCATCTGTTTCTGACACCTACTAGGTGGAGAATCTCAGAGGACAGTTATGTTAGGCTCCTGTCTGTGAATCCAGGTTGACAGATACAAACATAGCCTGAGGCTTCAAGGTAGTTGAAGGAGGAAAGTAGGCCAGCAATGTGTCTGTATAGATCTGAGGATAGTGAAGCACACCCACCCTCCAAATTGGGACTAAAAATGGTAATTAGTCCTTATTATTCTTCCTTCCAATTGGAAATAAAGATAGATGATAATAAACACTCTTTATTACTCTCTTTTAATCCCCTCTTCTCTGTTACTGGGTCTCATGCTCTCTCAAAATAGCCCTTTCATATTATAATCGCTTAATTTTTATGGTCTTTAACACTTGATGCCCTTTTGCCACCCCCCCTTTGATATTGTATAGTTTCACTGTTGTATATTGAGAAAGGATTTATATTTTTCTGTTTTGAAACTACGTAATTTATCTGAATATACTTCTGTTATAAATATATATATTAACACATTTTCCCTTTGAATTCCATTTCTCTCACTACTGGGGCTCATTTTGAAACATGTGGCACTTTATTGCAACACCTTCAACAATGGAGCTGCTAGCTAACTCTCTACCTCTTGTTTCATGGTGCCCTTCAGCAGCAAGGTCTCCATTAGAGTTCCTATACTCAGTTCTCTTTATCAGAGGATCTGTTTCAGGATCTTTCTGAAAGCATGCTTGAATTATTGCTCTCCTGCCAATTAGATCTGTCTGAAGTCTCAGGAAGGCGGCACCCACCCTATCTCGTGGGGTCTCAGACCCTTTGTAATATCTAACATATTGTTGATCACTTGGAAGTCACACTTTTACTATTTGTAGTCTATGATCTCTTAGTCAATGTTAATGTCAGGCCGTCCCATTAGGTTCCGAGCTCCATAGAAACAGTGTTAGTTTCTGCATTTATTATCTGCATATTGCATAGTCATGCAATAAATATTATCTGCATATTGCATAGTCATGCAATAAATGAGAGTATCGAGACAGATAGCAGCCAGGAATTATCACATCAGGCTTGAGGCAGTAATTTTACATCAGCTTCATGTTTTTCATAATAGATGAGGCTTTTGTTTTCTTTGCTGTAGAAATTTAGCAAACTAAATGCTAGAGGTAGTTACCCCATCCCTACCCCTGCAAGGGAAATAGAGCCCAGCCTCAGTAAGTCAAGTTGATTTCTAACCTCTTGCATCTATTACCCATCTCTTAACAGCAATTGCTACATGTGTGACTAAGAACTAGAGAATATGTCAATAACCATATAGTCCTTTAAGAGTAAGTTTCTTTTAGAATATTTATTTTAGAATAATTGAGCAAGTTCTAAAATCATGTCATGTAGCTATCATAGTGAGAAAATGCTTTTGCTCACATTTGACCAAAAGAAACAATCCTCAAGGCATTTATTTAAAATGTTTCCTGAGCCCTGTAAGTGCTATCACTACTTTATAATTCTATAGGGAAAAACAGTCAAATACCCTTTGGCTATTGAAAGTATGCAGGGGCTACATAAAAAAATAGTTTTTCTGTACTTATATTGCTATTCAAAATGTAATTAAAATTATGGGAATACTTTGAATTAAAAAAAAAAGCTTTTGGTGACTATTTAATAAATTAACTTGACATAGAGTTGCAGGAGAAATCGAAACTCTTAAAGATTGACTCGTGATGTACATTTTTTTTTTTTTATAGATTTGTGGACATTGGTTTGATGGGGGGAGTATTTCATGAAGGAATATTACTCTGCACAAAAGTTCTATGCTAGAAAGTAAGTTTGTAATTATGAGAGTTTAAAAGAAGGTCTAAAAGACATAGTTGAAAGGAAAACAAGAGAAAATATTTGGAGTTTAGGGTGTGGAGAATTTTTTTTAGACTTACAAATACAGTTTTACGGTAGAATATTTTGAATTGAAACAAAACTTTGACATCTACCAAGATCATCCTCAAAAACTACAGGATGGAGTTACAAAAACATCACAAAAAAGCACAAAATGTTTTAAGTAAACATATGATATCTTGCTGAGGAGGATGTCTTACTTTGGGTTTCTATTGAAGTGAAAAGACATCATTACCACAGCAACTCTAATGAGGAAACATTTAATTGGGGGTAGCTTACAGTGCAAAGGTTTAATCCATTGTCATCATGGCAGGAAGCCAGGAGGCACATAGGCAGACACAGTGCTGGAGAGGTAGCCAAGAGTACATCCAGATCTATAGGCATCAGGAAGAGAGAGTGAGAGAGACACTGGATATGGCTTGTGTATCTGAGGCCTCACAGCCCACAATTAGTTACACATATCCTCCAAGAAAGCCACACCTACTTCAACAGTCCACATCTTCTAATAGTGCCATTAACAATGGGCCTATGGAGGCCACTTACATTCAAACCACCACAGAGGCCAACAAAGGACAGTCATCTTATTAAAAATATAGCCATTATCCAAGTTGTTCAGATTATTTTTCAACATAGACGTGATGCTGGCAGTAATACCAGAGCCAAATAGAATAAATAGCATGTTAGATTGTAGGCTTATGAGATTATGATACCAAACATGCAATGGTCACCATGTCTATGTTTCTTGGCTGAAATCTTGAAGGAGCAATGGAGTTACCAGTTCAGGATCAGTTAGGGCTTCTGTAAAAGCTCAAAGCTGACCAGAAAACGTTTGCTTTATGTGTACTTTACTTCTGGTTGCTCTTCAACACGATTACCTTGTCCTTTCCACTAGGTGGTTGACCAGATTGACACCCTGACCTCTGACCTACAGCTGGAGGATGAGATGACCGACAGCTCCAAAACAGACACTCTGAACAGCAGCTCCAGTGGGACAACAGCCTCCAGCATAGAGAAGATCAAAGAACAGGCCAATGCCCCTCTCATTAAACCTCCAGCACACCCATCTGCTATCCTTACAGTCCTGAGAAAGCCAAACCCTCCACCCCCGCCTCCAAGGTTGACACCTGTGAGGTGTGAAGAGCCTCAAAGAGTGGTGCCGACTGCCAATCCTGTAAAGACCAATGGCACCCTTCTACGGAATGGAGGATTACCCGGTAGACCCAACAAAATCCCAAATGGAGACATCTGCTGCATACCCAATAGTAACTTGGACAAGGCTCCATTGCAGTCTCTGATGCACAGACCTGAAAAGGACAGGAGTCCTCAGGCAGGGCCTCGGGAGCGAGTACGGTTCAATGAAAAAGTACAATACCATGGCTATTGTCCTGACTGTGAGACCCGGTATAACATAAAGAATAGGGAGGTCCATTTACACAGTGAACCAGTCCATCCACCTGGAAAGATTCCTCACCAAGGACCTTTGCTCCCTCCTCCACCTCATCTCCCCACTTTCCCATTAGAAAATGGGGGACTGGGAATAAGCCACAGTAACAGCTTCCCCCCTCCCACACCTGCAACCGTGCCTCCGCCCACTGCACCAAAACCACAGAAGACCATCCTGAGGAAATCCACCACTACCACAGTGTGACATCTGCCATTTAAGAAAACATTCTGTTTGTTTTTAATTTTCTATATGATAAACATAAAATTATAAGTATTGAGCACTTTCTACTCAAGCAATAAAAAGCCCAAATATATTAATCTGCATTCAACAAAGTGGCATAAAAATCACGTGGTAAGTATGCAGAATGACGCTTCTGTCCTGGACATACATTGCTTTCTATGTTCCATCATCAGAAACTACAGAAAATTGAGAATGTATGAATGCATTTTATTTTTTGTGATTGACCTAAGACAAACTGTGACCTTCAGATTCCGAGTATTTTGATTTATTATAAGAGCTGAGTTGTCAGATATTTTGATTTGTTGATAAAGCCAGGGCAATTCATTCCATTCATGCCTAACTCATCTATGCATTGATGATGTCATAATCCTCCCTTTGATCTAATGCTTTTTAATAAGAATTTTAATACCGAAGGACTATTTTATTATTTTTTCTAAAGATGTTTGTCAATAGTTTTGCATCATGAAATGCTGAGGACACTACCAAAAAGTTTATTTTCTATACTATACAATTTGAATCATGTGTTCAATTATATGTGTAATAAAATATTTTGAGCTTTGGAAATATGTCAATAAATAATAGTAAATAATGAGAAAGCCTAACGGTCCTTAGGATTAAAATGAAGTAAAGGTAACTTTAACTCCCTGCTAACGTTCAATGCAATGGGAAGCCAGTCCCCAAGAGTTCGAACAAGGTGACAGTGATTGGATATCACGATTTGTAGAGTAAATATCACAACCTACTTGGTAAGTATATTCTTACAACAGTTTCCTATTATACACCTCCATTATGGTACGTCTAGAACCAGTCATTGAATGTCTTTGAGGTTGTCATCAAGCCTTCTCCCAGGACTCATTGTAGATAAGTACATTAAAAGGTTGGAATTTTTGCCTTCTGTCTACTGGGGTAAGTTCAAATTCCATGAAAGAACACAGAATTATAGGAAGGAAGTTGGAGGTATCTCTAGTCACAGGGTATGTTCAGCAATGGCCTTTTCCTTTTTCTCTTCTAAGTTGAAGGGTTGTTCAGGCGTTTTGATTTCCCATTTAAGAATCTCTCCTTTCCATTCAAGCCAAGTACTTTCTCCATAGTAGATTGCCAACTTAAGAACTTCACAACTCATAGATCAGTCAGGTCCAGTTTGCACTGATTTAGACTTATGTGATGTTTTGCTTTGAGAAAAAATTATCTTATCTCTCAAACATGGCGGTACAGGTAAGCTGCAGGGGAAGGGCAGGGATTAAATTTACGAGTAGATGTGGATGGTCACTGTATTGAAAATTAGTGTACTGTGATCTGAAAAACATGAGTGCTTTTTAACATGTTCCTTTAATTTTAAAACTTTAACTTTTGCTGCTAAAGAAAGGTTAGTTTAGATTAAAGATTATGAATATTCTTTAAAAGCTTTCATTGAAATAGACAATGAATTTGGGAAAACCTTAAAAAATTATAACAGTTTTATTATTTAAATGAATGACTGAATGAACGAAAATAATGAAACAGAGAAATTCCTGTTAAAAATTTGTCTAGTGCATTTTAATCTTTTTTTTGTTGTACTAGGGTATTGTAAGTGAATAATCCAATAATTTGAAAGATATAAGACAGTATAAAAGACCATAATCTAGTATTTATTATCATGTATATTAGTGAATTTAAAGATACCACCCAGAAAATAAATGATTAAAATTTCTCGAATACTAAATTATGTGTTTAACTTTTTACTCCATTGCATTATCTTGAAATAACAATTTACTGCCAGCAAAATGACCTTTTAGATTGAATATATTATTATCTTGTATCTCCAACCTAGTGCTATGATTTTCAATTTTATTTCTTTTTTAGTTCACTTTCTTTTTTCAGCCAGATACTAAGACTAAAAAGTACCATATAATTCAAGTTTTCAATCCATGCTGCTATCTGGAACCACACTGTGTTTCGTGGTATCACAAATAGTTCACAAAACAGACAATTTTCTTGAAATAAAACAAATTGAATGAATTAAACTTTTGAAATTGCTTGAATAAGGACATTGGTTTATATGTCTAGGTAAAAAAATCCTTAGAGATCCAAACCCATCTCTCTTTTTCAAAATATAGACCAAGTTTCCTCATAAAACAGCATCTTTTTCTGTTTAATCAGTGACTACACTTGTCTCTAAATATTTATAAGAAATTAACTAAAACGTCAAGTCATATTTCAAGTGAAAATTTCTTGGTCAATAACTTATAATTTATCTATTTTTTATAAAACATATGAAAATTTATATGTGAATCAAAATAAACAGTAAAGTAGTATCAAGACTAAGTATATTTTAAACTCAGTTTATTTCAATTTTCTTAATATGGAATATACTATATCACAATGTTATTTGCAAAATTAATAATTTCACCATATTTAGTTAAAGCTATACTTTGAACCCATAGAAATCCATAAAAATGTAATGAAATTAAGATATAATATCATAATATTTTCCAGGAAACTTACAATTAAAATCTCACCACTGGAGAATAGTTTTGGTAACCAGCCAACATTATTGGCAAAATTGAAAAGTTGAAGTACTCGGCCTGCTTCATATGGATCATAGCATTAGGAAACATAATATACCATTCCACATATAGAAAACATAATACATCATTCCTCATTCTAAAAGAGGAATTTGCACAGATAGAAAAACTTTCCTTATTTTTTGCAAAAGCGGCTTCTTGTTATGATATTCATTTGTGAACTTTTATTTATATAGAGTTTATCACAAAGTCCATGTCTGTGCTCCATTACAGGTGTGGTTCCTGCTGTGTGTAGCATGGCAGATGCTGCTTATGACAATATTCTTTCATGGTTCTATGCCAAAATTTATTTCCATTGACATGGTCATCGTTAATTAAACCAGAGTGTGAATGGCTTCTGGCTTTTCAATATAGACTAGTTTTTCAAATTTTAAAAGCTATCATTATTACTGTTATAATCACTCCATATAATAATAATAACAACAACAAGAATTGAGGGAAATTCTTTTTAACCTCCCAATACTTGTAACCATTTTATAAAGGAGTAAATCCATTTTTAAATCATTCTTATGCTAAGTATTAAAATATTTTCAGAAAACACAAAGATATTCAAATCCATAAAACTCTCCCCTCTTGCAATTTGTTGTCATTTTTATATGTTTCCTCATTAATTTACCAACATGCTGGGGAAAAAAAATGAATGTGTTAGGAGAGGTGGTTTAATTGACCTAAGAAAGCACTTAGATGTGAAGCATAATCTCCACTGCATCGCTATTGTTCAAAGAGTAAAGAACAAAGACACAATTGTTTTTGGCTTTCTTTGGACAGATCAGTATTTGATTTTAGTATGACTACCTATGGTACTGGTTTTCAACATGTAGGTCACAGTCCTTCTGGGGGGGGGTTCCCATATCAGATATCCTACATAAAAGATATTTATATTATGATTCATAACAGTAGCAAAATGACAGCTATGAAGTGGCAACAAGATAATTTATGGCTGGGGTTCACTACAACATGAGGTACTTTATTAAAGGATTACATTATTAGGATGGTTGAGAACCACTTACTACGGAGATTATGAAGCTATTCAGATATTTGTGTCTATATAGTTCGAGGCTCTGTTTTTGCTGTTATTGCTTTTTGTTTGTTTGTTTGTTGTTTATTGATGTGTGAGCATTATGTGAACAAATTCTCAGTGGTTATGTACTTAATTGCTTGTAATCAAGTCAGAAGCCATTTCTTGCCTGGATAAATTTCTGTGTACTATATGTAGCTAAGACTCATAATGGTCCTGAAAATTCTGGGTTTTATTTCTCCTTATTCATTGTTGGGTAACATGTTTTCCTATAATGTAGTGTTAAAATCAGAGCAAAAAGATGGCACTGCCATTTCCTTTGCTAAAATACTGCTGATTTCTAAGTGAGGAAATGATTTATGAGCCATGGAGTTTTTTAAAAAGTCATATCACATAATTAGGTAACGTGCTTGGGCTATGACAATTGCAAGGCATTACCATAAAATCACATGGCCTTTCATGGGTCAATGTGTAGCTGTCGCACTACAATTAAGTTTTCAGAGTAAACATTTCAGAGTCTTAGAGTCATTCAATTTTGATAATTCTGAAGTAATGACAGGCATGATGCAATGGTTAAGGCGCATGGTGGTGTTTAGCATACACTGCAGTTAGATTCACCCTTATGAAGCTGTGACTATGTGGGTGGCATTGCTATTTGGATCACTTCAATTTACTGTCCCTGTCTCTTAGAGAGGGAAATCTTTTTTTTCTTTTCCTGCACACTTTTATGTCGGCATGAGTCCTTAAGCTTTTTTCATCCCCAAGTATCATCATTAATTTTGTTCTTCAAGCCCTGAACTCTCCACAACTTTTCTTTATTCTTAGGAGTTATTTGGACACTTGAAAAGGGTCACCTAATGTTATTTTGACATTCTTAATGTGTTTGATCTTTACAGGATATAAAAAGGGATTTCAGACAATTTAGTGACCATCTAAATGGGATGAGTCCCTGAAAAATGCAAGCCTCATTCTCTCATGTATAATAACACAGTGTCACCTCTCATTTCTTCCTGTAAATTCAAACACTAATATTATAATTCTTTCCCCTAAGACAGTCTGATTCCATGCTATTCATGATGATGACCCTCGTGTGTCACTCTCTTCACTAGTGTTTCCTTTATGAATTTCTTCTCCTTCACTTTGACCCTGAAAACTAAAATAGGGCTGGTTCACAATGGATCCTTTAAGGAACCAAAGCAAGAGAACCCTCTCTAATGAGAGCCACCAATCTTTTGTTTTATGACAACAGAAGTAATTTTTTATAATTTAAAAACATAAACTGTCAATTCCATAACATCAAAGGGGATTTTTGTACCAGATAAATAAAATGAATAAAATTGTGTGTGTGTATGTGTGTCTGTGTGTCTGTGTGTCTGTGTGTCTGTGTGTAATGGGTACTGGTTCACAACAGCAACACATATGATATAAAATTCTCTCAGGAGTTTATTTAGCGCTAAATATGCTTCAAAAATGCTTTGTATACATTACATTTCTTTCATCAGAAATTTTTGTCTTCATAACATCTTGATACCTTAGACAAGGTCATTAACTAAATTTTACAAAGGAGCCAACTGTAGTGCTGGAAACCTGCTGCCTAAGATGTTAGAGTCGTTTGTGGACAAATACCAAAAATTGTAACACAGGTAAATTTCCCCCACACCCCACATCACTCCCACCTCCAGAATGACAGCATTGGTCATGCATTGTTTGTATATAGACTGCTGAATTTCATTATGTTCTAGAATTTGCTTAGAAAGTTGCTGAGTGTTATATACAGAAAAAATAGTGCATTTCTGCATTGGCCAAGGGCACTTATATCTCCACACTACCTCAGAGCAAATAACTCTAATACAGTGGTTCTCAACCTGTGGGTCGCAGGCCTTTTTGAAGTCAAACGACCCTTCACAGGAGTAACATATTGAACATCCTGTGTATAAGATACGTTATGACTTGTAACAGTAGAGAATTACAGTTATGAAGAGCAATGAAAATAATTTACGGGCAAATCACCATAACATGAGGAACTGAATTAAATGGCCGCAGCCTGAGTAAGGTTGAGAACCACTGCTCTTGTACCTGCTGTGCCTTCTGAGGCCCACAGCAGCCATTTAGAAAATAGACTGTGAGCATCCAAATTCACCTTCGAGAGCAGCAGCAGGCAAAGTAGATGGAACTGAAGGCACTATGTCAGGCCTGCGTGCATCATTAGTAGCACTAGTCCTGTGAGCTCATCATGCCTGTCATCACTTCCAAAGACGGATGGGTTTGCAGTGTGTATAACCTGAACATTAGACAGACAGTCGTAGACTCATCTTCTGTTATATGATATAATGCTGCTTTAATTGCATCACAATGAAGGTGTTTTGTTATTTTAATAATTGATGAAGAGAAAAGCAATATACCTGACAGCAGCCATGTTAAACACTCGGTAAGAGAAATTTAGTCATTTTGTACATATGTGTGATGAGATTTAGATTTTATTTTAGCATCCAAATAATTATACATTATAATTCTGTCTGAGGCTACTCAACAACCTGTAATTTTTTAAGGAAACATTTCGGAATTGCTTACTAAATTCTACAAACCTCTGTAATAGAGTGTTAGTTTTTATTCCAGAAACCTAGAACTTATCAGATAGCCTAGGTTGACCTTGAACTTGCACCAGTCCTCCTGCTTCAGAGTCCTGAGTGCAGGGATAACATGATTCAGGTTGTAAAATGTATAAATAATGAACTATATGGTATATTAGGTTCCCTATCCACGTAACTTTACTTTGAAAGATGCATAACCTAATTTGACCACATATACTCATGAATATAAAATTGTCGGAGAAGCATACAATGCTACTCCAGAAATATGTTACTGGTAATATAAATTGTGACATGTATATGTCCTCTTTAATATGATTCAGAATGATACTGTGTTATTATAAAACATAAATTTGAAAAGAGAATGTATAAATTTTAGTAACACTTTTTCTCAACACCTAATTCTGGATCAAATTATTTAACCAGGTCAGAGGTTTTGGAATGAAGACATGTAAGGCTGTAATAGCTCATTGATGCGTGCCCATTATACAAGGACCCATGGTTTGATCCTGACTAATAAACATTCTGGAAAACACATAAATAAACAAAATGAAATGAAAATAATGGTGCTATTTTTATTCCAGACTGTACTCATCTAAATCCTGTGTTATAAAGCAAAGGAACGATGGCAGCAGAAGGAAGCTGTAATTGCATCAACACATGCTAAGGTGCAAGCTTCAGTAATTTCATTGGCATTGTTGCTGAAATGAAAAATGGATGAGGCAGCTTCAAGGTTCAGCAAGGCTGGAAACTTCAGGGCTGTTGAACATACAAAATCACCAAACTCTCCTCTCTGTCTCTCTCTCTCTGTCTCTCTCTTCTGTCTCTCTCTCTCTCTCTTAAATATGTAAGAAACATCTCCCCACTGCCTGCCTTTCTTTCTTGCCTTTCTTTCTTTCTTTCTTTCTTTCTTTCTTTCTTCTTTCTTTTTCTTTTCTTTCTTTTCTTTCTTTCTTTCTTCTTCTTTCTTCTCTTCTTTCTTCCTTCCTTCCTTCCTTCCTTCCTTCCTTCCTTCCTTCCTTCCTTCCTTCCTTCCTTCCTTCCTTTCTCTTTTTCTTTCTCTTTTTCTTTCTACCTCTCTTCCTTCCTTCCTTTTTTCTTTCATTAAAGAGGTTTCGAAATAAGTCTTACAAATAAAACCTGGTACTTGAGCCTGCTACACAGTTCCAAGCCTGAGTGACATTTTCTGTACATCCAGCTTCTATAGCATCTTCTAGGTTACAGCTAACTAGACTATGAATGGCACATTGCTAAATGCTATATCTACATGGTATCTTTTCAAACAGTTTTATGTTAACATGCATGGAATAGAAGCCCTGGAACTGATAGAAATAGATTATACACGCCACTGAGCTCAGGTACATCTTCTTCCTTTTACTTACTTGCTCAGCTCCCATTCTTTTTCAGCTGATGTCCCTCTTGTGGTCACAGCACAGTAGGATGTCTATTCTCTTGCTTTACCCATCCTTCCCCAACATCGTGCAACTGCACTTGCACTCTGTGTTATATCCTTTCACACATTTTATTTCATAGGTTATAAATACCTCTAAATCATCCATCCTCCAACACTATGCCTTAATAATTTTCTGCATATCTGAATGCACCATCTGCTAACATTTATATTAGGCCCTAATTATGTAATATGTATAAAATCTCTTTAGCAGTAGTAAACTGCTAAACCATTACCATTAATCTGTGGTACATGTCAAATTACTCATGTTCATGCTAATCTGGTAAATTTATTTGTGTTTAGTAAGGTAAATGCTAGTGACATTTTATCATCTCATTTATGAAGTCATGATTAACTTAAATACTTTTCTAGTTGTCATTATTACTAACTATCCTTAATTATTTTATTCAGACATTAGCAGATTATATGTAGAAGTCTAAATTTTAATTTATTATACTTTATAAATTAACAAGTCAGAAAATGAATATGATAGATATCTGAGAAAATGCAGCAATAAAACAAATTGTAACTGGTTTAACAAGAAAGTATCCAATATTAACATAAGCAAAACCATTTAGTATAGGGCATCCAAAGTAACTAAAACCTAACGTTATAAGGCATCTATGCATCTTCTAAACATGCTTGTTCTAATAAGAGATGAAATCATAGAATGGTTGTTTAAAATAAAACAGTCTATGTTTGTGTTACAAGCATTATTTATTAGAGACATAAACAAATCTGACATGATATAAAATATTAGTTTGTCTTTTCATAGTTGCTTTTCAATGAGAATGAGTATTTCAGTGACATCCTGTGGGGGAAAAAAAAACTGAGGCAGTGGCCCAGAGTCTTTCCACACTAGTGGGTCCACAAACAGGAGAAAGGTCCTGAGTTCCAAAGGCTGGAGGCTTTGGCGGTGGGAGGCCCCAATGACACGAGGAAGTCCTTGGTTCCAAAAGGGTTTATTTTCATGGCTGATGATAGATGGATCTGAATGTACCCCCCTGAATCTCAGTGTAGACCTGAGTTATATAGGGAAGGAGAAAGGGGGAAGTTCTGGGGAAGAAGTTTTAATTGGTTTCACCCTCTGGCCTTCATTAGTATGTAAATCTCTCTAGGGCCTAAGTCCTGTAGTCACATCTTCTGCCTGTGCACTTTGGTAGGGGCTGTAATGGCCTAAGTGACTGAACTATGTAGGTCCATGGAGACTAGACTGTGTGTCAGGACCCTGGGTTCTGAGGATGTGGCCGAACACCTGTCATTTCTCCCTTGGAGTCTCAGGGTTCCAGGCCCATACCCAGCTAAGAACCAAGATACCCTTACACAGTCCCACAACATTCCTTTTTAACGACTGGAAACTATGCCAAAATAGGTCATAATTTATTCACACACTATGATTATTTCCTCCTAACTCAAATCATCATTCATAAAAATTAGAAAATATTATCAACTTCAATTTATGTTGCCTTTTAAAACCTTTGGTATTCTGTCTCACAATGACTCTATTTTGCCTAACACCTAAAATACACAAAACATAGTTCTTTTTTATGGATAGACAAGGCTGGCCTCCAACTTGCAGTTCTCTGGCCTCTTCTTCCTGAGTGCTAGGGAAACAGTCATGCCCAACCCACTATGCCCACTCCAGAGGGTCTACAGTTTTAGCACAGTGATATTTGAGATTTCTCAGTAAGTTACCTGATAACCCCCTTTCATATTCTGGCTGCAGTGACCTCTTCATCTCCCTCTTTCCATGTATCCGAGTCTCTTTAATTCTAGCTGATTTTCCTTTGTAAATTCACAATATAAGTAACTCCTACGGATGTTTCCTCCTTTATTCTTTTCCCTCTAAACCATTACCTTTGACACCTGCCTGGTCACTGATCTCTAGTCCATGTCTTTGCTCTATTCTTTCAATACCTAAAAGAGAAATTTTTCTTTCACGAATTAATTATAATACTGAAATGTTCACAGGATAGGATTATCTACTCTTTAAGATCCTTCACTCAGTTTGCCAGTTCTAACAAAAGACTTTCCAGGCCAACATTTTGTTTGTTTGAGAATTTCATGTATGCATATAATGTGCTTTAATAAAGTCCACCTCATTAAAGTTCCCTCATTTTCAATTTCTTCACCATCTACAGTTCTATGTGGGGAAAAAAACACCTCACCAAGTGATACAAATATGTGTATGGGGAAAGGTCATCTACTGTATCATGGGTACCCTCTCAGGAGCCACATCCTTGAAAATATTTGATCCTTACTATCCCAGAAGTCATCAGTTGTCTATAGCTCCTAATGGCAGGTTTGTCTTCCTGTCCACCTTGGTCTTCCATGACAGCATATTTTTGCTTGATTTATGCATGTACTGTACTTGCTGTCACAGCTTCTGTGAGTCAATAAGTGTATTTTCCCTGTTGCATCCAGAAAACATTATTTGATGCATTCAACCACTGCCTCTTGTTCTTAGAATGTTTGTACCATGTCTTCCATACCTTCCCTGAGCTTTAGGCAGAGAGGTTCTATCTAGATGTCTCAAATAGGGCTGAATGCTCTGTAGTGTCTTCTACCCTTCATGTTGACCAGTTGTGGGCTCAGTAATCACAAAATTCTGCAAAAAAAAAAAAAAAAAAAAAAAAAAAAAGCCTCTATGATGATTGCTAGTAGATGCATTTATGTATGGGAATAATGATAAGTCCTGAGGAGTTAGTTTAATACTATGCCTTCATAGCAGAATAATAGTAGTAGGCTTTTCACTAAGGTCTGTACCTACCTAGACACAGGGTCTTGGTTCTTTTATCAGTGCAAAGTATGAGTTCTGTCTTATGTAGACGTCCTTAAATCTACTCCGAGTGGCTGTTTATTCCCAAACATTTGGGTCCCTGTTGAACCAGTAAACATATCTTGCTAGGTCAGACATGATTGTAGCTTTGAAGGGCTCACACCTTAACAAAATTGGTAATGATTTTTCTCCTCTGATAGTGTACATAACACCTTACAGAACCATGAAAGGTATCCAATAAGATTGAAGCGTCCTGGGCAGAAGTAACTTGATTTCTTCATGTTCTATTACTCAGGTATGTGTTATTTTCATCAAGGTTTAACCAGGTTCTGGAAAGTAAGCAAGAGCAACAGCAATAGTACATAACATTTGAAGGAATCTGGGAATCTAATAACTAATAATTCCAAAATAGGTAACTGTTTCTTGGCATTGAGTTTTATATTTGATAGTCTATAATGTTTAGGAGTGATATTAGCCCCTTGTTATAATAAACTTCACATAAACTCATGTATGCACACGTATATACTTTTAAAACTCTTCATTGGTATGTTTCGCATGATTTATCAAAGGACTTTAATGTTAGTTATTCCTCTCATACACATTGTGGATGCTCCTTAAAAAGTCTAGAAATAGATTCCACCCTGTGACCTAGCTATACAACTCTTGGGCATATGCTCAAAGGATTCTACATACTACTTGTATTCACAGATATGAATCCAAGTTCCATAGCTGCTCTATTCATAATAGCAAGAAATTGCAAATTGCAACAGATTAGATTCCCATTAAATGGTGACTAGATAATGAAAATGTGGTATATTTGCACAACTAAAATACTATTCAACTGTTTTTAAAAATCTAGATTATAAAATATTTGGGTAAGTGTATAGAACTAGAAATAGTCATTAGTGAGTGAGGTAACGCAGGCTCAGTAAGACCAATTCCAACTGTTGTACATTCTCCCTCATATGTTAATGCTAGCTTTGTATCTTTAAATATGTATATGTAAATTAGAGTATCCATAGAAGTCAGGAAACCAGTAACAGATCATGGACAGAAGAGGCTCTCAAGAAACAGTATATGAAACCCAGGTAAATATAAAAAGAGAATTGAAAATACTGGAACAAAAAGGAATTGACTACAGTGGGTGATGCTGATATCGTTCCACTGGGAATCTTGTTTACTCTCTACTCTTTCATATCTTACTTGTTTTCCATTGTGACATCCTCCACTGCCATGTGGCCCCAACATAGAATGATGCTCTTGTTCTGTAGATCCTGCTCTGTATAACTTCAGCATTGATTTGGTTTATCTTACTTACTGAAAAAGAATAAAAAATGCCTATGAAAATCAATATGTAACAGGTAAAATTTCATGAAAAGGTAAATATAAAAGAGTTTATGGAAAGGGGCCTGGAAAGTTTGCTGACCAGTTAACACTGCTGGTTGCTCGTAGACAGAGGTTTGATTCCCAGTTCCCATATGTAGATCACAGACATCTGTTACTTCAGTATCTAGGGATTCAGTACCTTTTCTGGCCTCCATCTGTAACAGCCATGCATAGGACACAAACATACATGCAGGCAAAACATTCATACACATTAAATGATGAGTAAATAAATAATTAAAACTGTTTATGAAAAAGTATTATTTTGTTTGTTTGTTAGAAATTTATTTCTTGGTCTGGCAAGATGGTATACTAGTTTCCTTTTCTGTTGCTGCAATAAATATGCTGACAAAATCAAGGTTGAAGATAAACATTTATGTTAGTTCACAACTCCAGTTTAGATTCTGGCAGAGTTGAGTTTTCATAGTGACAGGAGCTTGGGATAGCTCATCATGTTACATCCATAGTTAGAGCAGGGAGCAATAAATGTAAGCACGTATGCATGTTCTTGGTCAGTTCACTTTCTACATTTAGAAAACATTGTTTGGTCCCCTTGTACACATAAACAATGTATTTATATCATGTATTTCCTACTCTTAGAATGGTGCCAGCCACAGTGGGTAGGTCTTTCCATCTCAATTAGCATACTCAAGATAATACCTGACATATATGTCACAGGGTAATCAGTTGTACACAATTCCTTTCTTAGATTCTTTCCTCAAGTTATTCTAAATTATGTGAAATCAACAAAACAAACAATCACATCAAGTAAAGATGCTTCCTTGAAGCCTGAGGACTTGAGTTAGATGTCCTAAGATCCATAGCATTCAAAAAAAATCAGAGTCCCTCCAATTATCTTCTGACTACCATACAATGACCAACATATGTGATGTGTTTGTAGATACAAATGCTTGAATATACATGAATACACAGACACACACACACACACTCAAAAAGAGAAAAAGAGAGAAAGAAGAGAGAGAGAGAGAGAGAGAGAGAGAGAGAGAGAGAGAATTCTGTAACAATACAGAAAGAAGTTGCAGGAATTATTTAAAATGAAATATCAAGGTAAAAAAATATTTAAAAAATGTGAGGTCAGAGTAATAGTAGCTAGCTCCAATTAGCGTGTATAATGCGTATGTACTCTGAAATACATAAGATATAGCTATCAATTTAAAAAATAAATAAGGAGTGCAGAGATGGCTCAGCAGTTACAAGTACAAACTGATATTGTAGAAGACTCACAATCCTCTCAATCCACAACTGTCTCTAACTCCCTAGACATCTCTAGTGGTCTGACAGTCTTTTCAGCTCCATAGGTTCCTACATGTGTATGTGCATTCCTACACCCCCACACACAGACACACACATGCTCACACACTAGAACACATGCACATACAGTCACATGCATATGCACACATACTTGAATGCACATGCATACACATATGCGCACACACATATGCACATATGTGCACACACACACAGATAAATACTAAAATAAAACTTTTTACAGTACTCAGACATATTTAAAAAATAATCACTGAAAATATATGCATACAAGTAACACTAAATGGACTGAGCAGGTTGTCTTTATACATTTAGGCATAAATGCATAAAAAAGTACAAGGAGTCATGAGTGTGATAGGAAGCAAGGGAGGTAGTATATGGGGGAGTTGAGGGAGAAAGTAAAAGGGGAAATGCTGTAATAATGCTTTTATTAAAAAATACATTTTCAAATTACAAACATTAGTAAAAGTTGTCCCAAACACCTTGTAGTAAAATGATGATCCTGAATTCAATGTGTATGAGTTGTCCATACTTTTTTTTTTTTTTTTTAATGGTCGTCTATCTCTCAGAGCATTTCTTTAAGAATGCATCAAAATTTACCAAGGAGTCAGCATGTTTCATCTTCTTCTCTCCACTATGTTCTTTATTTATAATAGCCAGAAACTGGAAAGAACCCAGATGCCCTTCAACAGAGGAATGGATACAAAAAATGTGGTACATTTATACAATGGAATATTACTCAGCTATTAAAAACAATGAATTTGATAAATTCTTATATAAATGTATGGAACTAGAAAATATCATCCTGAGTGAAGTAACCCAATCACAAAAGAACATACATGGTATTCACTCACTGATTATTGGATTTTAGCCCAGAAGCCTGAAATACGCAAGATTCAACTCACAGACCACATAAAGCTCATGAAGAATGATGACCAAGTAGGGGGGCTTCTGTCCTTCTTAGAAGGAGTAACAAAATACTCAAGGGTACAAATATGGAGTTGTCCATACTTTTACCACTGAGATTTACATTAAAAAATTCTTTATCCTTTTCAAAAATATGAAGCTTTTTTGAATCTACTTTGATTGAGCTAACATAGATTTTTCAAGGGCTGAGTTTAGCTGATAAGGGAGATTATTGAGAGATGGTCTGCTCCATAAACGATGCTTCCAGTTAGGCTTGCATTTATCCATTTTCATTGCATGCATTTGGGACCTGGCTCATCCTGAGCTCCATCTAAATCTCTATGGTAATGAAGATGGGACACCCTTAGTGTCAGATTCAAGCAGAAAATAAGATATGCAAATATAATTTAAAACTGGAATCATACCAATGGTATTCTTAAACCATCCACACACTGGGATAAAGCAAACAAAGCTATACTCGTTTTCTGCTCTCTGAGGAAAAAAAATGTGTTGCTTTTGCACAGTTATAATCAACAATTTTATCATGCTCATTTTGTAAACTTAGTGACCTGAAGCCTTATGTTTTGTTTCTTATATGGTGCAAATCATGTTCTCCAGGGCAGTGAATCCAGGACCTTCTTTCTATTATTATTTTCAATGAATCACTTTGATGAGGAGCCAGCAACTACTTAGATGTATACACTTGTTGACTGAGGTACAGAATGCACAAACAGGTACAAAGTGATTTATTGGTTGCCATTTCCTGCTCTCATGACTTTTTATTTGCTTTATTTGATGTACTGTTCCCTGCAATATTTGGGGATACAATTTTGAAAGATTTTTGTGTCTTAGACTTCCTGCATGAAAGATTTCCTATTAATAGTTTAAAGGTGTGACATTTACCTAGCTCGAAGTTATAAAGGTTAGTTCTCATGCATTTCCTAGTCCATGCAATAAGGGAAGTTTGTTTTGGATTTCTGGTAAGCCAAGGTAGACACAAATAGTGGCTGATGGCTTGATACACAGTAATCCTTTAAAGAAAAAGGATATGGGATTAGATTCTGTAATACTACCTACAGGTATTTGAAGGCTTTTCTAAAATGAGTTGGGTCCCCTTGATGCAGTGGAGCTTAGGTGAGCAAATAGAAGCATGTGTGTTTTTCCTTATTTGCTGTTATAGTTCAAACTCAGAAAGCAACTAATATCAAAATCCTTTCTCTTATGAGAATACAGGGTCCTAGATTCCTTTCTGTTCTCCACCAAATAAACAACCTCATACAGAAGCGTGTGTTGTGTGTGTGTGTGTGTGTGTGTGTATGTGTGTATAAAACACTTAGTTTCCATAAATCAAGCTTCTATGGAGAATGGTACACAGCTACTATCTTACCAGATAAGAGAATGTTCTAGGAAACCTGAAACTTCCTTACAAATACAAGCTATGACTGACTTCTCAAGTCATTGAGCATTTCAGTCTTGATGTTTACAGAGATGCATGGCATGTATAAATGGGTTTAATTTGGGGAATAGAGGGGAGTTAGGACCTGATAATTTTACATACACACACACACACACACACACACACACACACACACACACACCACATATATATATATATATATATATATATATATATATATATAAAATTGATAGATATAAATTGAAGGAGGTGGAAAATGATATGGCCACTGCTTGACTCTGAGTTGAAATGCTATGTAGTGTGAAATTCCTCAGCAATGTTATATCCCATAAATACATGAATGGGAGGCCTGGGGCTTCTGGGTATAGAAAATCTGACACCATTAGTCATTTAAAAGATACAGGGTTTGGATAAAAATATTCTGCTAATTGGATCAAAGAAAACACAATTTTATTTTTCATATAAAATGGTTAGCAAAACTAAGAAAACTCTGACAATGCTGCACGTTTTATGGTAGACATCAGCGGATGTACACTCAGAACCACTTTGTTGCTACTGCACTCCATTTCTGGTCTTTCTTATGTACCAATGTGATTCTCATTCCTGCCTAAACATTTGATTCACTTAGTAGCCCCATTACAGACTATGTAAATCACAGTATATTTAAAATGGGCCTGGGCATCAGTCTGTCTAAATATTTTCAGATAATACTAGTATATGAACAGCTTATTCTCACTACACAAGATTAGTAAATATGACATGATTTCATCCTAACTGCAATAGCATAAGATCAGTATGCACAAAGCCTGTTAGTAGTTTATTTCATTTTATTTACAAGATACAAAATTGACTTAGGAATCTATGTTTTCAAAAGTTGAAGTTTGACTAAAGTCCTGGTTTTAGTTAATGCAGAATCTCTGAGTTAAAAAGTAAAGACTATAAAACTTCTAGATATGACATTGACCTCCCATTTCTAGTTCACTTTTAGTCCCCCAAATAAGAAAGTAAAATTTATTATTAAGTGGTTTCCAAAAGCAAAATTTGAATTGTGTGCACTTCAGGAATATTTTCTAGCTATCAACAATATGCTCTGTCATTTGTAATTCTAAACAATTTCCTTCTAATATTATGAAAAATCCATGTAGTCTTGGTTTTGTTTTGTGTTGTGATGTGCTGTGTTTTTGTTTGTTTGTTTGTTTGTTTGTTTGTTTGTTTGAGACAAGGTAATCTTCTGTATCCCTGACTAACCTGGAACTTGTTAGATAGACCAGACTAGACAGGAACTTGCAATACCTCTTCCTGCCTCTGCCTCTAAGTTGGGAATTACACGCAAGTGCCACCACACCTGTCATCATTAATTTACATTTGCTTTATGCACAATTGCTAATGCTGTAGTTAAAATACAAAATATAATATCTTGACACTGCTAGAAATCTGACATTCTGTATAACCTGAGATGAGATTGTCCTTCAATAGTGATGGTTATTTACAATAAGGTTTTATATCTTGGTTTGTTTTATATGGTTTTAAAAATATTAACTATCTCCTTATCTTTTTCATTTTTATTCTAAGGCAGAGGAAATTATTTTTCTGTGTAGGAAAATATTACATTCTTTTTGGTATTTTCTAAAGGATATTTTTTTTTACTAATTATTCTCTTTTGTGATTACTTGGTTTTTTCCACACTACTTTTAACAAACTTCAAACTTTTCTTTATTCTTTTATTTTAATGCTCTGACTAAGGTAGTCAAGGTCATATTTTGATGATTCTGAGAAAGAAACTATTAAGTAAAAATGACCATTTAAAAGATTCAAATTATATTTTAAACACTACAGGTAGCTGTACTGTGAACAATTCACAATGTTCTCCTCTGACACTGTGATAATTGTTTTACTGACATGATTTCCCAATGCTGGCGATGGACTTCCAGCTTATTCAAGACAAGAAACTACCATTGTACTATTCCCTTGTAATGAGATATTTGCCCGAGGCAAATGGGTAGCAACTGGAATGGGATAATGTGAATGGAGAGAGAAGCCTAGCACACCATAATTTAAAAAAAACATAAGATGTCAGTGTCATACTGATTACTTAGTGCATATCAGAAAGTGTCACCTTTGAACAAAGCTCTTTAGATACATTTTACATTTTCCTTTCACCACACTTCTTAGCAGCTATTGGGCAAAGTTAAGAGAAGTGTACTCTAATTAAAATGGACATAAAAATGCACCCAAATGCTCTAACAAAGGATCCAACTAAAGTAAAAAAGGGAAGAAGACATTATTTTTCTATTCATGATATGGAAAGGACAATCACTTGCATTGTATCCTTGTACTCAAAGAGCCTGGGATCTTTGCTTTAACCACAGAGAACACTTAGACTACAATGAGGTGTAAGATTTTACATTTAATGCTTTCAGGGAATGTCATCTGCATGCTTTCTGATGTGACGACGTTCAGTCTTGCTTCACGCTTTCATTGGTTTCAAGAGGAGATCAGCAGGTTAGCTTTAGGGGCACATTCTTCTTACTGTCCCTGTGGGGTATGCGCTGATAACTGTGCATCTGAGATTCTGGACTTCAGGAGTCTGGCCAGGATGTGGCTGTTAAATTCCCAGCCCTTCTATTGAGTGGCATATAGACCACTAAGTCAGCTCAAGCAATAACAGAAGCAAATTTGCTATAATGTTCCTTGCTTATTGTTCTTTAAAACATAACACCAAATAATAACGAAATTATAAAGGAACTTATTTAATTTTCAAAAAATATCATAGCAGAAAAAAACACCTGATCATGAAACAGGTATTTTAGAATCCCTGAGGCTGTCTGTACAAATAAGAGGTCTGTGATTTGTAAAGGAAGTAAAGAAAGGCTAACTTTTCCTGAGACAACAATATGTTGAGTATTTCATATTACTCTACTCTGTATGACAACTTTTCTCATGTAATTCTTTGAACTGTCTGAGGGAGATTTTAGCATAGTTAAGGCATAGGATGTGATTATTTCAGTAAGGAAGAAGGACCAAAATCAACTCTACTGAGATAAAAGGCAAGAGGAATGTCAGCTTCTAGGCAAGCTGATGGAAAGGATACCTGTGGAAGTCAGTGTGCTTAGGCCATCTTTGTATTTTAGCTGCTTATTAGCCTTTCAGTTGCTAAGTTATAGAGAAACTGAAAGTGAACACTGCTTTTTTATTATTGCACTTAAAAAGGGGGCCCCCAATGTGAGAAAGAGCATATATTTCCAAGGAACAGAAGTTCATAGCTGAAGTTTCCTAAAGTCAGTGCATAAGAAAGGATGAACCTGCCTGATGTAGAACAAGCCCCTGAAGTATGTAAAACCTAATGACCTGTTGATTACTCTGATGTTGACTCTCATTCATTCCCCTTGTTGCTTTCTAATGACCTGAGCCTGGATCATTTAAGGTAGTTTTTCCTACTTTCACCACAATTAAAGGATAGAGTCAGAATTTACCTATAATCCTCATCTGGTGTAACACCCAAGTATTTTCCACTGAACTTCAGTTTTGCATAAAACATTCAAGACTAGAGGAGATTGCTGGTCCATATAAAAGTGATTATTATCACAGTGAGTTCTGGAGTTTTTCTCAAAAGCTGTCAGCTACTTAGATAGAGAAGACTCGACTCCTGTTAAGCACATAATCTGCCCCAGTCAATACCATCTCATGGACAGATGCAACTTTAGAACAGGAATTACTATTCTAAATTAGCTAACCTGCCTATCTGCTTGTTTATTTTCCTGTTTGTATTAATGGTTTATTAAGAATGTGAAAGCATGCCTAGAGAGATAGTTCAGCAGCTCAGAGCATTTGCTACTTTTACAGAGGACTCAGGTTAGGTTACACACACATACACTCTCTCTCTCTCTCACACACACACACACACACACACACACTCACACGACTCGCCATTGTCTGTCATAACAGTTCCAGGAAATCAGATGCCTTCATTTGTCCTGACTGCCCTGAGAATGTATGTGTTATTCATACATGCATATGATTGAGCAAAACACAGGCACTTATGAAATAAAAATAAGTCTTTTTTAAAAAGATAAATATAAAAGTTTATCTTAGGATTTTGTGAAATAGTTATATTGTACTTGTAGTAAAGAAAGTAATGAGTAGAAAACACAGTTTCATGTTTCTTTAAACTGGAAGGAAAATAAGGTAGAAAAGAGCTGCCTAGGAATCTGAAGGCTAGGGCATGCTGTATTGCCCACGGAGGGATAGATGCATCTAGGGTAGACTTGACCTGTCTCAGCTCCCTATGCAAGGCTGCAAACAATGGCTCATAAGCCTGGCACAGAATCAGGGGCCACCAGAAAACTGACGTATTTAATAACTTCCTGATTTTTGAGTCATTAAATGATAATCATTCATTTTGTTTCTCAGCATTTCTAATGAAAGTAAAGCAATCATAGAACCCATGCAAATTTTGAATCTAGTGTCAATATGATTCATAACTTTGCCTTTCCCATTCCATCATTTGCTAGGACTTCTTTTTAATGTAGTCAGTGTTACTCATAATTTCTTGCCTCTAATCTTAGGATGCATGAAAGACAAAAGACAACAACAACAAAAAGATTTTCCTAATGAACTCATCAAAAGCTTAGAGAATTCCAACCAAGAGTTTGAGATATAGCTATCAGTTATTTATCTCAAGTGTTCAAAAGAACAGTGTTTGCTTGCTTTTCCCTGACTGAAGGGTTACTCCCTTAGAAAAGTTGCAAGGTAATGAGCCCTAAGTTGGGTTTTAAATGGAAGAAAACACTTATGACACCTAAGATGAAATTATATCAAATGTCATTACTTGAAAATGTCAATGTTCCAGTAAATTTCATGCGTCAAAAGTGGAAAATGTCCATATTACTAAGGGAATTAAAAGAAAACATAAAGGAGTCATCTATTATTTAATGAGGAGAGAGGATCTAGTGGTGTAGGCAATGTAAGAAATATTGTAGATTGAATTTATTAAGTCAACATGTTTCAGAACACTACCCTAGATGAAAAACTAAAGTAACTGTGTCAGAATTAAACTAAATATGTGTGACATATGTTCAGTTTTGCTTTTTTTTGTTTGTTTGCTTTTTTAAGAATTCAAAGGTATAGAATTAAAGACAATGACTGAATTTTAGTGAGCATACATAGTTTAAAGTGGCATTTTAATTAAAATGAACTCTTCCAATAAATATTTAAACTGATCATCTGCAAATTGTTCCAGGACTTTCTCAGACATCTTGAAGAGAAAAAAATCTTACCATACCCTTTTACATTTAGTTTTATTTTTGGTTCATGAAAAATATATTTAAAATTGCACATACTCTTACATTTAATGATTTTGTCCAAGAAGCATATACCAAAATAAAACCAATTATTTTGTGTGTGTGTGTGTTTGTGTGTGTGTGTGTGTGTGTGTGTGTGTGTGTGGTGTGAGAGAGGAGAGAGAGAGAGAGAGAGAGAGAGAGAGATCTGATTTTAGCATGGTTGTTCAAAACCAAAGGCCTCAAATACACAGAATTTTACATATGTGTATGTGTAGATGTGTGTATGCAGTATGCGTGTGTCTGTGTGTCTGTGTGTGAAAGCCCGCATTCAAATATCAAAACTCTGTTACCTGTTTATGTATGTAAGAGTTTTCACTCATAAAACATTTGGACTTTCAGATGCAGTTTCAAATTAGTATAGTGCATCTGTCTTGAGTATTATTTTTCCTTTGTCCCTGGAACCTGGACTGTAGTTCTCTCTTCACATATATTACCACATATTCTGCAGTCATGCTGCTAACTTTCTTTCAATTTATGTCTTAAAAATAAGGCTTCCAACTGAACTTTCCTACTAGGTATCATTTTCAGGTAATTCCTGAAATGGACAATACACAGTCTTACCTTCATGGACCCTTCTCATTTTACACAGAGCAAAGTGGGAAATTATTTCCATACTCTGTATTAAATACAATTAGTTTGTAGTTACAAATTTAGATGGGATTTTGATTCATTTTTTAAAGAATAAGGACACATCACTATTTTAATAGAATCTTAAGACTTGTAATAAGTTGATAATCCCCACTTGCATTTACATATATACTGAAAATCCCTTAAGTCCCTAAAGTAAAGTGTTATTCTATTTGTGCTTATTTATTGAAACTGTTTTTACATTAACTTGGTTGGACACATTGAGATGAACTTCTACAAAATGCTAAACTCTACAAAACTATCTTTGTGCTTATCATTAAATATTGAAAGTCAGATAAAATATTTGAAAACTGTGATCTCAGACTTCAGAAAAAATGCTTATGTAATATGTTATGGATGTTACGAATGTCTTAAAATTTAAAGATGTTGCTCAAGATACTTAGGTATAACCAGTCGTGACTTAAGAGGTCTCCATTCTTGGGATTACTGGGCACTAAGAGTAAGCTTCAGGTCCCAGTCACTTTGATGTTATGCCAAGTATTGGTGTGTGGCCTTGTTCAGCATACTAGGTGTATTTGTTGAGTTTTTCAACTATGTAATTTTTTATTTGTAATGGAATTCCTTTCTTAAACCAAGAAGCATCTGTGTTTCAAAAAACTTTGTATAACTTATTCTTCCCTGAAAAAAGAAAGAAAAGAAAAAAATGCCTTTTTTGCCTGAACTCTGGACCAGGTAAGAAATGGAATTCCAAGGTAAATTATTTACAATATATTGTTATTAATGTTGTGTGTGAGCTAGGAGTCAAAATCAATGGGGTTCATTGAAATTTTTGAATTCTATTTCTTTGCTATAGATTTTTGTCTTTTATTGAAAATGATTTTTCATATAATACAACCTGGTAAAATGTTTCCCTTCACTCTACTCCTCCTAGTTTCCTCCCACCTTCCCACCCATATACATAAGTTGTTTCTCCTTAGAAAATAAAAGACTTTTAATAAATAATATTAAAATAAGGTAAGATAAAACAAAATCAGCAACACTAGAATATGACAAATCAAACAGAAAGAAAGAGCCCAAGAGAAGTCACAAGACACACAAACACACAGACTCAGAGGGAGAGAGAGAGAAAAGAGAGAGAGAGAGAGAGAGAGAGAGAGAGAGACGGGGAGACAGAGACAGAGACAGAGAGAGAAAGGAGAGAGACTTATTTTATATTTATGAGGTTTATGAAAATTTAAACTGGAAGCCATAATATATACATAAAGAAAAAGTAGGTTGAGAAAAAATAATTTAAAAAAGATACAACTAGATAAACAAAATGAACCCTTCCATGACCTTATGAGACAAGGGACCTTCAATGATGCTAGTGAATTCATTTTCTGTTGTCATCTTCTGCTGAAAATGCAGCCTACTCTTACTAGTAGTGTTTCCCCAGTAAGACTCTCTTAGAAGAAATTAAATTTTCACTTACAAGTGGTTATCAACTGGAGACAACTCCTGAGTTAGGGATTAGGGCTTATGTCCACTTCTCCTCTCAGCTCTAGGACCCCATCTAGTATGGACCCATGCAGGTCCTGTGTATACATACCTGAATCTCTGTGAGTTCAACTGAGCATTGATCATGTTGATTTAAGGAGCCTTGTTTTTGTAATGTCCTCCATCTCCTCTGCTCCTAAATTCTTTTTTGCCTCCTCCTCTGTATAGTTCCCTGAGCACTGAGAGGGATTTAATGGAGACATCCCATTTAGGACTGAGTGATCTAAGGTCTCTTATTCTCTGAATATTGTCTATGGGTCTCTGTGGGTTTTTTTGCATATTCTATAGGAGCAAAGTTCTCGATCATGGCTGAGCAAAGCTGTGATCTATGAGTATAGCAGAATGTCATTAATAGTCATTATGCTACATTCCTTTAGTAGAACAGGAGTGTTTAGTTCCAATAGCAGTGTTGGATATGGGTTTCCATCATGTGGAGTGGGCCTTAAGTCAAATCAGATATTGGTTCGTTACTCCTAGAAGGTTTGGACAAGATTATAAACTTCTTTTCCTAAAACAGGCTAGTTGGATTGGTAGCTGATATATCTTCATCATTTTGCATAGTTTGGAAGTAGAAGTGTATAGGAATATTTTCCAAGTGAGAATATTTACATGTGATACCTTGTATGTTACTATTAAATTAAAATGAAGTGAACAATGATACGCCTTGTAAGCATATCCCCACAAAACTCATTGAAATTGGAGAAGTTAAACTGGTACCTACATAGATCACTTACACCCTACATCCTCATCTCTGGTGCAGGAAGGTACTCTGTACACTCCTAACAGAGAAACTAGGATATAAACCCAGCCACTCAACTTTTGATATACAGTCTGCCCTGCCTGGAAAATAGGCTAAGACAATGGTAGCACAGAATATAAGAGGGTATCCAACCAATGTCTGATTTTATCTGATGCCCACTCCATGAGAAGGAACCCATACTCAACACTGCTTGGGTGATCGAGAACCAAAGACTAGAGAGCTTAGAGACCTAGGTAAAGCCAAACACTACTGGTCTAAAACTATTCAACAAAATGACTCCTAAAGATATTCTGCTATACTCATCGTTCAATACTTTATCCAGTCATCATCAGAGAAGCTGTTTTCTAGCAGCAAATGATACAGAAACTCACAGAGATTATGTGGAGAGAGAATCTAAATTGGAGGTCTCCATCTAAATATGTCCTCTCAGAGCTCAGGGAATCCTATGGAAGAAGAGGATGAAAGACTGGAAAAACTAGATGGATGAAGGATACTAAGAGAGCAAGGCTCTCTGAATCAGATAAGCAAAGCACACTTGAGAATGAAACAGCAAGCAGAGGGCATACATGGGCCTGTCCATGGGTCTTTTGCATATGTATTATAACTATTAACAAAATATTTTTTATGGGACTCCTGACTGTAAGAAGTGGGCCTCTGACACTCGTACCTGCTCTTGGGACTCTTTTTCTCCTGTTGGTTTGCCTTGTCAAATTTCCATATGATAGATTTTGCTTCATATGATTGTATTTTATTTTGTCATGTTTGATTGTTATCTCTTAGAAGCTTGTTCTATTCTAATGACAGGCAGAACTTGAATGGATCTGTAGGAAAGGTGAGATGGGGAGGAATTAAGATGAGGGAGGGAGGGGAAGCAACAATCAGAATATATTGTATATGACAAGAATTGATTTAAATAAAAACAGTAATGTAAAAGATTCTCATTCAGATAGATAGATAGATAGATAGATAGATAGATAGATAGATAGATAGATGATAGAAAGAAAGAAAGAAAAAGAAAAAGAAAGAAAGAAAGAAAGAAAGAAAGAAAAGAAAGAAAGAAAGAAAGAAAGAAAGATAAATGCTTTCCTTGCATGGATGTCTTTGTCTCATGTGTATGCCTACTGGCCACAGAAGCTACAAAAGTGGGTCAGGTTCCCTGGAACTAAAGTTACAAAAGGCTATAAGCTGGGAGTTGAAGCAGGGCCCTCTGGAAGTGCAACAAGTGCTCTTATCCATTGAACCATCTCTCTATCCTGTAAGCATATTACTGAGAATATTCATTTTGAAAAATGAATACAAAATGTTTTAAAATATATTGGCTGACCAGCAAGAAAGAGAATCTCTGTATAACTGATGATTACCGACTCATCTAAAGACTCTAATTAATCTGACAAAAATTTCCACTGTAAAATGTACTGATAATGTGGTATGTGGACATCAACAAATTATAAAGGTCACCTAAAACAGAACGATTAAAAATGTTAAACCTCCCAGACACCCTTCCTGGCCTGTGTGCATGGTCATTCACCCAGCTTACTGCAAACACATTGCATCCTATTAGATACATTTGTCTTGATAATTTTGATCACTACTGTAATCTACTGTTGCCTTTGCAAATTCTTTTAAAAATAATGGCATGAAGCGACCTGAGCTCATTACCTTATAGTTGTAGTAATGGAAGTCCTGATGAGTAACTGCTCTAAAATCAGGGAGTCTAGAGACCTCAGATGGCAATCTATTTTCTTACTTTCTTCCAGCATCTAAAGTTAGACAACTAACCTTGGCTCTTTGCTACTTCCTTCATTCAAAGCAAGCAATATACCAAGGGAGACCATCTATATGATTCAACCTCAGGTTGGCCTTTCCATTTCCCTATCAATATTTAATGAATTCTTATGACCACAATGGGCCTACATGGATAATCTAGAAAAGTTTATAAATCCCCAAGTAAGTGGTTAACAATGCTTTCATATCTACAATCAAAATTCCTGCTTAACATATGAAACTTCACTGACACATTCTGAGGATGAATATGGACATCTTTGAAAACCATGATTATGTTCGTCAAAACTGCAAACCATTGTTTATTTTTCTACATATTTTGTATAAACTAATGCAGAACCATAATCATGTCTATCTTTTAAAAAATATTTTATTGGTGGGATGAGAAATAAATGCATGATAATGTGTCTAAAATGCTGACTGTCATGGCGTTTAGCTCCCAGTAGTCTACTCCTTTATGTTGATTAGGCTGACAACAATTTGAGGTTTATGGAAAAGTCAAATAAAGAATACTGGCTTACTAGCTTTATGGGAATAAGAACTAGAAAGAAATTGGAATTTTGTAGACCTGTAGAAGCAGCACACCAGGCTATCAGGTATAAAGCCAGGTGAAGTAGGAAACGACCAATCCAAATTGCTTATTACTGCACCACAACACACACCACACACACACACACAACATGATTAATATCTAAAATAATTAGAATATCAACAAATGTCTGTGAATGAAATATAAAATAAAACCCAAAAATATCCAGATTAAAAATTGGCAAAAAGTATTAGTAGACATTTTTCTAAAGATAACATAAATTGAAAACATTTAAAATATCCAGCATAACTTGTTATCATTAAGTGAACAGAGAAATGCAAATCAAAACTACAGAGTGTTCTAACTTCACACCTGTTAGGATCTTATTGTCAGGACATCAACTGATAAGTGTTTGTAAAGATACAGAGAAAATGAGCAGTTGTATAATGATGGTGGGAATGTAAATTAGTAAAGATATTCTGGGAAGTACTATCCTTGTTCTAGAAAAGTTAAAAATAGAGTGACAGGTACATCCCACCTCATTTCACCATTATTCCAGATGTGACAATAAGCTGTGTTGGTAGTAGGTGATTGAGTTAGGGCATTATAAAAAAAGAATGCATTCACACATGTATACACAAAGAGAAGGATTTTTAGACTCTTTAAAATGTATTTTTGCAACCCTGTTAAGTCAAAGTGACACATAATGTCTATAGTCTCTGCAATTCCAAGACTTAACATTTCTTTCACAGGCTAGAAAAAAATATATGCGCTTACCAATCTAGAAAATTTTCAAGTACAAAGGGATTTCTAATATAAATAAAACTAATAAAAATAATAATATTACCAATTTTTAAAGGATAAAATCAATACTTTGTGTGAAAATATAAATTAATATCTTAGTTTTGGTTTTGCTTTCATTAATTTATTTATTTATTCACTTTACTCCCAGGTAGCAGCAGCCCACTTCCTTTCTCTCCTCCCAGTCCCACCCTCAGAACTTCCTATCCCCAATACCCCCTCCTCTTCTCCTTAGAAAAGGGGCGCCCCCTTCCCTGGGTACTGGCCAGCCCTGGGACATCAAGTCCCAGCAAGACTAAACACATTCTCTCCCACTGAAGCCAAACCTGTCAGTCCTGCTAGGGAACAGGAGCCAGTGGCAGGCAACAGAAGCAGCGACAGCTGTTGCTTCAACTGTTATGAGATCCATATGAAGACTAAGCTCCATATCTGCTACAAATGTATAGAATATCAAGGTTCAGTCCCTGTAGGCTCTTTGGTTGATGGCTGAGTTGCCCCATGGGCCCAGGTTATTTAACTATCTTGATCTTTTTGTGGTGTCTATGATCCCTCTGCCTCGCTCAATCCTATCTCCCACTTTCCATATGACCCCCCACCCAATGTTTAACTGTGGGTTTCTGTCTCTGTTTCCATCTGCAGTTGGATGAATTCTCTTGGGAGACAGTTAGGTAGTACTCCAATCTATAAGTATTACAGAGTATCATTAATATGTCAGGGGTTATCTCTCTCTAAAGTTGGAGCAGTCATTGATTGTCCATTCCCTCAATCTCTGCTCCATCTTTATCTCTCCTCATCTTGTAGGCAGTACAGATTTTCGGTGGAAGGTTTTATGGGTATGCTGATGTTTCTCTCCCTCCACTTGAGGTCCGTCCAGGCTACAGGAGGTGACTACATCAGTCTCCATATGCCCCACTCTTAGGAGTCTCAGTTATGGTCACCCCATAGTCTTCCAGGGCCTCCCTCACTCCAGGTTTTTGCCTAGTCCCAGAGATGCTCTCCTCCAAATTCTGTTCTCCCTCCCAGCCTTCTCCCACTCCCCTATCCCCACAACTGATTCTCCCCTCATCTGTGCCCCTCTTCATCCCTTCGCCCCCCAGTTACTTCCCTCCATCTCCCTCCAATGTCTATTTTATTTTCCCTTCTGAATGAGATACACTAAATTAAATGAATTAAATTTCTTAGACAGTTGTTTGAAGATTTGATATTAATTGGTGTGTAATTATCCATCATATTATAGTGAGGAATCGTGAGTACAAAAATAGTAAACAGCTCCTCTGAGAGGCCAAAGCTCTGAAGTGGCTCAGAGTCAGAACCTGGAACCTCTATTAGTAGTTTGACCTTCAGCTATTGCTGAGCCTTTGTGCATGTTTTCCATATGTGTTGCAATTGTAAAATGGTTCATGTAAACTGAGAGGCATATGAAGATGTGGTATTTACATACTAAATACTATGATAAACACAGATGAGTGAGTGCTATAAAGAAATCGGAGTATAGTTGGCATAAAACCCATCTTTTCACAGCATATCTCATTATTATCAATATTAGTTTTGATCAGAAGTGGTTTAGTGTAAGAGTACATAGAACTGTACTTGTTTTTGTCTGTCATTGTGGTGTGTGTGTTTGTGTGTGTGTAAGTGTGTGTGTGTTCATATGTGTATATGAGTAACTTATGTATAAATGTTTGTGGAGGCCAGAAAACAAAATTATCTGTCATATTAGAGGTGTTGTCTGTCTTGATTTTTGGAGACATGTTCTTCCTTAGACTAGAACTCACTGATTATTCCAGACTGACTATCTAATGTTGTCCATCTAATCCCATGTCTCTAATTCTTCAGACAAGGAATTATAATATCAATAACATAGCTATTCCATCTGAGTTCTTGAGATCAAACTTGGGTCCATATGTCAAAGCCAGGCACTTATAAACGGGCTATCAAGTGTTGTTTTACCTTTGTCCATAAGATATGCAATAGCTTTGTTATATTTTTAAAGTATTCATGCAATTTCTTATGACTAAAGCCTATACTTTGTAACACAGCCTCCATGAAGGAGGTCTTGGAAATTGCTCTGAGGTCCATGTTTCACATTTGGATTGATTGCTACTTCATGAAATAAAGGAACATTGACACTCGGGCAAACTACTCATGGAATAATTAGGTATCCTGTAAACCGTAAACAGATATTTACCATATGCAATCACAAAACTAAATTAAATTAAAATATATTTATTTATATTAATTTCTCAAACAATGCATTAATGTTACATTTTGGAAAACTGTATGCTTGTCAAGTGAACAGCAAGTTGATGTCTAAGCTAATACCATGTCATTTGCCCAAATTTTATTAAGAGCTCACAGAAAAGAAGCAGCCATGACAAGAGTGGTGTGTACAAAGTCAAATAAGCAAGTGCTTGACTTGTTTTCTTTTGTTACCCTTCATGTTTGAAAATCGCAGAAAAGACTTTATCTTTTGAAGTTGGCTGCTATACCTCATTCCAATCCTTTTCAGTAGGAAGAACAGAGTAAGTTGTTCCAAAGACTGCCAGTTCATCTGTGCAGATCTCTCTGGAGGGTGGAGGCTGAGGTCATCTATGTTCTCTTCCAGCTGGCTGTTCACCATAAAGCTTTTTCCTGCCTAGGACTCTGACTGGCGTTTTGGATATAATAGTAGCAAAAAGTGATCAATTTTAATGTGCGTTCCAGGTATGCTCAACACAAATTTCAAATAAATTAGAAATATTATATTAAAAGCATCTGCAAAAATATCTCAACAAAAGAAAATTTTAAATGCAAAATTGCAAACGCAAAAAAAGGACTAACACTATTTTCCAAGTCTTTTTTGTCTTTAATTCATCAAAAATATCTTCCTCTCAGTCCTTTCCCAATCCCCTCATTGTCTTTGACCTTGTAATAGAGTACTGTCTTCTCACCTGTGTAAGTAATTTCCCCAGAGTGCCACCAAGTTCCTTGTTTTTGAAATGCAGTAAATTCTAATTTTCTTCCTTTAATTCTATTTATTTTCCAGTGTATTTCTCTTGGTGATATTCCATGGCTTCTATCTAATCAATTAGTCACCACTAGACATCTGTAGAACATCTGGGCTTCATAATCCTAAGTTTCTGTTTTTCTTTCTTCCTTATATCACAAACTAAACTGATAGCATATTCTCCAGCGGTTACAATTGCCATCTTCTTCCTTCTGTCCCGTCTGTGGCTGGTATAACCCTTGAGTGCATAAAACTTAATAAGCAGTGAAGTGAGTAAACAGACCTCACAAATGAGTGAACAAATAGTAATGTCTGCACACCAAGCACTGCAGACAGCTAAGAAAAGGATGATGGAAGGGATTAATTTACTCATAATTTTTACTCTAACAGTAATTGTAGTAACCATTTTACTCATTATTTGATGATTATTTTAAGTTGAAAGATTGTATTATAATGTGATGAAATGTTACTAAAAAAAATAAGTTCCTATATTAATAATGGAGAATATCAGTTCTGACTCAGAATTAATGATATAAAGGGCTTCAATTTTATACTATCATTTTACATTTCCTGTAAAGTTTGGAGCTATAACTACACACACACACACACACACACACACACACACACACACACACACGAAAGTATTTTTGAAATTAAATATTAGAGTTTACTATATCTTACTTCTGTCGAAGCCATTATTTTTAATTTTTCTGGCTATCCATATTTATTTTAAAAATTGCCAACAAAACTAATAAACATTCTGTTAAATATAGTGATTTATCTAATAAATGCTCAAAAGAAATTACACAGAAACACAAAACTTTCTCTTCTATGTGTCTATTTTTAATTTCCTACTTTGCTACTGGCCACAAACCAAATGTCAAGGCTACCTATCACATACATTGCTCTGTCTTCCATCCTGGTAACAATCAAGAGAGATGATGACATTTGATTTATAATGAAAATGGCCTGATATGAACATTGTGGAATATTTCTGCTAGGAAATGATCAGTGTGATATCTACCTGGCACCCTCAATGGCTCTGCTTTTTAAAAACCGGTGTTCAGAAATGAACCATAGCAGTCAGACCCAAGAGTGTTAATTAAATCTCGATATCAGAAAGGACCTTTACGGACAACTTTAAGGCTGTATCGCTTCACATCCGAATCAAAACTGCCTGAGATTTGCTTTGTGGACCAATTGTGCTTTCAATTCAGTAGTTTAAGTTTAAAATAACAGTGAGTTATTATGCTTTTGCTCCTTCTCTATCTAGAAAGACATTCTTCATTAAACAAAAGATAAATTATTTTTGGAAGCCGTGCATTATCTTTATAGGACATTTTGCTTGTTTGAGTTTTAGTTATTGGACATTTACTTTGCAGAAGCTATTTCAGAACTTCTATAGTATGTTTCACTGTTGCAGAGATGATATATTTACCAAATATTACTGTGTCATGTTCACATTCTATAGTGAAGTTCTATTTACTATTCATTTGACATATTTAAAATCTAGCTTGATATAGTACAAAAACCTATGCTATTTAGGATGACTATAACGTCAGTCATCAGACAATCCAATAAATTAGACTTATATATAAAGAAATCAAGTATCCTTCTTGCCCAAAAATTTGCAAGGCTTCAGCAGTTAACAGTGGGAAGAAGGAAGCTAGTAGAAGGAAGAGAGAAGTTTCTCTTTCTGTTCTTGGTAGGACTAGAAATCTCCCACATGATTATGCAATTTTTGTTACACTTGCAGATCAATGAAGACTCCAAAGTCTTGAAAAAGATAAGGTCATCCTTTCCTGTGTCTTATTTTCCTAAGGTTTAATAAACATCTCCTGTCATCACTCTAAAGGCTTCCTTCTGGCTTCTCCTTGAGTAGCATTGTATCTAACACTTATTCCTAAGTCAAGCATGTGAATAAAAAATTGCAATGTAGTTAGAATTCATGTTTCATCGGGACCAAGAGAGAAGCCACTTTTTTTTTTTTCAGGATTTCATGCTATAGAACAGAGGGGTAACTCATTGCCAAGGAAGTACAGGGGTTTGGCTTTTGCTAGGTAGCAAATATTACCTGAAAAATAAAGTCAAACTTTGAAGGACTTTATAATAAAGTCTGGAAAATGTATTTGATAATAAAGGATTGAAAATAGCAATAAAATGTGTTATACATTTTATTTATGTGTTTAGATCTGTTACTTGGATCTGACAGTAGTCTTCAGATGAGAAGAGGACCAGAGAACAAATGTTCTATATGATTATCACCATTTAGGGAATTTGTCATTTCAATTTTCAGTCCAAGTTTTGATAAAACTATATAGAACATCATAAATTCACATGATTTAAATTTTGAAGCAACATATTGTTGCCATTTTCTTTGCTTAGGAAATGAATTTTTAAAAAGGAAAACTCTAAAGTCTGTGTTGTAACTTTGGAATTAATAAGTTTGACATACCATAATTTTGACACTGATATTATAGTCATAATTTTACAGACAAATATGACAATGCTGTTCATTTGACTGTGTGTGATATTACATCCTAGCCTATATTTTATTTGACCCTTGGTTTCAAAATAGCATACATCCCTAAAACTATTATCAATAATTCCATCAAGATAATTTTCACTTGTTTTGTCAGAAAATAGGTTTTCATTTTCAATTTAATTACAAAAGAAGAGAGACGTTTCATATTTCTAGCTGATATGAACATTTTCATTCTCATTAAATCTTTTTTTAAAATATGACTATGATTTGAGATATATTGTGGAAGTAGTAAAAAAAGTCAATTTTTCTTTTTGAAATACATGATTCAATCCAAGGAAAATCTACAAAACTATCACAGCATATATAAGAAAGAAATTTCAATGATTTTATTCATAAAAAATTAACAGTGGGCTGCAGAGATGACTCAGTAGTTAAGAGTACTTGTGGCTTTTCTGAAGATCTGGGTTTAATCCCCAGCATTCACAGGGCTGCTCACAATTTTCTAGAATTTAATTTTCAGTGAATCTGATGCCTTTTTTCTGACCTCCAGAGAACCAGGTATACACACAATATGCACACACACACACACACACACACAGAGAGGAGAGAGAGAGGAGATAAGAGAGAGAGAGAGAGAGATACAGAGAGAGAGAGAAGAGAGACAGAGAGAGAGAGAGACAGAGAGACAAAGACAGAGACAGAGAGAGAAAGAAACTCAAACACATCAGGAAACACCAATACACATAAAATGGAAAACACTAATAAATGTAATTATGTATGAACAAATTGAAACAATAGATATTCTAGCAACAAACTAATAATACAGCTTTAATTAATCTTGCCTTCAGCACACTTTATATTCAGTTAATTCCTTTAAAACTTAATTGAGACAGCTAGGGCTACACAGAGAAACCCTGTCTCGAAAAAATCAAAAAAAAATAAAACTTACTTGATCTTCCATAGGAGTAAGATGTCACATATACCAATGTGAAAACATAGTATATGTTCTCTGGTTGAATTTAAATCTAAATTCATTTATAATAAAATACTTGTCAAGATCACTTTTTATTTTTAAAAATGTTGTAAGGTAAAAGAAGTCTATAAATCTTCTAATTGGTAGTGAAACTTCTATAAAATTTCTATAATGTAGGAGATTTTTTTATCAGTTTTTTACTTTAGAGATCCAAATTGGGGGAAACATTTATTATATATTTTATTATATCTTAGTGATATTACATTTGTCAGTTGGCCTAAAAACAATTATCCACAGCCTTAGAAATAAGACCCATAAATGAGCTTCCTGTTCCGTATCTTCTGGCAGGAACTGAGATTCTGAGAATACATTAATAGACTTAGTATTTGGCATGCCCTCTGTGATAATTTCTTCAGGTTTTGTATATTCTTTGTTCTCATTTATTCTCTGACTGTTCTTCCTTTTATTATTTTCAATCTTCATTCTCATCTGTCTCACTGAAAATGTAGTTGATTAAATTTCTTTGATCTGTTGCCATTGTTTATCCAAATAAAACCATACACATCTTCATTCTCCACACATAGGCAATTAAATCCCTCCAAAACCTCTTCTATTATTTGATTTATTGGAAAATAATTTACATCTTGTACCTAAACAGATTAGCAAATGTTCTAACATGTACAGTCTCAGTTTTAGTCTATGCCAAATTATATTCTGGACTCAACTATCTACAGAAGAAATACATAGTACTCTTGTTATCTTTCTTCATTTGTATATTTTTTGTTTGGGAAATTATCAAACAAAAAAATAACAGCAATAATTTTGAAATAATCGACTCCAAATGATAGGACAATGCCTTTTTACAATTTTATGCTTTTTCTTCCACATTAAATAAATGTATTTTGTCAAATAATGCCTTGAATCATTCTGATAGATTTAGAATGTTTTGCTATATCATAATTTAAGTGAACAATAAGTAGCCTTTCATTTTATAAAAATATTGAATAGTCAAATATACTATTCTTTTAACCTTATCATCTACCATATCTGAATGAAAAAGTTATAGAAACATTTGGTCTGAACACTACTTCATAATATATTAATTGTTTATCTATGCTATGTTTGCAAGGTGATTTTCAGTAAATAGTAGTTGAATTAGAAAGTTTAGAATTATGTTTCCACCTACTAATTCAATGTGATTTTATTGAATGACTATGATGGATTGCAGTTTTTCAGAGAGTAAAAGGTATTGCAGTGAACACACAGAGTATATTGATGAATATTTTTATTCCAGAGAGGCAACTGATATAATTATATGGTAATTATATTAAATAATGTTTCATGTTGTAAGATAACATGGATGGAGATCTAACTCTAACCCTCATGAGGCTCTATCTTCTATTTTAAGTACCACAAACAGATCATAATGCATAAAGAAGTATCCAACATAAGACAAATCTCAAATAACACATTACAGGTATGGGAGATCTGGTCTGTAATTTTAAGCATAACTAACAGGTGTAAAATAGGAAGACATTTTAAAGTTAAAATGCAAACATAGATGAAAAAATAAGTCATGGTGTTATTATGCCAAGAGATTTTGAATTAGAAAGCAAAGAAACAAGAATTTCTGAAGAGAAAGCTTGCCTGAGCCTTAAGGAAGCAACAGCTCAGGAAGACTGAAGTAATAAATGCAAGGCGTGCCAATCAGCCTGATGATACAGGACTTTCTCGCCTCTTGTGTAAACAGAGGACGGGCATAGATTGACTTGTATTTGAAGTCATTGCCAACACTAGTGTGTTGAGAATGTGCTGTACAGAATAAGGACACAAGATGGAAGAACAGCGAGATGACTGTTATCTAATTCAGACAAGATAAAAAACGGTAGCATGTGGATCAAGTGATTGCTTTGGAGGAGATGAAAATATTAGTATTTTTTTTTTGTAGTCAACATTCCTCAGATCCACAAATAAAAGTCTCTGAAAAGATGGTTTTTATAGGATGGAGATAAGCATGCTCCTTTTGAGCAAAATAGGAATTCAGAGTGTGCCAACATTATAGTGGGGTATATTACATTAGATTTCCTTTTATTTCCTTTTACAAGATCTTTAATAGTTTCTTAGATGTGTGACATGAATGCCAGCTCTCTTTTTTACCCCCTTCCCTCTTGCATTCACCTCCTCTTATTTCCAACCAGTCCTCACTCTGCTTTGATGGATTCTTTCTGTGTGTGACCCATCGAGTTCAGTTAGAGTTACTTGCCAGTCGCTATTAAGTGAGTGGAAGGTTATTCACTGCAGAGAAGGAAACTTACCAGTATGCCATTATTCCTACAGCTGTGAATAAATGGCCACTCAGCTCAGATACAGAATTAACAACTGGCCAAAGTAAACATATTGCCAAAGTCCAATGTGTATCACATCAATGAGTTTTATTGGGGTTGCTTATAGGAATATGGTTGAAGGTTTCTTATACCAGCAGAAATGACACAAAGGCAGCTGCATCACCAAAAGCATGACGTCTCGTGAAGTCTGTGCACCTGGACAGCAAAGAACAGTCTGCAGATTAGCAAGTGGCAGAATAGTTTCCAAGCTGTTTAATTGGTCTAAGCCTTTCCTAGTAAGCTCATCTTGTCTGAAACTGTCTCTTAGAAGTCTCTACTGCTTATCTATGAGTGGGGAAGAGGAACATGGCCAGTTTCAGGGAGTCTCAAACCCTTTGAGTTCACTTTATAGCTTATTGAGCATCCTTGCAGAGAGGAATGTTTCATTTCCTCTTAGAATATCCTTGTTGTTTTACCTCCCTGTAAACATCCTGCCTTAAACTCCCCAGTTGTGTTCTTTCTTCTTTCATGTCCTTGTCTTAAAGAGCTTGAGTCTGAGATGGAAGGCTTTTATCTCAAAAGAAACATATACAAACATGCATGACCCCGCTGGCCACTCATTCTTTTCCACTTTTCTTATCCATAGGCAATGGGTATTAACAATACTTACAGTTTTGATGTTTTTATTTTTAGTGGCTATTTCATAAATATAGACACTCTAAGAAAGAGTATAAATGTTTCCTATCTATATTCAAATATTTATATATTGAGTGACATACATGTTTATATATATTATATTCTTTCTATATTCACACATGTATATGAATGTTATATATATTCTTTATATGTACACATAAAAAATATATAGACACACATTTATTTTACTAAGAGCAAAGCCTATATATGTGTTGTGTATGCATGCCTCTATCACTGAGAATAGTGCCTAACACAAAACCCTGATGGTTTTATCAGTCATAACATTTTTCTAAAATGATATTTAAAACATTAAGTAAGCTGGGTTGTGGTGGTGCATGCCTTTACTCTCAATACTTGAGATACAGAGGCACAGGGATTTCTATGAGTTTGAAGCCATCCTGTCTACAAAATGAGTTACAGTATAGCCAAGGCTACACAGAGAAACCCTGTCTCAAAAACAAACAAACAAATCCAAAACAAAAGGCAAAAGTCAAAGAACAAAACAGAAAAAAAAACCCAAACCCAAACAAACAAACAAAAAATTCCAAAATATTTTAAAATAAGGGAGTCAAATTTAATATTTTAACTGAAAACCTTACATTGCCACATTATTTTAACAACAGTACCATCATTATAGTTCCATCTACAATTATTCATGTACAGTAGCAACAAAGTCTATGAATCTACAAATAATCTGTAATATTAAATGAAATGAAACATTTAACATAAAAGTCAAAGAATATTATTCTCTGGTAATAGCACACATTTTAAGTTTCTTAAACATGGTAGATACTAGATTTCTCTTGTTTTCCTCTGATAACTTCATTATACCTTGATGTATAATATGACACCAGTGAGCCTGTTTATGAAGTATAAATCAGAATAATTTTTGTCTCATTAATAAGTAAGGAAGTAAAATATAGGGAAAAGTAGTGTATTCTATTGTAACGATTACATAAGTGAGTTAATAAGTTAACAGTTATTTTAAAGAATAAAACTTAAAAAGTAAGTAATTTAGTAACATTAATAGTATAATCACTAAGAATTACATACTGAGAGGCTATGTCAGAGCCTGATCAATACAGATCAGATGCTTGCAGCCAACCATCGGACTGAGCACTGGGACCACAATGGAAGAGTTAGAGGGAGGACTAAAGGAACTGAAGGAGCTGTTTGCAACCTCATAGGAAGAACAACAATATCAACCAACCAGACCCACCAGATTTTCCAAGGACTAAACCACCAAAAGAGTACACATGGAATACCCATGATTCTATCCACATATGTAGTAGAAGATTGCTTTATCTGAAATCAATGGGATTGGAAACCCTTAGTCCTGTGAAGGCTCGATGCCCCAGCATAGGAGAATATTAGGGCAGTGAGGTGGGAATGGGCAGGTGGGGGGGGAGAGCACCCTCATATAAGCAGGGTAGAAGACGGTTGGGATTAGGGGCTTTGCAGACAGGAAACCAGGAAGGGGGATAACATTTGAAATATAAATAAATAAAATAACAATAAAAAGAAATGTTTTGGGAGAAAACTTCAATTGTATATGCTATGTTCATTGATTAGGAGGTTAAAAATAAAACTTCTCAATTGTACACATAGCTATATATGAACTTAATCAAAATCTTGTTTGGTCCCATTATGATCTGATTAAATACAAGAATTTAAAAAAATAAGAATTACGTACTGATTATAAATTGTATATAGATACAGTGAGGTAAACACAACTGTACTTGCATCAACCATTATAAGTCATTTTATACTAATACACACATCAGACACAAATAAGACTCTTGATTTGGACTCAGCCTTGGAACTCAAACTGCTAAATGCAGCTATTAGCAAGATTAGTTTCTAAATGGGGATCAGCTTTAAAATCAGTCTGCAGGTGACACAAAATGAAAATAAAGATACAAATAAAAGACAAATTTGACAAGAATCCATGAGTACGATCAACCGATAGAACTTTCTAGAATGTTTCATTGGAGCTACAATGTGAAGGAAGTCTTTTGGTACCTGGTTTCCTGCTGAAGGATCCTATGACTGTGAGCCAGTTGTTTTTTTTTTTTTTTTTGTTTTTTTTTTCTTTGAGACAGGGTTTCTCTGTATAGCTCTTGGCTGTCCTGGAACTCACTCTGTAGACCAAGCTGGCCTTGATCTCAGAAATTCGCCTGCCTCTGCCTACCAAGTGCTGGGATTAAAAGCGTGCACACCACTGCCCGGCCAATGAGCCAGTTCTTACCAAGGGCAACAGAGAGATGAATGTAGCTTCATGTTTGGAAAAATACCATTTATTACTATTTTCTTGTATATCTGGTGAAACAACTTAACATCACACATGGAGGTAACACCTGTTGTACATTATGCTATCATCCATGTCCCACTGTACACTGACATATATATAAAGTGCTTCATTAAATACCTATTTAGGATTTTACTTATCAGCTCATTTTATTACAGGCACTTTTAAAGTGTAAGATCAGAAGAAAGAACAGTCCATGGAATTAAGTTCTTGATTACAGTGAAATATCTTTTCCTGTAAAGGTGTATAGAATTAATGATTATCTTTGTTATATTGCATGTGAGACAAGATAATACCAAAGTCCCCATGTTGACTCAATGGTTATTGTTCCAACAGAAGGAAGTTTAAAAGAAAAAAAAAATTGAGTCATTTTACATTAATAAAATATATTAAAATTCCAGTGCAGTGCTATCTATTTTTAAAACATGTCAAGAGGACTAAATGATTTCATTTGGGTATAGAGGATGATTTTCCTCCTGAAACTCCTACTAAAACATCATCTGATTCCCCAGGCATCTCTAATAACTATAACGAGCCTTTTGTCACTCTTATTCTGACTGGTTTGTTAAGTAAATCTTCACTACTTGTTCCAAATGCCTCCCTTTTGGGAAATTTGTCTTAACTTCTAAGTAATCTCACCAACATTATGATGTTATGGTTTTCTGTTTCTAAAGCTTTTCAAAAGAAAAAAAGTTGTGTTGTTTAAAACTGTCAGTGCTATCCCCTTTATTAGCAGTATGCACTTCGTGTGTATATATAAACCTCATTTCTAAAGACATAATGTTTTGATGTTTGCCTTCTACCATTTAACTAAAGTAATTATACAGTTTTAGTGAAGTAATTAAATATACAAACACTGGGCATTTAATTACCTGAGACTTCTACTAATTCTATCTATCCCATGAGTTTTAACTCAGGAATTAATTAGATTAGCTTAAAATTTTACCTACTTCATACATAGTATTATTAATTAATATTAATATCAATTTATTTTGTTCTCTTCCCTGACTTTTTCGTATAGTTGTAAATGCAGACTACTGCTCCCTGTTGATCTATAGAATGCTAGCTGCTTCAGTTTGTGGCTTTTGAAAATATTTTTTTTTAAGTTTTATCATTTGACAGAACTTATATCTCAGTGGCAGAAAGGTATATGGCTAGTTCAAAAATATTTCACGACACTAGGTGCCAAAACCATATGCTCATGCTGTCCCTCGGCCTGCTACCTTGTCTTTAGTACTCTTGGGAATCCACTCTGTCCTCACACTGGGCACCAGCATCCTGGGTAGCACATAAGTCCTTTTTTTTGCTGTGGTATTCACAGGCTGTTCTTAACTCCCTCCCACACACACCATGCCATTGACATACTTTTCTCTTCAGCACTGTGAACACCTGAAAGGTGCAGAAATTTCTTTTTAATTTTTAAATATTCAAGGTCTTCAGAAATAAATAATGGATAACATTGATTTTAATGTGTTTTTTCTTTGCTATTATGATAATGCAGAGCAATTTTTATCATCTGTGAGAGGAAGTCAATAAATGTTACCTGAAGAACATTCTTAGACCATCATTTTTCAGACACTCTCTGTTGATAAGATTTAGCAAAATTTTGGCACTGTCTTGAGAGGAGGAGATTATTGTTTAGAATATGCCTTTGTTTTTAGTAGTAAATTTGTTCAGTATATGCAATTAACTTTATATTTGCACAATTCAGGATTAAGTTCAATCATAAAATTCTATGGATTTAGAGTGACTTAGGTAGTTTGGCTGAATCACTGAATATAAAGCACAGGAAAAGCACACATAAATAAAGGATTTTGTTTGTTTGTTTGCTTGTTTTTGTTTTCTTTGTTAGGGTTCTGTGCTTTGTTTTGCTTGGGTTTTTTGCTTTGCTTTGTTTTGGAGGGTTAAAATTTTCTACTAAATAAAAGAAAACTAGAATAAAGGATTATCTTTTTCAGTTTCAAAAACTGGTCATGATAATTATATGTGGATGTGAGAAGTCACCATGGTACTTTTTCTTCCTAATCCTTTCGAGACAGTGCAGCTGGAACTCACTATTAGGGCTGTGCTGCTTAAAGGTCATGCATCTGGGATGGGTGAGGAAGGGGGTGCCTACATGACTCTCCTCAGTGCCTTACAATTTGTTTGCTTTTGAAAGGAAACTACAGATGAATCATTTGTTAGGAAACTTCATTCTTCCCAAACCCACAAGAATCCCACTGAGTTCTCCTGGTTCCAGACAAAAAGAAATAGCAGGCAGATTGGAAAATGCAGCTGTCATCATGCAGTTGAATATATTGATTCATGTACATTTTAACATTTCTCAGTTTAGTTTGTTAATTAGCTTATCATTTAATATATCTGATTATTGACACTGTCTTGGAGGGAGGACAACAAAAGATAATTTGCTGTGGTTTAAATCATTTGGATTGCAGGCTAACAGATTAGTTGCATTGTTGCCTTTTTTGATGGATGAATCTACTGTAATGAAGAAAGAAAATTCTGTGTCAACTTTCAAAGTATTTATTCTGAACTAAGGGCTGTAGATACTGAAAAAATCCAAATGACTATCTCTCAGAATCTCCTGAGCCTCTATCCAACTAGTCAGGAGATTGATTACTACTGTCTAGAAGAGAACTTCGAAGTATCTTTCCCACTTGCCACATTAGTCTTCTGAAACAGTTATTCCTATTAAGTCAAACATAGCTTTCAAATCTCTAAAGCTCCCCTGAAGTTTGGGAACATTCATCAAAAACTCCCCTAACCAAGTTCCCAATAGCAACCATATTACCAAATGACTGGTATCCTATCACTCAAATTACACCCTTTCCTGATTTCAAACTTTCCACTCAAACTTCCTTTTATCTGTTTTTCTTTGTTCTTTGGCTTTCGTTTTTCGTCTTGCCAAGTACATCATCATCCTGCCAGAAATCTGCACGCTGTCTTTTCTTAACAGGCTGAGAACTTAACTGAGATGATATCTTTTGGTTTCATGATCTCAAGTCCATTTGTAATCTGAAACTCTAAAGATGGTGTCTTTGAAAGAGTATTTAATCCCTGGGAGCTCTGAGGGGTCCAGTTAGTTAATATTGTTGCTCTTACTACGGGGTTGAAATCCCCTTCAGCTCCTTCAGTCTTTCCGTTAACTCTTCCACTGGGGTCCCTGGGCTCAGTCTGATGGTTGGCTCTGAGTATCTGCATCTGTATTAGTCAGGTTCTGCAGAGCCTTTTGGAAGACAGCCCTACTGGGCTTCCTGTCTACAGGCAGTTCTTGGCATCAGCAATTGTATCCAGGTTTGGTATCTGTGGATGGGATGGATCCCAAGGTGGGTTCAGTCTCTGGATAGCGTTTCCTTCAGTCTCTACTCCATTTTTTTTTTTTTTTTTTTTTGTCCCTGAGTTTCCTTTAGCCAGGAAGAATTATGGGTTAAATTTTAAGAGGGTGTTGCCCCTTTCCTCAACTGGGGGCCATGCCATCTACTGGGGGTGGTCTCCTCAGGTTCTATCTCCCTTCTATTGGGTATTTCAACTAGTGTCATTCCCCTGAGTCCTTGGAATCTCTCGCATCCCTGGCATCTGGGACTCTCTAGTGCTTGGTTGTGTGGAGGCTTGTTGTCCCAGCGAAGCTGGATGCTAGAGGGGTGAGGTGGAAGTAGGTGGGTGGTGGGTGGAGAGGGGAGCACCCTCCTAGAGGTAAAGGGGAGAGAGTTTGCAGAGGGGAGCAGGAAATAGACAATATTTGAAATGTAAATAAATAAAAAATCAATTTTTAAAAAGAGCATTTAACTCCAGCTTCCAGCACTGTCCACTCAGCCTGCCTATCATGCACGTCCATGTTTATAGAGGCAGCTTGCACAAACCCAGTGCATTCGAGACAGACACTAGTCTACCCTCCACAAACTTGTCCCCTCTCCCCGGGGATGTCTGGTCCTGTAGCACTATTACAGTCTAGAGTAACATTTCTCAAACACTAGATTCCTAGTTATCTGTGAAATTGAAACATGGATTTTAAAAAATTAAATTAAAAAAATAAATTAAAAAAATTCATGATTGTTATATCTTTTGTGGATCTACATAAAACTAAGACATCATGGATTTGATTAAAATATGAAGATATGAAAATGGGGAAAGGATTATTTTCCCTTTGAGGGTCCTTTGTAATCTTATTTTATAATGGAAAAGAAAAATCTTATATATATATATATATATATATATATATATATATATATATATCATACTAGAATTTTCTTTAAAATGAGACAAACAAATGTTATAATATATTAGAAATTTAAAGTTAGTTTTTAATTATCTAGAAGCAAGATCATGTAATTATAGATTATTAGTTGGAAAGAATATTAGAAAGCTATTAAAGTGCTGGATCAGCAATAAAAAATTTACATAAAATTATGATATAGAATTATATGTACGGTAGGTTAACTTACTTAAAACAATAAATTCCTAAATAGGTATTGCAAAATAACATTTTCAATATTAGTTCTTAAAGTTAGACTATCAAATTACACAATCAAAATATTTTTCTTTTTCTCAAAACACTACAGTAAAATTTTAAACATTCACAATAATTTAATTCAATTGCAATAAGAATTTTATTCTTTGCTAAATAAAATTTGTATGTAGTATTCTGAAATTATTTTGCATAATAGAACAAATAAATACCCTAAATTGAAAACAAGACATACAGATAAGTTTATCATTTACCTTCCAAGAAAGACATAATCTTTAATTATTAAAATTAGAAATGTTTTTGAACTATTTCTCTTCTGATATCAAATTATGCCCACCTAAATCATGCTAAATTATCTCTTGTCTTTTTTAGTAATGTCATGAGTTGAAGCAACTGATTGGGAATCCAAATATTAGCTGAGCTGTGATGGTTTTGTTCTGTCCTGGGGATTTATGTTGGTGGCTTTGAAGAGGGCATTTATTTGGACTCTATGGAGAAATGATTTTTCTGTCTGTCAAAATAGATGGAGTGATTTCCGCATCAGGGCAGCAGTAACCTGCAGTTCCAGCTCACAAATGCTCTGGGTTTGATGTTGTTTACTTTATTTATTTTCACTATATTCTTGTAGTCACCACATAATTCTGTGAAAGCATGTGTTAGTGATTATATTTGAAGTTCACATCTATCATTTGAGACTCTTACTGTAAAGCTGGAAGCATTTTCAAAATGAATACCTGAAGCCTTAATTTGATGTTTATACAGCAACAAAGGCCTTCAACACCAGTACTTGGGGAAATTTTCAAGTTCACCCCAACCTTCTTGAGCCATTTTTTAAAAAACACATACTTTTGGACATTGTACTGTCCCATTGTTTATAGCAGCAGGGATCTGATGGTGTATGTTTCAGATTCACTACTCTTTAACAAGTCCTGTGAATTTTATGTACATGTAGAAATTTCCTCAGTTTGCTAGAGTTTAGTTGAATCAGGTTAGACTAAGAAATTTAACCTAGTGAACTGCATTCAGATCCATCCCACCATTTCCTTCTGTCTTGGGAGAGTTCAGATTATTGGCATGTAGCATCATGCCCAGACTCCAAAATGGTTTTTAGCTTGAAATGATCATCATGAACAAATGTGGTTTACATTGGAAACTGGACCTTTTTGGATTTGTAATCAGATTATACTATTTGTGTGGTTACAGGCAACCTTTGTCCTAACCTTTGTCTCCTTGAATGCAAAGGTGGTAGACCAACATTTATCTCTTACAGTACTTTTGTGATTTAAAGTGAGAAGATCATGGAAACATCTTGCATTGTATATGACACTGTACAGTTTTTGTGTGTGTGTGTGTGTGTGTTTTAAAATGGCCAAAAAGGAAGAAAAAGATGCTTTTACTGGAATACTAGTGTTATGTGTTTACTCTGTGTCTGATTATCCCAAGAACATATTCTTAGAGAGCAAGCATGCTATTAATTTTATTCAAACACTTGTTTTAATGAGTGGTACTGATTTTATTTTACTGATCACAAAGGACCAAGTGGTCCTAAGCAAGGAGAGGTAAATATTTTTGCATAAGGAAGACGAATTTCCAAAGGACAGGGGAAAGATTGCAACACAGGGTCTAAGGGAGCAGGCAAATCATTTCATGTTTTCTGGGATCAGAGTGTAAAGTGGAAAGATTTCATGAAGGGTTTGCCTTGCTAAGCAGTGAATGTTATCACAGAATTAATCAGTTTTATACTCTGTTACATAAATCTAAGTAATTCCAATGTTTTCTCAGTTTACCTCAAAATGTCAAAGACATAGATAAGGATTTATTGTATAATCCCCAAGCCTATATCACAGTTTCAGATTAACAACCAAGAAGTGCTTAATTCCTTTCCCCTTTCTTTAATCATGTTTATTTCCCTTTAAATAATATTTTTTGTTAGGAATTATTTTTATCATTATAAATATATATTAACATACTATGATAATAATAATAATAATAATACAAATAATAAATAACTTTTAGGGAAGAAGAAGAATAGCACACTTTTATAGGTAATTCTGGTAGCTTTCTGTGGTATAAATGTTTGGGCTTAATATAAGATTACTTCCTGCTCTTCCACAGGACTCAACTTTAATTCTCAGGACCCACAATAGGAGACAAACAGCCATCTATAAGCTCCAAAGAATTTACTCCCTTTTCTGTTTTTTTGTCACTACCTAGACTTAGACACCCAAAATCAACAAACACACACACACACACACACACACACCACACACACAACACACTTATGTGTGTGCTTACTTACAATATTTTTTTAAAAATTTAATCATGGTACAGTAATGTGGATATCACAAGAGACACAAATCAATCTTAGTCTGAAGATATCCAGTAATTTTACATCAAAACTGAGCTTGCTAACAACATGAAAGTTTCCAGATTTGATGTCTTGTTAGTTACTTTCTTTGTTCTTGTGATGAAATACTAACCATGAAGCAACTTAAAGGATGGTTTCTTTTCGTTTAACATTTAAGGGGATACTGTCTATAATAGTGGTCCCAGTTCAAGGATGTGTGTCACAAATGATCTAAGTCAGGAAGCAGAAAATGATGAATGAGGTACTCAGGTGACTTTTTCTTTTCTTTGAATCTAAGACTCTAAAGCCATGCAATGGTACTGAACACATTTAGGAGTGTGTCTTTCTACCTTAATTAACTTAATCTAGACCTATCACAGATATGCCCATTGGATTTTTCCATGTGATTCTAAATCTCACCAGTTTACAATCATGTTTAATTATCATACTCTAATCTATCCCACTATAAAGAAATCTGAAGCTGGAGGACATTTCTGAGTTAAAGTCATGGGTTTGGGTATTCTCTACAAAGATGTCAAACTACTATACTAGATCAATTTAACAAGTGAAATATTACTAGGAGAAGAACACTAGACTAAAGGACCTTTGAGAACCACTGGGTTTTGAAAGACGATATAAGAAATCCAAGAAGGAGATAAAGACAAAGTTAGTCAAAGAAAACTAGGATAGTTGAGGAGCAGAGCTCTTTATATAGTACAGAACTCTTGCAATTAAGAAGGGCAATGGAGATGAGTTGGCTCAGCAGATAGAAACACCCTCTCTCAGATACTGACAACCTGAGTTTGATCCCTGGGGCTCACATTGTGGAAGGATTGAACTGACTACTGTAAGTTCTTCTCTGACCTTTACATGTACACTATAACACATGTGAAAAAACACACACACACACACATGCACACACACACTAGAAAAATAACATATTAAATGTCATGAACGTTTTACAAAAGAAGGTATGGAGGTAGGTATGAAGTAAATGAGTATACATAAAATATTTATCTATATATTATCTATATATATATGAATATATATGAAATATATATTTATGAAGTACAGACAAAATTATAGTTCATATTAATAAGAAATAAGAACACTATTTCTAGTGCTAGTAGATCATTTAAATGCCACTTCTTATTTGGCTTAGCTGAGGACACTTGGCTTTCTTTATTGCCTCCACACTTACTTACCCATGCCTTACTCAGTCTGAAAATTGTTCACATGAGGATTACAGTTAATGTTTATATTTTCAGTGAGGGCTTGGAAGCGTGACTAAAGCATAAATTATATAGTAAATGGTATGACCTTGAATATCGGAAATGTGTAGGAATATTTAACATGTTTCATAACATTTGCAAGAAAGTCAGCTAAAACACATACTTTGTAAATCTACAGGTATTTGAACCTACCCTGAAGTCAAAGATCTGAGACAGCTAGATATAGTGGTATATTTCTTAGAACTGTTGATATGAAGACAAAGATGTGAGTTCAAGCCCAGTCTGGACCCTAACAGAGAGGAAGGAAGGAAGGAAGGAAGGAGGAAGGAAGGGAGGGAGGGAGGGAGGGAGGGGAGGGAGGGAAGGAGGAAGGGAGAGGAGGGGGAAAAAAAGAGGGATAGAGAGAGGGAGGGAGGAAGAAAGGAAAAGAGAGAGAAAATACATATAGTTTTTAAAAGACTGAAGGTATTTTAAAAGTTTTCAATGTGCATCTAAAATTTTGTATTTGACTCAGATATGTTATACATTCTGAAATATTGTGTTAGGGATTTTCATGATTGTTCTTCCAAAGTTTCGACTCTTTTGGGCTCTTTTCAGTTATAAAGCTATTTAACAATAAAAATATAAAGATACTCAAAACTTTCTTAGGTAACGGTATATCTACATATTGCCTTCATTGACATGCTTGTTTCATGTCAGTATATCTACACTTCTGATATTGTCTATGTACCACTTTAATAGAGATGCTAAAAAAGGAAAGACTAAATTTAGTATGTGATAGTGCTCTGGCACTGTGCAGAATCAGATCACAAGCTAATTAAATGCAATTTTACTCGACTGTGTGTTCAGTATGCTCATTTCAGTGTGTTTGCAAGTAGCTGTTGTGGGGATATTTACAACTATGAAATCTGTCAAAAGCTACAAACCTCTTTTGTTTTGTTTTTCCCCTTTCACAGTTAGCTGTTAATGCTATCCCAGTGAAATTCTGGAGTTGCACCATTGGCAATAGAGACAGGCAAGAGCAGGCTGCATTTATCATTCTGTTTAGTAGGCATCCACTGGGCCCTAGTACGTTGAGACACATCACAGTCTTAATTTCCATGCTATGGCAAGGATGGGAATGAATACACATAATTGGAAAAGTAGCTGGAGACCACTCTACTCTGGTGCTGTCCTTTATAAAGACTGCATAGTACTAACATAAGAGTTCACACTAACTTTTCTGCTTCTGATCTATTCATTCTTCTTTTCATTATAAGCTTATGCTAAACACCTACCTGAACTGCTGAAAATTGTTCAAACCTCTCATGCAGCAGCTTGAGAAAGGTTGTAATCACGAGCATTAGCACTGTGTACAGCTCACTCCCAATTATCTCCTTGGGAACTGTGTTATTGTGCAACTGAGAAGCATATGAGCTTTCAAGCTATAATCACCAAAGAACCCTTCTAACCAGGCCAGTTACCCAGCATTCCCAAGTTTGCCTCAGCTAGCTAAAAGAAGCTCTGTGAAATAATTTTTTTCTGTACCATTACTTTTTTATTTTATTTCTTTTGCTTTCTTTTCACTATTTTTAGATATTTTCCAAAATGGGAATTATACAGCATTTTGTTTTGTAGAACATTTACTGTAGTTTAAGCAATCTTTAAAAAGATACGTTTTTCTAAATGGATATTAACCATTTTTACCATTAGTTTGTGTACAGAGTTAAGATTTAATAAATTGTATATAAAAAACCTGTTTCTCCATTTAAAATATGAACAACACAACTTGATAATGGTTACTTATGAAGGTTAAGTGGGTTGTATATACTGTACTATGTATGTTGAATATAATATTTTCTATAATAATTACTATATAAATTCTGATAATAAGATAATTGAGTGTTTAAAAAATAAATGCAAAGGATGCTAGATGTCTAAAAGCATGACAGTAATGCCTGGTCACAATTGTAAATAACACTAAGATGGAGTTTAATAACTTTGAGACACTTGACCACTTTTCTTTATTGTAAGGAATTTTAAAACATTTTTTTATACTAAGAGACTGGAGATGTAGACAGTAAGAACATATTTGCTTAAAAAATGCAAAACTCTGGGTTCAATTTCTCACATCACATTAGATACACAAACTAAGAGTAAAGACTCTCCATTGGAGGAATTAATTTCATCTTAATGCATTCTCCCTTCCCATTCCCTTCCCCTCCCCTCTGCTTCTCTTCTTCCTCTTTCTTCTCTTTCCCCTTCTGTGTCCCTGTCTCAGGCTATGTCTCTCTGTCTCTGTTTCTCTGTCTCTGTCTCTTTCTCTCATTTAATTATCATAATTTTTACTACTAAAATATTGTAATATGTATTTAAAGCAAAACATAGGAGACTTACAATTTTATACTTCTATTTGAAATATTATTTGGGCTGCTTTGCATTTCTTGAGACTTAGGACTTTCTCCTAAAAAAGAGTGCTATTGCCGGGCGGTGGTGGCGCACGCCTTTAATCCCAGCACTTGGGAGGCAGAGGCAGGCGGATTTCTGAGTTCGAGGCCAGCCTGGTCTACAGAGTGAGTTCCAGGTATAGCCACTACACAAATGAGAAAGTGTTCAAGAAAAAAAACACAAAAAAAATAATGACTAATAAACTAAAAAGAGTGCTATTAGGATTTTGAGAACTATTGCATTAAATCTGTAGTTTACTTTAGATAGTAAAGACAATTGATTGTCATTTGTAGAAATGGAGAGATGACTCAGCAGTTAAGAACACAAGATAGCCTTCCAGATGACCTGCGTTTAATTCCAAGCACCCATATTGTACCTCACAGCCATTGAAAACCCCAGTCCCAGGGAAATCTTGACACTTTTTTGACCTCTATGGACCCTACATGCATATGGTACATAGACATACATGCAGGTAAAACATTAACACACATAAAACGTAATACATTTCAAAAAATAATTTCTGTTTCAATCTATGGTCATAGAATGTCTTTCTGTCACTGTGCCTTTAATTTCCTTTAGTAATGTTTTACAGTTTTTAGGATATGAGTGTTGTAGTCCCTTTAGTTTACTTGTATTTCTCTTTTTGGCATAAATAGGTTTGCCTTGGGTGAGACATGTGGCCTAACAGTTAAAGCCACTTGTTTCCCAAATCTGAGGGATTTACCAACCAATTACTGCCCAAACTGAGACCCATCACATGGGCAAGCACCAATCTCAGACACTATTAGTTACAGTTTGTTTTGACTGCAGACAGGAACCTTCCACAACTGTTCTCTGAGAGGATTTACCTATCAGCCGATTGAAACAGATATAGAGACTCACAGCTAAACAAATGGACCTCAGGGAATCTTGTGGAGGAGTTGGTGGAAGGATTGAAGGACCCAAAGACAATAGGGACTCTACAGGAAGACCAACAGAGTCAACTAATCTGGATCCTTGGGGACTCTCAAAGACAGATCCACCAACCAAAGATCAAGCATGAGCTGGACCTAGTCTTCCTGCACATATGTAACAGATATGTATCTTGGTCTTCATGTACGTCTCCCAACAACTGCAGCAGGGTAGTCATTCAACAGTTCTGAATCTGTTTCTTGCCTGTGGATCCTGTTCCTTAACTGAGCCACCCTGTCTAGTCTCAGTGAGAGAAGATATGCCTAGTCCTGCAGTGACTTGATGTTCCAGTGTCAGATGATACTGGTAGGAGAGAACTTCCCCTTCTCAGAGGAGAAGTGAAGAATGAGGAGAGGAGCTATGTAAAGTGGGGGGTGGAAGGAGCTGGGAAAAGGGAAACTGATATTGAGATGTAAAGTGAATAAATAGGTAAATTAATAGAAAAAAACAAAACAACAACAAACAAACCACTTGTTATTCTTGTACAATATTAGAGTTTGGTTTCCAGGTCCATTTTGAATGGTTGAGAGCTGTAACTCCAGCTTCAGGGAACACAATACCCTCTTCTTGCTTCTATATGCGAGTATACAATCTGCAAACACAGTTAAATAATATTAAAATAAATCTTGAAGGAAATGGGGGACTTTAATCCACATAGACTGCTCATTGTCTGTGTACAGAAACACAATCTATATTTATGTTTTGTGTCTTGCTTTTGTATTTATTCATTTTGCTGAAACCCATTGTTATTACTGAAATGTTTTTAAATGGAATCTTTCATGAATCCTACATTTAAAGGCACATCATACATGAAGGAAGACACCTTTGTTTTTCTTCTTGTTTGGAATACTTTTATTTTATTTATTGCCTCATTTAACCAACTCAGACGTGTAGGACTGCATAGTTAAATATAGGTGACAATAGGTAGCTTTTTCTCTCTCTTGGATACACAGGAATTTCTGTTTCTCACTATTGTGCTGGAGACTTGCTAATTCATGTGAAGCCTTTATTGTGTTAGGGTAAAGTCCTTCCGTTCCTAACTAGATTGTTGTTATTAAAGTAGGTTGACTTTGAATTAGTTGAAAGAACATGGAGTTTTATTTGCCAAATAATCACATTGTTGATGCTTCAGATCCGTGTCCTTTATAATTTTTTAAAAAATACATTTATTTATTTATTTATTTATTTATTTATTATAATGTATATGAGTACACTGTCATTGTCTTCAGACACACCAGAAGAGAGCATCAGATCCCATTACAGATGGTGGTGAGCCACCATGTGGTTGCTGGGAATTGAACTCAGGACCTTTGAAAGAGCAGCCAGTGCTCTTAACCACCGAGTCACGTCTTTAGCCCCTATAACTATGTCTTGGATCTCTGTATGCAGTCATATTTTCGAGAGACAATGAGCTTGCATTTCAGTGTATGCCATAATTCCAGCACTTGGTGAAAAGTTGAGAGAAGACCTGTTCCAGACAGCATGAGCTTCATGAATCTCTGTAAAATCAAAATAAAATACAAGCACAAAATTTTGAACATATGAGTTTAGTCTCTGTGATTTACAAGGAAGATAAAGCAGCCTTATCACATTTCATAAACATGTTTTTTTTTCTTTTAAGAAATAATTGACACTCTCCCTTCCAGTCATAATGAGGATGTCAAATAGATCAAGTGCATAAACCATAGGGGAGTTGTCCCAATTTGAAGACCCAGAGCAAAGTGGTGATTTTGAACATATTACAGGGTTAGGACCTTTTATAACTGACTGTAAACCAAAGCTCCTTAAAAATATACAGAGTCACGGCTGATTTCACCTTTCATGTCTTAAGCACAGAGCTCAATATGTGGCGTGTGCTTTTAGCAGCTCCATCTGTGCCCCGGCTTGATTTGATCTCATCAGAGAATGACTGAATGATCTGTGTTCAGTATCCGTAATTATAGATGTGAGCAGACACTTCCTTCAGCAGTTGGCTCCTCAGCAAATAGCAGTTACTAAGAGGCAGGGCCACCTACTGTGATGAGCCAAGATCAAGTGAAAGGCCTGCACTGGGTCAAATACTACTTTTTTCCTCCAAGAAAATCTGATTTCTTGAATTATTTCTAACTTTACTTATTCTTGTGTAGAAAGCTGTTGCTTATGAACTAGACTGAACATTCTTTTGGCACTGGCAAAAAAGACAAAACTAACAATAGAAATAGAAATAAATAGAGCTAAGAAATATCTATGTGTATGGTGAGACAGAAGTAGTTTTGGTGAACCACCTTTACAGAAAAAAAAAAAAACTAGAAAAAGATAATAATGTTTCAAAATTGATTATTCAGAAAAGCAATAATTATTCACAAAAAATTTATTTAAAGTATATCTCCTATGTTATGTTACATTTACACCATTTTAGAAACTAGTGTTGAAATGTAAATAAAAGTAGAATCTTTCAAAGTAGTCTTTGTACGTAGACATAGATCATTAACTAATATGTAGAATTTTAAGCATTGATTAAAGAGTAAATCAAGAAATTATGGGTTCAGTAAGCTAGTAAAGACAAGAAGTTGTTCATAAGTTTAAGGCCTACTTGGGCTATATAGTACATTCCAAGATACTCTGGGCTATGTAACAAGACTCTAATCTCAAAACCAGAACAAACATATGGCCCAGCAATCCTCCTACTGTGTTTGCATCCAAATTAATTGAAATATGTATATGAAAGGATTATATGCATTGCCATGCCAATTGCAGCACTATTTACAACATTTAAGCAATGCAGTTAACATAACCATTCATCAATGGTGCATAGACATTTTTTTCAGGCAAAATGAAATAAGCACAGGAATAAAAATATTTTATTCCCTTAATTATACATGAGGTAAAAAGTTGTAAACCACTGGTTACCAGATCTGGGAGAGTAATGGGTAAAAAGGAGTAATAGCAACATTAGTATAGTCGGATAGGAAGAATAGCTGGAAAGTTTCCAAAGTATCACAGATTAATTATGGTTGGCAAGAATTGAGTATTCAGACTATCTAATATAAACATTCCCTAAACAAATAAGTGATAAGTGCCTTCTTTATCTCGCCAACGAACGTTGTATATGTGTATTAAAATACACATCACATGGTACCCCATAAGTATGTACAATTACTATATATCAATTGATTTATTTTAAAAATCTATTGCTATGTATGAGATAGAAGAGGGTGAAGAGGAGATGGTGGATACAATATTAAGTAGTAAAGTTAGAGACAAGTGAAATTAACAAGTAACTAAAAATTTACTTAAATTTTATTACCAGAATTCTCTATTTTATATTTCATATATGATGCCAATAACCACAATCTTAGACTTTCCACCAAAACTATTTACAGAGTTTTTTATTCTCTTCTATTTGACTATAAAAGTTTTGTTTCACTTCTCAGAAAAAAAATGTATTCATTATGGGATGTTGCCAGCTCAAGGAAACAGTAGTGCCTTAAGTATGCAGGAAGTCATCAGATGTTTTGTCTTCATAGCCTTTTGGAACTCCTGTGTCTTTAACGGCAGTATGCTACATTACAGTATGACTCAAATTTTTTACTAGGAAAAAATATATTTTAAAGTCTGTATAAAAACCAAATTCAGCTAAAACTGGTTGACTCTATATAAAGAAACACTTCAGCAAGTCTGCTCACACATTAAACGACTATATTATTACTTTAAGACTCCTATGAATAGCTCAATTTAAACAATTAAAACCAAAATAGTGATACCTTTTAGTAAACTTATGAAGAAGAAAGTTCCTGTATGCCCTTACCCTAGATCCTTAGTTTTAGTTGATTCTGTCTCATCCCTTTTAAACCTTCCCAGGCCTCTTCTATCACATGAAAGGACATGTGCTCATTATGATTTCTCTAATAACTTTTCCTTGTTCTGTCTCATTTTTCATGCTCAATAACCATAAGTGACTACACCTGTACTGCATTTAGTTTTATAAATGGATTGAACCAATGTATTTAATGATTTCTTTCAAAGATAGTTCTGGAAAATCACACACATGCATGCATGCATACATACATACATACATACATACATACATATATTAGGGTTTTATTGCTATGAAGAGACACAATGCCCAAGGCAACTCTTATAAAGTACAAAAATTCAGAAGTTCAGTCCATTATCATCAAGGTGGGAGCATGGCAGTATCTAGGGATGGCACTGGAGGAACTAAGAGTTCTACATCTTATTCCAAAGGCAAATAGGAGAAGATTGCCATGTGGTTAGAAGGAGGGTCTCAAAGCCCACCCCCACAGTGACTCACTTTCTCTATCAAAGCCACACCTACTGCAACAAGGCCATACTTCATAATAGTAACACTCCCTGGGTCAAGCATATTGAAACCATCACACATAACATATTTATATACATACATATATCATACATACATACATACATACATACATACATTATATACACACATGTGTGCACGTGCACGTGTGTGTGTGTGTGTGTGTGTGAGAGAGAGAGAGAGAGAGAGGGAGTGGGGGAGAGAGGGAAAGAGAGAGAGAGAGGTGGAGCATTTTTGTGTGTGTGAATGCCAACACTCAAGTACCATAGAGTTCCTGTGACATTCAGAGTCAACCTCATGAGCCAATCCTTACCTCTCACCTGTTTGAAATGGTATGTCTTTTGGTGTTTTCCCACTGTGTTATAGGCTACCTGGCCCCTGGCTGGCTAGTTTCTTTTTTTTTTTTTTTTTTTTTTTTGTTTTTGTTTTTTGTTTTTAGTTTTTTGTTTTCGAGACAGGGTTTCTCTGTGTACCCGGGCTGTCCTGGAGCTCACTTTGTAGACCAGGCTGGCCTCGAACTCAGAAATCCACCTGCCTCTGCCTCCCAAGTGCTGGGATTAAAGGCGTGCGCCACCACCGCCCGACTGGCTGGCTAGTTTCTTATCTCCCAGTAAAATCACTTAATCACAGATTTTTTTCCTCTCAGCCTCTGACTTTTATGTAGCTTTGGTTTGCCAAACTCAAGTCTTCACTCTCTCATGGCAGGTGTATTTCCTGCAGGACCAAATCCCAGCTCCGTATTAGTTTCTTGATTAGCTGTATCAAATTATTGTAAATGAGAGCAGTGGTTGTTAACCTTTGGGTCACATATCAGATACCCTACATATCATATATTTACATTATGATCACAAAATTAGAGTAGCAATGAAATGATTTTGTGGCTGGGGGTCACTACAACATGAGAGACTGTATTTTTTTTTCCAGATTTTAGATAAGTTTATTTGACTAAATTGGATCCTTTTATATTAATAATTCAGTATCTTTTATATCATGACACAGCCAAAGTGATATGCTGGTTACACAAGCCCACGAACACGGCTCACCCACTACCACTACTGTCTTCTATATCCACCTGGGCAACTCCACAGCACCCTGAGAAAACAAGTGCTCCATTTCTTCCACTGTTCCACTTGGCACAGTAGTTCAGCAAATGATCGAAAGGGTGTATAATGCATCACTTAGTCCATACAAGAATTCATTCAATTTGAAAGATTGCCAGTTCCATGAGAGACCGTATTAAAGGTTCGCAGTGTTCAGAAGGTTGAGTACTACTGATTTAGTGGCTTAAAACAATGTAGATATATTATGCTAGGGCACTTAATGCTATTATTCCACAACCAGTCTCCTTGAAATAAGTTCAAACTATGAGCAAGATTGTTTCTGTCTTCACTTAAGAGGAAATTCTCCTGCCACTGCCTTTGTGGCATCTACAAGTTGCCAACATTGTCAGGCTCATGGACAACACATACGTCAATGCATTCTTTCAATGTTGGCCTTCCCTGCTCTCATTCCTCTCTGACTTTCATCAGATTATAATTACACTGACCCCATCTCTGAAAGTCTCCGTGTGTCAGAACCTTTATACCATCTCCTATGCAAAGTCGCTACTCTGCCTAATGTCTAACAATGAAGCAAACCCACTGGCTCCTAAGACTGGAACTTTGGTACCTTTGATGTAATTAGACTGTCTATCAGAGTTGGCAGCTCTTTCTCTTCTTTTCACATATTTTATGTGGTTTACTTTTAGACATTTATCCTCTAAAATCTGATTTCCTACCTTTTCCATTCCCATTCATATTTAAGTAAATCCAGGGATCCTAATGTTTCTTGGTTAGTGCAATTCTGTTTTGGAAAACAAATGCTGATTATCTTCCCCTAAGTACACCTGTCTCTCTGGTTTGTTTATGAGTATGTTTTGGGTTCTGGTTGTTATATTTTTAATGTGTGAGGACATGAGTCAAAGCTCATTTTGTGAATGTCTAATTAGTTGTACTAATAACAATGTCCAATCAAACACTTTCCCTCCAGGTGATTGCATTAATGACTTCTCATTCTGACACTATAACAGAGTTCTCTGAAGAGAGCTTGACATTTCCCCAAACTTCATTCTTGAACTTTAATTACTTATTCAAAATATTTTGTTGCTGATTCTTTTATGTTTTCAGGCTTGTCTTCATTGTTGTCACCACCTCCACCACCACCTCTACCACCATCACCACCAGCACCACCACCACACCACCACCACCACCATCATCATCATCATTATCATTTCCTATACTTCTGAAAGTGTTCCTCATGTCTCTAAGAACATGTAAATTCCATTCTTTGGATTTGTATATTTAGGGGCTTCTGGTTACCTGTGGTTTGGTCAGGTTTGCCCAACTTCTATATCCATTTTCCTTGTTTACTTTAACCACATGCTTTCTTCTTTGCCTAGCCTCTGTGATTTACAATGCAGATAGAGCAGCCTTACAGGATTCACCTTTAAGAATAATTTTTCTTATTTGTCAAAAAGTTACTTCTCACTGGTCTATCCTCCATCAAACGTATTTACTAATTCATTAACAGTAGAATATCGGTTCTGGGCTTATTTCTTCACTGTTCAATTTCCTGCTCATTTTTAACTTGCTGTTTTGTGATTTCATCTTTAAAATATAGCTGTATTAGAATCATGCTCTAAATATAAATCACATATTCATTTTCTTGCAAAATAAGAGTTGATAATGACTTCTGTCTGGCCACTATTATTTACATAACTTTAGCACATGCTTGCTTCCCTAATGTGGCACATACTTTTCCTTCAAAGCCTCAGCTTGACTCTTTGCATGATTTTTCTGTATTTGAATGGAGAATACATAGAAATCAGTCTGGATTAAGCATAAGCCCACTTGTAGAATATGATTTTTTTTAATTACTAATATTCCACAAACAAGCATTCATCCTAGTCCATTCTAGAAAGTGTCAAGGCTATGAATAACACAAATAAATTGTGTGTGTGTCCTTAGTGTCTATGCATTCATCAGTAAAAAGTTTCCATTTTTTTGAATTGTTTAAGCCTTAATTGCCTTTGATCTGCCTCTACACTCTCACATTTTGCTATTTTTAACCATGGTTTTAGTTTGAAAGTTTCAAGATGTCGCTAATCACCCCTCTCTCCACATGCTTCTAATTGATCTTTTAGAAATTGTATGGAGATATATAACAGCTTGTAGTGTTCTTTGATTGCTAGCTTTGTTTTGTTCTTAACAGATTTCCATGTATGTACAGGCAGTAGACATTTGTATTTTGATACAGCTGTGTTATACAAATATATGTGTATGTATTCAATTTTTAATCCAAAATCATTTGTCTTCTAGTTGAGTATGTATGTCTCTGAACATTTCTGTAATGTAATAGATATATAAATGTGTTGGTTTGTGTGGTCTCTATGGCTCAGGTTTGCCAAACTCATAGTCGTGTGATTGTGTGTGTGTGTGTGTGTGTGTGTGTGTGTGTGTGTGTAAGAGACAGACAGAAAGAAAGACAGACAGAGAGAGAGAGAGAGAGAGAGAGAGAGAGAAGAGAGAGGAGAGAGAGAGAGAGAAAGAGAGAAAGAGTAAAGATAAAATTCTAAATATACAAAATTAGATATGAAAATGTTGCAGCAAATTTTTTTAAAACTAAAGTTCTTCAAATTGGAAATTTGACAATAAATAAATGAATTTATAGGTATGTATTGACGACCAAAATAAAACCAAAATGATATAAATAATTACCATGAGTAATTAGATTGAATCCATAATAAAAAGAAAACTCCCAACTGAAACAAGTTTAGGCTGTTACCAAATCACTGTTGAATTCTGATGGACCTTTAAAGAATTAAACAATGTTCCTTAATCATTAACAGAATGTGAAGAAATACTACTTAACTCCTTCTGTGAAGTACATATTCACAGATATTAATGGTAAAGAAAGAATAACAGATTATAGAACAATATCTTGATGTACATAAATACAAAAATTACTAGTAAATTTTTTCTGAAAGATTTCAATATAGTATCAAAAACAGTATTCACCACCATCAACTCAGATTCATTCCAAAGAGGAAAAGTTGGTTTAATCTACGCTATTAAAAATGTAATCAGGAGCCGGGCGGTGGTGGCGCATGCCTTTAATCCCAGCACTTGGCAGGCAGAGGAAGGTGGATTTCTGAGTTCGAGGCCAGCCTGGTCTACAGAGTGAGTTCCAGGACAGCCTGGGCTACACAGAGAAACCCTGTCTCGAAAAACCAAAAAAAAAAAAAAAAAAAGTAATCAGGTTATTTTAAAAATTATAGATATGTTGTAATTTTAAGGAATATTTTACAAATAATTATAGTTTTGTAAAGGGAGGAAACTAAATAGAGAGCTTAGACTCGGGAATTTCTATTTTTCTTTCCTCTTCCCTATCTTTTCTCTTTTTATGTAAAGGGAAGGGGGTTGAAAGGTAAAAGGCAGAATAGAGTAATACAAGAAATTAGATAAATTGGGATGGATTATTAAATTTGCTCTTAAGCAATGCATTTTAAAGCCATAATCTTACTTTGGTAGAAATTTTTATATTTTGATGCAGAATCGACATTATATTTTCTTACATTGGAACAAAATTTATAAATTGATAGAGGTTTAAGGTTTTATTGTTTTAAGTCTTTGAATATTGATAGAAAATTTACAATTAATTTTGTTACTTTTAGATGGGCATTGTGCCTATGCAACTCATTTTAACATACATGGTTTAGACCCAGTCCTTTTAATAGTTGCCATTACAAACTGTTATGGCAACAGTGTGTAGTTTAATAGTCAGATAGTCAAGATTTGCTTGATCTAGCCACAAATGGGGTTGGTAAGGCAAAAGATCCTTGGAGTTCCTGTCTCTGTGCATTGTTGAGGGATGACCCTAATTTGGAATTCAGACATCCTTCAAAGTTACAAAGGTTTTCTGAAATATACTTATTCTTTTAAAGAAAATAACAAGAGTTTCACTGTGCAGTGTGTTGATATGTATTTTAAAAGGGCAAATTATTGATGAATTGAGAGTTACAACTAAAATGGTCAAAATTCTACCAACTCTATTTCTTTATTATTGTGCCTTTTTTTGACTTTTGTTTGATAAAGCATTAATAGTTTCCAGACTTCATTCTGTATTAGAATTTCATGACAATAATAAGCACAATAACTGCCTATCTCACAACTATAGACATTTGTTTTGTATTTTGTATAGGAGTTTCTCTGAGAGTGCTGACTCTTATAGGTTCTGTTTTATGCACAGTTGAGTTAAGAAACACTAAGACAAAAAAAGCTCCAGTAAAAGGAATGACAATTTTCATGAGAAGGAACTGGGAGAGTTTTATTCTTAGCACTTAAAAAGAAATTGAAACTTGCATTAAAAATGTACACAACATTAAGAGATAATTTATGAATACAAAAAATAGAAAAGAAATTTGTAAGTGCTACCACCTAGAATGTATTGTGAAGAAAGTTGTATTCATTACAATCTTGTCTTAACACTGCAAGAGTAATACGGATCCAAGATAAGTTCGCAAAGTCTCTCTGAATTCCTTGTAGTCAAGGTACAGGTACATAATTGAATATATCGTCTATAAGCTGATCAATATGTGGTTTGACTGTTTGAAATTACCTTCAAATGTGTGTTATGGAAGTGTTTGTTGGGGGAATATTGATTTAAAGGATGCCACAGGGGAGAATTCAGAGTGGAAGATGAAAGCTATAAGAAAGGAACATAGCTCAATTTAAGATGAACACACTATGGACCTATCCAGCCATAAAATAGAAGACCTTAGGAGGCCACAGATTCCCTAGGGTGGTTGTCTGAGCAGTATGGATTTGCCCTTTTCATGGAGAGTGTCACATGGGCAGCAGTCATTGCCTCCCTGGAACCGAATTCTCTGCATATTTGTCACAGTAGTCAAAGTTTGGTTTGAGAAATTAGTCTAGCTAAACTGGTTAAAGTCCATGACAGCAGTTAATGCAATCTCCTCTCAGGGCTAAGTTAGAAACTTATTTCAAATTAATCAGAATCTCATTTGAGGAATTTGAACTCCAGAAGGTGTGAACTCATTCATTCCTAGAGAGACAAACTCAATTCATCCAGAAGGACACTAGCTTCCACAGCTGGAACTCAAAGTTGCTTTAGTTTCTGACCTCATTAGAGTATAGAGTTTCAGAAATTGCCTTAAGACATGCTTCTTTTTCTAATTAGTACACTTATTCATAATACAATGTAACTAACTAGGTGTTTAAAACCCTTGGAGTGTGATTGATATAGAAATGTCAAGCTATATAGATTATTTAACTGGAAATAAATATCTGGATTTCTGTGAATTTTAGATAGATAGATAGATAGATAGATAGATAGATAGATAGATGGATGATAGATGATAGATAGCTAGATACATAGATACATAGATACATAGATATGATAGATTTTTTTTTTGTCTGTTTGAGATAATTTCTCCCTGTCTATCTTAGACAAACCTGGCACTCATCTATAGCCTCAGCCATATTTGTCCCCCTTATCTCTTACTTGATGTTTTCTTCTTTTCTTTCTTTCTTTCTTTCTTTCTTTCTTTCTTTCTTCTTTTTCTCTTCTTCTCTTCTTCTCTCTCTCTCTCTCTCTCTCTCTCTCTCTCCTCTTCTTCTTCTTTCTTTCTTCTTTCTTTCTCTCTCTTCTTCCTTTCTATCCCTCTTTTCTTCTTCCTCTCTTCTTGTTCATTTCTTCTCTTCCTCCTCCTTCTTTGCCACTTCTTCTTTCTTATTTCTTTTTCCTCCCTCCCTTCCTTCCTTTCTTTTTTTTTTTTTTTTTTACTCTGTGCATAGCATGAACCATGGCATATATATGTAGGTCAAGGAAAAATTTAACAAGAGTTTGTTCTCACCGTGTAAGTTCTGGGAATCAAACGTAGGCCAACAGGATGGGTGGCACAAGACTTTACCCACTGAGCAATCCCCCTCTGACTCTCTTCTTCACTTTTCAAATAGCTAAGGCAGACAAATAAAGCTAGAATTTTTTGAACTATAAACAGTCAAGTTATATTTTACTGACTATAATACTTTATAGAATTAATCGGGGTTTGTTGCTACACAGGTTACTGAGCTTTTGAATTCTCTTTGATTATGGTTGTTCTAGATCAGGTCTGTGACATCAGATTTACAAAAATGATCAAATTATCTAAGAGAGTCTATTGATGAAATTTAACATTGTCAACATTCAATTCAGTGAATAAGCAGTCAGGATTGAACTACCAGAAGAAATTGAACTAATAATAGAAATGCACTGGTCTCTTTCATTAATACAAACACTAATTTTTAGTTTACTCATATAATAATTATGATTATAACTCCTATAACATAGCCCTAGCCCTTTATTGTAGAAGGGAGGATAACAAGTCTTTCCCCCTTCATCTTCTAAATTACAATAATAGAGAGAATAACCATCTTTGGAAAATTCTTTCATTTTATGTTGTTTCTTTAAACACATATGGATATGAGTGCCAGCTCTATGAGATTATAGGATACCATTCGTTATTGTTGTCATTTATCATTTGGAAGTCTGTTATCACAAGAATGATGGTAAACTAATCCAAGGAAGGAAGGAATCTTTTCAATGAACAACTGCCTACTCTGAAGGGAAACACATTGCAAACTTTAGTGGTTTTGCTATTACATAGCACAAGGCCCATTCGAAATAAGCTCTAAATATATTAATTCCAGATTCAATCTAGAGATATGAGAAGGGATAGAGAACAGATGGCAATAGTGATAACAGCCTCTGATCAAAGACTGGAAATCCCGCAATAGAAAGAAATCTGGCTTTCTAACCTATCTTAATTTTGGAGTACCAGGAAGTTGTTCCTGGTACATTTATACATCAGGAAAAATATAATTAAGCTTTTAAAAAAAACTTTCTACAGGAAGTGGTAACTATTTATGATATCATAATTTTACATGTTATAAATACCCAGACTTTGTTTCAAATATGATAGAGCCAAGTGAGCCACCCAGTGGTATGACAGAGGTCATTGGTAATCCAGTCCAAAGATTAACCAGTGATGTTCTTTTATACATTTTAATTCATTCATGAATTTGAGGTAAACTTATTCCTCATGAAGAAAGTACTCATCATATAAATGCTAAACATAGCTCAAAATTGTCAGTTGAAAACAGGAAAAAAAGAGAAATAAACAAAAAGTAAAATGCAAGTTCCAATAACTAGGGTGACTTTTCTTTCAAGAAAATATTTTTCTGGCAATAAGGAACAAACAAAATGTTGGTAAAAGGACCAAACCATGTAAGACTAATGTCTTTCCTTACCTGTTACAACGATTAATGAAGGAAAGGTTCCTACAAAGATGGAATGTTAGACCCCATGAATAAATGAAGAAGCATTAATAGCTTTCAACAGAGGAATAATCTGTTAAAGGCACCTTCCTACGAGTTCACTCTTCTGTGCAAGGCAGATTTCAAAGGGATTGACCAAGAAATTTAAAGGGACAAAATATTGTCACAGGAATGAAATGCTGTACAGTGGTGTAGGAGCACAGGGAGCAAGAGATGATCTTTCAACTGGCAATGAATCAATCATTCAATCATGAAATTATGATTTCTACATGTTTATAGCTGGAAATAGGTCTTTGTGAGGTTTAAATTCCTCCCTATAGACCCAACATGATACAGTAACATTACAATTACGAGTAAGATTCAAAGTCACCAACAGAAAGAAAATATTCATATGTGTTGAAGGACATCAGCTTTACTTAGATGGAGTTGTTTTATTAAATACTGGGGTGAGAAGTACTGAATAAAAAATGCTGGGTAATATTTTAAACAACATATATATATATATATATATATATATATATAATATATATATACACGTGTGTGTGTATGTGTGTTTAAAACATGTAATATAATATATATGATATATAGTATATAACAGATAATATATAATCATATTTTATTAGAATATATTGCTAAAAGTTAAAATAAGTGTATTATATAATATATAATATCCTGTATAATATACATAATGTATCATATAATATACATAAAATATATTATATATGATATTTAAAAGAGTTTTCTGAAATCTTGAGTGGATTGTAGATAACACTGCTGATGACTATGAACAAAAACTAGAAAGCATTCTCATTTCTGAATGTGCCAGCAATTGTGCTGAAAACATTCTCATGTATTACCTTGTTTGACTTTCAAACTACCACTAGATGTATATTCTATTACCATTCCCATTTTTCCATATTTTTAGAAAAGCTAATCACATACAGTAATATATATAGAAGTTTGTGTTAATAAGGAAGTCAATTATCTATTGTAAGCCTGTGTCTCTTTTTTCTAACGTTGGCAGCTGAAAAGTAATTTATTGTAAAAATAATAAGCCAGTACTTTTTTATAATATCAATTGAATTTCAATTTCCTCACAGTTAATTACACTTGAAATAAAAATGGATAAAATTAACTGTAGGTGAAAACTAGATTTGTTAGGGTTTTATTTCTTTGTTTTTATGCATAGTTAAAAAAGAAATAGTGGTGAAATGAATGACTTATTTTCATTTTGTTGGTTGTCATTGTGAAAAAACATATAAACTCTTTTAACAGGAATATTATCATCATATTATGCCATGCTATTCCTCATTAAAGATTATATAATGAAACAATAATTGTAAAATAACACATTCTGGTTGCTTTTGGTTAATGTTTTATCACATGAATAGAGACTAGGACATATCTGAACTTAAATGTGAAGATGTGTCCATTTATACATTTATTCATGGCAGAGCACCGCACTCTAGCTACAGCCTGAATTTGTTCCCTGCTATTAGTGTGTCATAATCAGGTCGCTAAGCTTGACAGCATGCTACTTTACTTGTCAGGTCATCAAACAAGCACCACGAAACATTTTAATGTGTTCACATTGTTAGTAACTTTATCATTAATAGAAACTTTACTGACATGTTACTCTAGTAGCTTCCATTTTTACTATGGACATTTGTAATTGTTCACATGAATATTATTATAAAAAGTAAAGTGCAATATTTTGTAACCTCAAATCAAATTATTTTTCATGGATATTTATTTCAATAATAAACTAAAATAATTATTATTATTTATCATACTTACTACATCTAAACCTTTTACCACAGGCTTCACCTGCAATAGCTCTTTGATATTATTTAATTTTATTTACTTGCTTCCTCTTTAAAAATCAAACGTTATTGCCAGGCGGTGGTGACGCACGCCTTTAATCCCAGCACTTGGGAGGCAGAGACAGGCAGATTTCTGAGTTCAAGGCCAGCCTGGTCTATAGAGTGAGTTCCAGGACAGCCCAGGCTATACAGAGAAACCTTGTCTCGAAAAACCAAAAAAAAAAAAAATAAATAAAAAAAAAATAAAATAAAAATAAAAAATCAAATGTTATTTCTCCTCCCCAAATCAGATAACCATAACCTAGTTTTGAGATACACACTTGATAAATGTTAGTAGTAGAACATCCTAACAATATCTAACCATAACTATAGACAGGTAAAGTTGTCAAAAAACAATGATAGTTGGCGATGTAGCACTGAGAACTTGTGTAGCACACGCAAGATGTAGAGTCCCACCCCAACGCTTGAAAGCAATGGGAGGAGCTTCTGTGATTTCAGAGCTACAATAGGCTTAAAAAGACAAAATGAGTATAATACAGGCTCCTGAGCAAAAAATAAATAAATAAATAAAAATGGGGGAGGAGCTTTAGGAAGCAACGAATTATGGATTCATACATATTCACAAACAGGGATATTTGGACTTCTGCCTTTCAAATTTGAATGTTCTATATTTCTTTTTCTGACTAACTGCTCTAGCTAAGGTTTCCTCTGTTATATGAGTAAGAGTGGCTATCTTTGTCTTACTCCACATCTTAGAGGGAATGATTTCAGCTCTTTCCCATTCAGTTTGATGTTCACTATGATTTTGTCTGTATACACCTCATTATTTTCAGGGGTGACTCTTGTTGCATAATTTGTTGAGTGGTTTTCTTGTGTGGCTATAAAGGGATATTTAATTTATCAAATGATTTTTTCCTGTCTCTTGAAATGATGACACAACTTTTATTATTATTATTATTATTATTATTATTATTATTAATTATTCTGCTATCACTGATGCTGTGATTCATGCACTGTCTCACTGCTTGTAAAACATACTGAAATGGATCAAAAGTCTAAAATGAAACCGAAATGGATAGAAAGGGGAAAAAAAAAAACCACAAGCAAAATTCCTTAGCAGTGGATACAAAAGCACAGAATATCAAAGGGTTTTCTTCCTTGCATATATTTAGTGACTGCTTTTTCTCTTTACCACAGCTTTGTACAAAGAAAGAACGTCTCCTTTCAAATGTTTCTGCATTATGGAGACTACAGATATTCCCTTCAGGGGTCCATAGAGAAAGACCCTCCAAAGCCATGGTTTCCATGACCATTGGTTTAGGAGAAGAATGTTAGATAACACTGAAGCAAAGATGTATCCTCTAATGCTCCTTCCCCAGAGCCAGCAACAATTACCGGCTAATTGTGACACCCCTTAACCAGACCCCAGGCATGTACAAGAACAGATGTGCAGCTGCTGTTGGCTCCGGTAATCATTTAGGTAGTGCCTGTTGAAAAGAGTTGGGCAATTTAATATGCATTTCCTGGTCAATAAACTACTACATAAGAATAATACGCTTTTGGATAGAAATGTATAAAAACTCACATGACTTACTATATTCTTAAAGAGACGGACTTTAAACAACAGGGTCCTGTTTTAAAACTTTTGTGTGTTAAATGATTCGTTAGCTTTAACATTCCCTTGGATTATTTCACTTCTATGAACTTAAATTTCTTAGAGTATGTGGACAAGCTAAGCACAGAAGTTTTGTTTCTAGTGCTTCAGTTTTCTTGTTCAACTCTTAATTGTATTTAACAGTCTTTAAAATTGTGTGATGCATCTAGCATTATATTTTAATATATATAAATTGGACAGACAGGTGTCATAGACTTCATATTCCTGTCACTACTGTTCTATCTGTACTTGAATCTACTCCCATACCATCACCTAATATTTAGGTCCATTCCAGATATTATATCAGGTCACCTGGAAGGTTTCAGTCAAGTAAATTTAAGCGTGGAACCCATTGTTTGGCTCACAATGATCACTACATCTTAAGGTACCATGGGATAGCTTGTGGAACCTCTGTATATCTCCTCAGTATTTATCTGTAAGCCTACTGTTTCATCACCTAAGACAATTGCACGATGATTTTATTTTCTGACCACAGGATTATATTTGGGGTGTGTATAAAACAAAGCAGAAGTGTTGAATGGCTAAACCCTCCTCTCTCTGTATCACTACCTCATTTGTCTACTGGCATCCTCTAATCATGTCACATTGAAGCTGGAGACTTAAACCCTTCTTTCAGAATCTACGTTAAAGGAAGAAAGAAAATCACACTCTCTGAAGACAATTTTTAATGATATTTTTTTCTAATAAGATCAAATATCAATTATATTGGAACTGTCTTAACCTTTGAGTTAAGATGGTTAAATGTATTTGAACTCATTTAAAAAAAAACTTATATGTGAAATTCCTTTCGTATCTCATTGTATCTCCTGTATTTCATTATTATCATTATTGTTTAAAATGAGTTGTTTTTCACATGTTATTTTACTGATTATTCCTCAAATCACAGATTAATGAAATCTGATCCATGATTGATTAGTATTATAAATCAAAATTTTATTGGACTCAGAATTTACTTTTCATTTTCCTAAAAAGCTACTCAGACTGTATCTCACAGACTACATTTATCAAGAGATGTGTCATGAAAATGTCTATTCCTTGTTTTCCTATGCTGTTAGCAGTCATAAATAAGACCTTAAATGCATTTGCTACATAGGGATCACAAAGATATTGATAATGTGACATAATAAGATTTACTTTTCATAACTTGATGAAATATAATAAACATTCTTTTCTATATTAGTCCTTAAGTACTTGAAGGTAACTTTGATATATAATCAGCATAAAATGTTGATTTACTTCTCTAATTAACCACTTTACAAAAGCAATTAGTGCTCAGTTCTCTCCATGGCAGTGGTCAACAAGTCTCATTGCAGATGGCTTTTGCCAGTTTTCCAACGGTCCAGTTGCTTGATCAGGTTTCACTTGCAGGCTTTCATGGAGTGAATCATTTTAATATAATTCTAGAATTACTTTATATCTAGTTCTCTCAATATCTGGTATGACAAGATGTCCTGAGCTCATTAGGTATATTTCTGTATTAGATCTGGAATCATCCATTTTCCTAGGAACTTGGCCTTTGTTTTTCATTTGTTGTTGTAGGTGGCATTACTTGTATATTATCCACTCCTGTTGTTTTTGTGAAATTATTAATATCTTGTTTTTTCCTTGGTGTAGATACCCTCCTTGTGTTGGAGTTTTCTTTCTAGAATCCTCTGTAGAGCTAAATTAGTAGGTAGATATTGTTTAAATTTGGTTTTGTCATGGAATATTTTGTTTTCCCCATCTATGATGATTGAGAGTTTTGCAGGGTATAGTAGCCTGGGTTGGCACTGGTGTTCTCTTAGTGTCTGCCTGACCTCTGTCCAGGCTCTTCTGGCTTTTAAGGTTTCTGTTGAGAAGTCTGGTATAATTATGGTAGGTCTGCCTTTATATGATACTTGGCTTTTTTCTCTTACAGCTTTTAATATTCTTTCTTTGTTCTGTGCATGATTATTATGTGATATGAGGATTTTCTTTTCTGCTGTAATCTACTTAGTGTTCTGTAGGCTTCTTGTATATTTATGACCATTTCTTTCTTTAGGTTGTAGAAGTTTTCTTCTATGGTTGTTGAAGACTTTTTCAGGTCCGTTGAGCTGGGAATCTTCACTCTCTTCTATTCCTATTATTCTTAGGTTTGGTCTTTTCATTATGTCCTGGATTTCCTGAATGTTTTGGGTTAGGACCTTTTCTGTTTTGAATTTTCTTTACCATTGTGTTGAGATCTTCTAAAGTATCTTCTACACCTGGGATTCTCTCTTCTATCTCTTGTATTCTGTTGTTGATGCCTTACCTCCTTCCTAGGTTTTCCATTTCCAGAGTTACCTCTGTTTGTGGTTTTTTTTTTTTTTTTTTTTTTTTACTGTCTCTATTTCCATTTTTAGGTCTTGAGTCTGCTTTGTTCAATTCCTTTATCTGTTTGATTGTGTTTTCCTGTATTTCTTTAAGGGATTTATTTGTTTCCTCTTTAAGGGCTTCTACCTGTTTACCTGTGTGCAGGGCTGATGGCTCAAGAGTGGGCACTGTTGTTATCTTGATGCAGAGCAGCTTGGAACAGAAGACGCCAGGGCAGAGAGCTCCACGAAGAGGAGTTTATTTAGGGCAGAGGGGGGAGAGAGAGAGAGAGAGAGTCCAGCCATGACCATGTGGAGAGGGGGAAGGGAAGGGAGCAGAGGGGCTGAGAGAACCTGCAGGCCAGCAGGTCAAGGGGCAAGAGAGAGAGGAGGGGCCAGACATCCCCTTTTATAATAGTGGGCAGGGCTACCTGGCTGTTGCCAGGTAGCTGCAGGGAGGAGCATACCTGGCTGTTGACAGGTAACTATGGAGGTGGAGTTTGACAGAATGCACATGCATTGGTCCTGTTGGGTGGAGTTGTGATTCCCGAGTGTCTGCCACTGATCAGGGAGGCAGAAGTGCACCAGGAAATTTGACTGAGTTCTCTTGCTGCGCAGACCCTGGACTATGAGGCCACTCGGGGCTCCACCTAGGGGTGGAGAGGTCTCAGTCTGAAGGTTCCACAGAGGTAGGACTCCTGGTCTCTGTCCTGGGGCTCCCAGACACTGCTGGAGGAAGAACAGAGATGTGAGGGGGAGAGGGAAGGGGAGCCCTGACAGTGTCCTGCTGGAAAGAGACTCTTTGTTACTGTACTCACTTGGCTCGGCTCTACTGATGCTCAGCTAGCTTTCTTTAATCAGCGGCCTCCATGGCTGGAACACAGAGAAGCTCTCCATGGGAGATTAGGCAGCGGCTTGGTAATCGAAGGACTCCTTTAAGGTTCTCCACAGCAGGCCCCAAAGACACTAGTAAGTCCATGGTTTTACAAGCCCCATCTTCATTGCAGATGGTAGATGAATCTGGCTGCACCTCCTCTCTCTCAGGGCAGGCCTGACTTAAATAGAGAGGGAGGAGGGTCTGGGAAGGAATGTTTAATTGGCCTCTGGCCTATAGGTGTCTCATTAATATGGAAATCTCTTGAGGCTGAGGCTTGTAGTCACACCCTCTACCTGTGGAGGCGCTGGTAGGGGCATTGCCCTACTGACTGAAGGGCAGGGGTCAATGGAGGTCTTGGCCATGTGTCAGGAGCCTGGAATCTGGGAGCATGGCGAAATATATGCTGTCCCTAGCAGGGTCTCCTGCCATTTCTAGCCAGTGCTCTACCAGAACCAAGCCATCTTTTCAAGGCCCCACACCTGTGTTTTCATTCAGTGATTTATTTGTAGCCTCCTCGATGGTCTCTATTATTTTCTTGAGATAGGATTTTAGGTCAGCATCCTGGTTTTCAGATGTGTTGGTATATTCATGGTCTGCTGTGATGAGAGAATTGGGTTCTGATTGTGCCAGAGTATATTGGCTCCTGTTATTTATGGTCTTGTGCTTCTCTTGTGCTTGCCTCTTGCCACCTGGTTATCTCTTGTGTTAACTGGCCTGGGTGTATCTGTCTGGAACCTGCCTCCTGTGTCCCTGGATTACTGCAGGTCTCCTAGGAGGCTTGTGACCCTGGCTGTAGAAGACTTCCTGGGAGGCCTTCAGAGTGTGGGTTCTGTGGCCCTGGCTGTAGCAGACCTCCTGGGGAGTCTTCAGACAGTTGGATCTTCAGAGGGACAGAAACACTGATAGTCTGCCCATGTGGAAGGAACAGGCAGAATAGTGGGCAGGGGTCACACAAAGGGTTGGGTGTGGGTATTGGGGTAGAGATGGGTCCTGAGTCTGCTGGGATCTTTGTGGTTTCCAGCTGTTGCAGTTATTTGAGAGGGTCCCTTATCTGTAGCCCTGGCTGTAGCAGACCTCCTTGGGGGCCTTCAGACCGTTGGATCTTCAGAGGAGCAGGCACACTGATGGTCTGCCCAAGCTGAAGGTTTTGATCTTCATTTAATGATAGCATTTAAAAGAGAAAGTCTGTCAACTAAGGTACATTTAGCTATTGGCTATGACACTGATCTTAGACTCGTATTTTTGTTTTGTTGGTTTTTGGGTTGTTTGTTTTTTAACTTGACAATGCTAGGCTATTTTGTTTTAAGAAAATAAAAGACTGGATTCTAAAATGCTTTTATATTGGGATTTTTTTTTTTTTTTTGCCTGTATATTTCAACAGTCAAACTCCCAAATAACTGCTAGAATCATTAGAAATAGGTTATTTTTGGTATTTATTTTAAGGAATTGCTCCTTGACATATTTTAGCATCTTTTAAAATTAAGGTACATTTAAGCCACTTTCTCTTTTCCATTTTTTGTACCACATATTTTTCCAATGCTGAATTTGATACTTTTGCTTTTAGGTATTTTACATATACATTAAATATATGTCTCATATATTTTCTTTTTTCCCCAAACTATTTTCTATACTTTTATCTTTCAAATTTTTATGCTATAATATGAATTAATGTTTGTGGATAATATAGGTCAATTTATTCTTGTTGGTTTCTAATGCATGGTGCTGTCTGTAAATAGTTGAATGGCTGGCTATCTCATATGGCTCCAATGATTTGATTACATTGTTTAATATTTATGTTCATAAAAGGTCAAGTGAAAAGATAGAGTAGTTTATGATCATTTTTGAAAATCTAGTGTTTTTTTTTTTTGTTACACTGATGCTGACTTTTGAATTTCTACTTAGGCAATCATCTTTTAATTTATATTTTAAGAAAATAATTACAATGTCAAATTATATTTGTGCCACTATAGAAAATCCAAAGATTTGCTTTGTTCTGTAAGTATGTAAATTACATTAGTGGATTTCCTATTATGATCCATGCCTGAAAATTATTTGTACAGTTTTAAAATTACTTGTTCTGAGCATGACTCAGGACAAATTTAGATCGCATTGACAATCTAAAGTTATCTTTTGGTTGCCACGTGGTGGAACATCTTGGAAAAAGCTACCTCTGTTTGTATTCTGATATATGTTCAGTACATGGAGCCTCTCGTATTTCACAGGGTCACATAATAATCATATAACATATTAAAATTTGATTCACCTTTGTTAGAAATCATATTCACACTTGTTCTCCCGATGGAAATCGATGTGATTAATGTTTCTGCTACTTGTGTAGGTAACTTTTAAAAGGCCTCGGCTTCTGTGGGTGTCTGTATATTTGCACTAAGGTGTGCAAAGCATGAGCATCAGAAAATACTCCTCTGGTTGCCTGGCTTGTTTTCATCGTTTTTATTCCAGGTGTTTGAGCTTTCCTGTTGTGTGTAGAGTAGTTTAGCTGCTAGGTTTTCAATTGCCTGTGGATTTTGAACCAGCTTTAAAATTTATTAATTTTATTGATGCTGTGTTTCCTGCTTCTGCTCCATTGTGTTTTTCATTACGTTTTAGATTTCTGTGTTGGTCACTGGCCTCATTTATTTGTTTGTTTTTAATCCATAGTGAGACAAGTATGTAAGGCCAATATTTTTCACTAATAACTACGTAGGCTTTGTTTATAGGATAGATATTGGATATTTTTTTCATTCTCTATTTTATGTTTCTCTTGAACCAAAGGTTATAATATGTTTTAACCTACAAATTAAAAATAGATATTTAGGATTTGTAGTTGCTGTGCACTTCTGGTATTGTTTTACTGTTTTTAACAATTATTATTTCTGTGTTTGTATCTGGATTTGTTCTGTGTTTGAGGTGTTTGTGGATACTAGCACATTTTTGTGAATGTGTACTTGAAAAGAAGATATTCTGTCCACTCTGAGGGTCTCGAGTTGGGGAATATCTATAAGAGCTTCATAAGTATTTTTCACTACCTCAACCTCTTCATTAGACAGAGTAAGGTATGTTAAAGACTTACTCTATTGGCAAAGTGTTTGTTTCTCATTGTACCTTGAGACTATCTTGTAGAGGTTGCTGTCATTATATTGGGTGAATAAATATTAGCAACACTGTTATCATCTGCTCTAAGAATTGTAGTATTGACAAAAATTAATGCCACCATTTTATATTCTCTCTCTCTCTCCATTTCTATCTCCCTCTCCCTTCTGTCCCCTGCCTCTTCTCTCTCTCTCCTCTCTCTCTCTCTCTCTCTCTCTGTCTTTCTCTCTCTCTCTCCCCCCTCCCTCCCACCCTCTTCCCCCTCTCTGTGTCTGATGGTCAGAGGGCAGCCTCAGGTGTCATCCTAAGGCACACTTCCAGCTTCCTTTGAGATAGTCTCTTCTTTGGCTTGCAATTACACAAGGCTGACGGCCAGAGAGCTTTAGAGACTCTCTGCCTCTAGGTGTCTAACAACACAATAACTGGTATTGTTATTTGGGTTCCAGGGCTTCAACGCAGCTCTGTGTAAGGTATACATAAGCAAGGTCATACACAGGCAAGACAAGACTTTACTGAATGAGCCATCTCCCTATTCATAAGTATTAGTCTCTTTATAAAATATAATTATGATACTTGATTTACTTATTTTCTATTTTTTCTTTTTATTTCACCTTTTAAATGTTTTTTTTATTATGAATTACTCTTTTAGTTGAACTTATATTGACTATAATCATGTTCGTTTTGCTTTTATAATCAAAGGAACTGTACTCATTCCTTTAAAAAAATTTCTCTGATTTATATGATCAACTCTTTGGCTTGGAATCTGACATCTATTTGTTTTTGTTTTTTTGTTTGTTTTTTGGTTTTTTTTTTTTTTTGGTGTTATTGTGAGACAGACTAGCATCACTAAAGAGATTATAGTGTCTTGAAACTAGGAATTTTTTCTTTATCAGATTCTTGAATGATAAGATTATAAATTTATGAAACCACACAAAACTGTTAATTTTTAAACACATACAAACACACACACACTCACACACCAAAGGAGAAAGAAGTAATAGTTTATTATTTATATATATATTTTTATATATATACATATATATCTTACAAAATGTTCATTATATTATAATCTATTTTATACAATATTCACTTATTTATTAAATATTCTTGCTATTACTTCCTAGAAAAGACATAATTAAAATCACAATTTACTCTCAGGTCTTCCTTCTCCTAGGTGTTTTGTTTGCTGTCTTTAATTCTCTCCTACCAGCACCACTGACTTTAGCTGGCAATTCTCTCTATCCTCCTTGTTGCCAGAACTAAAAATTACAAATACTCTCTGTTGCGGGAAATGTAAAAGATGAGACCACAGTCTTCCTGCTACTGCGCAACTCTCTGCCCCAGTTTAGTCCCGCCACCTCTGTCTCTAGCTCCTCCATCAACTGGTCATGTATTCTCAGCTCTGGTCATTGTCGCTGGAACCCCTAGTTCTTTCACAGCCATAACCCACCTGAGATTGGCAGTCCCACCTTCCTGTAACCCAGTAAAACAAAACTCTAGAAGCTTATAGTTAACCAATCAGCTTTATATAACAATAAATTCTCAAATCACAAGGTGTTCACACAATAATTTCAGAGCCAAATGATAATAATAAGTTCCCACCTAATTAGACAAGTTGTCCCAATTATTCTATCCCTATAGTAAAAACATCTACCTGTGGCTATTTAAAGCCACGCTGGTTCTGAATCATCCTGCTTGTCGCCTTCCATCTTACTCTCCTCTCTCTCCTGAGATGCTCTGTCTCTGCAACTCTCAGCTCCACTTCTTTTCCCTATCCAATCATAGGCCTCCTGCTGCACTAAGACTTTAATGTAAAATATTAAAACAGGGAAAATCCTGCCACAACTCCTTTATTTGATAATTTTACTCACGAAGCAAGCAGGAAGCATATTTTATTTCATCTTGCCCCATTGTGGATGGTTGCACTGCATCTCCATGTCAGAGCATTTTTCCTGTCATTTCAAGCTCTGTGACTCAGCACTGTGCATTCTTGGTTCTTTGCTACCATATTAATATGTAACATGAATTCTTAATTGTCACTCCTTATGATGTGATCATGCAGACATATTCACTGAGTGATTTAATGCTATTAATAGTTACTGTATAGCCTGAATATTTGAGAGTTGATGTGACTGGAGGTAAAGCTCTTTTCCTGGTTGTCACTTGTTTCCTTGTTTAATTTACTGTGTCACTGTTTTCTGGTATAAAGTCAAATGCTTAATGACTCTTTGATTTTCTTTCTCTTCAGTGACCATTTCATGAAAAGATACTCATATCTTTATATTATTTGCTTTTTTTTACTATAAAACAAGTCTGTTTCAGTTCTCTAGATTGATGCATCCTGTGGCATACTCTGAATATATATAATATATATTTATGAATTACTTTGATTTAAATAGGAAGTAATTATTTTTTAAAATGGTTTGGTACTACTGATGTGAACAGCTGAGAAAGCTCTGAGGGAATATGTAAAGAGAAGTTGAAGCCCTGAGCGAATCTGTAGTTGTCATGGCATGACCATGTAAACGACCAATACTTCAGTCCCATAGGAAATTCACAAAGCTTTCCCAGATTGAGTCAGGCTCAGAACGCAAAGCCTTTCTTCTATTCAAATACAAGTGTGTATTAATGACTGATAGTGTATACAAAAGTTATCAACTACAACCCCATCTTCTGGGATTAGAGATTGTTCATCTATGGGACTGTCTTAGGGTTTCCATTGCTGTGAGGAGACAATATGACCAAATTAACTCTTATAAAGGACTACATTTAATTGAGACTGGCTTACAGTTTCAGAGTTTAATCCATTATAGACATGGAAAGAAGCATGGCAGCATCAAGACATGGTCTAAAGGCCACACTGATCCGCACAGTAGGACAATCTTTCTCGCAATCCAAGCTCCAATACCACTAAAAGTAACCAAGACATCCTGGACCAAGCATATTCAAACCACCAAAAAACTTTCTGAGATAGCTAACCCTCCTCTCTGTGCCCTACAAAATAGACCACGAGGCTCTGGCTTGTTGCAGTAGTTGGTGTCACAGCATCAGCCTCACACAGCCCAACTTACCCATTATTTTCTGGATGTGTTCTATGAGTCTGTCCTTTCTTCATTTGCTTGCTGCCTTAGTGAGGTTTCCAGGACTAAGCTGTGTTGGATGCAGCATGTTACTTTACTTTCAGTGATGGATGTTTGTGTACTAGCTTTTTGTTGTAATCTATATATTTCTTATTTTTGGTACTGGTCTAGCTTTTTCTTTCTTTTTAGTTTCAGATTGTCAAGTTTTAAGATATATTTCCTTATACATTCTAAATTTATGATTCTTCATTCTTTAATATTAATTTTATTGAAATTACAGTTTATTCTCCTTTCCTATTATGTCATTTCATATGCTTCTACTTCGGATCTGTGTGGAGTTATTCATCACTCTGTCATTTTGTGAGATTTTTTTTTGCTTTGAATAGACTGGAGTTGAGTTTTCATCAATAGCACAGCCTTCTCTACTGGGCTTTTACTCCCAGATATAATTTTATGTCTTATATTCTTTTATTCATAATGACTTTCTATTTGAGTCTCTCTTTTGGTGAGAAATTAGTTTCACTGAATTTTAGAAGAAAGGGGGAGTACAGAGATAACCTAAGCCCATGTGGCTCTGACTTGGTGGAATTCTAGGAGTGGATTGCGTTATAACTCTATTAAATCTTCTGTACTCATTTTTCGGTTCACTTTTAACTGTACTTTCTCTTCTCCAAGTTCCCATTGTGCTTGTTCTGGAAACTTGGATATTTTTATTCTATTCTTTTAGTTTTTCCTCAGTAAAAGATTCTGTACTGGGAAAGAATTTCAACTCATTATTTGTGAACATACAGCTCTTTTAATGTATGAATCTTCACTTCCAATGAAGTGTTTTTAAAAGAGGGTTTTTGAAATTAGTTGTAGAAGTGGACTACTCTTAATATGTGAAGTAAAATGATTTTTGTTTGATTTCATTGCTTAATTAAGTTTAAGTCACAATGCAGATATTTATCTTCTTTCATGACAATTAAACTTTTTAGTGTAATGGCACATTTCAAGGCCCATCAAATACTTCATCAGTCAACACAAGACATAACTAGAGAAGAGTACCAAAAATGAGCTGGGTGGCAGGCAGGGTAGTATGTGAAAATCCAATTTGAACACTTGATTGTATTTGTTATTTCATCTCTAAATTTATCAGCCTTACCTGTTTAAAAAGCCAGAAACTACTTCAATTTCAGAAGCTAAACATGTCATTTTGTTACAACCCAAACTTAAAGTAGATTGAAAGCAGCTGTAAAACTTTGACATCACAGTATAAAAAAACACCAAAAAGACACATTTATAGACGAAATAGCATTCGAATTGGATAGTTAATAGTTAGTATGGTATCCGAGAAAAGTAGAATTGAGATATTTTCACTGTTGCTCATCCTAGATCAACTGAGTACCTGGTTTGCTTTAGTGTCCTTTACAGTTGTTGTGACAAAGCTTTTTAAGGAAGAGTTTACCTTGGTTATGCTTGCAGGGTATCTAGCCTGTCATAGTGGGGAAGATACAGCCGCAGGTTCAGATGACATGCTATTATGAGCAGAAGGATGGCTGACCACATTGCATCTGTACTCAGGAAATAAAGAACAGAAAATGGGATCAGGCTACAACATCTCAAAGCCTGCACCCAGTGACTGATTTCCTCTGGCAAAGATGTACCCACAAATGTTGCACATTCTTACGTAATAGTACCACCACCTGGGAACAAAGTATTCTTGGTTCTTTGATTTCTGAAGGACATTCATCTAATCCAGATGTATCTAAAATCATCATATGATGAAGTACACAATTTGTAATAATGTAATAATACATAAATACATTTTTACATAAAAATCATAACATAAAGTGACTGAGTTATTGCTACACAATTTTGATAAACATCTTATTAAAATATAATGTAGATATGCTAAAATAAGAACATTTTAAAATACAGTGTTTTTTAAGTTCTTCAAATTATGCAAAGGCACAACCAAAAACTCATACTGATAAGTCAGTTCGCTTCCTAGACTGACTGATCATACAATTTTCTTTTGGTCCCTATGGATTTTACTTAAATAATGACTTAATATAAATGAAAATATACAAAGTCTCTATGTAATCTTAAAGCAGTTAATTCCCCCAAATATATTTTCCCAGTGAGCCCAGATGTCTCTGTAGAATTAGAATTATATCATTCCATAATACAATTCTAGAAAATGTAAAAAAAGCAGAATTAGGTATAATAATTAGTTAATCCATTTCTTAATATCTGTTGATATAGTGTGTGTGTGCGTGTGTGTGATACTTTTCTTGTGTTAGGATTCTTCTCTAGGGTTTTGGTTCTCTTCTTCTGATTCACTCCTTAAAGAGTCAGCTACTGGGTAATGGAATAAATGAAGTTTACTACCTTTATGGTTTTTCCTCTAACTCAACAAGTAGAGAAGAAGCAATGAAAACCTACCTTTCAAATTCCTAATATTTTGGCCCAGAAGCTGATATGCAAGGAAAAAAAGGAAGAAAGAAAATATTTGTTAAAGACTTGCAAACAGAATATTACAAACAAATATTTCATGTGTTATTTTGAAATAAAATGGGGACAATTAATACACTATGTAGTACATTTCTTTATTGTTTATTCTTTTTGAGAAATTAATGAGTACATTATTTACATCATTTCCACCCTTTATATCCACCTCCAGTTGCTCCTGTGTTTCCCCTACTCCTTCTCAAATTGTGACCTCTTCTTCTGTTGTTATTGCTACATATATCTGTGTCTGTGTATAAAATGTACTGAGCTGACCTTATGGTATATTGCACTTCTTTAAATTTCTATTAAAAATTTAAAGGATATTTAAAAACCATACATACTGTACACATAGAAGTTAAGAACAATAAATTAATCCAATAAAAGTTTTGATTTGGGGGCTTTTCTTTTTCCTTACTGTTCAGAGAATGCTTACCACTGTGGCCTTGAATGGATGTATCTAACTTGTTCATATCTTGGTGTGAATGCAACTGAACTCCTTTCCTATTGTGTTATCTGAGAATAGACCTATCTAAGAGATGAAACAAGGTTCTTCTTAAACTCTGCTAAATAGGATGCACTTCAAGCTGTAATGATATAATGAAGCAAACATGAAATCTGAATGATTAGCAGTGACTTGTTCTTAAAGTTGAGGTCAGCTTTATACTTCTCAGTTAACTTGATACCCTAAACTATTTCATCCATATCCATATTCACTCTTTAAAATCCCGTGGTCTTTAAATTGTGATTAAAATCAAAGACTTTTACAATCTTAACAAAACCTCTATTTCAAAAATCACCTTTGATTCCTTCTAATGCAGCCCAAGTTTTCAAATACAAAAACACTGGTTACTGTTCCCAAACACAGGACAATGTTTTATGTTCTCTCTTCTCTTTCCCAGCTCTCTTTCTTCTTCCCCTCTCCACTCCCTCTTTCTTTCACCATGATCTCACACTTCAGAAAAGGCTGCCTGTGAAATCATTATGTATCCCAAGATGACCTTGAACTCATGGAGAACTTTTTGTCTTAGCGTTCTGGGGTGCTGGATTTAAAATGTGCATCAACATACCTGCGTCTAGTTATTTCTTTTCTTGTTTTTCTTCTCCTTCCATTCTTTTTTTCCTTATTTCCTCACTTCCTCCTTCAGCATCTTCCTACTTTCCTTCATTTTTTTTTTTTTTTGTCACGGACCTTCCTCCTTACATGCTTTCCTAAATTGGTTTGCAGAGATATAATAGACATACAAATAACTGCAGTGGTGTTGTGTACACAGTTTTTTGTCTGCTGGGACTTGATCAAGTCACCACAATAATAAGGGCAGTGAACATACCTGATATGTGTCAAAGTTTATCTGTGACATGCAAGCATTGTGCTATATTGTTAAGTACAGGCCATAGGGCAGATGTCTAGAAGCCATTCATCTAATTTCAGTCAGTGATCAGCTTCCTCTTCCCAATCCCAATGATTATCCAGCTTTATTATAGTTTGTGTTTCTTAGAGCTATACTTTATCTATGCCTATTAAATATAATAGCAAAATACTTGGCTTACTACCCTACTGGACACAAAATAATGCCCACTGTGCTTATCACTAATTTCTAGCATTCTTAATTTTTAAATAATTATTCATGTAGCATTTGTCATAGGCCGTTTCATCCATTACAGGCTCTAGTAATCAATGACTCAATGAAGATCCGAGTGCATCTTTCTCTCACATTGTTTTTAATTTATCAAGACATATATCCAATAGTAGAGTTGCTAAATAATACACATAATCTGTTTTAACATCCACACTACTTTTTGTTATGACTAAATTGCTATCAATTTAAATTGTAACCAATGATGTTCAAAGATAATCCTTCTCATGTCCACAACAATGTTTCTATTTCTTGTTTATTTGTTTTTGTTTTTTATTATGCCCACACTAAAAGGTTTTAAATGGTATTTCATCATAGTTTTGATGAATGCTCCCTCAAAATTGTAATATTAAGTACATTTCCTAAATGTATTTGTCAAGATTACTCCTTGTTTTTAATTGATTTGTTTTTCTTCTTAAGAACTAGGAAAGAACAATTATATAATCCATACTAAATAAAAATATCTCAAATAGTTTGTGCTGTCTTGAAAGAATAAAGAAACATAAATGTATCCTACTTTCTTATTTCAAAAGATGTCATACAATTTTGCCTATTAAAACAGCATAGTGCTAATATAAAAAGTAAAAAAATAGTATATGGCCATTGGGGAGAACCTTATTACCCAGCATAGCTAATCACACTATAAATATAAGTATAGATATGCCAATAACATATATAGAATTTAAATAAGGTGAATGAGACTTCCCTTATTCTCTATCTTTTCAGGATCCATCCAGGTAGTTTCTTGATCCTAGTCATTCTAACTGTAGTAGGATGGAAACTCAAGTAGTTTTGGTCTGTATGTCCATGATTATCAAAGATGCTGAACATCTTTTTAGATATTTATTAGCCAGTTTTATTTCCTCTTCTCAGGGCTCTTTGTCTTGCTTTGCAGCCTATTTTTAAAATTGCATCATTTGTTTTCTTGATTCTTATTTTCTCAGTACTAGGAATGCAAAGCTTCCCTTTTAGTTGTTAATCAAGGGTGTCCAACACACTCCCTGAACAATACAGGCTGTCATTAACATCTGTTGCCTTTCAGAATTTGAAGGTAAGACTTTATTGCTGTAGACTTTATACAAAACTTAGAGAAATTTTGCTCGAAACTGATCTCAATTTCCCCTGAGGACAAGATTTTACACTATCAAAGATGCCATGCAATCTATCAAAACAGAAAATTATCAATAGTACTATGCAGCTTTAAACCTACAAACAATAACAATGCCCAGGCACAACCCAGCATGTATATTCTCAAAGTGCAGTGGTTATACTCTTATCTAGAGAATAGCATACTACTATCTAATTGAACTTAAGACGTGCTCAATAGAACATAATTCATATCATATACTGTAAACCCAGCTAACTACCTATGGCAGGAGAGGTGATGGACCATAAAGGGGAAACTACTACTGCCATTTTTCCAACTCAATAAACGTTACAACTATATTGTAAATACTTATCCTTAAAACACAGAGAAGTATAACTCCCACCCTTCATCAGAGTACGTTCTTCTTGCAGAAGATATAAGCAATCTCAAAAACACACAACAGGTACAAATGCAGAGAGGTTATGATCATGAGGTGCACCAGTGGGTACATATGAATGGAATTCCTATGTCTTAGGCTCTGGAAAATTGCCAAAGAATGATAAGAAAGATTCTGTCAGGCAGAGCACCAAATCATCTGCTGATAGATGATATTTTTTCAGGACTATGGTTGCCTACACAGGGCCCACATAATGGCAATACCAGGTAAATTATTAATGTAGGCAAGGAAATTATCACAAGCCCATATTTCTTGATGAAGAGTTGAAGGAAGTTAATTGTTGCTAAAAGAATAAAAGGTAAAGATATATATAAAATAATCTCGAGTAATAGATGGACTCCTGTGCATGCACATCTGCCTGATTCTAAGTTATGCTACAGAGCTATAGTGATCAAAATGTATGGTGCTGGCACTAACAATAAATCAGTAGAACAGAATGGGGATCAGTATATAATTCTGTTCATCTCCAGAAACCTGGCATTTGACAAAGCCTTTAACATAGGACTTGATAGCCTGCATCTGATAGAGGAGAAAGTAGAAAGTATGTTTGAACTCATTGGCCTAGGAAAAGACTTTCTGAACAGAACCCTGATAACACAGAGAAACAATTGTCAAATGAAACCATACAAATATTAAAAATTTATGTACCATAAACGGTACCATCCTTAGACTGAAGAGGCAGGAAAGAGAATGGGAAACGTATACCTTTTAACAGCTGGTTAGCATCTACAGTGTTCAAAGAATAAAAAGGTTGATCATCAAGGAAACAAGTCAGTCAGTTAAAAGTAGGGTGTGGAACGGAACCAGTGGTTCCTAGGAGATGAAACATGAGATTATTTACCAACTCTGAGTTTCAGTGTTTCTACATGAAGCTTAAAACTGTCTATATTTCTATAAAGAATTAGGTTGAAATTTTGATGTGGGTTTGTCGAATATGCAACAAACTTCTTATACAATGTGTATTTTAACTTAATTATACAGATTACACAAATCTATAAGCATAGGAGGTCTTTTCATCTTGTGGTATCTTCTATTTTTTTCTTCAATATCTTGAACTTTTTATTATACAAGTCTTCAGTCCTTATTTCGATTTACTACAAAGTATTTCTTTTTTAAGCTACTATAACTGGTATTGCTTCCCTTTTTTTCTCAGTATGTTTGCCATTTCTATATATAAAGTTACTAATTTTGTATGTTAATTTGTTTCCTGCAACTTTGCTGAATGTTTTTATCAGTTGTAGAAGTTTCCTGGTGGAGTCTTTAGGGTGTTTTATGTATAAAATCTTATCATCTACAAACAGGGATACTTTGACTTCTTTTTCTCATTGTAGCTTCCTGTTCTTGACTAGGCTTATTGCTTTACCTAAGACTTCAAGCATGATATCAAATATAAATGCAGAGAGCAAGCAAACTTGGATAGTTTCTGATTTTTGTGGAAATGTTGTGAGTTTCTCTCTAATTAGAATGATGTTGGCAGTAGTCTCGTAAGTGACAAAATATTCAAAATAATAATTGTGCCTCCCATACGTTGAGATTGAAGATGTTTTCCATATTTGACAATAAAAAGGAACCATGAAGTACAAAACAAAAAACCAAAAAAACAACCAAAAAAGATATATATAAAGAATCATTTTTCCCTAGTGATGACCTCTGATAGGTTGTCCAATCCCAATGATGTACATACAAGGAACAATAAATGGACTCAATGCACACACACACACACATGCGTGCGCACATGTGTGTGCGTGTGCGTGTGTGTGTATTTGCAACAACAATAATTTTGGGAGAAAAAGTCATGAATTAGAGAGGGAGTGGAAAGGCTACAGGAATAGTTGAAATGAGAGGTAAAAATTATGAAAATGTAGTACTTATGTATGAAATTCTCAAACTATAATGTATTAATAGAAAAAGAACAATATATATATATGTATATATATGTATGTATATGTATATATATATATCTTCCTTGAACAGAACAGAAAATGAAGAAATAAATTCATGCAGCCAAAACCAAAACATTTCTGATGATATTTCAAGAATACTAAATATGAAAAATAAAATCTCTCCAACAGCAGGTTTTAGGAAGAACACAAAGTAAGAATTCACACATGAAAACATTAACTTCAAATGGATTAAAGACATATACACCAGCACCAAAACAGAAAAAAATAAGAATAAATTAGTGTTTTTAAGAGTGTAAGTTACTGAAACACTATAGAATTCAGTATGGAATTTCATTAAGAAAATAAAAAATTAAATTTATCTTATGACCTAGATATCTCTCCAGAATATTTACCCAAAGATTCTAAGTTAGTACATCACAGAAATTCTTACAAATTAATGTTTATTATAACACTATTCACAATGGTTAAGTAATCAATTTAAGCCCAGGTATCTCTCAGTGGATGAGTGGATATAGAAAATGTGGTACAACTTAAGGGTACCAACAGCTGTCTATTTTGACAAACTTTCTGCACAACAGGATGGCCATGCCTAGTACTATAAACATAGTCAGCAACTTGTGAGTGGAGAAGTCATATATCTGAGAGAATAGTCTACTGCCATTTTCCTAAACCAATATAATTTCTCACTATATTCTAAATACTCTTCCTTTTACTTGCATAAGAGAGTAGCTCTCAGTCTTCATCATGAAGCTTTCTGCAACACATAGAGACAACTACAAATATCCACAGTCTTTCAAAAGACAGAGAATGAACATATATGTGGTCAACCCCAACTGATTACAGATATTAAATGCCACCCCTACACCAAGTTTCTGGAAAATCACAGAAAATGGGATAGAAAGTTTCTAAGATCCAGAAAGCCAGGGTATCTGCTGTGAAATGGTGTCCATTTATGACAAGCAAAATTATTCTACTCATTATTCTAATTAATATGGTTTCCTTGACAGTCTCAACACAATAACATTATTGTATATCCCAATGTTGACTGGAGAAATTCCTCATGGACTCACCCCTAGATGAAGAGCCTGTTGAGAGATGGAGAGTCAACCTCCTATAGGAATAAACTCTGACATAGTAATCCCAAATAGTAAGCTCTGAGAAAACACACACACACACACACACACACACACACACACACACGCATACACACATACGAGCCATTCTAAATGACTCAGCAGATTAAATATACATGTGTACATATATATGCATATATATGTAAACATATTCATACAACAATAATAATTACATGGATACTGAATTTCAAAGAGAGTATGGGAGGAGTTGAAAGGGAAAAAGGGAGATTTGGTAATGATGTACTTGCAGTGCTCATGCATAAAATTCTTCAAAATAAAGGCAATTTAAAAATTAATAAACCAAATATTAAACAAACAGTATTTTAATTAAAAACATAAAAACAGGGACTGGAGAGGTAATTCAATAGTTAAGGAGACTGGCTACACTTAAAGAGGACCTGGGTTCTTTCTCATTCCACACGTGGTTACTAATAACTATAAATCCAGTTCCAAGAGATCTCACACCCTCTTCTGTTGGTGCAGCCATGCATGCATACCAAGCAACAATAGAAATATAATAAAACTAAATGATTACCACCATAAGTACCAGGGGAAAGCTACGTGAGAGTGAATTTGACATTAATTTAAAAAATATGACAGTCAGTATAGGCATAAAGTGAAGTAACAGTGTAATATCTACTTCTGTTAATGTTGTGATCAAATAACAGACAAAACATCTTAAATGGTGAATGCTTTGGTTGGACTTATGGGTTCTGGGTTAGAGTTATAAAAGTGAAGGTGAAGGGGCTGGTCATATTAATTTTGTATTAAAGAACCTGAGAAATGGTGGTATTCTGATTGCTTCTTTCTCTTTTTATTAAGTCTGAGATCCTATTCAGCAAATGTTGCCAAATCCACAATCAGATTTTTTCTCATTGATTAATTCATCTAGAAACACTCTCAGAGACATGCTAAGACCTATGTTTCCATGATGATTGTTAATCTCAACAATCTGGCCATCAATATTAAGCATCACAAGCCCAATTATTGTCAACCTGACAGCCCAACACATGACTTTTTAGTCATAACCATGCATTCTTTATAAGCTTGTGTCCATCCCATAATACGAAATGCACCTAGTCCAACCTCAGGAGTCCCTATAGCTTCTGACTGTCTCCAAACTGTTCAAAATGTCAGTCTTCCTAAAGGTTCTCTTAACTGTGAGCTACTATAATATTAAAACCAAATTACATTGTCCCAGTCTAAAACTACCACAAATTGATCATTCCCTTTCCAATGATGGCAATGTAAATGTAGCAAAGGAAGAAATACAAACCAATAGGACAAATACCACATCACATAGATCTATCTCCTGAACACTGGACTCTTGTAGGAGTCCAAAGGGCTCAGATAGCCCCGTTCCTCCAGTTTTGCTGCCTGTAGATACCACCAGTCTCTCTTCTGCCAGCTCCACTGGGTGAATGAATATTTACTCAGTGGCCACCCATGATATTAACTCTCCAACATAATGGGAACTCATTTGCAACATAGACTTCACCTCTACAGCTTTGTGCAATGGTCTTCCAGGGGCTAATTTAATGACTCGGGATCATAGCACAGATGTTCTGATTACAGTCACTCTGGAACTTTGACTTTGGCCTTCACAACCCCCTCAATGCTTCATCATCCATGCCTGTAAACTTAACAGTGGCTGGATGCTGCCTCCAAGCTGTGAAAACTGCAAGCTATAACTTGGCTCCTTTTTACTGCCATTGCCTCTCTCTGGGCTGTATGTTTTGTATGCTACCTCCAAGCTGTTGTTTGATACCTTAAAACTCATTAAACTATGTTCTCCTTTTAGGCAGTTTCTTTACAAAAGAATTCATATTGTTGCAAAATTTAACTTTTAATAGGTGAGATCTAACCTCAAGGACACTCTCTTAATACAGAGTTTGAGGTTTCTCTTTCAGGATTCTGGTGCCTGCTTTCTCAGAACTTTCCATGAATACAATGTTACAATTCCAATCTTCACATTCAAATGGCACATTTCTTTATACCCTGCCCAACTTGCTGCTCTCTGATGCTTTGTACCAGAAAGAGAACAGTAAACACTTGACAGTGCCACTCTATTATCCTGTCTTGAGACTGCCACTGCTGAAGAAATTACTAATGTATTTATTTATTTTTTACATTCAGCCTTACTCATGGTATGAAGTCTTGGAAAGAATACAGATAATCCTTTGACAACATCTAGCATGAGTGATTTCTAGCTCAGTTCCTGATAGAGTATTTACTCCCTTCTGCAACCTCATGAGCCAGAACTTCACAGTCTGCATCTTTCACAATATTCTACTATTTAGACTTCTCACCAAGATGGCCCATAAACTATTTCGTTCATTCTAAGGCTCCTCTATTTGGACATTCCAAATGTTTACACATTCTCCTGAAAACCAAAGGCCTACGAACAGATCCTTTGTGTGTGTACACAAAAGTGCTACAGGAGACCACGTGACATTTCCATTGGTTTTGTAAGGAATCTCCATGTGATTGACAGCTTTCCATTCTCATTGGTATTACATAAGGATTCTCTTTTTTTCCACATCCAGTACTTTCCATTTCCAGTACTTTCTGTGTTTCACATAAATTGCATTCTGACTTTTTTGAGATCAAATCTCAGCACACCTTTGATTTGCATTTTTTAAATGACTGAGGATGTTGCGCACACATTCATATACCTGTTGGACCATTTTACATCATCTGATAGCTGTCTGTTCAGTAGCTTCATCCATTTGTTGATTAGCTTATGGCAGAGAGTTGATGCTTCATTTTCCTATAAATTTTTAATATGTTTTGGAAATATATTTACTCTGGGATGAATATCTGAGAAACTTTTCCATCAGCTACAGGTTGACTCTTGACTCTGTTAAATGTATTCTCCTTTGCATGAGAAAGCTTTTAAATTTCACATGGTTCCATTTGCCAAATCTTACTGTTATTTTCAAAGCTATTTAAAATATTATATATGAATGAGTTTATTTTATATTTTCTTTTATTAGTTTTAAATCTTATCTTAATTTCACACATGTTGTTGGAAGATTCAGTGTAATTCTTTCATGTGTGGGTATATAGTTTCCTTAGTACCAATTTGTTGAACAAGATTTGTTTTTCCTTCAATGTCTATTTTGGAACCTTTGTCAAAATCAGACTACTATAACTATGTGTACTATTTTCTAAGTCCTCTATCATCCTGATAGGTGTGCTGAGTTGTCTCTAGTAGTGTACTCTTTTGTTACTATGGTTCTGCAGGATAATTTGAATCCAGAATTGTATGACTTTTAGTATTGCTACTTTGTTCATTTTCTCTAAATCTTAAGTTTAAGTATTTGAGGTTTCCTAAGTTATGTTGTTATTAGTTAACTAATGTTCTGATTATATTCTGTTCACTATTGTCATATTCTTTATCAAGATGATACCTAATTTTAGCTTTAAAATTTTAAAAGGTAAAATCATTTCCTATGTAAATGATTCTCATTTGGTGCTGTGGGCCTGCCTCAGTCATTTGTAACCCCAGTCATTTGTAGCTGAGGCTGAACACAGGATTGGATGAAGGCCAGAATTGATGATCTTTGGCCTCGTAACTCTCTTAACTGTATTGGGGGCTGGAAGCCGATGGCTTCTGGTAATGTAACATTCTCTTGCTTATTCTCTGGCAGAAAACCACTGGGTTCTTTTATTTTTAACTCTGTGCTTAAATAAGCACTGGGAAAAAAACTGTTCGTGCTTAAATAAGCATTGGGGAAATATGAAAGGGGCTTATTGCTAGTGCTCCTTCTCTGGCGATTAGCTAGAAGCTTCTTACTGGCTTGATCAGAGTCTCAGAGCTCATTTACTCTTCTGAACCAGAGAAGAAAGAAAGGAAAGGAAGAAGTCACTCATACAAAACACACACACACACACACACAGACACACACTCACACACTCACACAAATGGTGAAGCAGAAAATGGCCTCGTTGCTTTTCTTTTTTACTTTCAGACTTTTAAGCATTTAGCCAAATGTTCTCATAGAAGAAAGAATTACCTCATAATAAATTTGTTACATAAAAGCAGATCACAGAAAGGCATCAAATACAAGTTAACGCAAAAGTTTCATATTGTAACCTCATTATAAGTTTCCTACCTCATCACTAAATAAAAGAATCATCTTATTTAAAATCAGAGGTAATTTTATAAAACCTGACTTTTCAAAGCAACATTTTTTACATGGCCTTGCCTTATCATTGTGAACACTTGTAGCTTCATCCTTGATTTGAATGTTTTTCATTGAACACAAATTTTTCCCAAGCCTATATTATATTTCCTTTTAGTATAATATAAACCTATTATTTTCTTATTATTGTACCTTTACTTATATTTTGAGGAATGGACACATTCTATTTTTGAATTCTAACTTTGTTACATCCTTCTAGCACAAAACTAAAACCAGCTCCTAAAGCTTCTTTGTAATATATTTGAATCAAATCAGAAATTTTGATAAAATCATTAATCAATCTAAACAGCATTAATACATGAAAGTTCTATATTATGTTGATCTGCAAGATTCTCTTAATAAGGTGGGCAAATGCCATAATCCTTAGGGTAGGTAATAGTGACAGGAAGGCATGTCACTGCAAGAAGCAATCCTAGAACAAAATCCTTGGACTTGCCTCTCAGAGTTTACCCATCATATGGTGCTAGCCTTAGCCTTTCCTAGGTGGACTCTGACAGTATAAATTGATCTGAAGTATAACGAGATATTTGTCATTTATTTCCTAATATTCTTAATTGTTTCTATTGGAAATAACCAAAGGCATCGAGTACATAAAATACTGTTAACTATTCTACAAAAAAAAAAAAAAAAAAAAGATCAGTTTTCCTATACTCATCACAAAAATAAAAGAATCATCTTATTTAAACATCAAAGGTAATATTTATAAAACCCTGACTTTTATAACGTTATTTGGAAGAGGCAATTCTCAATTGAATCATCTTTTATTAATAATGGCAAGTAGAAGTGGTTTTGGAGACCTGCTGATTTATAATGTCAAATTTTCTACTTTAATTAATACTTCTAGTGTTTATACCTGTATGTGTTAAATATTCATTTTGATACATGTTTTTTAGGTTTTTGTCAAAACATCTGTGTAGCTGTCAATGTATTTCTCCATAATTTCTTCACTGTCTTTTTCTCTTGTCTATTTAGAAAAATGTCATTATTCTACATCTAGACAGGTTATCAATAAAAAGACGGAAAGAGGGAGATTTCCCACTCCTTTGTTTTTAACTAGAAATGCATTTTATACTTTGCCCTCTCATCCCTCTTTTAATTCCCTGCTGCCTCTTCCTCAACTCTGTGCTACATCTATTGCATTCTCCAAACAGCTTCCTGCCTACTCACTCAAGCTGCTCTTTTGCACTGTGTTTTTTTACATCTCTTCAGCCATCTTTCTAGATTGTATATCTGACTAGATCCATTTCCAGGTAACACCCAGAAGTCTGTCTCTTTCTTATGCAGGGTGATGCTACAGCTCAAACAGGGCAGCCACGACTATAAATGACTCCCTTGCCTCTTGCAGCTGCTATTTATTGGATTCTGGCTCTGACAGCCCTCTCTGACTGTTTGTCCTGCATGAGTAGTCTGTCTCTACCTGACTTTAATGATATATGCTGTTGGTAAAATGCTATTCTTTTTCATAAGAAAGCTGGCCTTTGAGGTTTTCTGATTTCCTTCCTCCTTTCTTCCCCACTTCCCCATCTTCTTTATTCATTCTCATCCTCTCTTCCTCCTTTCTTTTAGTGTTTGTGTGCTCACATTGAAAAGCTATGAATATTCTTGTCTGTGTATGAACTTGTGGAAAATAGAGGTCAATCAATCTTATGTGTCTTCTTATTACTTCTCATCTAACTTTTTACACAGAGGTACACTTTTAACCTTGAAATTACCAATTAGCTTACGATGGTGAGAGAAGTCTCCAGGAGCAGCTTCTTTCCACCTCCCATCACTGGGATGACAAGCACACAGTGTAATATCACATATGTGACATGTACGTTGTTACATGTTTCCTGGGGCTGTGAACAAAGGTCTTCATTTTGGCACAGCAAATAAATGCACTGTGTCATCTCTCCAGCCCAGTTTTAGAATTTTGTCCAATTCTGAAAAGCAGATTTCACTACTTTTAGGTACTTATATATCTTATTTTTCTATATGCATTAGTTCATAGCACATGTATTGGTTCAAGAAATACTTCTGAATATGATGAGAAACAATACAAATAAAAAATTTTCTCAGTTTTGTCATGTGTGTGTGTGTGTGTGCATGTATGTGTAGATTAGAATAATTAATAGAAACTAAAAATTCCTGGAAAGGAAGGAGTGAACATGCTCATTATTGGCTCTAAAGATTGCAATTTTGGTTACTAAATTAATGCTCTTTAAAGTATAAATTAATGAAATTCCAAAATTGATAGAAAAAGATGATAAAATCACATGATTCTTCATTGTACGCACTGAATAATATGTCATGTTAGTTTTTCTGTTTTAAGATATCTCAAGACTTAGAAATAAGAGACATAGCGACAATTCTTTCGGGTATATTTATACTTCACTATTATATGTCAAAGATTTTTTTACATAAAAATATGTCAGTAGAAATCAGAAAAAAAAAAAAGGCTGAAAGTAGAAGCTACCTTATCAGAAGATAAAGGTGACTGTTGTCAAGCTTAGCAACCTGAGTTCAATGCCTGGAACGTTGTGGAGGAAGAGATCTGATTCATACCAGTTCTTACCTGACCTTCAAATGCACATTATGGCATGTATGTATCCCCCTACAGGCACAGAAAATAGAATTTAAAAATATATAGCAGTATTGAATGTAGTTATAGAGGACCAGTGTTTAATTATCTCAAATCATATAAATGAATAAATAATGCTACCCAAAAGATCTTATTTTAAGATACGGTATTTCTTAATTTTGGTCCATAAAATTCAGGGATTTGGGGGATTTACTGTATAAAACATGGATTAAAACAAAAGACTTCAGTGGTCTTTTATCAACATCAACAGTTTCTTACAATGAAATGACACAAATGAAAAATCACTGGCCAGTATTAACTCAAAGTATTCGTTGACTGTTACATGTTAGATACTATCCACACTTATCAAAACAATACAATTTAAAAACTAGCAGATTTTATTTATATACATAACTAAAATGTACTTTAATAAATTCAAATTTGACATTTTAAAGCAATTATGACCAATCAGGCAAGACCAATTTAATTTTCATATGTTCCTCTCCTGCTTTCTTGATTATCATGGACAATATCTCTATGTGATATTACCTGAATCTCCATTAAAGGTGAGATTCTGAGGAAAAAAAGGTTCAGTAATTATACGAGTTGAATGCCTAGGGATTAAAAATAAAGAACAGAAAACATGTTTTTTGTCATCTTTCATTTTATATCTCAGTCTAGATTAAATCTTCTGTTCACAAGACTCCATATCTGGAGTGCACTGAGCTCTGGTAGCCTAATGATCAGAAGTCTATTGATGAAACAAAATGTAAGTATAGAAATCATGGGGGGGAGAAGCGATACGGGATGAGGAACAGTCAGAGGGTAGATCAAGAGGAGAGATAAAGACTGGACTGTGAAAAAAAGATTAAAGAATAAAAATGAAAGGAAGAAAGAAGGAAAGAAAGAGAGAGAGAAAGGGAGAGAGAAAGAAAGGAAGGAAGGGGGAGGGAGAGAGAGAGAAAGACAAGAGAGAGAGAGAGAGAGAGAGAGAGAGAGAGGTGAGCAAGCCATAAGGAGCAAGCCAGTAAGAAGCATTCCTCCATGGCCCCTTTCTCAGTTCCTAACTTCAGTTCTGGCCTCAGTTCCTACTTCAGGCTGCTATGTAGAGTTCCTCCTGCCTTGGCTTCCTTCAAAGGACTGTGACTTGGAATATGTAAGACAAATAAATTATTTCCTTCCTAAATTAATAAAAAGAAATCATATGTTTTGTATGTAGATTATTGGTGTAGAAATAAACAAGAACCAAGTTGCATTTGAAGACACATAGCTACAATCCCAGCACCAAAATGGCTGAAATAGATGGATCCAAGTCTGAGGGCAGCCTGGATTACCTTGTGAGCACTAGATCAGACAGGGCCACATCCAGAGACCTTGTAAATAAATTTAAATGAAAACTCTTTTTCATTTAAATTTAAATGAACAGAGACATTTAAATATATTTAGAATTCATTTTTGAGGTAAAGTGTTTGGAAAGTCAAACATAATGTATTATCAGTTTCTTTGAACATTGGGATCACTTAGTATAGCTTTGTCCCTCATCTCTTTAATAGTGCAGTAGTTAAAAAGCTGCGGCATCAGATTACATTGGAGAAGCATTCTTGCAGTGTGAGAATACAAAGACCTGCAATTACTGCAAGTATAATAGGAAAAATGTCTGCTCACCTTTTGTTACTCAGCTGATTTTATGTGTCGTCTGATCTTGGCAACTCATCATAAATGTTCTAGTTTCCGTAGTGGGGATGATTGAAGGATGGAAAGGACGGTATAGATTGACCCACAAGGTTAAGTAAAAATGATCTACACTGTCCCTAGTAAACTTGTAAACAGCATATTCACATTTCCCAGGGAAAACAGCCAATTTACAAACTTCATATTCATTTCACAAGAGCTTTCCAGAATGTCTGTTGTGTAGAAGTTTTCTTCCTATACATGAACTACATCATTCAAAATATTTATTCTAAAGAGCAAAGATTTTAGCAATAGAAAAGCAAAGTAAATACTGTATTTGACTTGTATTCTAATCCTTTCAATATTATGTATTTGCACAATATTATGTATTATGAATGGAGACTAGATAAAGACATCTGGCGAAGACAAATAGATTAGTTTCTTTTTAATCTTTCATCTTCAGAGAACTTAATAACACAAGAAACCCAATGATTTTTTATACACTGTAATGTAGCTTCATTTAGCAGGTTATCATGGCTGGGAATAAACTTGTAGTTGCCTTATGACCTTTTGCTGAGAAAGGGGGACGCCATGAAATTGGTCTACAGTATGATAATGAATTGATTAGCCCATGAAATCCAGATTTCTGATGCCCTAAGGCATCTTTAGAAGCCAAACAGGAAGGGATAGCTTTCAAAAAGATAAAAGGAAACATTTAATTGTTTATCTAATGTAGTTAATTTTTGAAGCAAGAGTGGACGTTAGATTATGGTTATCATTTATGTAGTATAATCATTAAAATGGAAAGAGGATGAATTCTGACATAAATGAGTAAACAGAAAAGTATGACTAGAATTTAACTTGTTTTTGTTGAAGGTACTCTCCATAGGAAAATAATGCCATTCTTAAGGCATGCCGCATTTAATTCCAATGGAATTTAGTTTTAATACACACCATGGTAACATTCGATTTACCAGGATTTTACTCAGCTTCACAGTACTTTGCCAAAAGGAAAAATACTCAGCATCCGTTTCACAGAATAATCTGGTTACAACTGTTTTGCTAAGAAAACACTGATTGATAAAGGAGATAAAATAGTGGGACAGAAAAAAAAGCAGATTTACAAAATTGTCGCTTTGGGGAAAAAATTTACAGCATGAGTGAAATTCTTGTTTCATTTATGTAACAAAAACATTCATAAAGCTTTCTCAGATAAAATGGCAAGGCAAAAACATTGTTTTCCCTCTAAAAGCCTACTAGGGATGTCAGGATAAATTGCTGTCATTTTTATAGCCAACTCCATGACTTCTGATGATGACGTAAGTATTCTCATTTGTTCTTTTTCCCTATGCTTAAGGGAAAATTAATCACAGCTCATTTAGGTGATTAGAATCTCAGTTGCTTCCTGGAGCTTTTCCCTCATTGTGTTCTGTAAATGTATAAGCTATTAGGAAGTATTTATTTTTGATTGCAAGTATAGAGCTCATGCGGTATAATGTAACAATGAATGCATCAGAACAAAGATGCCAGGGTGCTAATCCTGGTTCTGCTTACTCCTTAGGGGATCCTGCTGTTGGCCGGCTTCACCTGCAGGACTTAGACACAGAGACACCTTGGGGGACAGTAAAGGGAGCTTGGGACAAATCTGTAAGGAACAAGTTCCTAGAGAGCTCCAAATAGAGAATTGTCTGTGAAACTACACTTGTTCAATATTTCCCTTTTAGAAGGAAACACATGAACACTGCAAATGTGTTTTTATGAATGTCTGCAATTTCTTTCTAAATCATCTGTGGGAAGTGGAAGTTAATACAAGTACTATTTTAATTTTTAGAGGAGAAAATGGAATCTCAAAATGAAATTGGCAAGTCAAGTGACTACCCTGTGATGGACCTTAATTTTGTGTCCCAGACTCTGAAAGCATTACAGAAATCCAGGTGTTGTTTTTATCATTCGTAAGAACTTGCTAATGAATTGATTTATATAACATGCTCAGTACTAGCCAATGAATAATGAAATACTACCAAGTAATACATACGTCAAACACACAAATATTCCATATAATACAGGGAAAGAATATTAAGCAATTGGAATTTTTCAGTTAATCATCATAAGACATTGGAATATTTAATAATTAATGACTCTAACAAAAACCAAGTATTTCCAGAAATTATCTTTCAAAGTCACATTTCCTATGAGTGGTTTAAAAGGAAGAGAATAGATGATGTTTGTCAAAACTATTTACCCTTGTTTATGGAAGAATTGGTCTCTGATATTTAGTCAAATCATTTAAGAAACAACTTTTCAAGTGTGTGACAATATATCCCTAGATAGGTCATAGATAAGAGTCTAAAAGGTTTTGTTTGTTTTAAAATGTAGCTCTTGAGAGCAGCTTAGGGACTAAGAATAACACTGTTTTTGAATTATGTCTGTAGTTCTCAGACATGTTTTAAATCATTTTAAAAATTATTGACAAGGGTGAAAGAAGAAGCTAACAGTAAAGCCCACGCAGCTTAGGCAAACATGAGTCGGGATCCTAGTGCCTAGGTTTGTCGGCTCATAACCACCTACATGTACAGTTTTAGCTGGTCAAACACCTCTGGTCCCCAGGGGCCCCTGACTCACATGCACATAAATTTTAAAAAGAAACAAGATGATAGAAATGTGGAAATAATGAAAAAGTAATTACTAATAAAGTTATTATAGAATAATAAGCTTGTTATCATAAATGACAACTTAACATCAAACATAATTTTTCAACATATCATACACATCACCACTAATTCAAGCTAAATTAAATTTACTGTCAAAATCACTAATAAGCATTAGTTTTTCAAGTGATTTTTTTTTTCTATAGGACATATTTCAGAAGAGTGAAAATATTTTTCCTTGGCCTTCTCATAAGTTCAGGGCTTAGACTTCTATAACAAGTAGATTAATAAGAAAAAAGTGTGGAGATGCATTTGATATATGTGACTTAGAAAACTACATAAGGGAATGAAGACCTAGAGAAACAGATACAGGTTTTGTATTTCTGCAAAATGAAGAAGTGGGCAACACTTTGTGAACAAATAAATGTGTATTTTCTGATGGGGATAAATTTGAAGAAATACTCAGGATCTGTTTGTTCCAAGTCTTCTCTGTGATCCTTTGTCTTTGGAGAAAATGTCTTTTTCCTCTGAGCCTAGCAGGGCACCTCTCATGGAAGAGTCTTCTGAGCCATTATAGCAAAGAGAAGCTGGGGGTGGGAGTGATAGATTTGGAGCTCAGAGGGACTTTCTGCTGCAATGATCACATTTTTTCACATTAAACTATGCAGTAGGCCAAGATTTCACGACTCAGGGCAACTAACATATTTCAAACTATTTCAGATACTAATATAAATAATAGAATTTTTTCCCCAGATCATTCGACTTCTATACCTTCTTTTATATCTAGAGCTAATCTTCTCAAGGGAGTTTGTTAATGCTTTTAATTTTTCAGACATTTAAATATCAAAGACAGGCTACTCTGTCTTTAAACTATGACATCTAAATTACATCACGTAAGATAGACGGTATTTTAATTTGTGAGGTTTATCAATATATGATCACTTTTACTTTTCTTATGAAAATGTTGATTTGATATACAATATGTTGAGAAAATCTTACGCTTATCTTATATGTTGTTTTCTATGGCTAGGCTTGGATGGAAAACCAGAGAGAATAATAATAGGCTACATTAGGGATTTGATGTTATCTTTGATTTCAAAGCAAAGAATTGAAGTGGTAAACATAAAATAACCCACTTGGCTACACTTGCAAGGTCAATTCACATGCGAGCATGTGACCACTGTCTTAGAGGCTCTTGTCTTTCAAAGCATGTTTTGCTTTGCCCCCAGGGCTATTCACTGTCTCAATGTGTTTAATATTTTTTGCTTTGAATTTTCATTTCACATGAAGACTGGCAGGACCATTGGGAGGGCACTGAGAGAAGTGTGTCTCTCCTGGGCATGATTCTAACGTTTCTATTTTTCAGACACAATCCTCAGTTTGCTCTCTTCCACATTCTTGCCAGCATTGCTTTTCAGTTGTTTTATTCATCCTAACTCTTCTGACTGGGGTGAGATTTACATCTCAAAGTAGTTTGAATTTGTATTTCCTAATCGCTGAGGCTGATAAACACTTTTGTGAAAATTATCTTTCTCTTGAACAGTGTTCCCAGTTATCAATTTCAGGAGCTCTTGAAAATTTTGGAGTTGCTTTTGCTACTTGGAAATGATATTCTTTTTAAAAAATATTTTCCTTTTATTGAAAAAAGCCATCCCATATATTATATTTGGATTATATATTATATTTGGTTTCTCCTCCTTTCATTCCTCCCAGTTCCTACCTACTTTCTCTCCCATCTGGGTCCACCCTTTTCTGTCTCCCATTAGTGATAAAATAGGCTTCTCATATATAATAGTAAAATAAAGTAAGATAAAGTTTTAAAAAAAGACTAACACATTGGAATAAGAAAAAACCAAAAACCAAAACCTCCAAAACCAAAGGGAAAAGAACCAAAGAACCAGGGTTCTCTGTTCAATCTTCAGGTATATAATACATGTGTAAATATAATTATATATATATATATAAAGTTTACAAATTCTAAAAAGCCCTGACAAGACATAATGAGATAAGAAACCACCAAGGATGCCTTTGGTTACTTTTCTGTTGTCCACCTATTGCTAGGACTAGACATGAAGGGACCCATGACTCCAGCTGCATATGTAGCAGAGGATGGCCTTGTCGGGCATCAGTGAGAAAAGAGGTCTTGGTCCTGTGAAGGCTCGATGCCACAGAGTAGGGTAATTTGAGGGTGGGGAGGTGGGAGTGGGTCGGTAGGTGGAGGAGCACCCTTGTAGAAGCAGGGGGAGGAGGATGGGATGGGGGCATCTGGGGTGGGGGAAATCTGGAAAGGGAAATAACATTTGAAATGTAAATAAAGAAAATATCCAAAAAAAAAAAAAGAATTTTACATGCTAAGAGGGTGCCTTGTAGATAATATGAATGTTATTTAAGGTGACAACTTTAAAAACTTCTGTTCACATTAGCAGTGCACACCAGTTTCTAACTATAACTCAGTAGCAGTGATCAACATTCTTCTACTGCTTCTCTCTGTCCCGAGACTCTGGTCTACTGTTAAATTTCTGGGGAAAAAATGTACTTTGTTTATCCAGTGAGACTATCTTGGAGGAAAACTAAATTTTCATTTGTAAGTGGTTATTAATTGGAATTGACGACTGGGTTGGGGACTGAGGAATGTGTCTACTTCTCCATTTGGCTCTCAGACTCCATCTGATGCAGACCCGTAAAGGCTCTGTGCATGCTGCCCTGGTCTCTGTGGATTCAGATGTGTCTAGATCCTGAAGATTTGGTGCTCTCTTCCATCCCTCTGGTTCTTACACTCTTCCTGACTCTGCTTCCACAGTGTTCCCAAGCCAAGGGATGAGGGCATTTGATGGATCTATCCTATTTAAGGCTCTGTGTTATAAGGTCTCTCACTCTCTGCATACTCTGGCTGTGGATCTTTTGTTCTGGTCATCTGCATGAGGAAGCTTTCTTGATGACAGCTGAGCAAGGAACTAATCTATTGGTATAGAAGAATATCTTTAGGAGTCATTTTATTGCTACATAGTATTTTAGAAAAATAGAATTTGGTTTTACCCTATGTCTCTGGGATATCTAGTCTCAGCTTCCTGGTCACTCAAGCAGTGTTGGGAATAGGTTCCATCTCTTGGAGTGGGCTTAAGTCAAATCAGATATTGGTTGGTTAGCCCCACAAAGTTTGGACCATCACTGTATTAGCACATCTTACAGGCAGGACACCATTGTAGATCGAAGAGTTTTAGTTGCTTTGATGTTTGTATTCTTTTGGTAGCATGCAGAGTACCTTCCTGTACAAAAGATGCTAACGTGGGCGTGAGAGCTCAATGATTTCAAAAGCTGCTCTCTGTGCACTAGCACTTAGACAAGAGATAAGTTTAAGGATCATGGAATTTCAGGATCTTACACATTACTTCATATCTTCTAGCTTTATACATCTCTTTAAACTTATATTTTATCACTTATTAAGTACAATCAATACAAGGAACACTAACTCAAAATTCATTAGCTTGACTTGCTAATGAGTGAGACATCCTAAAGTAATACTCTGACATTGCTCCTGGGAACAAGAAGGCAAAATATCCATCAGAGCATCAAATGTTATTTAAATAACACCCTTAAGTCCTAAGAAGATATTAATTGTGTCAACCAAGAACATGGTGCTAGAATTAGCAGTATATAATTTTGTTCAATTTAAAGTAAACACATTAAGGTGTTTTTCTCATATCCCTGGGTGATGGAGCATAAAATGAAATGCTTTTCTAAAGCAAATACTTAACAGAAATGAATATTACAAAGGAGGTCATTCAAAATGAAATTTCCTAATTTATTATTGTTTGAGATGCAATGTATATGTCCACATGATACCCAAAACAAATAATCTGGCACAGAATAAAACAGGTGCAAGGGCAAAATATAAAATATGATAAATATGTAGTGGCATATAATATATAAAAATTGTGCAGGGATCCTTTTATTTCTTCATGTGGAATGCTCACTGTACACATTTTTGTTTTTCAACTGGTGATATTTTCTTTTCAATGATCAGATTAAACATTCATATTGTAGAAAGATTTGGAGTACTGCAATCAAGCACCTTCTGCCCAATTTACTCTGTCAAAAGGTTTACATATCTTTATTAATTTTTCCTAAAAGGTTGCATTTCTGCAATTATTTGAACTCTTCTCTCTTATCAAACTCTTTCATTTCAGTCACAGCAAAATAATACAGTAAAATCAGTGTAAGCAGCCTGACATACTCGGGTGCAATAGTTGTACCTTAAAGCTATCTTTGTTATGCTCAACCTGGAAGTACCAACGTACCTAACAATATAAGACCCAAAACGCTTGGATAAATGTTTACATTTAAAAGTTCAGAATGTGTGTTCAAATGACCAATCAAGTTCAAGTACATTATAAGTACTTCACAATGTGTCTTCCGTTTTGTTTTGTTTGTAAGAAATTATAAAAACAATAAATAATGCATGCAAGTAAATAGTATTGGGACTTCTATGATCAAATGCTGCTACTCTTTTCTAGAGACTCACTAGCTCTCTATTAAGCAACTAATTGATGAAATGGAAATCATGAGTCCTTTCAAGTTACACTCGTTTAATCTTCCAACTACTAATGGGAATCAATGTTTATTATAATATAATCAAAAGGCACTATGGGTTATTGAGTTATTCTGCACTGTATCAGTATTACACTCAAGAAAGTCATCAAAATTTGTGATCATCCAGAGTCTTCCCAGAGCAATCCATCTTGCATATCAGTATTTAGTTTTATAGTATGCACTGTTGCTTGGGAGTTTTTTCATGTATAACCTTCTATGAAAGGGAGCTTGAAAATTAATCGTGTCATTTTTTTTTCCTCAGAAAAAGAGAGAAGCGTGTGTGTTTGTGTGCGTGTGCATGTGTGTGTGTGTGTATGTGAGAGAGAGAGAAATTCATTTTCTCAGTAATCATTAATTGCATGTAGTTCCTTTTATTTATTTTATTTTTTATTGGTTATTTTATTTATTTACATTCCAAATGTTGTCCCCCTTCCAGGTTTCCCCTCCGAAATCCCCTATCCCTTCTGGCCTCCCCCTGCCTCTATTAAGGTGCTCCCCCACCCACCTACTCCTGCCTCCTTGCCCTAGCAAACCCCTATGCTGGGGTATTGTGTCTCCACAGGATCAAGGGCCTCTCTTCTCCCACTGATGCCAGACAAGACCATCCTTTGCTACACATGCAGCTGAAGCCATGGGTACCCTACATGTGTACTCTATGGCTGGTGGTTTAGTCCCTAAGAGCTCTGGGCATCTGGTTAATTGATTTTGTTCTTCCTATGGGGTTATAATTCCCTTCAGATCCTTCAGCCCTTCCCTTAACTCTTCCCTTGAGGTCCCTGTGCTCAGTCTAATGGTTGGCTGTGGTAGCTCTTTTTTAAAGAGCTAAGAGAATTCTTTCATATATTGGTATTGTCGTTATTAGCACCTGTTTAAGCAACCATATTGTTGAGACTTCCTGGATGCCACATCCTTGTCACATAAGAAGATACTTCTCAGAGATGTCCTATCCTAGTCCTTTGACTCTTTCAAGCTTTCTCCACCTCTTCCACAATATTACCTAAGCATTAGATATAGGAGTTTGTTTGCGGATGCAATTTGGGTTGGTCAGCCTATAGTCAGTTGAACTGTGCATTTTGATTTGCTGTGGCTTTGTGTAATGGTTTCAATCTATCAAGAAAACAAACAGCCTAATTTTCAAAATAGAATATAGATCTGAACAAATAGTTCTCAAGAGAAGAAACAGAAAAAACGGTAGAAAATGTTTCAAATCAGAATGGCTAAGATCATCAAAATGGTTGACAAAATATCATAGCCATGATGCAGGGCAGCCGTCTTCACTGCCCTGGCCATAGCTCACAAAGATGTCCCACATGGCGGACACCCAGGCTTTTGTTAGACAGTCTATAGATCTTGAGGAGGTATTGTTACCCCAATGGTTATAACTACACTCAAACTATAAATGTGCATATACCTATCTATCTATATCAAATAAAGGACAGACAGACAGAGAAATATCAATTGCCTTTATAGATAGATAGATATCTCTCCATTTTTATCAGAGAAATTTTATCTTGGATTAGATGGCAAATAATAGAAAGTTTGTCAACTGGCCAATGTACAAAGTATAAGAGAATGGGAAATGCTTGGCCCTAAATGCAACATCTGTATCATACTCCATTACCAAAGATTTAAAAATCTTCAAGGAAGAAGGTCTGGAAACAATGTGTTAGAGGCAGTGAACATTTGAAGAAAACCATAATTACTAGATAAAAGACACTTGCACATATGAACTTGAAGCAGTAGACATCATGCAAAAATCCTGTACAAGCACAAGCCAGACAAGTTCTCAACCTAAAGTGGAGGAAATGGTGTGAAGTTATAGCACTAGCTGAGAAGCTATTGGCATTTGATCTTGTCTTTTGGGAGGCAGAGTAATTATCTATAATGATGTGACACCTGATAGGTAGACTACAGTCCAAGTCAAACTTGTACCTAATGGTACTCACAGACTAGACTCCATGAACTTAAAAAATGAAAGGGAAGAAAATGATAATTTATAATTTGGTGAGTATGGAGGTAGGGGATCTAGGAGGAATTAGGAAGTGAATTTGATCAAAACATTCATGCAATTCTCATAGAATTAATGAAAATAAATAGTTAAAATAATAGTAATTAAAATCAGAAAATAACAGTAATTTGAATAGATAGAATACATCTTAAAAATTAAAATTACCAAACTTGTTTGAAGAAACATTTGAGCCAGTACATTAATAATTAAATAGAATTAGTTAAACTTTTCCTCTAACTAAAGTAAGGCATGAGGTGATTATATAAGAATTTTTAAATTATTTATGTTATTTCACAATGTACTAGAAACATTAAACAGTGATATATGACAAGGGTAAAAAGGTCTTGTTTCTGAAAAAAAAAAAAAAGGTATTATTAACATAAACGATTCAAATCTTTTAAAACCAGTAAGAAAGAAAACACTAATGGCTGTGCATTAGAATAATTGGAAATTCAATGGAAATTTATAATACCATTAAACATTTATAAAACATGTCTTAAATGTCCAAATTATTATGAAAGCTATGAACATGGAAGAACTATAACAGGAGATTTAATTATGTCGATCTTGTAAATAATACAATTAAAGAAAGTCTAAATAATAAAAAAACACATCTCTGATATAACTATTTAGTATAGTAATATGCTTATTGTTTCCTGGTTATTCTGTACATTCACTGTATATAATTTTTAAATTTTCCTTCCTCAAAGCCAGGGTACATATGAAGAGCTAAATGCATGTTTGAGTGAGGCATGCTTTAAAGAATTATTATAATAGCCTAGGAAATAATAATTACAGTTACAGACTGTCAGTAAAAAGACAGTCTGTAAACATGTAAAACGACTTTTCATGCAGCAAAATATAGACCATTCAGCGATTTTCAAAGCCATGGTCATCTATTCGTGAAAATACTTAGATAACAAATATAATAAATATAAGTTCTTGAGAAATCAAACTATAAAATGACAAATGTTTTATGCAATCAATACTTTAGAATTACTATTTTCATCTTTATTCATATTTTTATATATTGATATACTTTATCTCTGTCCTATCTGTGCATGTATGCAGTATCAAAGGCAGATGAATCAAGTAGGAGTCATAAACTTGGTATACTGTAGGGCAGACTTGGATTTAATCTCTTGTGGCCAGAATTTCTCTACTTGAAAAACCAAATGTAGGGTAATTTGAGGGCAACGAGGCTGGAGAGAATGGATGGGTGGGTGAACACCCTTATAGAAGCAGGGGGAGGGGAAATGGATAGGGGTTCCCAGGGTGGGATTGGGAAAGCGGATAACACCTGAAATGTAAATAAAGGAAATATCCAACAAAAAATAAATTTAAAAAAATAAAAATTTAAGAAATCTGATTCGTAGGTTAATGGAGCTGATAGTAAAGGGTCAAACATTTCAGTCCATTTAGGATACAATCAATCAAAACTTTGCTTTTTGTCATTATAATTTCTACAGTTAGCATAGTCTGTAGCTCTTAGTAGGCATTTTTTTTTTTGAATTGAATTCAGTGACAACTTCTTGTTTCAGTGAATTTAGTAGTTACAGGCTGTAGAAGACATTTCCTCTAAGAGAAAAGAGATTGGTATTTTTATCTTTTTGTCTTTTATGACTTTAGATAAATAATGTGTTGACCCAGTTAAATATATTTTATATTGTGCATACATATATTAGCATTTATTAAAATGTTCATCAACTTCAAGATCTATTTTACACAAAAAATAGTAGATAAAATTTTAAATAATTTCAAAATGTGTACAGATTGTGAAGAAAATTTTAAGAACTTGGTAAGCTCCAGGAAAATGTGAAACTGTGATGCATTTCTGTTTAGACAATCTCTTCGTGTATTTTATGTTCTTACTTCATATTCTTGTTGCCTTGGACCTTATTAAAACTGTGCTACACTTACTGCATTAAAGTACTCTCAGCCACTTAAAACACTACTTACATACATTAATTAATTTGGCATCTAATGACCCAAAGACTCAATTATCTAGCACAGTTCATACTTTGCATCTTCCATTTGGATCTGTGGGGGAAAAACTGCAAGTGTGGGAATGCTTTGAAGCACTTAAAAACTTGAACCAATTTCATCTGAAAAGTGAATAAAATCTTAATTGTTTTTTAGGCAAACTCTTTCTAAAAAGAATGCAGTGATTAACCCCTGAGTTTAAGAATGGGTCAAAGAACATGGGTGCCTTAGCTCAGTTTTGTTTCCAACAGCTTTCAATGCATATAAATCATTTTTTTCATTATTTCAAGCCTTAACAAACTTATTTTACATATCACCATGCAAATACCCATCATTACATGTCTTCATATTTGAAGTAAACATCCAAATATGTGTAGCGCAAAAAAGCTTTAAAAATTCTATATCTTAAAAATCTATAATAATGAAGGTCTATGACATAAACGAATTGAAAAAATAGCCATCAAAGGAGTTTGGGGCTTTTTTCAGTGAGACAAAGGCTCCTGCCTGATATTAATGAGTTGAACATGGCAGCAGAGTGCCGAATCCCTCCAAGCCAACATGTGGATATGTAACCCCAGAATTTAGGACAACAGAAATATATCCTTTTAACAGCCCACCTTAGAATTCAATCAGCAAATGCAAAATGTGATGGATTTGATAGTTTGGTATTCTATTTTATTTTGTTTCATTTTGTTTTGTTTCTTTCAGTTTGTGGCTTTCAGTTCATGGCTTGTGAGAACTGAAAAGCATACATCAGCTTCCATAAGCGTCCTGTTCTCCCAAGTGGTGGAACTATGAAAGTCTCAGAACCATGTTAGTCTTCTCTTCAGTGGGTGGCAACTGAATGAAAGATTTCTTAATTCAGTGAAAAGAGTGGGTTGTTTTTCTCTTCTCAATTTCTCATCAGGAAAACACCAGCAACTGTAGTGATTTCTGAGTGCCTTTAACTGGAGTCTCTGAGGCTTCTTTGCTTCTTTGGCTAAAACATCTGCAGCACATACTTTGCCTCCTCCACCCCTTCAATCTTGCCACACCTCTGCCAGCCATTCTTTCCTTAACAACGGTTCTTCAACATGTCCTATTGCTGTTGATCACACACGCATGCACGCGAGAGCACACGCTTGCGAGCACACACACACACACACACACACACACACACACACACACACACACACACACAGTTTTAAACGTAGTTTAAAAGGGGCAGCCTGGGCTCGGCTAACTCTCCAAACATTTTTGTCTTTTTTTCCTTACTCCTGTATTAGCATGATTTAAGGGGAAAAGCCTTACCTTATTTCTACAAAATACTTAATGCCCCAAACATCTTCTTCCTTCTGTGCCTTTGGCCTTTTGCATCAGATCTCTTTATTTTCCAACTATTTATTATTTTTATATATTCTGACAGATTTCTCAATCTCAGTTCAAATGCCTTTCTTTTTTATTTTTAAATTTTGTTTTATTGTTATTGGAATATTTAATAGATGAATGAAATAAATTGTTATTCAACCCACCTCTGACTCTGTCCCTTCCAACTCCTCCCACACTTCACTCAGCACTTTTCCTTCCCAGCATGCCATTCTTCCCTGCGGCATCCCATATCAAATTCTGACATCATGTATACAAATACCACTAATAAAGCAACTTCATACTAATAATGTAATAAATTATGATAATTACAATAAATTATGTTATAATAATAAGTATATCAAATTCCTTTTATTGGCTCATGATGCTGGCTTCATCCTTCATTTTACGTAGTGGCACAAACCTTTTTTGTTTTGTAATTTTTAATTCATTTATTAGATACTATTAGAAAGGGCCATTTTGATTATATGAAATTTTGAATCAATATTAGACAAATATATATGTTTTTATCTTTTTTTAATTCTTTAATCTTTTATTACAGTCCAGGCATTCACACCCTCCAGATCCACTCTCTGACGTTTCCTCATCACGTTCCTCTTCCCCTATCTCTAAGAGGATGTCCTCCTGACTCCCCTACCCTACATGACCTCCCCACACCCTGGGGCCTCAAGCCTCTGGAGAGTTAGGTGTGTCTCTTCTCACTGAGGCCAGACCAGGCAGTCCTCTGGTGCATTTGAGTGGCACAAATCTTCATGAGAGTCTTTTTACCTTCAAGTAATTATCTTCCTGGTGGTGGTGGGCACATAAATTTCTTCTGCATTATTCATGGTTCTTAATCAGTATATGGTATGTAATAGAGGAAAATAAATTTTGTGAATGAGTTTAAAATTAACGACTTAACTGACTAAACTATTTCACAAATTGGTAATAAGTAATCTTAAAAGGTTTTAAACTCTTCTAAATTAGAGATCCATGAAAATATAACAGGAACATTGATTTGTTTCTTTTCAAAGCACATGAATTTTATATCCATATTTTTATAGAAATTCAAATTTGAGTACATTTCATGTAATTTTAATTTCACAGAAAATCAAATTATTAATTATTGTGGAACTATTACTTACAAATTTTTAACAGCTAGTGGTGGTTTTCTTTGCATATATAGAAGCTCAAATACCCAGATAGGCAGATCTACATGATACTGAGTAGTGTTCTCCACTCACACACATATGTACTCTTGCTTTCTAAAACAGCTCTTTGATTAAATGGTCTTTTCATGCTTTTTGTTCCTTGTATAGGACATTATAATGAGGAACCTGAGAAAATTTGCAGCACTCCATCAGATTATTTTTGTTAATATTTGAAATTTAATCTCCAAGTTGTAAGAAAATATTATTTGGGTTGTTTATTTTTATTTCTATGAATTTTAATTTCAAAGGCATTTTTTTCTAGTAGTAGAATAATATCAAGGAATTATCAACCTAATAGCATAGAAACTACCTTGCTACAGAAGGGCAAATTATTCCATCTGTTGTTTATGTGTACATAGACTACAGCCTTCAATATACTCTTGAGTTACTCTAGTTTTTAATAAAATGTTTTGAAGCAAAGGCCTCTCAGATGGTGTTTAAAAGATCTAAAATACACTTGACAGGGTGGTATCCTACTTTTTTTCTGCTGTGTTCAGATAGTACCAAAGAAACCTATAGATGACAGAGTCTGTTGAGGAAGTTACAATTTCAGAGGGTGATCCCTTGACCATCATGGTGAGCAGAATGAGAACAGATATGGTACTAGAGCAGTAACTAAAAGCTTACGTGTCGATTCACGATATAAGGCAGAGAGAGCTAATTGGAAATGGTGTCAGATTTTGCAACCCTATTTTGCAACCCAAAACGTCCATTCCTAGTCTCTCATCTCCTCCAACAAGGCCACAACTGTTAGACTTCCGGAGCACAGCTTAGAACAGACAACACCAGACTAAAGTGGGGGTGTTTATGCAGGAGATAGGGCAAAGGTGGGGAGAGAAACGGGAGAAGATAGCGGGGAGGAGGGGGGGTAGGGGCGGGCCATGACCATGTGGAGAGAGGGGGAAGGGAAGGGAGAGAGGGTAGAGAGAGAAGCTACTGGCAAGGGAGTAAGAGAGCAAGAGAGAGAGGGAGGGGCAAGCAGCCCCTTTTATAGTGGCAGGCCTACCTGGCTATTGCCAGGTAACTGTGGGGCGGAGCATACTTGGGTTTTGCCAGATAACTGTGGAGGTGGAGTTTAGACAGAATACTAACAACTCCTGATTCTTTCCAAATAGTTCCATCAACTGGGGACCAAGCATTCATATGAACTATGAGGGCTATTCTCATTCAAACCACCACAGGTTAGAATGGAGGGTGAGGAGGGTCTGGAAGGAGTTGGAGAAAAGTGATTGATTTTACGAAGTTCTCAAAGAATAAATTATAATTCTATTTTTAAAATTCAACTTGAAAACAGTACCTCACCTCTATTAAAATCAATCAATCAATCATGTCCAATTTTGCCACATTTTTCTACATCTAATGTTGTGAGTATTTTCTACTATGTAACAACTGTGACAGAAGAAATCAGCGCTGCCATATAAGTAACATTAAATGTGCTGGAGATTGAAAACTGTGGTCATGCTTCAGTTAAATTTGCTTCCCCACAAACATAGTTATAAATTAAAGATGGATATAAGTTCTTACAAAATGTTTATTTTTAAGCACTGTATGTACCTGTGAAGAAAACAAAGTTATTTCTTAGGCAGTTCTTCTTCATAGAAGAGAAAGTTATACTTTGGCCAATCTGTACACAGATTACAATGAAATAGTACATTATTTTATATCATTAAGAGTTTAAGAAGTATAAGTTTGCTTATTGCTCAAAATAAAATATCAATCGAAATGCTCAAATTAAAATATCAGTGTAAATGGAGGGTTTTTTTTTTTAATATTTCAAGGCAATACATTAAAAGTATTTCTCTTCATTGCCTTTAAGAAATACGGTGAGAATGTGAAGCATTTATAAGTGAGTAAAGTTACATAAAGTTCAAAAAAGATAAGAAATCTTTTAGTTGAAAAATAAGCATTCTAGTATTGATGTGATAATTAAGTTTTAAATGCTTTTAAACTAATTTTAATGTATATAATGCTTAAATGATTGATAATTCCGAGAATTTATAATTATACAGTCTACTAAAGTAATACATATTTCTAATTCTAATGCATTTATAATGTGCTTCTATTAAATTATACTTACTGTTTGAAATGATTTTGTAATGATTACATGTCTTTTGTTTTCTTCCTTCTAACAGCTTTATCGGGTTGGAAGGAATACCTTTATTAAGAGGCATGTGGATTCATTTTTCTTACATCAAATTGTTCCTTGACCTCGTAAGGAAAGATCTAATTTTAATGGAAACCGAAGCCTGACCCTGTCAAAGAAGCTAACCCTTCCTTTGGAGCACAAATGACCAATGAAATGATCCCATAAAATCACCTAGCCTGACAGCCATGCGGAGAGCCATGGAGGCAGAAAATGCCACAGCCTTAAATATCTTCACAAACAAATTACCAAGAAGATATAACAAACAGATGAAAAGGACTACGTTTTTAAAAGTCAATACATAGACGAAATCAATCTTATTTCACTATGGAAAATCAGTATTCCCGGGTATCAGCCTGTCCAGAAAACAAAATAAAACAAAAGGAAAACACCTCATCAAGAAGTTGCTAAATTATACATTGATTTATCATTTTAAAACGTGGAAATTAAAGGACAAGAGGTATCTCAAGTCAGAATTACTCCTCACTTCAACACATTTAAACAAAACCAAAAACTGAACCGGCCAGAACATTGCATGACCGGGATTAGAAAGAATGTTGCTGTTTGCAGAGAGGTAGATGTCTGCGGCACGTGCTCCCTCAAAGCCATAATGGACAGCAGCATTGACACCAATTGCTTGAAAGTTACATTCTTCGCCTCATATTTGTTGAGAGAGGAAGTCGGTTTGCACCGATTACTTCTCCATGCACTTCTGATATTTGCACAGTCGCTTCCATTCAGGGTAACGAAGTGTTTTGTTATTTGCACAGAGGATCCCCCAGTTGTGAGACAAAAAGAAGCAAGTTTCTTGCAGGCATCCAAAAAAGATTACTTGAGAATTCTCAAGATAGTGATTTCTCTTTTTCTGATTAAAAAACAAAAACTAAAACAAACAAACCAGTTCTTCAAAGAAATGGATTTGTTTCTGAACCAAACTGTACAAAGGAAACATCATGGTGGTCAAATGAATGAGAATGATATCAAAAGAGTTTTTATATCATTACATTAATATTAAGAAGTTGAACATGGCAAACTGCAAATTAAACATTGATGCTGAATTCTAGTCTGTTAATTTAAAAAGTCATTTGTAATTTGTATTTGACATATAACAATTTTTATACCCATTTCTCTCTGTGTTTCATGGGAAAATGTACCAGACAAACAAACATTTTCAGTTTATTTTTCTAAATAAATGTGTTGTTTGTAGAAGTTGTAGTTGTTTATTTAATTTAGATTTTGTTACCTGAAAGTTTTTTTCTTTTGTTTGACTAAGAGGCTTTTTGCTCAATTAAGAATTAAAGATAGAGTGAAATTTCGCATCCGTTTATAGTATAAAATTATGCTCTGTTTTCTAAAACCCAAGGATATGATACATTTTTGCACCATCTCTTTCTTGTAAAGGGCTATTTACCATCATTGTGACTGTATCAGAAATTATCATCCATCCAACAATGTTGCTGGAAAACTAAATTCAGATCTTATAACTTTAAAGATTTTTCTTGTCTTCTTCCTAGAGAATAAAATTGGATTTAAACACTTAGGTCATTAATCATAGTTAATGAGTCCTTATTACCCTCTCCAACAGAGATCTGTTTACAACATCCATAATTATACTTAAAATTGATTAGGAAATCAGACGGGAGGAAACGTGAACCTCTCAATCAACAAAGGTTTACCAAGCACTCACAAATGCTCTTCTACCCTTATGTCTTCTCCGTCGGCCAGTGTTGGTGACTACTGCTTAACCGTTAAATAGTGTGAGGTGATATTCAAGTGTATTGTTTTTAACAGCTAAAAGAATGAGTTCTTGGCTTTATTCATAAAATTTAGCCTGATACCAAAGTCATGTCATAATATCCTGTGCACAAAGATTGGCTGATTTTTCTATGATCTATATTGGTATTTCAAATATCCTGTAACATAATAATAAAAAAAAATGTTTTTTTTTTTTTGAACCTCTGAAAATTGAGACATCAAAGCTAAATAATAATACATCTGGAAATCAAATTGCCATTCCTGTGGGTTATTAAGCACTAATGGATGAGAGTCTGGATTCATTCCCATCCTTTAAAATCACGGTGATTGCTTCAAACTCTAATTATTTGAAATGATATACAGGAAGTCAGCTTTCTCCATCAACCAGTAAATTTCGTCAATAATGAGTAGTTGAAATCATAGCTCTTTGTTTGTAAACACGATCTGTCATTAGCAGCCCTGTCTATAATGCACTCTCTAGAAACTCTTGAACGAAGTGCTGTGACATGAGATGACCATTTTCCTCATCAACAGAGTCATTCTCATAGGAATGTATAAAGTAAATTAGAATGTGGCAGAGTGTGGGTGGCCAAACCAGGGGTGGGTATGTGTAAAATCTTTTATTTCAGTTTTTCCCTTTGGATAGTTTATGTTCTATTCTAGTTTCCTCTATAAATACCCTCCCTCTCTTCATATTCAAATTTTAAACTTTTCTTGACATTTTAATTCACAATTCTGTACATTTTTTATAAAATATATGAAGCCACCTTTGGTGCCCACATAGAAGTATTGGTAATAGATTATTTTCAAGTCACAAAGAACCAAATGGATAATATTCACCTCCTCTTCAGCCTTAGTTTTTAGAGACAAATACATAGAGAAAAAAATTAAACAAATCCTTATTGGCCCAAATCCTGCTCTTTGTAGAAGACAATTCCTTTATTTACTGGGTGCTTCTTATATGTACTCTATTGAGATTCAAGGACAAGAAAATGAGGAAAAAATATGTAAATATCATTTTTATGGGATTTAACAGGTGGGAAAGAATTTCATCAAACATTTAGCTTCACTGGTTAACAACAACAAAAAAATGTAACTGTAAATTCTATGATGAAATATATATGTTATTCAGGGGCAATATATCCAATAAGAGAATTGAATAGTGATCAGAGATCTGAAGGATGATTGACTGAAGTTAACACACACACACATACACACACACACACACACAGAGAAGCCTAAAGAGGATGAATATAGTTGTCAGAAGACCTAAAATGAGCTAAATCCTGTGGAGGAAAGAGAACAGCAAGTAACACAAGAGATAAAGCAGTTACAGGGAAGCCAGACCCTTTCTATCCGTATCCACAGTAAAAACAGAACAAAGCATACTATATAAGCACCACAAATAGTGATCGTACAGAAATCCATAAATCATAGCAGTGCCCTGATTTCCTCACACTACCTCTCCACCTACATCAATGAAGGCTTTACTTGATTTCCAAAATAAGTAGTGCAAAATGGTATCCAACAAGAGGAAAATGATTCCTGAATAACACAAGCCACAAGCAAGGGGACTCATAAGAAAAGGGACAGTGAGGGGCAATTTCAGCTAAAGCATTCAAAATGGCCTTGGAAATATGTGTATACTACACTTACTAATAAAGATCTTAAAATTAATTCAGTAGACATGGATTATTAGAGACATGAGAAATACAGGTAAACAGATAAAAATCGTACAGAAAAAAACTATCTTGATCTATTTTTACTTAAAGACATCTTTTTATTTTTTCTCAAGACAAGGTTTCTCTGTGTTACAGAACAGCCATGGCTGTCCTGAACCTGATTTTGGGTCTGATTTTGTAGACCAGGCTGGCCTCAAACTCTCAGAGATCCACATGCTTCTGCTTCCCAAGTGCTGGGATTGAAAGTATGTGCCACAACACCTGACTGGCATGCAATTCTTAAGATATCCAAGAACTAGGGTTCTTCTAAGTCTCTGCTCTGAAATTCTTAAAATATGTATATTTTTCTCATTGTACAAAATAGTTTCTAGAAACCTCATATATTACAGACATGTTTCCAGTCATAGGTGGTTGGAAGACTTTATTCTTTCTTATAAATGAAGCTATGTAAAATATTCAGATAATACTTTTTAAAATTTTTATGGTTCATAATAGTTGGACTGGAATTAGGAGTACCAGAGAATAGCTTTTGTGGGCTGGGGTGTAGTTTAAGAGCATTTATCTACATGTATTATATTCAATGTTCAGCGTGGAACATAATAGGACTTTGGGCACAGAGATCTAATGGATAATCTTCACACTCTGAGTGCCAAAAAAAGCTGAGAAAATGAATAATGATATACAGAACAGTCTAAGCTTCTATATCCCACGGATAGTATGGCAGCCATTTATCATGTTCCATGGTAAACACAGAATTTTATCACATTAAATTATGTAAAAATATGAGGGAACAACATTTTCAACTGTTTTTAAAAGAAAAATAATGTAAAGGGGTCAGATAGTGTGCATGGTGACTCTTGGTGGATTCTTTTCACTCACTGTAATCCCTGAGGGCATGCATCTGAGGAGGCACATCCGCCGCTCCTGCTATCAACAGTGACAGTGATTCTCACTGCATAGGAAGTGTACCATAGAGATGATCCAACGCGTTGCTGATGGAAATTGTTAGCTTACGGTCTTTTGACTCCAGCAATATGACTAGGATACACTTTAGTACACTGTTTTTTAATCAACTGTGATTTCTTTGTCTCTTTATTATTTTGTGTTTTGATGAATTTCTTGAGACAGGGTCTCATTGTGTAGCCCTAGGTGGTCTAAAAACGACCTATGTGAACCAAACTGGACTCAAACTCACAGAGATTCACCCATCTCTGTGAGTCTATTTCTGGGAATAAAGGTGTTGCCAGCATTAACAACAGTATTTTGGGGGAAAGAGAGAGAGAGAGAGAGAGAGAGAGAGAGAGAGAGAGAGAGAGAGAGAGAGAGAGAGAGAGAACCTAATCTCTTTCTCTTTCTTTCTTCTCTTTCTTCCTTTCTTTCTTCTTTCTTTCTTTCTTTCTTTCTCTTCTTTTCCTTTCTTTCTTTCTTTCTTTCTTTCTTTCTTTCTTCTTCTTTCTTTCTTTCTTCATTTCTCTCATCAGTAGACACTTAAAGTTGAAGGCATATTTTGTGCTGAGTCTCCAAATGCCTCAGCCACATTGTTGAGTACAAAGAAAGGCGGGATTGTGGGATGACAATGAGACCCAGATATTCCAGAGGCTTTGATTGAAAAACAAAATACCACACAGAAGTTATGGAAAATATTAAGCCAAGCATGGGGTGAGGAGGTTAAAGCTGGCTCTCCAGTGCTCAGTGATCTCCTAACCTGACCAATTGGTGAGCACAAAAGAAGTGAATGAGAATGATACTCTATGTGGGTTTTTGTCCTCCATAGCTCATGATGGGGAATGGACACCTACTCTGTGTGAGTGTCAGTGTCTCTCTCTCTTTCATGTGTGTGTGTGTGTGTATGTATGCAGGATCACACATATATACAACACACACACACACACACACACATACACACACATTATGGAGATTCATGGGTTTTCTAGAAAAACATTTTCCAGAATTACATTTATATTTCTAACTATACTTTCTTTAGTTTATGTCAGTTGCAGGTACCTAGAGTCAAATGTGCATGAATTTGAAATCATCCATGATATGGATATGAGAACTGATAGATTATAGCCTTCAGTGTAGTCTGTCAAAAGAAGGAAATGCACAGAATTCAAGACACGGTCTCACCACATAAATTAAAGGCATCCTTGAAAGCATAATCCATCACGATGGTGAAAGCAAGCTTTCAAAACCTGGGAACACATACTGTTCCCCATTTCAGCCCTACTCCAGAGGATGCTTGTTCTATATAGCATGTAGCAATATGTCTAATCTCAGAAATATTTATGCATTCCAATGAGCAAATTAAAACCACAATTTTCTGACATAGCATATATTTCTAAGTAATTTCTGTTTTAAAGTTGGAGGGAAATAAAATGTAAATAACAATATTATTTTGTTTTAGATGCATTATTATTATATTTTTATTATTATATTGTATACTATTATAATTTTATAAAAAATAAATAACTAAATAAATTTATTTTTTATTTAAAAAATAAGTAAATAATAAATAAATAAAAATAAATATTATTATAATTTTATAAAAAATAAATAACAATATTAGCAATATATCAAAATCAATTCCTTTAGATCAGTAACAGCAAATTATGTAGTATCTTACCACATTTCAAAGAAAAGTTCAAATATTTTCAATGGTAGTACATAGAAATTCATAGAAATTTATGGAAAGGAACTTGGGGACTAAATAAGTATCATATATGGGGACAGGAGAGATGATTCAAGATCTAAGAGCACTTCTTCTAGAGGAGCAGATTAGATTCTTTCTTTCTTTTTCTTTTTTTTTTTTTTTTTTTTTTGAGACAGGGTTTCTCTGTATAGCCCGGGCTGTCCTGGAATGCACTCTGTAGATCAGGCTGGTCTCAAACTCAGAAATCTGCTTGCCTCTGCCTCCCAAGTGTTGGGATTAAAAGCATGCGCCACCACTGCCCAGCTGCAGATTAGATTCTTATTATCACTTGGTAGCTCACAGTCATCCATAATTCTAATTCCAGATAATCCAGCATCTTTTTCTGACTTCTGAGGACATCAGGCATACATGTGTTGCATAGACATACATGCAGTCAAAGCACACGTAGACACAAATTTAAAACAATTAATCTTTTTTGAAGGTAAAAAAAAAAAAAAAAAAAAAAAAAAAGATCTTTTCGCAACATGTAGGCTGCTGGGTTTTCCTGTTGACAATCTTCTTTTCATGAGGTCCCATTTATCAATTGTTGATCTTAGAGTGTGAGCCATTGGTGTTCTGTACAGGAAACTGTGTCATTAGCCATAAAGTACAGAATACTCATGAGGTGTCCCACAGACTCAAAGAAGTTAAACAAGAAGGAAGGCCCCAGTAAGGATGCTTGAACAAAAATAGTCATAAGATACAAAAGGAGGGAGGGAAGTTGGTGGAAGAGGGGAGGGGGAGGGGAATGGGGAGCAGGAAGAGGTGTACAGACAGACAGGAGAGATACCCAGAGGGACAAGAGAATGAGTGGACATCTGTAGCTGCTGGGCTGAGGGCTGGTGGAAATCTTTCAGAAGTAAATGCAGGAGACCTTAGTCAAGACCCCTAACAGTGGAGACATGGAACCTGAAGAGGACACCTTCTTTAGCCATGCAGGATCCTCAGAGGAGGGATAAGGACACCAACCCACCCACGAAACTTTCTACCCAATAGTTGTCCTGTCTAAAAGAAATACAGGGACCAAAGTGCAGCAAAGTAAAGGAATGGCCAACCAATAACAGCCTCAACTTGAAACTCATCTGATGGGCAAATACCAATCCCTAACATTATTAATGATACTTTGTTATGCTTGCAGACCGGAGCATAGCATGACTGTCCTCTGAGAGGCTCCACCCAGCAGCTGACTGAAACAGATGCAGATACCCACAGCCAAACACTGGATAGAGGTTGGTGACTCTTATGGAAGAGCTGGGGGAAGGATTTTAGGCCCTGAAGGGGATGGGAATCCTACAATAAGACCAACAGTGTCAAATAACCTGGAGTCTCAGAGAGTCTGGGAGCTCTCAGAGACTGACCCACCAACCAAAGAACACACACAGGCTGGAACGAGGCCCAGGCCCATATGTAGCACCTCAGTCTCCATGTAGGCTCCTCATCCACTGGAGCAGAGGCTCTCTGGAAAGCTGTAGCCTGGCTGTGGCATTGTTTCACAATAGGGCTGCCTTGTCTGGCAGACTTGATGTGCCAGGGTTGGGGGATGGTAGGAACTCTCTCAGAGAAGATGGAGAGGGAGAGTGGGGTAGGGTCTTTGTAGCCAGGAACCAGGAGAGGGCAGCGTTTGGTGTAAATAAATAAATACATTTAAAATTAATTAATTAATTAATTAATTTCAAAAGTAAAAACAAATTACTATATATCTTCTTTGCTTTCATGTTTGCATTTGGTTTTGAAAATATTTTTAAGATTTTTTTTTTTTATTCTTTATTTTAGGTGTATGTGTGTTGGGAGGGGATGTATTTGTGAGTTCATTTGCCTATTGGGGCCAGAGTTGTCAGCTCTACCTAGAGTTGAATTTCTAGGCAGTTGGAGGCCATTAGCTATATATACTCTACATTTTTGCAAAATCATCAGGAGCTCTTAGCAGTCAAGCCATCTCTCTGCCTCCTTAAAATCATTAATCATTTTAAAATAAAACTAACACAAATAACAGCAAAACCTCCATTTATTACCCAATAAGCCATCATATCTACGATAGAGCCATTTTAATCTTTGACCTTTATAGAAAGACCAATGGCTTGTGGTTCAGTCTCTATGAGCCCCTATGGGCCCAGGTTAATTGATTCTATAAGTTATTTGCAGTGTCCCTGACACCCCAACTCCCCTAATCCTTCCCCCCCCCACCATAAGATTCCCTGTGCACCTAATGTTTCACTGTGGATCTCTGCATCTGTTTCCATTAGCTACTTGGTGAAGCCTCTCAGAGGACAGTTATGTTGGGTTCCTGTGTGCAAGTATAGGAGAATATCATTAATAGTGTCAAGCACTATTATGGCACGTGCCTCTCATGGCATGGGTCTCAAGCTTTGCCAGTCATTGGTTGGCAATTTCTTCAATTTCTGCTCCATTTCTATCCCTGCAAATCTTGTAGGCAGGACAAATTTTGGGTTGAAAGTTTTGTGAGTGGATTGGTGTCCCCATCCCTTCATTGGAAGCTTTGCCTGGTTACAGGAGGTAGCTATTTCAGGTTCCACATTCCCTGTTGCTAGGAGTCTTTGCTAGGGTTACTCTCATCTGTTCCTGGGGGTTTCCCTTGTCCTAGATTTCTAGTTTGTCTCAGAGATGCACCACCCCCTTCCCAGTTCTTTCTTAGTTCACCCTCCCTAATTCTCTCTACCTCCCTCTTCTCCACACTTGATGCCTCCTGTTACCCTCCCCCAAACTCTCCCTCCCAGTTCCCTCCGTCCATTCAGCTCCAGTGTCTATCCTATTTCCCTGTAGGAATGAGATTCAAGCATCCTCCCATGGATTGTAGCATGGTTATCCCTACTTCATGACTAATATCCACTTAAAAGTGAGTATATACAGTGTAGGTCTTTCTGGGTCTGGGTTACCCCACTCAGAGTATACATGTGGTGGACCTATGTCCCCTACACATATGTAACAGGTGTGCAGCTTGGTCTTCTCACAGGACACCTAACAACTGTCACAAGACCTGTCTCTGATTCTGTTTGGATTCCTTTCTCCTAACTGAGCTGCCTGTGTAGACTCAAAAGGAGAAGAAGCGCCTAGTCCTACTGCAACTTGATATGCCAAGGCTGGTTGATATCCATGGGAGGGCTTCCCTTCTCTGAGAAGAAAGGGAGAGGGAAGTAGGGGGAGGGGAGGGTACTAGGGAGAGGAAGATAGGGTTATACAGTAAATAAATAACTACTTTTTAAAAATACTTATGGAAACAACACTAACTTACAAATGTACTTAGGTATATAATACACATTTACCTTCTTAACTTAAAACCATTTCTGACGTAAGAAAACACCCCTGTGATAAAGCATTTCTCTGTACAAGGCTCTAGGTTGAATGTCTAGTAGTGAGAATCGTATACATATATGAGGTTTACTGTCCAACATCCTCTTTTCTGGTAATAAATCACATTGAAATCATTTTGTTTCTGACTCTTTCCTTGTTTTCTGATCATGTAGGCAAATTTAAATAACATTTTAATACTGTCTCTGTTTTTGTCTCTTTAATCATTATACTAATTAAATTTTTCTATTTTTACCTATAATATTGGTAGACATTTGTGATATATAATACACCATGTTGATTCATTGTACATTGGGTAATGATTGTTACAGGATAATTATAGCCTGTCCATCACTAAAACCTCATAATTTTCATGTGACCAGTATAATGTCTCTTCTTTCTCTGAAATGTACAGTTGTTAATTATATTCTCTCTTGTTAATTATACTCATCTAACTGTACAACAAAACAACAGGAGGTATTGCTATGGGCAACCTATAATATTGAATATATGGTCCTGGTTCTCCCATAGCACATTCTTTCTATTCACTCTAGACTCTGAAAATCACATTTGATTCTCAATGTTTACAATTACTATTTTCAAATTTCATATGAGTGAGATTGTACAATGTTTTAGTGTGTGTGTGTGTGTGTGTGTGTCTATCTGTCTGTCTGTCTTTCTGTCTCATATGATGATACTTTGTCACAGGAATTTGGTTTTTGAAAACAGAAACAAATTGTTCTCCATTCATCTACTTATCTGTTTATTACCACTCTGTCACCTGTCTCTCTTCCCTATCTGTCTCTCCATCATCTATTTTTATATGTATTATTTATTTAATTATCATCTATCAGACTCTAGAAATAACTCCAGAAAGTATTACTACTATTTATATATTTTCTATCAAAATATTGAGCAGACAAAAATGTAAAAATATATGACTTTCTTATCATGTCTTTCTAACTGTCATTTGCAACTCCTGATTATACTCTTTTAGAGTTTAATTATTCAAACCTCAGCTAGGAATTAAGGTACATTTTACTCCTGCAGTTGATTCCGGTATAGGTTTCCAATACAATACAGAAATTGAGGTCAGTTTCTTCTTGAAAAATACTCTTGGGCATTGGTACAAACTTTACAAATGCTCCAAGTTGAAACATTTGTATCAGTTACTTCGTAGTAATGAGATGCTGTATGAAAAGTCTGGGCTTTTTTCCTGTTTCTTTGGTTTTTTTTTTTTTTTTTTTTTTTTTTTTATGAGAACATTTTACTTAGAACTTGGAAATAAAACTCAAAAGAAAAATACAAAGGGCCTGTATTAGAGACTAGTATGAGAATTCTCCAATAAATATGAATACAGAGATCATTATTTCACTAAAGCTCAGAAATAGCCATTAGTTTAGAAAACATGAGAAAGGAAGAAAATTATATGGATAGTTTAAATAAAAAACATGCTTTTAAATATGCTTATTGGCCTTTAGAAATTATCATGTTTTCAAACAATTCTTGTGATTTCTGCTAACGATGGGCCTTATTTTTAAAGAAGCTATTAAAACTCTCACTCTCTTTCTGGAAGGAAATCATGCTTTTGAAAGCAAATGGTTATTCAGTTAGAAAGTAAACTGTAAGCTGTGTTCTTCCATGTGATACTTTATAATCACTGAGTTTTGGCCACAAAATTGTCTCCCTTGGAGATAATTAATACAGTACAGATAAGGATTCCCACTCAAGTAGCATGGCAGTCCTGGTAAGGAAACCTATTTAAGTTTCAACTATCAAAGAGTCACATTACACATTTAAATTATAAATAACCTCCCAAATAGTATTTCCATATTTAGGTATTAAAAGTTCATTATCATATTTAATTAACACATGTTTATGAAATTAAAACCCATTCTTTCACACAAAAATATATCCTTAACTTTCACCCAAAATGAGAAGGTCTATACTGCATCTTTTAGACAAATGCTATTTGTGAGCAAGCCAAGAGAAATGCTTATAATTCATAGACTTTCTTTCAGCATCTGTGATGTAAATTGGCTACTCATATGCTTCCTGAATAAGCAATACAGTTACATTAGGAAAAGTAGTATAACTCTATAACTATTTTAGGCACTTTTTTGGTGGTGGTGGTGGTGGTGATGATGATGGGGCAGGGTGGTAATGGTAGTGGTGCTGCTTTTGATTTGATTTTTAGAAAACTCTACACTGATTTCCATAGTAGAAGCAACAGTTTATAATCCAGCTCTGAATAAGGATCTCTCCTTCCCCATATCGTTGTCAATACTTTCTGACATTTCATTGCAGCATTGTCATTTGCTTTCTTGATTGATCTTCTGACCTGGGTGATATGGAATCCCAAAGTAGCACTAATTTGTCGTATTTATTTCATTCCTAGGCATATAGCCAAAGGATTCCAAACGCTACCACAGAAATCCTTGCTTATCTGTTTATTGATACTCTATTCACAATAACAAGAAAAGGAGTCAACCCAGATATCCACCAGCTGATGAATGGAGAATGAAATATACTCAATGGAAATTTATTTAGCCATAGGAAAAATAAAGTTATGACTTTTTCAGGAAAATGGATAGGTATGGAATCTATTAATTGTGTTGATCCACTTTCAAAAAGTCAAATACCCCATGTTACCTAATGTAAGTGAATCTTGAATTTCAATTTTCACATATACATTGTATTGAGGGTAGGTGTGTATGTAGAGATACAGATCATGAATCTTAATAGATGACTGTGAGAAAATGACTTTAAAGAAGAAGAGGAGTTACTAAAACACATGAAACATGAAAAGGGAAACTGTAGGATTGTTAGGGCAAAAATGGGGCAGGAGGTTGAGGAAGAATATGGGGAGATGAGAACAAACAAACATTGTATATGAAAATACCATAATAAAGCCTATTACTTTGTCCAATAGTATAAAAGCAGAAAGAAAATTAGGATAACTGTATAAAAAATTAGCAAGAAGAAAAACAAAGAATTGCTTCTACTAGATTATATGTCCGTATAGTGCTGAAGATTGAACCCAGGGTCATGGACATGCTAGACATGCACCACTGAGCTACATCCTCACTCAATGCTTTATGTCAATATTTTAAGGAGCAATATATTATCCTTTTAGGTGAGTAAGCACTTTTAAATGTCTTATTTTCAAATCAAAAAGATCTGTCAATGTAATGGCTAGGAATCCTAGGTGAGATAACTAGATTATTAATTCACTTGGGTAAGGACCAAGGTATAATCTCCTCACTATATTCTGGAGTCATCTGCTTCCAACTTATTGGAAATGTCATCTTCTGAGAGTTCCACCAGTCTAAGCTTCATGTAGGTAGCTCATCTTTTAGAAAAGTCACAGTCTATAGGTTTAGGACAGATGTTTGTAATCTTCCTCTTTACTCTTCTTTTCTGTTTTGAAAACTATTAAGTAAATAATATGTTCTAACCTATGGCTATTGAACAGAGATTCAACAAAGAATAAGATAATAGTTTTGAACTCAGAAAATCTAGAATATATTCAGGAGAACAATGCAGCTGGAAGCAAAATTTTAGAAAGTTAAGATCTGTGCAGAACTAGCAGTGCCCGCTCACACTCAAGCTAAATTCTGGTGAAGCTTGCATTTAACTGTAACTACATACATTTCTTAAATTCTGATGACCTAGTTTGATCCCCAGAACCCATATGGTAAAAAGAGAAAAGCAATACCCAAAATCTATCTTCTACCTTCTACATGCCTGCCATGGCTTGTGTGTACCCAACTCCTACACACACACACACACACACACACACACACACACACACACACACACACCATTTTTAATTTAATTAATACACTTTTTAAACAGGATTTCTTAACTGTTCAATCTAGTATCATCACTTGGACTGGGATGTCACCAGTGAAAAACCCTCCTGTTAATTCTTTACTAATTGAGATACATATTTAAATTTACTTTGTTCTTCAAGTCATATGTTTCCTGTCCAAGTGACTTAGACAGTATTTTACTTATATTTATAAAATTTTCTTACAGAGCAAACATTTATAGCAAAAGCATGATATAAAATCAGACACCATCAGATTATATGACAGGGTGGGAAGGAAATATTTACTGACAGGGTCATAGATTTTATTTGTTAAATATACTATTTAACTTATGTCTCCTCATAAGTCAGAGAATAACTGTAAATTATTGAGCTGTATATATAGTTTAATAGAAAGTGGAAAACAAAGCATCAACAAACTAAATAAGAACCAAGAACTTAATAACAGAGGACTATGCATGAAGAATTTTGAGGGCTAGTAGAGCAAAGCAGGCTGGTTGTCATTTCTTGTTTTAGAAAGATGATATTTAAAACTGTCGAGCAATTTTAAACCAGCAACATGACTACTCTGCAAGGAATAAAAACACACCTTTAGTACACACCTTTAATCTCAAACAATGTAGGTAAAACTAGTTTGTAGAAGGAAGCAGTCATATTTGAAAGTGAAGTCTAATTGAGGGGCAGATGAAGTGATGAATCAGAGAAAGATTGGCAGAATGTGTCAAAGATAGGATATGCCCACCTCTCACAAGAACAGACATGAAAGGTAGGCTATTTAAGAGTCGTGGAGAAAGAGAGAGTCAGTGAGTTGTGAGCCAGTGCAGTGAGCACAGTGCAGTGGTGTTGCATTTGTTCTTGAGTTCTTGCAGTTCAGTGCAGGTCAGCAGAGGCAGTTGAAGCAGGAGAATAAGAAGGAGCCAGAAAATTAGAACAAATGACCAGAGTTAGTTTGAGGCCAAGCAGAGTAATTCAGCAAGAAGCCTAGAAAAACCAGTTTGAATCAATTAGCTTGGAGAGGAGTTTGAGCCAGAACAGCTAAGGTGAACCAGCCAGTCAGAGTTCACAAATAACTGGAAAGGGTGAGCTTATTCAGCAATAAGCCTCCAAGATGACAGCTACAAATGGGGAATAAATATTAATTTTACATGAAACAACTAAATGACTTCTTATTCGTCTGCTATTCTCTATAAGATGATCTTTTGTTTTTTCCAATTTTAGACTTTTAAAAGTCTACCAATTTGCTTTTTCACCTGAAGTGAACTCACTTGTGTTCTCATTCACATTGCAGGATGAATCAGTCCCTCCCCAGTGTCTGTCAAGGATCTCTCTCTGCCCATTCTCAATTGCTCAGCTTGTCTGTCTCCTCTGGCCTCTCCAGTTTGTATCTCACTGACTATCCCAATGTCCTCCTCCAGGCTGACTTTGTCTAGAATGAATACCACAGCTACTCTCTCAACCAAACATGAGTCACACAAGACATCCCTGCATATTTCACTTAAATAATGACAAATAGACATTAGCTCTAGCCTGGCACAAATATCAGCACTAATTTTAATGACTACATCCATGACTTGCAAAGAAGATCCCACATTTTGTATTGCACAAGACAGTACTTTTCTTTGTTCACATGTTACTTCTCCTCTTCCTTCATTTTCCAAATTACTCCAGTCTACTCAGGCAGCTCTATCTTTGAGTATCTCTCTTTTATTGATTGTTAGCTCCTAGCTACCATCACTCTATAGCATAATGCAGTATAGCATTAACGTTTATTCTGCTAATGCTAATATTCCTTGAAGTATGCCTGATAAAGTCCCAGTTGTAGCATGCTAGGCACCAAACCTTTGAAATTAAGAGATGGCTTACTAAGTCAATAAAATTCTGAAGCAGCATGCAGGGTTCCGGTAGTAATATTTGTCTCTACTCTAACACAGACATTCCTGAGGAGACAAGGGCAAATGAATGATGACTCAGGAATTGATGTTTTGCTCCATGTCTCTGTTAAATCCAGTGGTATCAGCAGCATTCTAATCATTTATAAATAAACTTATGTAAGACTTGACCATTAACCTTGTTTTTCTTACTAGTTTTATATTAGAAAATAAATCAATATATTTAGAGACCTGTATTCTATTATGTTAATTGACTCAGTTATGGTACTTATGAAACAAAGTACACAATCAAATGTTTATACAGTACAGTTAATTAGATGAAGAAGAATGAATACAATTTGCTGAAGACTATTTATCCTGTAAAAATCTGTGGTAATTATGAATATTGATGGTAAAATTCCCATATATTTAGTTAATAGATTCTAAAAATATTTTATTGTTTTCTGAGATATAACAGCATTCTACAAACTCTGATAGACAGTGCATGTCATGACATTCCAATGAGCAAAGACAAGTAATAAGACATAAATTTAGCATATGGAGGCCTCACAAGGTGACAGTAAGCAATTTAAAGGTAATATAAAAGTGTGAGTGGAACAAAAATGGTAGGAAGCAGATAATGGAGATGTTTTAAATTTCTAGCTCATGTAAAGAATTTTTACAAGACATCTTTGATAAGGTGACATTTGAGCAGACAGCCAGAGGACTTTTGAGATTGAGACTATGTAATCAATTAGAAGAGAATTCGGGGAGGGAACAAGAGTTACTGCCTGGGTCAGGAGAATACACCTGATACCTGGTGATAGCATTTCAGTTAGGATGCAGTGAGGGAAGGGTTGGCTGAGGTTATGAAGTAGACTGGGTGGGTGAAGGAGGGGAATACTTTGGAAATTTCTATGATGATAAGTATGTTTAAATTTCACTATGAATAAATGAGTCAATGTTATCATACTGATTATGTCTGAGATACAGCAATATCTAAGAATAAGCTAATTTACCTTTTAAGCACCAGTCTAGGAACAGTGAGGTGTCTCAGTGTATAAAGGCTCATCCCAATAAGCCTGATGACCTGAGCTAAATATCTAGAACACATGTGATGGAAGGAAAGAACTGATTACTGCAAGTTGTCCCCATATTGTCACACATACACTTTGGCACACACAGACAGACCTGGGTGCGCACACACACACACACACACACACACAAGAGAGAGAGAGAGAGAGAGAGAGAGAGAGAGAGGAGAGAGAGAGAAACTTTTTAAAAAGCTCAGTCTAGACAAAACCTAGCACAAAATTGGAAGTTAAAAGAAAAATTGGAATAGTATTTTAATAATCCCAAAGAATTATGCGATGTTCTTACCAATATTAGTCATAGTGGAGGCATTGAGAGATACTGTGTTTTGAAAGTTTAGGAATCAGCATTTTCTTATAGATTGATGGATTATAGATTGCAGGAGACGTAGAGATATGGATTGTCAAGACTGGTGTCTAAAAAAGCAACAGTTTTGAGAAAGGGAATTAAGGTTTAGTTTAGGACATCCTAAGGCTGATACGCATATTGAATATAGATGTGAATTGTATCGAAGAGGTAGATATTTTTCAAGCATGATCCAAGATTTAGAAATACATGTGTTGAATATCAGGATAAGAATTCACAGCAGATACATAGTATTTGGTGAGATTACCTAGAAAGGAACACAGAGATGGACTCTTCGGATACTGTATTTTTTACAAATTATAGATGTGAGAAGAAAGAGATAAATGAAGACTGGATGTTAAATAAAAGAAAAACTAAGAAAAATGAAATATAACTTAAGATGTCAAAACCCAAAATGGGATGAGAAAATAAATTTTAATAAAAAATAAAATAAATAAATAGCATACTGGTTAAACTAAAGGCAAATTTCTTAGTTTATGCTCAGATGTATGTGGGCCAGGATATACTCTATGTAATGATCATAACAATGGTTCATATTCTATAATCAATATAGGGAAGATTCCACAAAAAGTCTTGGTCTCTCTCCAATATAAACAATTATATTGTTTCTTTTTATATTGCCTTGATAAAATAAGATGACCAAGAAAATTTATATAACAACGAGTTTAAGTGTACTTATGTTTGCAGAGGACTATGTCTGTCATGACAGTGAAGTTATGACAGTGGACACAGAGGCCAGAGCTGAAAGTTAAGAGTTCACATTCTCAACTTCAAGCATGAAGCAGAGACAGCAAACTGGAAATGTCATAACACTTTTGCAAAGTGTGCTCCAGTGCTGTAATTCTTCCAGGAAAGCTGTAACACCTAAATGGCCACCAACTCGAGGCCAAGTGTTCAAATATGCAATCTTATGGAGCAATATTTCTCATTCAAACCTCCATATCAACTACCTACAGACAGTTCAACAGATGTTAACTTTCCATGATTAGGATGAATTATATTGTAGCTGCTTTGACGAGACAGAATAGATATGGAAGAGTCCAGGAAGCTGTTAAAACTGAAGCAGAAATTGTATTGCTCTGTAACAAAGAAGCAACCAATGCTGATTTGTTGTGAAAGTCAAAGGAGAGAATAGCAATGGCAAGCTTGGAGTGATTAAGACATAGGGACATTGTGACCCAGTCCCTGTTGTGACATTTGTGATGCTTATCTGAATAGTGTGATATCAACTTAAGGAACAGTTGGTGTGCTAGACTTTCTACTTAGAGTTTCAAATTAAAGACAGTCTGATTTATTTGGGAAAGCCTTTAGAAACAAACACTCTATGACTGGGGTAGGTGATTACCACTTCTTTATCCCGCTGGCACCAATGGCAAGCATCCAGTAATCTCTTTGATGCTGAGTAACTCAACAGTGTAGCTATAGTGTCCTTTCTTCTTCCAGACACCTTATACAGTACCTCATCACTTTAGTCTAATATTGGATCCCAGTACCACTATTCTATATAAAATTCCCTGTTATGACATAGACTCTCTTCATGCTCAACTGCTTAGATGTGGTTATCTCTTCCTCCAGCATCTGTTCCCACAATGAACTTAAAAGGGTCAAGTGATACTACCCTTTTCTAATGTACATGGGACTAATAACTGATAGACAAGTGCAAGAGCATCCTGAATAAATCTGAAGGTGAAGGGATAGTTCACAATGGAAGAGTCCATGATCTAGGTGATTTTCAAGCTCTCTGAGCAATGTTTAACAGAGATCAACAAGAAAACAACAAGCCAATGTTTCACTAGAATTAACTTTCCCATAAATGCTGTTAAACAGCAAAACAAATACTGAATTCTAAATAGTAAGAAATCACAGCCATATGGAACAAGCATCTGGCATTGACTGTAATTTAAGAATAGGGTGATTGTCCTAGTTCCATCAAAAGGATAATGAATAATACGAGAGTTTGATGTGATTTTCACCTTTTTTTAAAAAAAATAAATACAACTTGATGTTTTCACATGCTAAATTTTCAAACCAAGGATTTCAAAAATTGTGCTAATTATATAGAACAAAAAAACCCAGAGGAAACAATAATAACAACACAAATGGACTTAGACACAATTTAATATTTGTCGGAGGCACAACGATTCTTGTGCCCACAGATTACTAGGGAAACTAGGCATGTTAAAGATGAAGGGGCTTCTCTACACTGGATTAAGTAATATACCTGTTTTCATGCCCAGAAGGCTGAGAGTAAATATTGCTAATGACCTAATGATATTTTCTCTATCTGTGTTCGCAGAACTTGCCCACATTTTTCTATGGAGTCAGACCTCACTCAGATCCTCCAGAATGATTAACCCAGATGCTTCTCTCCCTAGACCATTATCTTTAGCTCTCAGTTAAACCCATTCTTAAGAGGAGATGTCACATGTATTTGATAGCCTGACCACCTCGATGCAATCAGTCAGAAACCACACTAGATTCTAGGCCTTTTTTGGTCACACGTACTTTGTTAAAAAAAAAAAAAAAAAAAAAAAAAAAAAAAAGTTTTAAAGTAGTCACACCTTAAGTCTTTATTTCAACCCTAGAATTAAAAGACTTGATGCCTGGAAATTTTTTTCCCAAATTATACTGTGTTTTAAATATGCAGATGATGGAGATTGGCATTCCTGATACCTTTATACACCTCGTAGCCTGCTTGTCTCCCAGGAGGTTTGCAGTAACCAGCAACACAGGCGAGACACCTGCCCAAATACCCACACCAGCTAAGACACCAACAGAGCCCAGCTGACTTAAGACCTACCCTCAGTGCCCAAGCCTCATCTTCCTTCTGGTCTTCTCCACCTGGCCCAATGCCCTCTCATACCCTGCTTGTCTCCCAGGAGGTCTGCAGTAACCAGGGGCACAGTCCTTCCAGTCCGTACCTCCGTCTGCAACTGGGGCAGATCCTGACCCTGAAACTCAAAGCCTTCCTGTCTCCCTGGTTTGCCCTAACCAGTAACACAGGCGATCTGCTCTAAACAGGGACACAGGTGGCCTGCTCTAAACAGAGACACAACAGACCTGTCCCATAACCAGACCCAGTACTGCCTACCTCCTAGAAAACCAGCTCTGCTTAGAGATACCCAGGCCAGTTAACACCAGAAATAAACAGATGGCAAGAGGCAAGCACAAAAACATAAATGACAGAAGTCAATGAAATTTGGCACCAACAAAAGCAGGGTCTCCTACCACAGCAAGCCCTGGATACCCTGGCAACCTGAAAAGCAAGATTCTGATCTAAAATCCAATCACATGAAGATGATAGAGGACTTAAGGAGTATATAATAACTCTCTTAAAGAAATACAGGAAACTACTGGCACACAGATAGAAGAGCAAACAAATAAATCCTTAAAGAAATAGAGGAAAATACAATCAAGCAAGTGAAGAAATGAAACAAAACAGACCAAGACTTAAAAGTGGAAATAGAAATAATAAAGAAAACACAAATGGAGGCAACTGTAGAGATGAATAACTTAGGAAAGAGATCAGGAGCTACAGATTTAAGCATCACAAAGAGAATACAAGAGATAGAAGAGAGAATATCAGGCATAGAATATACCATAAAAGATATTGACACAATGGTTAAAGAAAATACAAAGTGCAAAAAACTCCTACCCCAAAACATCCAGGATATACAGGACACAATGAAAAGACCAAACTTAAGAATAATAGGAATAGAAGACAGTGAAGATTCCCAGCTCAAAGGGCCAAAAAATATCTTCAAAAAAATCATAGAAGAAAATATCACGAACCTAAAGAAAGAGATAGCCATAAACATACAAGAAGCTGACAGAACACCAAATAGATTCGACCAGAAAAATAATTCCTCCCATCACATACTAATGAAAACAGAACAAAGGAAGTATAGTAAAAGTAGTAAGGGAAAAGGGCCAAAAAACATATAAAGGCAGACCTATCAGAATTACACCAGACTTCTCACCAGAGACTATAAAAGCCAGAAAATCCAGGACAGATGTCATTCAGACCCAAAAAGAACACAAAAGGAAAGCTAGGCTACTACATCCAGCAAAATTCTCAATCAACATAGATGGAGAAACCAAAATATTCCATGACAAAAACACAATATCTTTACACAAATCCAGCCCAACAAAGAATATTAGATGGAAAATTTCAACACAAGGAGGGAAACTATACCCTAGAAAAAGCAAGAAAGTAATCTTTTTTCAACCAACCCAAAAGAAGATAGCCACCCAAACATAATTCCACCTCTAACAACAAAAATAACAGGAAACAACAATCACAGGTCCTTGATATCTCTTAACATCAATGGACTAAATTCATCAATAAAATGACATATACTAACAGACTGAATATGTAAGCAGACCCCAGCATTTTGCTGTACAGAGGAAATGCACCTCAGTGGAAAGGACAGACATTACCTTGAAACAAGCTGGAGTAGCCATTCTAATATTGAATAAAATCAACTTTCAACCAAAAGTTTTCAAAAATGATAAGAAGGACACTTCATACTCATCAAAAGAAAAATCTACCAAGATGAAGTCTCAATTCTGAACATTTATGTCCCAAACGCAAGGGCACCCACATTCATAAAAGAAAACTTTGCTGAAGCTCAAAGCACACATTTCACCTCACACAATAATAGTGGGAGATTTCAACACCTCACTGTCAACAATAGACAGATAGTGGAAACAGAAATTAAATTGAAAGACTCAGTGAAACTAACAAAAATTATGAACCAAATGGATTTAGCAAATATCTATAGAACATTTCATCCTAAAACAAACAAACAATTAAAAATATACCTTCTTCTCAGCACCTCATGGTACCTTCTTCAAATTAGACCATATAATTAGTCAAAAACAGGCATCAACATATACAAGAAGATTGAAATAATCCCATGTAACCTATCAGATCACCATGGACTAAGGCTGGTCGTCAATAACAACAAAAACAATAGAACACCCACATACATATGAAAGCTGAACAACTTTCTACTCAATGATAACTTGGTCAGGAAAGAAATAAAGACAGAAATTAAAGATTTTTTAGAATGTAATGAAAATGAAGGCACAATATACCCAAACTTATAGGACACAATGAAGGCAGTGCTAAGAGGAAAACTCAGCTCTGAGTGTCTCCAAAAAGAAACTGGAGAAAGGATACACTAACAGCTTAACAACTCATTTGAAAGCTGTAGCACAAAAAGAAGGAAATACACCCAAGAAGAGTAGAAGGTAGGAAATATTCAAACTCAGGACTAAAAACAACCTAATAGAAACAAAGAGAACCATATAAATAATTAACAAAACCAGGAGCTGGTTATTTAAGAAAATCAGCAAGATAGATAAACGCTTAGGCAGACTAACCAGAGGGTACAGAGACAGTATCCAAATGAACAAAATCAGAAATAAAAAGGAAGACATAACAACAGAAACTGAGGAAATTTAAAAATTCATCAGCTCCTACTACAAAAGCCTATACTCAACAAAACTGGAAAATCTGGATGAAATGGACAATTTTCTAGGCAGATACTAGACACCAAGGTTAAATTAGAATCTCATGAACCATCTGTATGTACAGTCCCATAATCCCTAAAGAAATAGAAGCAGTCATTAAATGTCTCCCAACCAAAAAATAAAAAAAAAAAAAACAAAACCCAAACAAAACAACAACAAAAACAAACAAACTCAAACAAACAAACAAAAAACAGGACCATCTGGGTTTAGCTCAGAAGCACAGATTTCTATCAGACCTTTAAAGAAAATCTAATGCCAATACTCTTCAAACTATTCCACAAAATAGAAACAGAAGAAACCCTACTCAATTTGTTCTATGAAGCCACAATCACATTCATAACTAAACCACACAAAGACCTAACAAAGAAAAAGAACGTCAGACCAATTTCCCTTATTAATATTGTTGCAAAATACCCAATCAAATTCTCGCAAACCAAATCCAAGGACTTGTCAAAAGAATCATCCATGATGAACAAGTAGGCTTCATTCCAGGAATTCTGGGATGGTACAATATAGGGTTCGATGTAATCTACTATAACAAACTCAAAGTATGAGTTGTAAACAAACTCAAAGGAAACAACAAAAACAAAAACAAAATACATGATCAAAATACGTTAAATTCTGAGAAAGCATTTGACAAATTCAACATCCCTTCATGTTAAAAGTCATGGGAAGATCAGAAATTCAGGGCCCATATATAAACATATTAAAAGCAATATACAGAAAACCAGTAGCCAACATCAAATTAAATGGAGAGAAACTTAAAGCAATCCCACTAAAATCAGGGACTAGTCAAAGGTGCCTACTCTCTCCCTATCTATTCAATATAGGACTCAAAGTCCTTCCCAGAGAAATTAGACAACAAAAGGAGGTCAAAGGGATATAAATTGGAAAGGAAGAAGTCAAAATATCAGTATTTGCAGATGATATGATAGTATACTTAAATGACCCCAAAACTTCCACCAGAGAACTCCTACATCTGATAAACAAAGTGGCTGGAGATAAATTTGACTCAAATAAATCAGTACCCTTCCTATACTCAAAGGATAAACAGAAATCCTGAGAAATAAATTAGAGAAATGATATCCTTCACCATACCCACAAATAATATATAAAATACCTTGATGTAACTCTACCCAAACAAGTGAAAGATCTGTGTGACAAGAACTTCAAGTCTCTGATGAAAGAAATCAAAGAAGATCTGAGAAGATGGAAAGATCTCCCATGCTCATGAATTGGCAGGATTAAAATAGTAAAAATGGCCATCTTGTCAAAAGCAATCTACAGATTCAACGCAGTCCCCATCAAAATTCCAACTCACTTCTTCATAGAGTTAGAAAGAGCAATTTGCAAATTCATTTGGAATAACAGAAAACCCTGGATAGCAAAAACTATTCTCAAAAATAAAAGAACTTCTGGGGGGAATTACCATCCCTGACCTCAACCTGTATTACAGAGCAATAGTGATAAATACTGCATTGTATTGGTACAGAAATAGGCAGGTAAAAGAATGGAATAGAACTGAAGACCCAGAAATGAATCGACACACCTATGAATCAAGCACCTAACCATAAAACCAAATACATTGAATCTAACAGAAGAGAAAGTGAGAAATAGCCTTGAACATATTGCCACGGAGGAAAATCTCCTGAACAGAACACCAATGGCTCAGGCTCTATGCTCAACAATTGACAAATGAGACCTCATGAAACTGCAAAGCTTCTGTAAGGCAAAGGACACTATCAATAGAACAAAATGGCGAACTACAGATTAAGAAAATATTTTTACTAACTCTATATCTGACAAAGGACTGATAGCTAAAGTAGACAAAGAATTACATAAGTTAGACCTTAAAAAACCCAAATAACATAATTTTAAAAATGGGCTACAGAACTAAATAGGGATTTCTCAACTGAGGAATCTCTAAGGGCTGAGAAGCACCTAAAGAAATGTTCAACAGCCTTCATCAGGGAAATGCAAATCAATTGAAATAACCTTGAAATTCCACCTTACATCAATCAAAATGGCTAAGATCAAAAACTCAGGCAACAGCAGATGCTGGTGAGGATGTAGAGAAAGAGTAACACTCCTCCATTGCTAATAGGATTGCAAACTGGTACAACCACTCTGGAAATCAATCTGGTGATTCCTCAGAAAATTGGAAATAGTTTTCCATAAAGACCCAGCTATACCACTCCTGAGCATATACACAGAAGATGCTCCAGTATACACAAGGACACATGTTCCACTATGTTCATAGCAGCTTTATTTATAATAGCCAGAAGCTGGGAACAGCCCAGATGTTCCTCATCTGAAGGATACAGAAAATGTGGTTCATTTACACAATGGAATAATATTCAGCTATTTAAAATGAGGTAATCATGAATTTTTCCTTCAAAAAATGAAACTAGAAAATATCCTGAGTGAGGTAATCCGGACCCAAAAGGACATTCATGGTATGTACTCACTGATAAGAGGATATTATCGAAAAAGTACAGAATACCTAGGATACACAACCCATAGACTGTAAGTTTAACAAACAGGAAGGAAGCCCCAAGTGAGGATACTTCAATCCCACTTAGAAGGGGGAACAAAGTAATCACAGAAGGCAGAATGAGGGAGGGATCTGGGTGGGATAGAGGAGAAGGAGGGGAAAATGGAAACAGGATCAGGGATGGGAATGTGGAGAACAGGAGAGAATCCCAGAAGGCCAGGAAAATTAACGGAAATATGTAGCCTCTGATGGTGGGAGGTGGGGGGACCCTCTAAAAAATATCAGAGACCCAGGAGGTGAGATACTCTCAGGACTCAATGAGGGTGACGTTCCCCAAAATACCCAACAGTAGGGAGAGGGAATTGAAGAAGTCTACCTCCAGTACACAGACAGGGCTTCAAGAGGAAGGACAGGTTTTCCAACCTACTGTCAAAATTTCTGACCCAGAATTGTTCCTGTCTAAAAAACTGCAGGGACAAAAATGGAGATGAGACTGAAGGAAAGGGAGTCCTGTGACCTGCTCAACTTGAAATCCATCTCATGGGGGACCACCAAGGCCTGAGATTATTAATGATAACTATGATGTGCTTACAGTCAGGAGCTGTTCTCTGAGAGGCCCTACTAGCAGCAGACTCAGACAGACATAGATACTGATACCCAACCACTGAGCTGAAGTCAAGGACCCATGGATAAAAATTGAAGAAGCTGAATGGGAGAATGACCCCATAGGAAGACCAGCATTCTTAACCAACCTAGTCTACTGGGAGCTCGCAGAGACTAGGCCACCAAACAGGCAGCGTACAAGGGCTGGTCTGAAGCCCCTGGTATGTAGCAGGGGCCTGTTTTTTCCTCAGTGGGAGAAGATGTGCCTAATCCTGTAGAAGGGAGACCTTAGGGCAGGTAGATGACTGGGAGTGGGGGGGAGTGGGGAGGTGTGGGACCACACCCTCTTGGAGGCAAGGGGGAGGAGCAATGGATGAGGCACTATGGGAGGAGGGACCTGGAGAAGAGCAAAGGCTGGAATATAAATAAATAAAATAATTTTAAAATGTTTAAAAATCAATTAATTAATAAAAAAAAATGCTGACAATAAACAGTTGGCATTAGACTTTCTGAAGCCTGATCCAGATTGGCAAAGACAATCTGAACTGGATTTTCATTCTCATCTCTTTGTTGGTTCACATTCCTGCCTGGTTACCTGCCAGGTCCCCTCTTTTCCTAAAATGGGACATATTGGGATTAATTGAGAAGTTATTTTCAATATGTGAATAATTATTCAGAGACTATAGAATAATGAGTTGCTAGAAGAACAAAGTAAATAAAACTGGCATAATTAAGGATTTCTAAATATATATTTTTAAATATGTATTTAAAAAAAACAGAAATATTCCCAATGGTATGTAAACATCATTGTGTTAGTTATTTTCTGTTGTGGTGATAAAACACCACAACTAAAACTGCTTAAGAAAGAAAGAGTTTATTTTGGTTACAGTTCATAATGGTGGCAAAGACATGGAAGCAGGGTTACATAGCTTCAACCTCAAGCACAATGAAGAAAGAGCCAGTTCCACCCCAGTAATTTACCTACTCCACCTAGGGTGCTGATCTCCCCAAGCAGTACCACAACTGAGAACCAAGTTTCCAAATTCCTTAGCCCATGAGGATTATTTCTTATTAAAACTGCTTCATTAGTTAATTGGTTTTCTTTATTATTAAATCATTTTTCCAGTGAGGTTTTATCCAAAAACCACAGAAGAGATTTTGATTATTTGTGTTCCATTCCTGGTGACAGAAGTAAAATCAGTAATAAGGCAGAGCAAAGAAATGTGAATTTTGACTAAAATGGGAGAGTAGGTATGTATCATTGGCCCCTTGTTTACCAACCCAAATAAACAGGTCAAGTTTGAAATTCATAAAATTAGAGATTTGTATTTATATTAGATAAATTTGAAAAGTAGCATTTAACTTACAGAAAGTACTGATCAATGTCAATGTTTCATTTGGCTTGATGGCTACTGATTGGTTGTTCATAAATTAGAGTCTGATAGATGGTGCTGGAAGGATCTGTTAAGTGCAGGGACTATTACATAATGAACTGAGTAAAGCCCACGTATCTAATCTGAGTATCCATTTGGCTGCTGTGTAAAGTGTTTCAGGGCATTCATCACACTAAATGTCAGATGCAAGACTGGGGCATGAAAGCCATGAGAGACTCCTCTTGTTTAATAGTGTCATACAAAATAATCAACTGCTCTATTGCCTAGCTTCTTAAATTATTATTAAAGTATCTACTAGATACTTTTGTCTACTGAGGTGGTTACTTCTATGCTGTATTCATTTCTGATGATTGTGCTACAATTAAAAGCAAGAAATGGCTTAAGAAAATTTCCTGTCACCAAAAATAGTCCTTATAGGTTTGTTTTTAGGATGGAAGGAATCTCTATTTGTGTTTAATAACTATAATTAAAAGATAAAAGTGAATGACCAGAAGAGTTAAATGGCTGGAATCCACAAAGAGGAACTAATCCAATCTCCTAGACACAGTTGGTTTTTTTTTTTTTAATCACGAAATGTGATAAATTCGATAAAAAGCTAAGAATTGAAATAGATAAACGTTACTTTCTCATTTCATTGTCCTGGCATCAAATTTTTCCCAGTGAGCATCAAACATGTGAAAATTGAGCTCTATGGAGGTGAGTGTATTGTATCTTTTCTGCTCTGTGTGGAGAGGGTATATATTAAATCCATGGTTTATGGAGCCTTGGAAGGAAATCCTGGCTTTAAATGCTGACAATTTTGAGTTTATCAATTTAAGCTTACATATAACTTTTCCTTATAGACTATAAAATGAATATAAGAATGTTAAGATGGAACAAATTTGTTGAGACTTAACATTTTGTCTAGAGCAGTATGACCTACATACACGCACTTTTCTAAGATCAAGCTTATACTTGCTGCTCTGGTCACACTTAATGACACCTGAGTTTCCAGCTGACCTTTCCTTAGTCAGTAGGAGTCAGGACAGCACAATACAGAATCCTGGGCCTCTAAATATAAAAAGAAATATTTCTGAATGCTAATACATCCTTACACAACAGCACTATTAGCAAATATCAAAGATGCTTTGCATCACTAAACACTATCTGATTGAATCTCACTGTGTAAAGTTCATCAGTTATCTAAAAATATCTCCATTTCCCCAGTCCAGAGCCAAGTGTGTATTGCATTTGTGTGTCTTATTTCTTTGATCAACTTAAACCTAAACTATCACTGTCTTTCCTCATGTGACTTACATTTTCAATGAGCAACTGTCATTGATAATGTGAAAGGTGGCTAATTTCGGTTCTGGTGTTGTCTGGTATCAAGTGTTTGTGGCTTAAGCATCTGTGTCAGGATCATCACAGAAACAATGATGTCAACAGTTAAATTTTATCAAGAGGCCAACAAGACTGCTTCATACAAATTTTGCTAAAATTAACTCTGACTATTTAAAGTGGTAACAGATATGCTTTTCCACTGTCCTGTTGATTTTACTTATTTTTAAAATCAGTTTGTGCAGGTGTTTCACAAAAGAATCAGTCAAACATTTGCTTAAGAGTTTTAACATCTATTAACAACCATTTATTTCAGTCATGTTGTATGTCCATCACTGGAGAATTTGTAAAATTTTTTCTTTATAGTTTTATCTATATTAGTGTGGCTTATTATTTTCTTCAATGAACTGTTAAGCGAAAATTGTCTTGTTTTGTTTCTTATCAGAGATGGTAGGTTCGAGGACTATAGTTCTCGATGTACTAACTAACCTTGCTTTTGTGGCTTGTGTAGTTCTGCTTCTGGCTAATTGTTCTTGTTAACTGAATTATGACAACTCAGACTATGGTTTTGTGCTTAGAAACTTAAGCCCAGAAAGGCCAGGCTACACTGGGATCCCTAACATCCAAGATTTTATATCAGCTTAAACCCATGTCTAAGTTGTTCTCTCTGGTGGAAGCCCTGTAACATTTTATTGCATGCTTCATTAGCAGCTTAAATCTCCAACCTGGGGCTTATGCTTTAGCATTATAATGAGCCATAGGTTCAAACCAGAATCACACCATTTTATAAAACTTCTCTCTTAGTTAGACTATGATAATTACAATAACACCAGTAATTTCGTCTTGAAGTAACTTGTTACTACAAATTTTTGAGTGCCCCTCCCCAGAGACACCCAGTAATGACCAGCCTTGAGCTGGTCATTCACCTAGTTTGATCATCTGCCATTTTTTAACCAATTACATACTGACTACCCCCAGCAATGGCTAAATGCAGGCCAAAAGATGGAGGAGAAGGAGGAGGAGAAGAAGGAAAAAAAGGGAGAAGGAGGAGGGGGAGGAGGAAGAAGAAGATGAAGAAGAAAGATGAAAGAAGGAGGAGGAGGAAGAGAAGAAGAAGAAGAAAGATGAAAGAAGGAGGAGGAGGAAGAGAAGAAGAAGAAGAAGAAGAAGAAGAAGAAAGAAGAAGAAGAAGAAGAAGAAGAAGAAGAAGAAGAAGAAGAAGAAGTAGAAGTTGATTTTCATTCCTTGATCCTTCCTATCACTTCATAAGCTTGCCTCTGAGACCACTCTCTGCATGTTTTTCACCCAAATAAAAGCATGCACTGTTTTAAGTCTCTTGATTTTGTGGTTATTTTTCCTTCTCTTTGGTCTTTCAACAAACCAACTTCAGACACTGAGGAGAGTCTAGTTGCTCTAGTGGAAAGATTTAGTGAATTGCAGCCTGGATTTTTCCAGACTCTTTCTCAGCCAACTCGTTTCTTTCATATGTTAATTTTGTCAAAAAACTATATAAGGCCTTTGAGATCTCTCTCCTGTTCTCTTGCTTCAATGATATGTTTTTTCCTCTATGTTGTTGGATTCAACTCATTTTAGAATTTTCTTTCTTTCTATCATTTTTCTTTTTTGTGCCTCTGTCAATTTTTGATATTATAGTTAGTGTCATACTTCAAATGGGGACAATATTCACCTTGAAAGTGCTGTTTGTAAAGCCCTGTTATTTATTCATAAATGTTTCATAGAATATTAGAGTTTATAGTAAAATTGTGGACAAATTTAATTACTATATAATATGTAAAAGAATTTTAAACTATTTTATATCCTATTACAACAATTTTGGCAAGCTATGCTTTCTAATAATTTCCTGTTCTTTCTAAATTGTTAAAGCTTATTAGAATAAAGTTGTTCATGAATATTCTCTTAGATACTTTAAGCACATACAATTTTTTTAAAATTAGATTCCTTTTTAAAAATGTGTATTGCATGTATCTGTGTGTGAACACTGTGTGTGTGTGTTTGTGCGTTTGTGTGTGTGTGTGTGTATGTTTAGGTACAGGTGCTCATGTATGCATATTTAGTAAACAGTATGTCTTCGGCTGTGCTTCTGTTTTATTTTTTGAGAGCCTCTTACTGAACTTGGAGTTCTCCATTTTTATTGCACTGGCTGGCCAGCAAGCTCTGGGGACGTTCTGACTGATCTGCTCTTGCTTTCTCCTAGCGCTAAGATGGATGTTGCAGCACACAGTTACTGTCTGTACTAGGGATTTCTTCTGGGTTTATCATCGCTGTGACAAAATGCCATGACAAAATCAACTTGGAGAAGAAAGGGTTTATTTGACTTATACTTCCACACTACTGTTATTATTGAAGAAAGTCAGGGCAGGAACTCAAAACAAGGTATGAACCTGGAAGCAGGTACTGAGGTAGAGGCATGGTGAAGTGCTGCTTACTGGCAATGGACTGGGTCCTCCCACATCAGGTACCAATTTTACAAATGTCTTGTAAACTGCCTGTAGGCTGACCTTATGAAGATATTTTCTCAATTGAAAGTCTCTCTTCTCAGATGTCTATAGCTTATATCAAGTTGACAAATTAGCCAACACAGGATCCAACACAAGTCTTTATAACTCACAAGAGCAAGACTTATCCCCTTATAATTCTCCTTAAGCCATCATTCTTAATAATGTTAGGTTGTATTTCTCTCCCTTTTATTGATTAGTTTACTAGAGTTATATAATTTTCATTGTAGTCAAATTTTCATTATGGTTGCTTCTATACTTTGGATAAAGCAGTATTTATAGAATTTCAGATCATATTATTAGGTGATATGTTTAAATATTCAAATAGTAAATTTAATGTAAAGATACGGGATCAATTACAGATGCTCTATGAATCATCAGAAATAAAAGGATAATTATACTAAAATGTATAGTTCAGAAGCCTTGAAAAGCAATGGATAATTGTTTACCCATTCTTGTAATTAGTCACTATAATGATTTCTAATTATGTAGTATGGTAGTAATTCTACATTTCAATTTAACAACAAAATTTTCAGTTCTACTTATGAACTATGTATTCATCTGTTACTAAACTAATTATTTTAAATATTAGCATTTCTAATTAGACTTAATTACAAAGAAATTCATTGATAATTAGTTACAATTATCTTCTACTGTTATTTATTTAGGGTTTTCTATTATGCACAGTCTTCATTTTATAATAGTAAAATAGTGAGTCCTATCTACAGTTCAAGTTAAATTAAGTCATTTGTATAATCATTATTAAATAAATTCAAGTGTCATATAAATCATATATAGTATATTTATAATTATTAAATATATCTACCACTTTTTATAATACTAAAGCATTTATTTATCAAATAACATCTAATGTAAATAGAAGTATATAAAAGAGATAAAAAATAGATACACTAAAAAATGTTTTACTAAGTGTTCTTAAAAGTCAAATTGCTGATTCATCTAAAACTTCATGTTTGAAGATAACTTTGAGAGACTGCTGAGGAAAAATGACAGCAAGAAATTAATGATTAATTGTGTGAGTGTGTATATGCTATTCCATTTAACCACAAACTGAGAAATGTATTTGAGCACAGAGTTTGTAAGTCTGAAACTTTAAAAAGCGCTATGGGCTGACTACCATTAGCTACTAATGAAACTCTGCCATGTATTACAGGGAACAAACAAAGTCAATTTAAACGCATGGAAAAGCTATTTCATGTGGAAGTAAGTGTCGTTAAAGCACTTCTGAATTCCTTTAAAATAAGGTCCATGATAGTGTTAACTGGTTTTAATATGGAGGATATTTCTCTATTTATCATTTCTTAACATTTGTACCCATTTGATGACTATTATTTATGATCAATAACCAATTTCTTCTAAGGACACTCAGAGGTTACAGTTTGATTGGCTCAGAGTAATGAGGATTTACCGGAACGTGAGTCATCCTAATTTAAAGGACTATTGTGCCATTAATTTTCAAAAGCCTTGATCTGCTGCCTGTATTTATCACTGCCTCTGGCTAATGGAAACTTGGGTTCAGATGATAGTTTAAGCCAAACATCAATTTTAATCTCTAAGCCTAAGTTCTTCCAAGTCTGCTTTTCACAGGAACTAGTATTACAGTGTCAGTCATAGCCAGCTGAAGGAGAGATTCAATTAAGAAGCTACACAAGAGTTAGATGGACTGAAAGAAGTTCTGACAGACTTGGAATTCTGTGCTCATTACTAACAGGAAGTCTGAAATTCGTTTATTTTTTAAAAAATGTTATTGCCAGCTGTGGCAGTACACGCCTTTAATCCCAGCATTTGGGAGACAGACACAAGTGGATCTTCTGTGAGTTTGTGTCTATTCTAATCTACATAATGATTTCCAGGAGTCAGAGTCACATAAAGAGACCCTGTGTCCAAACAATACAAAACAAAATAAAGCAAAACAAAACAAAATGTCACATATTTATTTGCTATTTATTGCTATCATAATTTATGAATAAATGATTTTCTATCATAATATGAAAATACTACATATCACTTATATATTTAAAGTGTATGTCATGTGAAATATATAACAGAGCACATTCATAAAAGTGGTCATCACTACCACTTTCTAACCCACACCCAGTTTACCATCTTATGCACTCAGTAATCAGGTGATGAGCAATTCAGAAATACATTTATCCAAAGCACACTCCCTGAGATTTTCCTCACAGGTCTTTGTCATTTGTTTTCAGGCTGAACCAGGTAGCTATTTATTATCAAATATTATCATCATATTCCATTTCATCTTCAGTTTTATATCAGTGTGATAAATTGCTCAGAGCAGGAGATATACATTAAAACTCCATAGATAATCTCTCTCCTTGTGGAAGTAAAGTAAAAAGAAATATTAAGATATTCACCATTCATCTAATTCAGTTTTGTGCAACATTCTATTAAATTCAAGCACACTTTTCCTAATTCATCATTATCACAGCTTTGATTCTTGAAAGTTACCAATACCCCACTAAGAATATATTATTCTAGACCTTAACTGGCTATTTCATATAAATTGTGGAAAACATAGCATATAGAGTCATTTGGACTTTAGTATACCCCAGTGTCCATCTCTGTGCTAGTCACTGGAAAGTAAATAAGATTACATCATCATTTTAAAAGCTCATGGTTTACATTCTGACAATTTGCACACTGACACAATGTGGTAAGTTCTCTTGTAAATAATGTTTACCACAAGCTAAATTCTATCCCCTCAGAATTTTCTTGTTAATGCACAACCCAGAACACTACAGTTATTTTGGAGATGGCACCTTTGTGGGATAATTAGGTTAGATGAGATCAGGTCATGAAAGTGACACCCTGCAAACAGGATTAGTACCTTTGTAAGAAAGAACTCACTGAGCCCTAGGCACAGAGCAAGAAGGTGGCTATACACAGGCCAGAAAGACAGGTCTCACCATGACCTCACCATAGTGGTACCCTAATCTGAAATTTTAGTCTCCAGTGCTTTGAAATCTGTTTTTGTTTTTTTAAGTCACCTAGGCTCTAACACTTTGTTATGATGGCTGGAGTTAATTAACTGAATAAACAAACTGCATTTGTGGCTCACTGTGTTACTGAGTTCAAATAAAGGAGGCTTCAAAAGGGACGTGATTTTTCACCTCATTCATAAAAAGAATTGAATAAAAATATATTATAGGGAGGAAGACCATGCCAAATAGAGAAAAATTAAGATCAACAATATAGTACAGAGAAACTTTTGCCTTGTAAAAGGAAGTTAAAAAGAATGTCATGAACCCACAAAGAAAAATAAGAAAACTGTACAAAATAGCATGAAATAAGACAATACAAAATGAAAATAAGTATATAATTTAACACTAATCAAAAGCAAATGTATAGAACAGAGAAGATAAAGGAAAGAAAGAGAGAGAGAAAGAAGCTAAGAAAAGAAGGAAGGAAGGGAGAGAGGGAGGAAAGGAGAGAGGAAGAAAGATGAAGAGAATTGTTCCCAGTATTTTCTGACTCTGTAGGAGATACTATGTTTTCTACCCTAGTTATCTATTCTTCAACAATGCATCTCTTTCCCACTGCTGGCAGAATAGAAAAATGTTAATTTATTTTGTGGATATTCATTCAACAAAAAGTTGCATTTGTTCAAAATTATGTTTTGGGGGTGGATCTAATGTCCAGACAGGAATGAAACTGTGGACAGTACCTTGGAGATGCAAATTTTGCAACTCAGCATTTTTAAGTGATTTGGACACAACTCCTCCCAACTCCAGACTTCCTTTGGAATTACCTGAAGAGTCACTGGTCTCTCCAGGGCCCTATGGAGTCACCTCTTTATACTAAACCTGCCCTTCTCATAGTATTACAGACCAGTATTTTTACCATCCTGCAACCCTCCTCTGAGATCTGGGGTATCTGTAAAAGAGAGTTTCAGCTCGAGTCTCTATCATGCAAAAAGTGGTGTGAGGTTTGCCAAGGCATGAGCAAAGATATATGACGAGGTTGCTGTAGAATCAGGCTGATAAATACCAATGTAGATCAAGAGAGAATAGCAGATGCATGAATCAGAAACTGTGCACTGAACTATGGGTGATGAGCAGATCAGAACGATAGGGCAGATATATTTTATCAGGAACAGACTATAATACTTGAAAACTTATTTTCTTATCTGTTAGAGTAGATTCTATAAATAAGGAAAAATATTATCCAAAAAAGTTAAGGTGAAATACCAGAGAAAATTGTCAAAAAACAAAACACCACCACCACCACCAATGAAAACTCTAATCAACTCAAACAAATCAGTAGCCTTCCTCTACGAAAGATAAATAGGCTGAAAAAGAAATTAGGGAAATGACACCCTTCACAATAGTCACAAATATATAAAATACCTCAGTGTGAATCTAACCAAGCAAGTGAAAGATCTGTATGACAAGAACTTCAAGTCTCTAAAGAAAGAAATTGAAGAAGACTCAGGAAATGGAAAGATCTCCCATGCTCATGGATAGGCAGAATTAATATAGTAATAACGGCCATCTTGCCAAAAGCAATCTACAGATTTAATGCAATCACCATTAAAATACCAACTCAATTCTTCACAGAGTTAGAAAGAGAAATTCTCAAATTTATATAGATTAACAAAAAACCCAGGATAGCAAAAACTATTCTCAACAATAAAAGAACTTCTGGAGGAATCACCATCCCTGACCTCAAGCTGTACTACAGAGCAATAGTGGTAAACCTGCATGGTACTGGTACAGAGACAAGCAGGAAGATCAGTGGAATAGTTGAAGACCCAGAAATGAACCCATACACCTATGGTCACTTGATCTTTGACAAAGGAGCTAAAACCATCCAGTGGAACAAGGACAGCATTTTCAACAAATGGTGCTGGTTCAACTGGAGGACAACATGTAGAAGAATGTAAATGGATCCATTCTTATCTCCTTGTACAAAGCTCAAGTTCAAGTGGATAAAAGACCTTCACATAAAACCAGACACACTGAAACTAATAGAAGAGAATGTGGGGAAGACCCTTGAATAGATAGGCACAAGGAAAAGGTTCCTGAACAGAACACCAATGGCTTATGCTCTAAGATCAAGAATTGACAAATGAGACTTCATAAAATTGCAAAGTTTCTGTAAGGCAAAGGACACTGTCAATAGGACAAAAGGGCAATCAACAGATTGGGAAAAGATCTTTACCAATCCCACATCCAATAGAGGACTAATATCCAATATATAAAAAGAACTCAAGAAATTAGACTCTAGACAACCAAATAACCCTATTAAAAAATGGGGTATAGAGCTAAACAAAGAATTCTCAACTGAGGATATGTGAATGGCCGAGAAGCACCTAAAGAAATGTTCACCATCCTTAGTCATCAGGGAAACGCGAATCAAAACAACCCTGAGATTCCACCTCACACCAGTCAGAATGGGATGCTGGTGAGGATGTGGAGGAAGAGGAACACTCCTCCATTGTTGGTGGGATTGCAAGATGGTGCAACCACTATGGAAAACAGACTGGAGGTTCCTCAGAAAATTGGACATATCATTACCTGAGGACCCAGCTATAGCAATTCTGGGCATATACCCAGAATATGTTCTAACATATAACAAGGACATATGCTCCACTATGTTCATAGCAGCTTTATTTATAATAGCTAGGAGCTGGAAAGAACCCAGATGTCCTTCAACAGAGGAATGGATACAAAAAATATGGTACATTTACACAATGGAATATTACTCAGCTATTAAAAACAATGAATTCAATAAATTCTGATGTAAATGGATGGAACTAGAAAATATCATCCTGAGTGAGGTAACCCAATCACAAAAGAACACACATGGTATTCACTAACTGATTATTGGATTTTAGCCCAGAAGCTTGAAATACTCAAGATTCAACTCACAGACCACATAAAGCTCAAGAAAAATGAAGACCAAGTGGTGGGAAGGGATTCGGTCCTTCTTAGAAGGAGTAACAAAATACTCAAGGGAGCAAATATGGATACAAAGTGCAGGACAGAAACTGAAGGTGGGGCTGTCTGCAGACCATTCCACCTGGGTAATCCATCCCATGTGCAGTCACCAAAGGTAGATGCTGATTTGGATGTCAGGAGGTGCATGCTGACAGGAGCCTGACATAGCTGTCGCCTTAGAGGTCTGCAAGAGTCTGACATATTCAGAGGCAGATGCTCACAGCTAACCATAAAACTGAGCATGAGGTTCCCAATGGAGAAGATAGAGTGAAGACTGAAGGAGTTGAAAGGGTTCAGAACCCCATGAGGAGAGCAACAATACCAACCAACCAGAGCCCCCAGGGTCTAAACCACTAGCCTGGGAGCACTTAGGGAGGGACCCATGGCTCCAGCTATATATACAAGGGAGGATGGTCCTGTCAGGTATAGGTGGGAGAGGAGATCCTTGGTCCCATGAAGGCTGGACGCTGTGTGTGGGGGAATTCGAGGGTGGGGAGGTAAGGTGTTGGGGGGCAGGTGGGCACATCCTCATAGAAGCAGGAGGGGGGATGGGATAGGGGGTTCCTAGGAGGGAGGGGTCGGAAATGGGGTAAGGGGAGAACATCTGAAATGGAAATAAAATATCAAAAAAAAAAAAAAAACCCTCTAACAAACCAAAAAAGTCTATGAAACCAAAATCACAACAGAAAAGCAAGAGGACATATGAACTAGACTTTGCTGCATCATACTGGGTGTTCTCTGGAAGGCCAAGAACTGTTCCTTTCAGCACTGAATCAATGGAAGAGCTAATGAAAGAAGAATAAAATAAAAATTATGTACAGGCATGGCTGTTTGCAGAAGATAAACAGTAACAGAAGGTTTGTCAGAGATCTTGGCATTCCTATATTCACTAGAATGATGGGACCTCAAACTATCATAAAGACAAAGGCACTGGTGCTTAGCCATTAGAAGGAAGATGAAGACAATTATTATAAACCAGTGTAATAGTGGCACTTATAATGTTGAAGTAGCCAAGAGATGTCTTATTGAACTGAAGGCCCACACAGTGTGAGGGAATTTATACCTGGAAATGCAAACCTAGGCAACCATTTGTGACTACAGAAGTCACTGACATGTGAACAGAAACTACTACTGTTGTCTTCCTAAACAAAAATCATGTCTAATTCTGCCATGAATGCTTATCATTATACCCATCAATAAGAGCAGCTCATACATCTCATAAAAGAAACTTTCATTTCCTTGGCAGCCAACGGAGGTGGACCATTACAGAGGCTACTTAGCAAACGATAAGTGAAGCAGTGGTGCCAAACATCAACACTGGTGTACCTACAGCACTGGTGTACTTACATCAGCAGTAAGGGAGCATCTCAGAAAAGGGATAGAAGGGCTACCCACTGCTGAACAGTGCCTTCCATACTCGACAGGAATTCTGTATCTATGAAATCTTCAAATATAAGATTCATGATATAAATAAAATATCAAATATAGAGATAGATAGAGATATAATATCATGAAGACCTTCAGGATAATTTACCAAGCAACAAAATATATCATTTCCTAATGTAACCATCAGTACATGAGCCACTGTATAAAATAATTTTGTGTATAACACATTCTACTTGATTTTACAATGATGGGAGGCACAATGGGAAATGATCCCAAGTGGTTATCTACACTCAAAGGTGTTCATGAAAATACGAAAGTTTGCAGAAGCAATTTTAGTCTCAAAGGCAAGGTTTCTTCCTCTTCTGATGTTATACTAGCACTAAATATATATATTCTTTTTTCTTGAGTAGAAGGAAGTTTCTCTAATACTGACATGTTGGATTGCTGGTCATATTATGTCAGAATTTTGAGTTACTCAAGAATTTTATCTTATATTTATACTAACTTCTGATGTACAACTGTTTTAGGTTATGTAACCCATTTTCTAAAAACCAACAATATTCTCTTAATTAACTGCAACTGCTTCTCATTAGAGATTGGACTTGAAAATATATATTGACTTAACCAGTGCTTAGTTTTGTTATGGCTTAATGGTTTAAAAAATCACTACTAATATATATTAAATTTTCTACATCTTCTACCTCAAATGACCCTGAGAAATCAAGAGAAAATGTAATTTCTCTTTTGTTCATGTATTGATGGTTGCATTAGAAAATGGAATTGTCTAGGCAGAAGTGAAAAAGCTAGACATGAAAAGTTTACAAACAAAACAGGAGATATGTTACTGTTGTTAATACATAGGTGGATCTAGTCATTTCTCCATTGTGTGAACATCAGCCAGATCCATTACCATAATGACTTAAAGATAGAATCATGTAACTTTAAGGTAGGCAAGGCCAGGCCATTTGGTGGTTTCACAAGGGAAAGTGACCAACAGCTGAGACCCAGATGTGCTCTAACCATGTAGGTTACATGGTTACAAGTGAGACTAGGGGGGCTTTAGGAAGAAACTTTCAAAATCCTACTTAAAACAAATAAGAGCAGTGACCACTTAGAAAACTATTTTGTGACCTTCGCAAGATTTTTCACTGGGAGTTGGAAAGACGGCTAGATGGTTAAGAGCACATAGAGCCTTTCCTTAGCATAAGTGTTCATTTCCCAGTGGAAGCCATCTGCAACTCAGTTCCAGATAATCTGATGCCTTCTTCAGGCCTCTACATCCCTCCAGGTAAGCATGAGGTTCATATATACATATGGACGCAAATCATTCATATAGATTAAGTGGAATTAAATTAACTTGAAAATCAAAATATTTCTCAATGTGAAAACCCAGTTGGAGTAAATCATGAAGGATTTATCAGGGTTCCTTGGACTTGCTGAGAATGGGTACAATTAGTGAAGAAAGACATGAGACTGTGGGAGGGGTCAAGGGAAATTAATTTTTTTTGGAGCAGAAAATCAGAATAGTAGGCTGGTGGTGATCTCATAAAAAATGTGTAATTGTTTCCTTGAGAAGGAACAGAGTTTATCGAAAATCCTAGAAAAGGAAAAATAACATGGAGTCTAAAACTCAAGTAAAGAAATTGGCATTTAATGACACACATCATTGCGGCAACCATGTTAATATACAGGAGGGGGCATTGATGGCATTGCTCTCTCAGACCAAGTTAAGAATTAAGAAAGAAAACTGAGAATGGTAACATTTAAGCTAAGTTATGATTCGATTAAAATTCTCTGATTCCTTTTATAAAACAATATTGTAACACATTATTCTGATTTTATTTATTTATTTACAAATTATCAGGTTTTATTTGATAATGACATAAATATTAAAATAAAAAGGAGTATGTCTTGTAAACATAATTGCAACAAGGTGTTTGATTGGAGGAAAAAAAATTGAAGCTATTTAATCCTGTTGCGAGGAGTCTTTACGGGAGCCGCTAATGAGACTACAGAAACTAAAGGCATCCTCTGAGGAACGAACAGGAGAATTCTCTGGTCAAAAAAAACAAAAAAAAAAGTCATTTAAGGGTCCACAAAGCACCATCCCTAGTCCTTTTATTTACAGACAACAGGGCCCTATCATATGTTACAAAATTGTACACAAGCCACCGATAAGAGGCTAAATTTCTGTCATTTCTTTAACAAGCTAATAATCACCATTAAGAGATAAAACATTCTACATCTACTGAAATAGTGGAGTCACAGAAATACAGAGAGTACTTCAGGGAAACACTAAGGAACCGAAACCTCATGTATCAAAAGACATCTTACATGTGAGAAGAAACTGGGATTCTGAGAGTCCAAGCTCAGAATGAGACTGTGAAAAAAATGAAGCTGGTTATTTTCTCAAATATTTGGGATGTTCTTAGTATAGCATTTACCAACACTTAAGTTTTTTTTTTTTTTTTTTTTTTTTTTTTTATTGCTGTCATGGCATCAAGATGAACTTTGGCCTTTCCTGAGATGTTTGGAATTCTCTGCTCCTTTCCCTCCCTCCTCCTATCTCTTTCTTTTTCTTTTTTTAATTTTCTTTCTTTCTTTTTTAATTAAATCATAATTTTTACTTATTCACACAGGGGTTATAAACAAAAAAAAGGCAGGACGTGGGGATGGAATGACACCAGAGCGTAGGTGTGCAGGGGGAGTACAGATATCTTTCAGAACAGTGTATCCGCTGGGTGAAGGTTCAGGGGACAGGTCACTATGACTCCTTATGATTCACTTGTCCTTATCTAAGTTGGTACTATCCACCGAGGCTACCTATTTACAAGGTCTATGACTACTCAGGCTGTTAAATTTCCACAAAAGCTGCCTGTTTACAATAGCTTATAGCCATTCGTTTCAGTGTTTTTCCACAGAGACCCAAGACTTTGTGTTAGCATATATATATGTCAGGCCTACTGTTGATTTTAGGCCTATGGCTAATTTTAGGCCTTCAGTGTATAAGCAGGGCTGCCCTTGACATCTCCTCCCTTCTCTAAGTATAGAAGGGCCATGGTAATTCTAATCTTGCAAAGGTGGGGATAGAGGCCTGACCTCCAACAATTGAAGGGGACCTTGTAATGGCTCCTGTCTTCCTGTGTTGTCCAGTGAAGCATGAGGGCCATACCCATCCTGATGTCTTTTTCCTGGAGAGGGGATATTTGTTGTAGTAATTATTTAAAATTGGCCTCTGGCTCAGCCGACTATCTAAGCCATAGCAGCTCTGCCTAGTCCAGCCACTATGTTTCTTGGCCGAGGCCAAGTGCACACTGCAGCTAGAACTGGCTGCCAGAAACACCAGCCCTGCCACCCACTAGATGCCAGTGTGAGAGATTGCTCTGCCAATCTTCCACTCTGTATCCGCAAGGCAGGGCATTGCCCAGACCATTCCACCATCCATGTGGGCCCAGTAAGAGAATGAGACTCTAATTCTTATAGGTTAATCAAAGGCTTTATATGTTTGATGATGATTAATAACAAGATGCCCATACAAAGACAGTTGTATCCCAATTAGTTAACCTAATTATAAGTTTATAAGTTGTTCCCCATGAGTGCTCTCCATACCTGTGTGGTTCTCCATCTTCCTACATCTCTGCTCTCATTTCCTCTAATGTTCCTTTTATCTCTTCCTCTCCTAACTCCTCCTCTTCCTTTTCCTCTTCCTCTCCTGACTCCTCCCACCTTAGCTCCTCCTACACATCACCCTTTCTGCTAAAATATAAAAAAAAAAACTTTTTCTCAAAATACAATTAGAGCATAACTCTAACAATTTGTATCAGTAAGGTACAAGATAAACCTAATACCCAGTCCATCATTTTGTTGACTAAACAGAACCTCTGTCATCTCTCCTAACTAAAAGACTTAGTTCTGAACCTGGCTTTTTTCTTGGCTTTAGAATGAATGCCATCTGAAAACCATCCTAAATCTTGAAATCTGAAATCAAAATAAATTTTGTACCATTTAAGAAATATAACTTTAGCTTAATAACATTATACAGATTTCTACCAAATAGCTAAATAATCAATTCTAATTATTCCTCCTTGTTCCAATAAAACCATTACTTTTCTCTAGAAGGACAGCCTAATATTAACCACCTCAGTCCCCAAGCCCAGGGAATATGTGTGCCAACTCTTCATTAACTTCTTCAAGCTGAATTTGGGAGTTGAGATAGTAGAAGAGGTGCAGGGGGAAGGGTAAATTGATAAGCCTCTGATGTCTGTGTCTTCACTGCATCCAGCTGAAATTCCAGGACATCAGAGGTTCAAGCAGGTCTGCTCAGCTTGCTTGATGAGTAGATACACCAAGGCTGTGTATTCTGCAATATATAATTCTCAAAACAAATTTTAGTATCAAGATAATTTTTTGATTGAATTCTGGAATCTAGTATTCTGGTGGCCTCCCTCTGTCATGTCTAATCCATATAATTCTGGGACGTAGAAATATCTTAATCATCTCTTCTGAAAACACACAGAAAAAAGCTTTTTCCCAAAACAGAATTTCCTTGAGCCAGTAATCAGAAAAATCTTTATCTTGACCTTTTTCCAGAGGAAAAATATAACCACAAAACTGAAAATCACACCCATCTTGAAAATAAAATCAGCTTAATAACTAAAATACTATATGTGCCTATTCTTTAGGTCTCCCCTATTTTGCCAAGCAAGAAATGCACCCAGAATTCCTGTGGGGCCCACATTAGACAGAACCCGAGTCTCCTGTAAGGTAAAGTAACTTTATATCATCTGTATACACCTGGTTTACACTATCTTTCTGTTTGGCTCTCTGCCAGAACAGTCTCTATTTATACACTGTGCTCTCTACTCTAGAGTCAGTGACAATTTTCTCTAACTTAACTAAAGTACTGTATATGCCTATTCTTAGGCTTTCTCTATCTTGCCAAGCAGGAAATGAACCCAGAATTCCCATGGGACCCACATTAGACAGAACCCAAATCTCCTGTGAGGCAATATAACTTTATATCATCTGAATACATCTGATTTACACTATCTTTTTGTTTGGCCCTCTGCCTAGAACAGTTTTTTTAATTTATACCACCTATCTGTTTGATTCAGTACTCCAGAGCACCTTCCACTTATACACTGTACTCTCTACTCAAGAGCCAGTGACAATTTTCCCTATCTAAGTTTCAAACCACAGGTGATAATCCCCATGTGATTTGGACAAATATTTTCATAAATCTTTCCTAAAAACAAATAATCTCAATTTAATTCACAGACACTGTACTCTCTAGAGTCAGCTACTTTCTTCTTTTCCTAACAAAAAGCAACTTGTGTTTCCCCACAGCCAGGGAGTTCAGCTGCAGTTTTTTTGTTCTGGGTTCCCATGCTAGGAGTCACGTGACTCCTATCAGCACCAATCACTCACTCACTTTTTATTTTTGTTTTTTTTTTTTTTTTTTTTTTTTTTTTTTTTTTTTTTTGGTTTTTCGAGACAGGGTTTCTCTGTTTAGCTCGGGCTGTCCTGGAACTCACTCTGTAAACCAGGTTGGCCTCGAACTCAGAAATTCACCTGCCTCTGCCTCCCAAGTGCTGGGATTAAAGGCGTGCGACACCACTGCCTGGCTTTGATACACTCAGCAGAGTAGAAAGGATGATAAAGTGATTTGTGGGTAAAACATGTCAAAATATACAACATGATTAGCACAGTCGATGGTACACAGAAACAATAAATATTGGTAGATGCTATTAACATTTTCAAGGCCATTCTGAAAGGAAACATTCTTGAAAAGCCATTCACCACTTGTATATGTATCATAGATTATATATATATTGCCTTACTCCAATATCATTAAACAACAAAATATTCACTGCAACTTTAATTAATTTCTTTTCTTCTCCCTAAGTCTTTCATTCTCTGTTAGGGATCTGTCTCTATTCTTCTACACTCTCAAAATATTTGCATTATTTTGCCAAGCTGACTTTTCTTAATGCAAATTGAAGACATTACTGTGCAATAATTTCCCATTAAATGGGGGAACTCAAGACTCATTCCTCAATGGTCTATAAAATAACTGAGCCATTGCCTAGGTGAACTGAGAAATTCTGCATTCTCCCTTGCTGGCAGGTGGACTTCTGATGACTGCTGCTCATGTAGGAGGCAAAGTGATGCAAGCATATCTGATTCACCTTCTGAACAGTAGGTTTGGCATAGAAATTCTAGGTATACAGAATTCTCTCAGTTGCAGACAGCTTCCTTGATCTAGGATATGTTCCTCTTGAGGCACCCCTACTTGAAGGCTGAGCTGGAGATAGCAAACATTTTCAGCTGCCCCTGCAATGAGCCTTCCCCTTCTGCCCATGAGGCTGAGGTTCTAAGACACAGGCAATCAAGTCTATTATGCAGGTCAACTCACTTCAATGTTCTGTTCTGTGTTCTGCCCCTTTCATTTATTTCAATGCTTGTGTAAATATTTTACAGCAATGCTCTCCCAGTGTCTGCTCAATAAATCAATGCCTAGCTATTAATTTTATCATAAATTCCTCATTGGTTATTGCCTCACTTGTTTTATAAGGATAGGGTCTCCCCAGAAATTCTTTGAATCTTGATATCTTTTATGCCTCCATTATGATCACCTCATTTGGAATTTCTATTACAGACAAATAGAAATAGTCACATTCCCTCAATTTGTCACTATAATTGTTTCGATGAAAATAAAATGTATTGATTGTTTAGATGCTGCAAAGTGCTTTCTCTTCAGCTCTTCCATAGATAGGTGCTTAGGAGAAAAGCCATCTGCCAAGGCCCTGTGGATATGAAGCCATGGAACTCATATTATACCATGCTGAACCATTTACAATTTGATCACTTGCTCCTTTCTAATTATACTAAACAGTCACCCTTTGAGATACTCACTGGCACTCATACATAGTTATTAGTGCCTTTCCATGGGCTAGCATCTGGGTTATTCATAAATCTAATGCTATTCATGTTTAACCACATGATATTTATTATTGCACTATATGATTCTGTTTATTTCTCCAGCATCCCCTAGTGACCTGGAATCGTCTAGAATCTAAAGAAGCTTCAGATTCATGTCTATCTCTTCTATAGTACAATAGGATTTTGTGTTACTCAATATTAGCATATATTGATTACTAATAGTATTTAGAAAATTATGTCATCCTTATTATGTCTTCCCCTCTAAATTTATATATACTCTAACACTCCAAGGAAAATAGGATTTGATAGAAATACCAACAGAATTTGTGCAATGAACCTCCGTGCTTTAAGAATGTGGTTCATGGAGAGGAATTTTAATCTAGGAACATGGCTGCTTTGACAAGGGATCACATCCACAAACCTTCTAGGTCTGTGTAATCTATCTAGAATGGTATACCTTCAATCTCTCTCGCTGGAATACAGACTCACCTTTAAGGCACACCTTTAATCCCTAACAATGATGGTAAAGTTAGTTTGTAGAAGGAAGCAGCCATGTTTGAAAGTGACATCTAATTGAGGGGCAGACAAAATGACTAGTCAGAGAAAAATTTGAGAGAATGGGTCAGAGATAGGCTCTACCCAACTCTCAGAGGAACAGACTGCTTAAGAGAAGTACAGAGTGAGTCAGGAGTCCAAGGGCAGTAAATGCAGTACATTTGAGTTCAGGCAATGCTGTGGAGTTCAATTGAGTTCAGTTCAGTGCAGTTTGGTGCTGTTCAGTTGAATGCAGTTGAGTTCAGTTGTGTTCATTCAGTTCCTTTCTGCTTGTGTATTCAGTGTGGTCGGTCAGTATGTTTCCGTTCATGGAGTTCAGAGGCAGTTTGTTCAAGTAGAACAAGTCAGTGAGAAACTGAGAGAAGCCAATTTGAACCAGTCAGCTTGGAGAGGAGTTTTGAGTCTGAAGAGCTGAGTTGAGTTCAGATAGGACTAGAAAAGGTTCTATCTATCAGTAAGCCTCCAAAACAACAATTACATATGGTGAATAAAAGTTACTTTTACAGGCTCATTACAAATTCTGTTTAACTTCTCTTATTTGCTCTGATCCACCGCTGACAGAACTGTGAGCTGTTGTGGTAATTAATAGACAAATGAACCTTCCTAATTAAAACAACTTCATAGTTGGGAGGTCATTGTTTGTTCCTTTAAATCCATTTAACCCTTATAATGAGCCTTAGTGTTTTGCTATCTCAATCTAGTAAAAACAATATGTTCAAAATGTGTATGTGTGTGTTCATGTGCATATGAAGAGAATCACAACATTTAATTTACTCATATTTTTGTTTTTTCCTACCGTACAAAGTATCACCTCTCTATTAATTTAATAATATAGCAAACAAACAAGAGCAAAATTATAATGAAAATAAGATCACATGTGAAGGAAGAAGAGCATGTAAATACTTGTGGTGGGATACATTTTTTTATAACTATTGCTTATAATTCTGTATGACAAGGCATATTCCTCAAGAACAAGAAATACTCCCTTGTGTTAGAAGTTACCCTTTGCAGAATGAACCACGTAGTAATTAGCAAGCTTAGTGTGAAGAAACAGACTAGAGAAAAGCAACATTCCCTGCCTCTAATTTTTATTCTCTGATATTTCATGACGCAACCAACTCTCCAGTATGAACTGAGAGAGAAAACACAAAGGCAGGGTATTTTAAAAGCATGACTAGGAGAAGGAAAAAATCAGTTTTCTTCAATGGAGTGCCACTGAGGAGGTCAATGAGACTCCAGGGCAGGGCCTGGTGACCAACACAAATTGGACTCCATGCTTTTGTTGTTGTTTTGATTTTTCCTTGCCTTGTTTAAGAGAGAAAGAGAGAATATTAAATTCTTTGGTGAAGAGGTGAGAAGGATTAGGATCTGGACAGACTATAATAAAATATATTGTATGAAATTTTCAAACAATAAATGAGAACTTATAAAAAAATCCCACAAACTAAAATTAAGAAATACTGAATACCAGGATAAAATATTGCATAATTAAAAATATTAAGGTTCAGAGGGCAAGAAAATTAGTATTAATTTAAAAACCTTAAGTAGTATCTATGAGAGAATAAATATATACCCATACAATTAACCATGAGAGGCTTTTTTTTTTTTTTTTTTTTTTTTTTTTCAGTTAAAAGGTACTGGGGCAGGAGAGGTAGCATGGCAGTTCATAACATTGTCTGTCTTAATTCTCAAGTAAGGCCCTGAAATTCAGTATATGGTTCACAGCCACTGTCACTAACTCCAAGGGACCTAAACATTCTTCTACCCCCACCCACACACACACACATGATACTGAGGATATACTAAATTTTGTAACTGTTATTGTGGACTAAATATTTGTGTTATCTTGGCACTTCTATGTCAAAACTCAGGCAATAGTCTGATATAATCCTGAGAAGTGGTCTCCAGGAGGAGATTGGGCCATGACAGTAGAATACTGATGAACTGTATTAGTGATCTTGCAAAACAGGCCTCAGAAAACTATCTTGCATTTTCTATACAATCTCAGAACAAGGAAGCAAGCTGTCACTAGAAACTCAGTCTATGGACACCTTAAAACTAGACTTCTTAGCATCCAGAACTGGAAGAAGTGAACCGTAAGGCTCAGAAGAACTTTTAACACAGTCATTTACATGGAGGGACCTCTACCTAGTATCTCCCCAGTCTACAGGTTTCAGAACTGAAAGGGACCAACAGGTACAGAAGGCTCCTAAAACTCATACACCCCAGTGACTGAAAGTGACCATTTTGTGGAGTATTTGCTGACCATCTTATATGACATGGCTGGATGCTGAATTGTTATTTCTCCTTGAATGCAGCAGAAACATCAGCAATATTACTGCGTTTTATTATTCAAAAATTGTTAGAATTTCTATTAGCATATTAGGGGAGCCTAAGGCTAAGAGTTGATGAAATTTTCAAAATGTACTGCCTGCTTTTATGGGTCTTATTCATTTAAGGCACAGGCATAGCCTTATCTTGGTGGCCGTCCATCGATAGATGCTGGTGTTTTTCTCCAGTTTATTTTTAAACTTAGGCCTAAAATGACTCTAGTCTGTTATCTTTCCTTATCCACCAAAGCATAATCTGCCAAGGGCTCCTGTTTGTTCCTGAGGTGCGTAGTGCCTGTGGACAATACTCATTTTCTCTAAATGGATGAAAGAAGATAAATTAAAAAAAAATGAAAATAAAATCTATTTACTGATTTTTAGCCAAGAGACAAGGGAGAGTTTGCTCTTTAACAATCACAGCCAGATTTAACTTCTTCAAACACATTTTTGGATTGTGATGAGAAGCGGGGCCTGATAAGAACTGTAGCAGAGCAAAGTTTCTGTATCAAGGGTCACAGAAGGTTTACTAGTCAGTAGCGTTAAGTTGTACAGGAAATTTTGGCTGGGGAGAGGGGAGGTTCTCATCAATAGGTATTTATTACCAAATAAATATGCAATGGTATCTAACATGAGTCAATGAACTATTCAGTTTAAATACAACTATAACAAAAATCCATTAATAATCCAGCCTATACCTTTACCTGAATGTACTTCCAAGGGTTTTTCTTATCTGAAGAGTGAATGAAAAGAATGCAAAAAATAAAATACTTTGCAAAATAATTGAATTGGTAGATCTAAGAAGAAACAGTAGTTTACAAAATTGAGAAAATATAAGCCTCTCAATAATGATTGCATCAGATCTCTGCTACTCCTTAGCAACAGTGAGGTCCTTGACACCACTGAATAATGAAAGAACAATTACCAACACTTTTGTTTATTCATCATAGCTGTAGGCTTTGAGTAAAAAAATCACACTTACTTAACACACACGTAATATATATGCAATTTATTCTACAAACATATCCACATTGCTGACTAATATAATAATATAAAGTATGGCATCAGACTCCCAACTCTGTCTAGTACACTGCACAACACGTATGCCCAATCAATGGATATGACTATAGAAGTTTGTTTTGTCATAATTGAATATTATTCATAAATTTACTTAACTTTAGTAGTTCTGTAGAAGTTATCATTGTTAATGCTGTAGTGGACTGTTCGTTCGTTTGCCTCTCCAGTGCTCTTCAGCCTTGGAAAATTGCAACCCACAGTGGGTTGATGCTCCCTCCACCTTTTTCCTTCCTTGAGACCTGCCTTACACTGCTCTCTCCCTTACACTGCCTTCTCTTCCTCTTCTCTTACAGTCTTTTTTTCCACCATCCTTCTTCAGTATGTTTCTTCTTCTAATTCTCTCTCCTTTCTTCACACTAGAATCTAAAGCCTGACATGGTGTACTAGTTGGGGCTGGGAACTACACTGCCATTTCCTCTCTGGATTTTGGTTGTGGTTTTCTATAATAGTCTCTGTTTTGGCAAGAGGTCTTTTCCTTGATTAGCAGCAGGACCTATACTTAAACATGGGCATAAAGATAAATATTTAGAATGTATTTAAGGATTATGCTGGTTTAGTAAAGTGATGGTTGTAAGTTATCCTCCAAGATAAATGACTTTACTAGCCATAGAGAAGTAGAGTAGGTTTCTATTACCAGGCATCATTCCCTGGTTACTGAATAACCCTTAACTACAATTGGAGAGCTATTGCTTACCATGCAGGTATGCACATCACTACTGTGTCCTTGCCAAGCTGGTCACTATTTCAGTTTACAGGTCTCAAAGCTGGGTATGACTGTCAAACACTTCCCTCTTTTAGAAGCTTGCATGCAAAGTAACAAAAATTAAAGAACTAGATACTGTAAAGTTGAGAAAGAGAGCAAAGGAAAAGATGGTTCATAGGATGGGTTGGAGGGAGGAAAGGAAAAGATGTAATAATATTTTAATTTCAAAAAATAAAAAAATACAATTAGAAAACCACCATTTTAGAAATACACTGAAAGTTAAAGCAAAGACAATGTGCTGGGCTCTTCCTAATTTAATTTCCATTTCCCCATATGATTTATAAATTATATTTTACCTATTGGATTTCCTATACTTTCCAAATCTAGTTTTCACATTTATTTATTTATTTATTTTTGTTTGTTTGTTTGTCTGACTGTTGGGACAGAATTTGGACATACACATTCTACCACTGACTATAGTAGGCCCCTGCCTTCAAATTAAAAACACATTTTCTCCCCTTGTACTATTTAATCATATCATACCAATTCACACTATTATGCATGTGCCTCAAAGAGGCTAATATTCCAAAGGGATACTCAGATTACTTTCAACTTTCTGAGCCAAGTGTTTACCTTTAAAGGACATATTAAGCTACAGGAATCTGATCTTTTTAGTAAAATAATAGAGAATATTGATGAGGACTGAAGGCTTTGGTAAACCATTGTGAGTCCCTAACCAGCACAGTGGGAAGGGATGTAGCAGTAGCAGTAAAGACTCATTAAGGGGAAAGTTCTTCTTGTCAATAGAAGGAATTTCCTGGCCTTGGAGACCTAACAATACCATAGCTAAGGGATTACCTGTCAGAAAGGTGAGAGCAAGCCTATGAAGAGTGTGTCATCTAAGCCACATTATAGAGACAGGAAGACATAACTAACCCCTTTATAAAATAATGTTCTTTTCTTTCATAGAAGTTCTGTCTTCTAGTGTAGCCCCATGTGCTGCCATGGGTTTGTCTTTATGTCTGATTCAGGAAGGTATAATTTGTTCCCTTTTCTCCTCTTCTGTCTTCTCTCTGATGCTAGCCAGAGTCTGAGAATGCTTTTGGTGACTCAGAAAACAATAAAAAGAAAAAGAAAAAGAAAGCACTTCTGTAATAGTTCTTCAACAATTTATACTTTAAAGTTTTATTAATTAAGAGCTAGAGTTTGAACATCTATAGATATGATTGCCAGGAGTCAGCCCTTCTTGTCTCTCTGCTAATTATGTTTGGCTAAATAACAGCAAGAGGGCTTGACCTGGCTGATTCCACGGAGCCAATTAGGAATATGCTTTCCAATTTCATGTGTCCATGTGATCTACTGGGAACCTGACAGACTGCCTGAACTATTACTCTGAACATTATCAAAACAATAATGCCTTGAGTTTACCTAGAGACAAGAACTGTTCAATCAAGATCAGTAAGCAAATGCTGAACAGAGACAGGCAAATGCTGAGACATAAGCCTAGTTTCTTGGTTCTTAAGTCACTGAGTAAATTGGTAAAGGCCTAGAGTTCCTGTTTCCACATGGCAGTATCCTTTGACATCTTACCTCATCCAAATCTGTTCTCTGACAAAGGCAACCTTAATGTCCCTTCAGCTTCTGTAAACTCTGGACAGACTTCCCCCTCACTATAAGCCACACCCAACTTCCTAGAAGTGTTTACTTTAGAGAATCTGTCCTAGATATTTTCTCTCTGTGTGTGAGAAAATCTCTCCAGCTGTTGAGATTCTTCTAACACAGTAAAGTCTCTTGTAATTTGGTTGGTCTTCAGGAAAGGAATCATCGCAAAGGTTCTACTTTATGTCCCTATCTCAGAAGAAGGGTGAATTCCTAACTTCCACAGGCAACGATTGCTACTGACTTCACATAGACTAACTCTTGGGCCATGTCATACTTCTGCTAGCCCATTGCAGGGTTGTGGAATTCCTCTACAGTGTCTGTTTCAAGCAGAAGTGAATGTGACCTCTTCCTCTTACCTCAAAGCTATTGAGTCAAGTCTTGCTGTTGGCAACTTCTTTATTTGAATTTTCTTGGCAACATCAGACTGTAGGCAAATGAGTCCTAAGGTAGTTTCCCTACACCACTTCCAAGAACATGTGATTCTGAGCTGCCAAACCTGATCATTTTCTCTAGATTCTGCTCAGCCTGCTATGTCTCTATGACAGAGAAGACAAGATAACTAACATTTCAAGAACCGTGTGTTAGGGGTTTTTATTTTAAATTGGTCTAATTTAAAGTCAGCAGTGCCAACAATATTTAATCGAAAACTCCAGAAAGAAACACTTCATAAATTTTAAATGACACGCCATTTTATGTAACATGATTCTCTGCTTTTTATTCCCACCTCCCTGTCTGTAAGCTATCCAATTTGTCAAGACATCTACCACGCATGCATTTCCTTCTGACTCAGGAAGCACGTGGTTCTCAAGAGGTATCAGACAAACTATGGCAGCAGTTATTTACAGCATCCCCAGCCCCCATTCAATGTTATCCCCCAATAGTATTATGATGTGTGGCAGTGGATAATGTACAATGCTGTGTAATATGCATGTCTAGTCCTCTACTTAGTTCCAGGGATCCAGCCCATGCAGGTAAAAGAGGATTACTATGCCAGTAAAATACAGATTGAAGAAGACAAAGTTTAAGTTACTTTTCAGTTCCCCAAACTTTTATCAGGTTGGGAGGGTCAACTTACACAGCCCTGCTTTATGAGAGGCAACCAACCATATTCATTCCAGCCTTCTCAAGAGCAGTGAACTCAGGGCTCTCGCTGATAATTAGCATAAGTAAACGCAGCTCTTTCCAGGTTGTCAAGCATCTTACACCTCCATATGGCCCTCCAGGGAAGCATAACACAGACTGGCCTGGTAGGGCTTCACAGTGCTTCAGCTGTGTTCTTCCTGCCCAGTCTTCACATTAACATGCAAATGTCCTCTTTAATGTCTGAAGATGCAGGCCAGCTTCTTCCATTTCATTAAGTTCCCTTCCCATCCACACCAAGGTGGGATTCTCCATCTCAGACCTGTTGCCAGGGAGCTTTCACGGAGCAGCAGCTGGCTTACTTTCTCCCGCACTTTTACTTCAGTTTTACTGTGGCCTACTTTGAAAACTGCTTCTGGAAACTGACAGAGGAGCTGGGTGTGACTTTTATTCCTTAACATGGGGAGCAGATCACTCTCTCTGCACCTGTTTGAAAAGGAAATTCTGTACAGATTTAATTATCTCTAAGAGCATCTATAACCAAGCCCTAATACGTTCAGGTTTCAAGGGCCAGGCAATTAATCAGCACGCTGTAGTTGAGAGCAGAACCCACCTCTCTCAGTAAACTGTAGGGACTATCGATGCAAAAATCATAGCTCTCATCTTAATCGAATAAGAGATAGTTTATTCTCGAGTCATTTTGAGTGACCATGGCCCTGGGAGCACAAATTTAGTTTATCCTAACTTTCATGTTCCAAAATGGAAGTAGTTTCACAACATTTTTCTGGTTTTCCAGAACAGAGGAAGTCACAAACTAAGACAAGTTTAAAATAAATTGATGGATACACCAGAGCAGCAGGCACTTGGAGATGAGAAGTGTTTTTCTAAAGGCTCAGGATGCAATCTGATGACAGTCTTAGCTTTTCCATTGGTAGAAGGTAGTTGCTGCTAAGGCAATAGATTCTAAAATGTTTCTTTCTGTTCTCTGGATAGCCTGGCTGTCCTGGAAACTTGGTAGATAGTTGGCCTGCAGAAATGTTTATCTATTGTCATGTTCGTTCTGACCCAGAGATGGGGAAGGAACGGCTGGCTGCTCCTGAGGGAAGAACTTAGCCCAAGATAAGGTAATTAGCCTCTGGACCTGCAGTATTGCATCTCTCCTGAAATTCTAATCAGCCAATCAGTTACTTCAGACAGATTCTTTTCTGGAGTTTCATTCACAGCCAGGGGCAGCTCTTGTCTGGAGTTTTAATGCACAGTTCTCCTTGGTAAATTGTTGGAATCTTCAGACCTTAATGCCACCCCTTAGTTGACTTTCTCAGGCTCAGGGCACCATTGCTCAGATCCATTCAAGTCTTCAACATTTTTCCTCTGGTGTGTCACATTATGGGAGACAATTTACTTCCTAAAGCAATAAACAAATCAGGTTTTAAAAGGGAAGAAGACCAAGGCCTTAAAGGGAAATTAGGAGGCTTTCATCTTTGAAACACTGTTTCAGCAATGCAGATTGACATAAGCATTTTCTTTACTGGAGAAGATGTCTGGTGTTGATCTTATCTTTATTATCTTTAAATAGAATGTCAAAAGATACAATCCGTATTTTACCCATTTCATTTCCAACCCAAAACTAGAAGGAACCTGATGTGAGCAGTTAAAAGCAAGACTTTGTTAACACCAGTGATTCATTGAATATTTTTTCCCCACAGTATTTGTGAATGTAAATTTAAGCAAGCGCCCTCTAAATTACTCATGAGTAGAATGTACCTAGAATTAAGCTAAGGAAACTTCCATTTCCCTCAGCAGTCTTCCAACTTGTTCTAGTGAAAGTATTTAATACTTGCTTGTTCAAGGCCTTGAAGTTACAATCACCTTTGTAAAATGGAATCTTGGTCTGCTGGTGAGAACAGGTGACAGAAACCAGCTGGGTAATTGGTCATGGGACTCAAAGTCATCCTTGGAAATTTGCTTTCTTTTCTCTTCTGATAAGTACAGCCCTCAGAGAAGGTATTGTGGGGTGAGACTAAAACTGTAGTCTATAAGTGAGGCCAGCCACCAAACTAGAGTACTCTACAGGTAGAGAGGTTTATTGGGGATCAAATTGTCAAAGATACCTAGGGCTGAGGGGTACAGAAAAACCAGTAAAATGGCAGAAAATCAAGCAGATTTTGTATGTCAGCAGGATGACGTCTTTGAGCTGATACAGGCTGTTGGAATGATCAGAAACTAGGTAGGGAAATAGGGACCCTATCCCAAGATAGTTGAGCTTTCAGTAAAAGTGATTGTGTGTGCCTTTGTGTGTGTGTGTGTGTGTGGGGGGGGGCTTTTGTTTATGACAAGGGTGTTAAAGTGTTATGGCTACTTTCTGCTGAAGTGAAAGCAGGACACCATGGGAGCCCAGGAAGGCTGCAATGCTGTTTAAAGGTGAAGAATGATCTGACAGACAAGCAACAGCAGGATACCTGGAGGAATCTCACTGAAGCATCTGATTTAATAGCCATCAGTTACTTTTATTTGAAAGAATGTTAAAAGACAGGGAGCAACCACATTATTATGAGAAGGTCTGAGATCAGAGGGTTGAGAAGGGCTGGAGGCCTGAGAGGGACCACAGGAGAGTCTTGGAGACAGCCCCTGGTGGCTGAAGTTTGCGAGCTAGCTTTAATCCTCTTTCACTTGGATGAACTAGTTCAAAATGGCTATCAGCAAGTTGACAGCTTTACCAGTTTTGTAGGACCATCAAGGCCAGAGGAGTGGTCTGTTTTTGGAGCAGTTGCAGGGCTGAAGTTGGTTCCTGGATTTTATTTGTCAGCTGAGTGGAAATATGATAGGACAGATATAGACTAAGAAAGCATGTCAAAGAGCTTGGGATTCTTTATTTGGAATTTCCAGGCCTGTCTCAAAGCCTAGGAGGTCAAGAATACAAGAGAGAATACATCCAAAAGGAAGAGGAGGATAAGGAGCAGGCCCTTAAACAGGACCAACTCCATGTTGTAATAGGAAACTTGTAGGGACATGTCTGGTACCTGTAAAGACAAGTCTGGAAGTATCAGAGCCTGGCGAGAACCAGACATGAGTGGTTATCTGCTGTGCACATCAGATGTAACGCCAAATCTAACATAAAAGAAGAGCCCGATCAGAGCACTTCATCACACTTGTAGCTGTGACTGGCCAATGTGATCCTCCGGACAAGCCTCCTCAATACTTGATCATGACCTAGCATGATACGGCAACAAGCCTCCTCAGCGCCTGGTCATCAAAGAGACAATCAAGAGACCAATGTCTCCAGCTTCTTCCTGGTCAAGCAATTAGCAATTCAACTATCTGAGAGGCACAGCATAACCCCACCTTTGGACCTGTAACCCAAAACCATCAAAAGGACTCACGTGTATAATCCATGAATGAATGATGTGTTTATTGCTATGCTTATTTCTTTGGTAATTAGCAATTGCATAGGAAATGTGGCAGTATCTTGTTGTAACGATTGCCTTAGCATTGGTAATAGTATATTGCTTGCTGTGCATCATTACTTAAAGAATATCTAAATTCTAAAACCTCTGTCTCTCTGGTGTTCTCTCTCTTCCCTGTCGTGGAGCAGATAATCTCTCAGTCAAATAAAGTATACAATCCCTGAGTGGAGCAGGACCTGTTGCTCCTCTCCCCACAGGGGATTCTAACCCCTTATCAATAGCCTGCTCATAACAGATCAGAGTCCCATAGCCTGCTCTCGACAGGGAGAAAGGAGTGCATCCTCCTTAAAGCTTACATAATTTTTTAAGTTAATAAAGAAATAGAATTTTTAGTTATATTAGAGGAAATACTGTGCTTAATCTGGAATGAAGGCCTCACTGTAGAGAAAGTTGTTAAGTGTCTGTAACCAGATCCAGCAGTTTCACGCTTTTGAGACACAGCAAATGTACAGCTTGAAGAGTTATCAACTTGATAGAACATGGACATTTATCTGTAATAAGACAGAAATTCCCTAACAGGAAAGTGAACAAAGGGAAGAGAACAAAGAAAAGAGAACAAAGTTTTAAAGCCTTTTTATGTAAGAAATTCAGGTAACTTAAACTTTCTTTTAATGCTCTTAAGTCTGTATCATAAGCAAGCAATATATACCTCTTTTGCACTGAAAGTTATTCCAAAACCAGAATGTTTTAAAGGAAAAGGCAGGCTTTCTAGTTATGAGTGGAATGACTAGGCAACCTCCTGGGAGGAGCTGGCAAAGGCCTGCCTGTGGCTATAGCAACAAGTAGCAGAGCTGCTAAATTATCTGATGGAGACAGTACCTGTTGTTGGAGCTGAAACTAGGTAGGAGTCAAGCTTGAAGGAGCCAGGAAAATGTAGGAATAAGGATGAGGGTATTGGCTGTCTTCTTTAGCAGTTCCCTCAGTGGAAAGCACCTTCAAACTGTATCACTAGTAGAGGCCTAGTGGTGAAGAAGTAGACTCTTTAACCTGGTCAGACAAGACTATGGCATAACCTGCTAGGTGAGAGCCAGTGAGGTTGAGAATTCAGCTTCCATTTATGAACCATGTATAGTCAAGATATGACAGAGGGTAAATAGAAAGGTGTGGACTTTTGTTTGTAAGGGTTTCAACTGAATCTATACTAAAATACAGGTGGTGGTTCTGGGAAGGAGTGTAGCAGAGTTGAGAGGAGGACAGGAAGCATTAGATATCAAGTGATATGAAACATAGATGATACTTAGGAGGGGACAAAGTAGAGAGGCTCTGGACCCAGTATGGTTAGATGGCAGAGATAAGGTCAATAAAAGAGAACTTAGAGGCCTCCTAGCCTAATAGGTAGTCTTCTGCTAGCAGCTGTAGGCAAGGTTGCCATCCACTTTCTGCTGTATCTGGCTATTTGGAAGGATAAACATCAGGAGTAAAGGTATGTCCTCCCATTTGTCCCTAAACTCCTCAACACACATTTTTTTTTCTCAATAGAATATAGGATAAAGAGTAAGTCAAAGTCTGAAGCGCCAGAGCCAGGGGTCCTGTAAGAGTGCTTCTTAGAAGTTGGAAAGAAAGCAGATGTGTCATTTAGTAGGACATAGAGGCCTAGTTGGGGAGCCCTTAGCTGCTTCATAGAGGACATAAGAGGGAAAAGCTGACTGATGCACCAGAGTAACTTTTGTTATGAAGGTTCCAGGAGCCAGGGACGAAAGATTCCAATGAGCCAATGATAGAAACAGAGACAGAACAGGCAGCTCTGAGGTGACACCAAGTAGACAAGCAGAGATAAGTGGGAAGAGTATGTGGAGGTGAGAAATGGCTAGAGAAACAAAGTCTAAGATTTTGGAGTAGAATGTGGTGAGTGGCAGAAGCCAACAGAAGCAAATGACACACACTCAGAAAGGTCAAAAATTGGTAGTTTGTTTTGGTTAGGAGGGAAAGGCGACTCGTTGTTGTCTTGGAGTAAGGAACCAGTATAAGGGAGGGCACAGTAAAAACAGAAATAGACCACTCTATGAATAAAAAGAAAGGTTTATTGGGGCTTAAACTGCCAAGGCTACTGCCTGGGCAGCAGAGAGAAGAACAATATGGTGGAAAAGAAATAGATTTTATGTCATCAGGAGGAGGTCTTCAGACTTATGCTGGAAGTTGGAACTGACCAGGAACTAGTGAACTAGATGTCCGTGTCCAAGTCTTTTGGATCAGATTAAGGGAAGTTCCTGGTAAACAGAAACCACCTTAAGAGATCGGCTTCTCTAGTAAGTTCAATACTCTCGAAGCTGAGTTATGATTAGAGTGTCTGTGCCTCCTACAGTTGTCAATGTTTTCTTGGTTTTTCTCTCACATCTTGTTAATACAGATGTTTTAACTTGACTAATGGATGGCTGCACTTATTTAGAACACTGACCTACTTTTTCCTAAAATGATTCTCAGTGGTATAACTACAAACTTTTATTGTTTCCCTCACCACTGAAGGTGTATACTTTGATGCATTTAATGACAGGGAGTATTTCAAAAATAGGCAATCCTCCTTTAGAGAAGTTAAAGCAAAATGCATTTATTTCTTATGGTCTTGGAAACCGTGTTTGTTGGCTTGAGTGAAGATATAGGCCACAGGGCATGTTTAAAATGGGTTTTGTAAAGATCTTATAGGAAGGCTACTGACCTTCCAGCTGAGGCCAAATTGATTGGAATAAGAGACCCAGGTGACTGTTAATTATGTTTGGCGCAGTGTATGTACCAAGACACCTTAGACTGCAAACAAATTAACTTCTCATCAAGTCGCAAATCAAAAGACATAAAGACAGACATTTTGATGTGACTCATCCTGTCGGGTTTCTCAGTGACCAGAAGCAGAAACTAATTTATTTATCAGTGGTTGACAGTTTTCCTGAGAAACCATAGGTAGGTTGTTTATTGACTAATAAAAAGAAAAACTGCTATGGGGTTCCGCTACCTCAGTAATTACTGAAGTTCCTTCAGCTTGAATTGACTTAGCCTGTAAATGTGTCTACAATGTGGCTCCAGCTCTGATTGAGCTCATCAAAAATTAGCAATTTCTTAAGAAATGAATGAGCACTATTAATAAATTGATAGATATTAATATAATTTAAAAGGCTACAAAGACATCATCTTAATAAGTCTTAATCATGTATTTATCATATGTTAACTTCTTCATGCATTTCTCAGGAAGTATTTACTTTGGTCATTTTACCTTAGCTAGGTACTTTATGAATGTTTGTGAATTGTATGTAGTTAACATATAGTATATGTTATATAATATTAATATATATATATAATATATATATATATATGCCTTCATTCAAAAATTAAGCATAGATTCAAAGAAATGTCATGGCTTATCAAAAGCTTTTTAGACAAGAAGTATCTGAACCTAGAATAAAATCTTTATCTTCAAAGTTCTGTTTCAGTTTTAGATGTTCTGCCGCTACTTCAGGAGACCAATTTTCTCCTCCATAAGTTGAAAGATTTGAGGTTGTTTGGATCAGTGTCTGCCAAGGACTAGCTTCAACTTGGAGAGAGGTTTCTAAGAGAAGGGGTGTGTGGGAACAGGACAACAAATGACTCAAAGTCATATAAGATGGCCAATGTTCTGCTCAAGACAGCTTTCCAGATTGTTGTCGCGGTGTGTGTGTGTGTGTGTGTGTGTGTGTGTGTATGTGTGTGTATGCTTATGCGTGTGCATGTGTGTATTCTGCTTGAGACAGCTTTTTTTGCTATTCTAAAAACTCTTTAGCTAGCTCATTTCTTTCAGATCAATTCAGTCATTACTCAAAGTTCTCTTTTGATTATCCCATCAGCATCCTATGACGCCAGTCCCTTGATTATTAGAAAGAGACAGCAAATAAATACTTTTTGTTAACAATGCAAAAGAATTTAGAGATCTGCCTGCCCCTGTTAAGCACAGATGACAAGCTAATTGGATGGGGACACATCCTGAAATTACCATTCCTTATTTAGGGCCTAGACCTAAACTTCTTATGTCCCAGGCTGACACTCTGGAATTCACATGCTCTTCTATCTACCTACTTCACATAAAGTTTATATTGCATCCTTATATTTTGTATAGTTGAGAAATAATATACTTTCTAACTTATGTTTTCAGTGTTCTTTCCCACAGCCTTAAGGGCTGTCCTGAAGGTCACAGCCTTCTACCATTTTGCTGAGACATTAGCCACACCCTTGCCTCCCAGGAATATAATTATCATAGAGTCATTAACCTTGACAGAGAAGACATTCCTTGAAGGAGGAACATGAAAATATGTACATTATTATAAAAACAAGCCTCATGCATACAGCAAACATCAACACTCGTGGAGGTCCACATCATGCTGGCTCTGTTCCAGGAGTAGGAACCATGACATTCTGTCCCTTGCCTGGCCAGACCAGACTTGGCAAGTGTCACCTAATTTAAGTTCACAAAGTGAGGGATGTAGGTGTCCACAACAAGGTCTTAGTGGTACATGATAATTTACATCTTCCCAACTGACCAACTGACCAATGAACATTAGGTCATCTGAGTGATAGCTCTTTTCATCTAGGGTCTTGTGGGGGAATGCTCTCCAGGAATATTCTGATAATATGAGATATGAAAGAATGCAGGGACAATAGCAAAACAAAGTTTCCAAAGCCTTGATCCTGCCACTTTTATTAGCATTCAATTATCAAAGCAGAATTAGTGTAAAAGCAGGAGAGGTATAATAGTTTGGGTTTCCTTTATGAATCAAAGAATTGCCAAGTCCCAAAGCAAAGAATGTGGGTTCTGTGAAAAGCTGGGGACATTAATGCAAAGTACTTAAAAGGCTAAGATTCCTTTTAGCTCCCCACCATTGTGATTTTCTTCCAATGTACATCTCTCTGGTAGAACCTCTGTTCCTCATTTTATTTCTTAATGCTTTTCAAATTGCCCAGGGCAACAAGGGTTTTAGTGGAGAACAGAAAGCTCAGGTCAATTTGCCTTTTTGTTATTATTATGTGCATGTTAATCTTTTCCTTCCTTGAACATACTGTCCTAGAAGGCAATGTTAAAGTAAAATCTCCTATGAGGTTGGAATACGACATTCTCTTCAGTGTAAATATAGCTTCAGGTCCAGACAGACACAATTTTGCTTGAAAAGAACTGGGAGAGGATGAAGGAAACTATACACATAGTGTAGGGACCTGTGTGTCGCCACAAATATGAAGAGACTATGGTGGGTGGACAGTGAGTGGATGGGCAATGCATAGGGACATTCTGTCAGTGTCCATAAATCTCTATGAAAACCCCACATGAATCTCTTGTTTATTTCCAGCCCTCAACATCCTTTTCTTTTCTCTCAGGAGTAGTCATCAAACAGCTATCTTTTGAAGATTTTTTTTTCTTTCTCTATGTCTAGCTATTTCATCTTTTTACTTTTATTTATATTTTATATATTTTTTAAAACTGTAAAAAATGAGGAGTGTTCTTTAACAACTTGAAGCAATGCAGAAAATCCACATGGGAAATTCAAGAAGTCATTATTTTTAAAATTTGTCACTTTGACTTTCTTACTTTTAAGAATGTTTGCTGTCCATCCATATGGGGAGTCAGATTAAAATAACAAATGCTGGGAACGGACATTCTCCCTTCTTCTACTGCTGGGAGTAGAGGGAGGTAATCAGCTTGATCTTGAATTATGCTTATCCTAGTGTTAAAATGGATCTAGAAAATCAATAGTTTATGGCTTAGATTTCTCTTTTATATAAAAGAATTAGGGCACTTCTAATAAAGAATTAGAATTAACTATACAATAATATAACTGAAACAACTAGGTCATTTGTACAAAGAAATTATACCATAGTTATAGCACGATGCACCTGACTCTGTCTTTTTATTTGATGTGACAAAAATCTTAAAATCAGACAGCTGAGGAGAGATAAAAAGAACTAAAAGTGGATAGAACTTAATTCTTTGAAAGAATTTGTCAGATTTGCATAGAAACAAGCAGAACACATGGTCATTGGCTTTTGTATGAAAATTAAGTCCTGAAATGTGACATTTGTAGCTATAACATGGCCATCAACATCTGGTACAGTGTGAATGGGTTTTATTTGCACAGAGTTTCATGTGCTGGAAGCTTAGAGCTCAGTGCAACAAGATTGAACCAGTACAACTTTGTTATAGTGATTGTGATCATAAAGGAGTAAGTTTAAACATGGAGCTGCCAAGGTATCTCAGAAGAGATTAATGACTGTCTCTGGGATAGATCTGTCTTCTGGAACTAGTTTGTTTACCAAGAGAGTGAGTTGTAATAAAGTAAGTTTAAGTTTCTTGGCTTTCTCTCTTGGTTCAGATCCCGTGCAGACATACTCCACTTGATAGTCTGGCCTATATTATGCACCATGTTGTAAATAAAGTTAATGACCTACCCTCAGACATAAGAATCATACTGTGTGAACTTTCTAGCCATCCCAATCTTTGGCAAAACAAAGTATTTTATACCCCACCAAGTTCCCGTTATTCTACTGTAATAATATCAACTGACTAAGATAGCATCTGCAGTATAAGTTAGTGTCACTACTAATGCCAACACTGCCTTGGGACAAAAGGGACAGTCATTACTTTGCTTATCACTGTTGAAACACTTGTGAATGTTTCACCCTACCAGTCCTAACATGATCTCAAAAAGAATTTCTCTATCACCAAGTATGACTTCTGAGGTCATTGGCACTGTTACATGGGTACTAAAGGGATGGTCCATTGAGAGAATGGTAATGGTTCTGAGCCCCTTTGATTTTGTAAAGTCCAAAACACTTGGAATTCTTTATAGAGTAAGCCAAAACAAGTCTTGGCTTGATTTTAGAAGGAAAAGAAAAAGGTTGTATCAGACAAGGTCAAAAAAATAGTATGCTTTGAAAGAAATTAGAAAGAATTAGAGAAGTTGAAGAAAAGCCAAAATTACAGTTGAAAATGATTATTAGTTTCTGCTTTGTATTTGCAAGAAAATAAATCAGCTCAGATACTCAGTTTTCATTTATTGATTGATTGATTGATTGTTTATTTGTCTTTGTTTTTGGTGTGTGTGTGTGTGTGTGTGTGTGTGTGTGTCCAAGAACTATTCCCAATCCAAGTTCCATGGAACCAATGGTCCTTGCTTCTCCTTTGTAAGTAGAAACTTCCTTTAAGTCTCAGCATCTCCTCATGGTAGACAGTTGCCATTCTTGTTTTTTATTTTAATTTGTCACCAAACACTGCAATTCACGAATCAGTGTATTATCTTTTGCCAGGTGTTAAGAGTCTTCACTCTTAATAAGTAGAGCAGAAGAAAACTTGGTATCTTAGTGTTCTACTTTGAAAATAAATTTAGGATCCATGGCAACTTTTTATAAAGAAAGCATTTAATTGTGATTTCCTTACAGTTTCAGAGGTTTAGTCCATTATCTCATCTTGGGAAGCACAGTGACACTCTGGCAGACATGCTGCGGAGAGGTAGTTGGAGAGTTTACATCTGCATTGGTAGGCAGCAGAAAAGTAAAAAGACACTAGGTCTGGCTTGACCTTTTGAAAACCTAAAGTCAAACTCTAGTGACACATTTTCCCAAAGGAGGCCACAACTCCTAATCCCGTCAAGTAGCACCACTCCTAACATCACACATTCAATCTATGATCCATTGGGGGCATTCTATTCAAATCACAGTTCTTGGGAGAATATAGGTTCCATGTATCTCTTATTTCTTGTCTCGAAGAACTTCAACCAATAGACAGATTTTAATGGAAGTTTACTTAGTAAAGCAAAGCATAGGATACACTCTACTTAGATTGGATGGTAATCTGAAGGGAGGCAGAATCCCCTTCAGTTCTGCAGTTTGGCATTTTTAGAGGTTTTTTTTACTTATGAGGTGTATGTCATATTCATTGGAGTAATGATGGCTTTTCCCTTATAAATAGTGGTGACTAGATCTGTCTCTTAAGAATTTTATTCTCATTTCTTTTCCCTTGAATAGCCCAGAAAAGGAGTGGAGAATGTCAAAACCATAATGTATGTGATACTATAATGAATGTTTCTTGACACTGCAGATCCTTTGTAAGTGTGCATGTTTGACAACTGAGAAAAGCTCCGTGATGGTTGAGTTTACTATACAGTGGGAAGAGTTTAACTTATACTTTAAGTATGCTTGGCTACATTTTGATCATCTGATATAAAGCTACAAAGATGAATCTGTATTTACCTTGGTTAACTCATATCTAATTTCTACCCTTTCTCAGAAATCTTACAGAAATGACTACTTTGGACACAATATTTATGTGGAAAAATGACTTATATTCATTGTTTAGACTACCAAGAATTAATGTACTAGCTAATTCAATACTTTCTTACATGTATCTAAGAGACAGTAACTGAAGTAACTCCAAACAGTAGATAATGTAACCTGTGACTGGTTTCTAGAAAGATTACTATATTGTACCTTCTCTTAAATCTAATAACTTTACTTTGCACTTTTGAAATACAAAGTATACTAAAGAAACTAAGTTATGCAGATGATAATATACTGATTTATTTGCCTTCCTAAATACTTTTAAAAACAGAAAGCAATGACACATAAATTAGGACCTTATTTTTTCCTAACTTTGATTCAGACTAAATGATTCAGAAGTTGATAAGTAACTAATGATTTATGATCTGGGTTTTCATTTCCAGTACTTGTTTGACCAAAATTAATGACACAATGAGATGATCCGAAAAGGACTGAGAATGAGTTCCCTGCTGCTATGTTCTATGTCTTACCAGACACAGGATAAGTACGAAAAAAGTTTTTATCCATAGATGAAAGCATGACTTCAATCTTAAGAACCTGGAGGACAGAACAAAGCAAAAGGAAACTTATGCTTGCAGACACACGCACTTTTTCTTGAGTTACATTTTTCACTGCACCCATTTGAGGACCTTGGTCCAGATTCATAAGCTTTTGAATGTTGCTCCAGAGCAGCATCTTTCTAAGGAACTTCCAGGACTTTTATACTAGATTGTGGCTACAGACCTCTTTCAAGATCTCCTCAGAGTTGAGGAGAGATTGGCTTTTCCCTACTAAGGAGAGACTGAGAATCAAAGCCCCTGTCTTGAGACATCAGTTGGAATAAACTAAATTCTCTTCAGAACTTTTGTTTACGCGGGTAAGCATTGTTTGTGACCTTTTGTCATCTTAGCCATCTAAACTTGGGTAAGTGTACCACATCAGTGTTTCGTTTAACTCTTCTCAGACCAAGATTGTGGCCTAATCAAGAAAGGTCTAGTGTAAACATTTGAAATAGGGTTTGTATCTAGAATAGATACAAAAAAAAAATGGAAAAAAAATCAAGGAATCAAACAACACAATTAAAAAATTAGTTATTGACTCCCTGGCAATAGACAAAGAAACACCTTATTGGTGGTGTTCTTAGATCAGTCAAGGCCAGAACAGTTAACAGCACTTTGTTCATCTAGTTTTATATTTTACTTAGTGACCAAAGCAGGTTTTTGTCTAGGACTCATAAGAGACAAATCAAATCCAGGCAGCATAGTGTGGTAGGAGGATGGTAGACAGAGACCTTCATTCCTTCATGCTTTGTGGTTAGGGGCAGAAAAAGAGGTCCACAGACCTGCCCTCTGCCCCATAGCACAAGCAGGTCATAGATACACAGAGCCCAGCTTACACTACACAGCACAGCATGGGATGAAGAAGACAGACCTGCACACTGCCATGACACATCCTCACAGTTTTACCTTCCAGTGCATAGCATAGGCAGGCCATTAGACACCTGCTTCTCAGAAGATTTCACCCACCAGCTGCCTGACCAGTGGGAACCGTATGGACATAGAGGTGATGCTCTACTTCTTGCCACCTCCAGTAGTTAGGAAAGCTGTCCACAGGATGATAAGCATGAGAGAGCAGCCCACAAGATCACGTGCATGGGAGAGCTAGCTCTGCCCCTCACCTGCAGCCCTGAGGGGAGCAGGCCTTGTACCTTGCCTGGACAGCACAGCAAAGCTGATTCTGGTAGGGGCACAAGTGATCTATCCTCAAGGGTGAAAGCATGGGAGAACTGGCCCAGCCAACTTGACACTTATCCACCATGATGTGGCATAGGTGCAGGGTGAACCCAGGCCTCCTCCACCACACCCACACTTGCACCTCACCACCTGTCTGGCCCTAGCATCATGAGAGCAGGAGAACTGGCCTTGCTCCTCACAGCTGCAGCACTTAGGGAGCAGGGCCTACACCTCACGTGAGCAGCACAGTAGAGCTCACCCTGGTGGTGCTAGCAGTGGTAGTCGGGGAGCACAGGTGACTCTGCCCTGAGGAGGTGAGTCAGGGAGAGTCACTGGTCCCACCACTCCTCTGCCAGCTGGCTTGCACCCTCCCCACTGCCATGTTTTCCATCTCAGATCTTTCCCTCCTAATATCCTCTCCATAGCATTGCTTTGTTCTAGCTTTGTCCCACAACAGGCACATCATGATGCCCCAAGGACCTTTTCTCTAAGGGTAAAGACTAGGCTGACAATGGCTCTACACCAGTCCTTTTCTTCTTCCAGATCCAATCTACCCAGCCTCCTTCCAGCTCTGTAGCAGAAAGTCTGTGGTCTCCTTTTCCTCTTTGCCTCTATCCTCAGAGGGTCACAAAGATCTCCTTGAACCCTAACCATACAAAGAATAAATGACACTAGAAAATCAATACGATCAGCAAGCCCTTATCCAAATTAACTAAAAGAAGAGAGAGAATTAACAAATTAACAAAATCAGAAATAAAAGAGAGCACATAACAACAGACACCAAGAAAATCGGGATAATCTTAAGGACATACTTTAAAAACTTGTACTCCACCAAATTGGAAAGTACCAAAAAAGGCTGATTTTCTCGATAGATATTACTTACCAAGTTGAATCAAGACTAGATAACCAATTTAAATAGATTTATATTGCCTAGTAAAATAGATGAAGTCATTAAATGTCTTCCAATGAAAAAGCCCAGGAAAATATGGCTTTAACACAGAATTCTAGCACACTTTTAAAAAAGTGTTATTCCCAAAATTCTTCAAATTATTCCATAAAATAGAAACAGAAGGAACATTATCCAATTTATTCTATGAGGTCACAGATACCTCGATACCTAAACTACAAAAAATCCCTCAACAACGAAAATTATAGACCAATTTCTCTTGTAAACATGGATGCAAAAAGTCACAATGAAGTACTTGCAAAACTAACTCAAGAATACATCAAAAGAATCATTCACCGTGATCAAGTAGGCTTTATCTCAGAGATGCACAGGTAGTTCAATATATGAACATGAATAAATGGAATCTGTATATGAACAAATGGAAAGAAAACAAAACAACAACAAAAAGCAAAACAAACAAACAAAAAATAACACCTGATTATCTCATTAGATTCAGAAAAGACCTTTGACAAAATCCAAAATCCCTTCATGATAATAGTCCTGTAGAGATTGGAGATACAAGGGACATGCTTATATTAAAGTCAGTTTACAGCAAGTCCATAACTAATACCAGCTTAAATGGAGAGAAACCCCATTAAACTCAGAATGAAACTTTTCACTCTATGACTATGCAATACAGTACTTGAAGCTTTAGCTAGAGAAATAAGGCAACTGATAGGAATTAAAGCGCTACAAATTAGAAAGGAAGAAGTCACTGAATCTTTATTTGCAGATGATATGTTAGTACATATAAGTGAACCTAAAATTTCCACTGGGAAACTAGAAGAACTGATACATACTTTCAGTGAAATAATAACAGGATACAAAATTAACTCCCACAAAAATCAATAGCTCTCCTATTATGCAAATGCAAACAAACTGAGAAAGTAATCAAAAAAATAACACCTTTTAGAATAGTCCTAAATAATATAAAATATCTTAAGGTAATTCAATAAAGAAGTGTATGATTGAAAACTTTAAGTCTTTTAAGAAAGAAATATAGATATCAGAATATGAAAGATCATCAATGTTTATGGATGATATGATTTAATATAGCAAAAATGGCTACCCTATCAAAAGTAATCTACAGGTTCAATGCAACACCCAGAAAAACTTAAGATAATTCTTCATAGTCCTTTAAAGAACATTTTTCAACTTCATATTGAATCACACACACACACACAAAAAAAATACAAATAGCTAAAACAATGTTGTACAATAAAGTAACTGCTGGAGGTATCATCATCTCTAATTAAAATAGTACTACAGAGCTACAGTAATAAAAACACATGGTGTTGATGTAAAAACAGACAGGTTGATCAATGGCATCAAACTGAAGCTCCAGACAAACCCACACATCTAAAGACACATGATTTTTTATAAAGAAGCCAGAAATACATATTGGAAAAAAGACAGCTTTTTCAACAAAAATTACTTGTCAAACAGGATGACTTCATGAGGAATAATGCAAATATATCCATATTTATCACACCACAAGAAAGTCAATTCCACATGTGTCAAAGATCTCAACATAAAACCAGGTACAGTGCATCTAATAAAATAAAAAGTGGGAAATAGCCTTGAGTGCATTGTCACAGGAGAAAGCGTTCTAAACAGAATACTGATCAACATTTAATAAATGAAATTCATTAAACTGAAAGGTTTCTGCAGGGAAATGGAAAACATCATTCAGCAAAGCAGAACCTTACAACATGGGAAAAGAGTTTTACCAAATTCTCATCTGATAGAATGCTAATGTCTAAGAGGTATAAAGATCTTAAAAATCTTGATATCAAAAGCCAAATTATCCAATTAAAAATAGAGTACAGAAGTAAGTAGAGAATTTCCAATAAAGAAAACTCAAATGGCTGAGAAACACTTTAAAACTGTACATTTTTAGCCATTAGGGAAATGCAAATCAAAACATTGAGATTCTACCTTACACCTGTCAGAATGGCTAAGAGCTATAACACAAGTGACCGCTCATGCTGATGAGGAAGTGGAGCAAGGGGAACACTCCTCCATTGCTGGTGGGAATGCAAATTTGTACAGCCACTATGGAAATCAATATGGTGGGTCCTCAGAAAGATGGAAATATATTAATATGAGCAAACAATTTGTGTAACTCTTCACTGAAGTTATATAAACATAGATGATACTAATTATTCTTAGGAATATAAAATTTCCCCAAATTCCTCTAATATTTAATCAGTCTTACTCTCAAGATCAAATATGTCTCTGACTAGCCTGGGAATCAGGCAGATGATATTAACTCTTCCTCCTTTCCTCCAATTCCAATTTCTTCTCTCCTCCAATTCCTCTCTGTCCCCATTTCCTGTATATTACAAAAATCTTCACCTACAGGCTTCCTCCAACATCTCATTCCTTTGCCTTAACTCTCAGTCCCACAGGAACTTTTTGAAACTCCACCAACCATATCAGACTGGAAATCATGTAGATATTCTTCACTTTCCATATTTTCCTTCAATTCCAGTTATTTTATCCCAAACTTTGTAGCAGGTCACCTGATGTGTCCTCTCCTTCCACCCTGTCTCCCACATTCTCAGGGGACAACACAGATTCTAATGGCACACACAGCTTTTTCTCCTGCTGTATTCCTTCTCCTCCTCACTTCCCTCCCATTTCCAGTCCTTATCATCAGCTCCAAAATACCTAGAGATTTGTCCTACACAGGATCTCCAATGACCACAGCTAGCAGCATCTCAGAATCATCCCCTACTAGGTAACCCATTGCCACGAAACTCTCCTAAGAACCAGAGAGACAACAGAAACCAAAGAACACACCCATCAAAGACAAGATATCTGTACCTAGATATACAATAACTACAAACTCAGATGCCTATATGTCAGTATAAAACATGGTCAAAAACAGTCAAGACAATACCGCTCCCTAGAAACCAGCAACTCTGGTACAGTAGACTGTGAGAATTGCAATATAGCTAAAGCATAAGACAAGGACTTTAAAATAACTATTATGAATATGTCTGAAGTTCTAAAGGATTAAAGAAGAAACTTATTAATAAAATCTTTGAAAACACAAACAGTGGGAATAAAATGAAGAAACCCTCTCTGAGCATGAACATAAAAGTGGAATCAATAAAGAATACCTAAACTGAGGGAAAAGAGGAAATGAAAAATTAGGAATTTGAAGAAAATCTCAGAGGCAAGTCTCACCAACAGAATACAAGAGATAGAAGTGATAATATCAAGCATTGAAGACACAGAAGAAAAAATGCGCCGAAGAAAATGTTACATCTAAACAAGCAAACAAATGTAAAACTCCCCTCACTAAACATACACAAAATCTGGGATACTGTGAAAGATCAAATTTACAAATAATCAGAAGAGAGGAAAGATAAGGAAACTCAGGTCAAAGGCACAGAAAATATTTTCAAAAAATCATAGAAGGAAGTTTTCTAAGCTTAAGAAGGAGATGTCTATCAAGGTACAAGAAGTATGCAGAACACCAAATAGACTGGTACCAGAAAAGAAGTTCTTCAATACATATAATAATCAAAGCATGTATGCATATAAAACAAAAAGAAAAATATGATCAAATAACATAAAGGCAAGCCTACTACAAAAACACTCAAGTTGTCTATAGATATTCTAACAACCATAAGGACTTGGACAGATATTCTATAAACTCTAAGAGACCAAAGATTCTAGCCCTAACTACAATACTGAGCAAAACTTTCAATAACAATAAATGGGAAAAAAGGAATTTCCTGATTAAAGCCAATTAGCAGTATTTATCTATAAAACTAGCCCAAAGGGAAGTGAAAGAAGAAAAATTTCAACCAGAAGAGATGAACTACACCATATAAATTACCTCACACCAGAAAATCTAACGAGGTGGAAAAAAACCACACCACCACAACAAAATATGGAATCAACAAACACTGCTCACTGATTGATAATGCTTGAAATTAATGGTCTCAATTTTCCAACGAAAAGACACAGACTAATAGATTGTATTTAAGGAGAGGACATTCTTTTGTTGCACGTAAGAAATATACCTTAACTGACATCAAGGATAGACATTATCTCAGGGTAGAAATGATGGCAAAAGATCTCCCAAGCAAATGAACCCAAGAAACAAGCCATTGTAGACATTTTACTATCTGACAAAATAGACTTCAAACCCAAACTAATCCACAGTCATAGAGAAGGATACTATATACTCGCCATTCCAAAAAATACCACCAATAAGGTACTGCCGTTCTAAACACTTATGCACCAAATTCAAGGATACCTAAGTTTCAAAACCACCAAAACAAACAACAACAAAAGCAAAACACAACTACAGCTTAAATCAGATATTCATTCTCACATCGAATAGCTGGAGATTTCAATATCCCACTCTCTCTAGTAGCCAGGTAATTCAGACAAAACCTAAGCAAAGAAGTGCTGGAGCTAACTGATGTCATAAACCAAATAGACCAAACATACTTATGAAACATTTTACCCAAACACAGAAGAATCTATCTTTTTTCCACCTATAGAACTTATCCAAAATTTGACCATAGACTTCAAACAAAACAAGTTTTAAAGATACAAGAAATTAAAATGACTTGCTGATATAATTAATATCTAACCACCAAAGATAAAAACTGAGGTTACTGACAGAAAGCTACCAATTCAAGTAAACTGCGTAACTCAACTATGGAATGAAAAATGGTTCAAGAAAGAAAATTAAAAACTTTTGTAAACTTAAATGAAAATAAGAAACAATACATGTAAACCCATACTTAATGTGAGACAATGAAGGCAGTTCTAAGAGGCAAGTTCACAGCATTAAGTTCATATATAAAAGATACTGGAAGCTGGGTTTGCTTGTACATACTTTTAACCCCAGCACTGAAGAGGCAGAGGTAAGTAGATCTCTGAGTCCAAGGCTACCCTGGTCTATAGAATGAGTTAGAGAACAGCCATCTCTTCAAACCTCTCAGGCCATCTATCCCATGTCCCAAATGTTCCTTTTAATTTGCCAAATGTTTGCAGGGAAATTCATACTTTCTTTAGTAAATATATTTCCATGATGGATTCATTAAAACCTACCAACAAATCAGTATTAACTTCATATACAGGTTTTACTTTCATGCTTTTAAAACAACTGTGTTGTATGTAAAGGTCTATGGCAATTTCTTACTCTATTACTAGCAGAGGCAGAAACTCCATTTTTTATGTCTAGTTGAACTATATTCCAATAGGGAAGATCAAATGAAAGTATTTTAAAGTACAACAATATTAAGCAATGAAAAATAGCTCTTTGGGAGATGGATCTGTCTATGGACCTATCTGCTCTCAATATTTGTCAGAAAAACTTCTTTTTGCAGTGGACAAGAGTTAACATAGAGACCATAATTGGTTTAAGTTCTGTGAAGAAGAGAGTTTATATCCATCCCTAAATGGGACAGGGACATATTTATGAACTCTGCATTATCCACCAAGGCACAGAGAATATTGTGTCAGAGGATTTGGAAAACCTGCAAAAGCTGAAGTGCATGGAGGAATGTTGTAAAACGTTATTTACAAACAGGACATGGTTATCACATGCATGAACTTGTATTAGGTACAGTTACCTGTAGGCAGTTACCTATAACAAGATGTATATAAAGTCAAGCCTGTTAAAATCTTGGCACAGATGGGATAGAAAATATTCACACACACCCCCTCTAACTTATTGAAGAACTATTATTGGTAGTTGATAGCCGGTGAGAAATCCTTCTTTGCTGGTGTGGCCAGTGATAGGCTTTCCATGTGTCATAGCCCCACAGCCATACACACATGGACTTAGTAGGTTGTCAAACAAAACAAAATAAGGCAGCATGAAGTTAGGAGGCAGAGGTGTTGGTGAGAATATGCAGGTGTAGTAGGAAGGAAATAAGGGGCATAGATATTTGTATGTTATTAAATATGTGTATGAAGTACTCAGAGAGTTAAAACAGGAAAATGGGTCCCGTAGAATCAAATTATTTCCCCCACCTTGAAATCCTGATATTTACTAGCACCTCAGGGTGTGAACATATTTGTAGGCAGGACTTTCAAACAAATGATTAAGGAAAAGGGAGGCCGTGGGCTGTGCTTCAGTTGGACTGGTGTCTTTGAAAAAAAAGAAAAGGATATGTTGTACATACAAAGAAACACCAGAGTTAGATGCCTACCAAAAACATCCCTGGGGGAAAAATATGGCACGGTAAACCAAAGTTAGAAGCCTAAGGACATTTGATCTTAAATATCCAACCTCTAAAGTTTTCAGGACATAAATACTTTTTAAGTTACCCAGTATATGATTTTTTGTTGTAGAGCTCCTCAGTCACCAATATAGATCTTCAGAGAAGGAGCACTAATGCTTTAACGAAAAGATACTTTTAGCATGTGTACATCTAGAACAATTTTCACATGGTAACATATGTAATAAAATGGGTATGTTTATGGCCAGAAATCAGCCCAGAGGCTCAAGCCATTTTGGTATCCATCAGTGAAACTAGAGCTAAGGATATAAATGCCTGTCGCACATCTGCAATCCATTCACAGCACCACAGAGAGGACACACTTTTATAAAGGATAAACTTCAGGGAAAAAAAAAGTCTCCCAAGGATCATCTGAGTTGCAAAGAAAAATCCTTTTTTCTATTTTTAGAGCGAAGCCACAGGCAGAGGTTCACGGTAGCAATTTTTTAACCTCTGTTGAACAGGAGGACAATATCTCACTGCTGATTTCTCAGGATGAGCCAAGTCCCAATCTCCCTTCTCATTTTCACCTTACAGCCTCTTGTTAGAATTCTGCACCTGGATTCTAACAGTCTCCAGCATGGGCCTCTGAGTATGTTCCCTGCATGGGCCACTGCATGGAAATTAGAATGAATGTCATTCTAAGGTAGATGAAAACACCACTAATAGAATTGAACACTTGATAATCTGACACTGTACCTATTTGAAATGTCTTATTTCTACTGCTTGTTATTAGGGTGTTAATTACTGTTTCAAAACTGTAAATATTTAGGCTTAATGCCTTTAGTGCAATCCAACAGTCCTTAACCAGATATTATTTTTCCTTTATTCTGGGGACTTTTAGCAACGTCTACAAAAATTTTTATTGCACAGACTTGAAGTGTTCCTGATTTCTAGTGGACAGAGGACAGTAATATTATAGGGTTGGCAGAGGTCAATATTATCAGTAAGGTACAGGATGGCAACTACAAAGAATTTTATCCTATTTTGAATGTGATTATAATCCAGAATTTCCATAATTCCAAAGTTAAGCAAGGATTTTCTTTAAATTTTAAGATAATATTAAAATGTTTCAAATCCATAGTCACACAAATTTAGTTTTGAACATTTTGTGTGTATGTGTGTATGTGTGTTTGTGTGAACATACATACACATGTATGTGTACAAATGTACACTGTTGTACCTGCATGCGCACTCACAGGAAAGAGGCCATTGAATCCATCAGTGCTGAAGCATCAGGAACTTTGATGACACAAGTGGGTGCTGGAATCTGACGTCCTGTCCTCATGGATGTGCAGCAATGGATCATAACCACTGAGTTACCACTCCAGCCCCAGGTAGCAAATTCTAATGTAACATAAACTAATTAGGTTTGAGTCTCATTCTTCCTCCAGAACACCAGCTGGATATATAAATATCTAGCACACATCTTAAGTGATTAATAGCAGGCAGATGTAATGAAAGGATTTTACTCCCTGTCTTCTGAGCACAGTAAACTAAATGAAGTAAACTGATCAAATCCAGGAATTTGTTTTATACAATTTTACTCTGATGAATGTCTAAGAAAGAATGCATGTTATTTAGAAGTGTTGAAATGCATTGAAATAGCTCAGTTTCCTTTTTACAGTCCCTCTGTTATACTACGTAAATTCAGATTGATTTAGGGCAGAGTTTTCTAAACATTAGTGTGAAGCACATATTCTGGGTCTTGGCAATTTCTTAGCTTTTATCTTACTGTTCCATTCTTTGTATATCCAATCCCTAACTTAAAATCAATGTTTCCTCATACACCCTGCTCTTAAATCATTAGTGTTTTTTTGGGGGGGTGGTGGTGGAGGGTTATCCAAGATTTCACTGAGACAGCAGGAATAAAAGTAGGCATTAATGAAGTATCATGTAGATATGAAGTATCACTTACTCCCCTGATCTGTACTGCTCCCAGCTAATTATCTTATCTCAGACTTTCCCCAGTGTCTTTCTTGCTTTGCTTTCTTTTCTACTCCTTGCCCCATTTCTACTTTCCAAGTATTATAACAAAAAAAAATATATTCTAATTTTATTATTTCTTCCTTTGCAGGAAACATATTAGTTTTCTTATTCTAATCTTCTTTACTCGAACACACTTTTGTATTAAGTATACTATTATATTTATTATTTATCTTTTTTGTTTAGGGGAAGACATGTATACATGTGTACAAATCTGAGGATAGCTTATAGGAACCATTGTTCTCTCTCCACCATGTGGATCCAGTGTGTCACACTCAGGCTGTTGGACTTGGTGCCAAGCACCTTTACTGCTAAGCCATCTCACCACCCCCATAATCATCTACACTTTGAATGAGCTAACTTTATGTTTACACTAAGATACTGCCATCCCTAATGAAAATATGTTTTAAAGCTTCTATTAAACATAAATAGAATAAAATGAAGAAAAATATCCAGGTATGTGTAGAGATTTCACAAATCATGTTGCTTATGAAAAAGTAAGTATCAGTCAATGTTTTCATTGACTACAGGAAAGAGATAGATAAGGCTTGTGACATTGGAAAGAAATATAGGTAGAAAATTTTAATTCAGCAACATGGCTGCTCTGGCAAGGGATCACATCTGAAGATATGCAAATATACCATAGATTACAGTATTATCTGACTGGAATACAGACACAACTCAGTACACACCTTTAATTTCTAACAGCAAAGGTAAGTTTAGTTTGTAGAAGGAAACAGCCATGTTTGAAAGGATATCTAATACTCTACAGCTACAAAGGTATTTCTTTTAAATTGTATTCTTTCCTCTCTATGCAGTATCTTTAGATAGCCTCCTCGCTCACAATGAGGAAACCTCTGCAGTTCTCTGCAATAATTTCATCCTGTAGCATTGCTTGTAGCATCAACTGCAATGTCTATTTCTGGGTTCCTTCTATTCCTAGATCAGGAAGGTTAACTCTGGAGGTGTCATCAATTTGCCTGCCACATACTCTTCATGGTGTAGTTTCATATTTCATGACACATACTCTCTTCAATCAGAACTTCATGGAGGAAGCCTGCTAGATGTTTTAGGTGATATTTGTCCAATTTATTTTTGTTACATCAAAAATAAGTAAAGACAATGTTTTCTTGTTTAAGTACTCACTATTTTTCCCAAATATACAATTACAGTGTCTGTTTTTAAGAAAGTTATGTTAGACTGCAACAACAGCAAACATAAAATCTGAACCATCTGTTACTCCTTTAACTGAACCACACGAAGATTTAAGAGATAGCCAATAATTTACTAGAGCACAAGAATGAACCGCTGACAGAACACACCCCGTGTATCTTCACACAAACACCGTCTCATTTTTCTAGAGCCTTTTAGAAAACTGTTGGGAAGAGAGGATAAAATGCTTTTCAAATATTAAAAATCAAATCACACGATTCAGATCCACATGGAGCATGAGGAGTTTACATCGGAATTTTGTGTTTCTCACCATCTCAGAGAGGAAATAACCAGAGCGGGACTCTGTTCTTTCAGCACTTTTTGTTGCCATATGTGATTATCAGTTCATGTCTTGGGAGTTGATGTATGAGAAGGCAAACTCTCCCAAAGTGAGTGAACATTTCTCATTTTTCAAGTTGTCTCAAAGCATGGAGCTGCAGAGGCTCCCTCTGTAAATATACAAACAAAAAGCAGTTGCTTGCTGTGTTGTGTCACCTGTGCTGCAAGCTCTTGACCTTACTTAATTTGAAGGGTGTCAGAGACAGTGAACAGTGCTGTCTCCAAGTTTTTTCAAAATATTTTAAAGAGAGGAAGTATAAACTATGTAGTAGTGGATAAAACTTATCACACTGTTATTGCCAGAACTATAAAGTAGCATCTGTGTTTCACAAAGGACTGTGATTTTGCACATCCATTAACTGGTGTATGTTTATCTAAGTGCTTTAATTCACAGAGCAATTATTACATCTAAAGTAAGCATATATGAAAAGAAGCCATAGGTAGTTTTTCAGCACATCTAGTGATAGCTAAATTATACTCAGACCAATGTGAATATATTTTTTCTCTAATTATGCTGTATTAGAAGGTTCTAAATATTAATATTGTTGAATAAATACCATATGTGCTTGAAACATTTCAACTTTTCTGAGGTGAGATGAATACTGGCCCATTGGAAAGTTACAAAAGCAATGTCAGATATCCTGAATAAGCAAGCAGTTTATGATAAGGACAATAGTTTTACAAATTGCTTTGGAAACTTACATATTCTGTGGTTTAAGTAGCATATTTCTGGACCTGGGTTTATTCTAATTTTAAAGAAGTGAAATTTTAATGCCTTCATTTTTACAGGTGTATTTAATACAAAATTAAACAAGGACTAACAATATGGTTTTAATTGAGAACAAAATAAAGTTTTTAAGCATGCCTTCGGCCTCTAAAAATTTCCAGTAAATCAATTATAATGGAATTATCCCCATATTATAACAGCTTGTTTAAAATCCATATTTAGAACTGATATGCTTTGATGGGGAATATATACCATTAAATTTTTCATTTTAGAAATATATATTGTATTTGTCAATGTGAGGTTTCCACTATATACATTTTGGTTGATAAAATTTTGTTTAAAATTTAAAACTTCTTTGTGGATTCGTAAGTACAGTATATTCAATAATAAAGAATAAACTCTAAGAAAATTTGCCTTAAATAATGAAAACCATATGCAAAACTGTTTCTATATGGCATAAAGTTAACCAAAGGGCACAATGACTATATTTAAGTATTTCCTATATTGACAATCAATAATAGTAATACTAATAGGAAAATATAAGCAAGTAAGTTTATATATTATGCACAAATATATTCTGCAAGATTTACTTTTCCTGGCTTAGTATAAAGAAGCACAAACTTTTTTCCAGGACAAACTTCAATTTCTTTCAGCTTTGCCTGATATTCCCTAAGTTCAAAATATATTTAGTGAACTTGAGAAAGAGTAGGCTTTTTCAGGCATCTAGTGGAATGCAAGAATGGTCAGAGCATATAAGGTTTGGGATGATAAAAATTCTCAGTTGTGTAAGTCTTTCCTAGTTACTTTTCTTTAGAAGTTGCTGTTGCCTCCAGTAGTTGAGTATTCTCCCAAAGTTCCTAAATACTCAGGACAAAGTGCTCTTATGTGCCAATACAAAATGGTTCAACATTTTTTAAAGTGGAGTAATATGCTTTGACTTCTTCTTTCATCATTGAGTAATTTAGAATAGTCTTCGCCATGTTCTGCCTGTTTGGACATTACTTGACTTGATGGGGAAATGAGAAAAGACACAGAGGAGCAAAAGCTGGATCAAATGGGTTGTGCTTTCTCTGAGAGAGTGACACCATCTAAGCAACAGCCTGAAACCTCAATATGTTTATTATGTACAGCACAGGAGGAGGGCTAGCTAGTCTTGGTAGGAGGTCTCTGTAGAGAAGCAGGCTCAGGCTGCCATTACACAGCTGGAGGAAGTTGCAGTTGCCAGTTTTTGGATACACTTGGTCAGTCATCAGTAAACACTATCCACATTCAGATTCAAACCAGAAGGAAGATTTTCCCATTGCACTGAGAGTCTCCAGGGGGAAGGATTTGCCACTTCCATAGGTCTGATCCATTAAGATCTTTGACATGACCATGTCACATCAAAGAGTACACATTAATTGAAGACTTCATCTTCTCACTATTCATCCACTCAGGCTTCCTCAGCTTCCTACAAATATCTATCTTCAACTCTTTATCAAATAATTATATATACAGACAATAGGGTTGAGTGAAAGGTGGAAGTAGTGAACATTGTCCAGGTTTTGTACAGCAAAGCAGAAGAAAGACTACTCTCCTGATCACACCACCTGGCAAAAGTTTTACTCATTACAGTTGTGGTTCTCAGGTGGACCCAATTCTCCTGAACATTTCCTACAGTTCCAAATGATGGGGATAAAATCTAATTATCTGCACACATAATTCTTTCTATGCTCTGGTGCAAATAGGATGGGGATAAAACTTAGGTCTTTGGTTTGAAATATTATCTATATTTCTTGCCACTTCCAATCAACGGAAAAAAATTTCTAGAAAATGCATGCCTTTAGATCCAAAGCTGTTATCTCTAGAATTTTTTTCAAGAAAAAAATTTTAGTTGCAATGTAAATTTAAAAAATAATTCTTATAAGCCAATTTTATTCTATTTTGGATAAAAATGAACAGAAATAATTTGATAGTATCTGATCATACATTGAAATCTAATACAATTCCTCTGAACTCAATATGTTACATGAGTTTTATACAAGAAGTGGTAGAGGATTAATTGAGAGGATTTTTATGTGTTTCTAATATTATGCCTATGATTATGCAAGACTGGATTTTTTCCAATTATTTAAGTACTATTTTTTTATCTCAATAGAGTTAGCCAAATACTTAATGTGGATTTTCAACTTGACATATCTTTGCAACCTATGATTTCTAAAAAGTAGATATATTCAGTTTGCATACAGTAGAAAAAGCTGTACCAGATGCATGGTACATCAGAATTAGGCCCTTTGGGTGTTTATTTTGGTAAGAAGAAAGTTTTGTTATTCCTAGAATTTGAAGAAAACTTAAATCAGATATTTCTTTTAAAAGAAACAGCATTTATAAAATGTAGCTTTTCTTCTCTTTCTTATAATTAATTATGCTATAAAGTTTCCTTTAACCTTTAGTGTATATTAATTATCTGTGCAATTTTGATATTATCTTTGGAACAGATTCTTAAGGATGATGCTTACCATTTTTTTAGAGAACACTTCCAGACTGACTGAAGAAGTACAAGCTGTGACTCAGACTCTCACAGATGTGCAGTGGCGAAAAATAGCTTTATGTGTTTGTGTATACACCTATCCCCTATCCGTGATTTTAAATGTAAAAAAAAATCATAATGTAAAACTCCCCACACACTAAGCACACAGTATTATTTTGTGGAAGGCACTGAACCTTAATTGTAGAGTGGCAGAGCATTTCATGATACATGTGACATTTTAAAATTTATGTGATACATAGATTTACAGTTATAATAACACCAATCTATTGATAACTCATGATTGAGCAGCAACAGGGAGAGTAAAGGTGCACAGCTCCTCTACATACTGTAATCTAAAGTAAGCAGGTGGAGGGAACAGGAATAGACAACATGCGTAAACATATGTTTGGTACCAAAGAAGGTGAGTAATTAATAGGGATAATTGTCTTTTAGTCCATGTCTTGCAGACTGATCCAATTATAATACATTTGAATCATAGAGTAGCCAATACATTAATGTGGATTTCAATTATAACTTTGCAAACTATGATTCTAAAAAGTATATATCAGTTTGCATACATAGTTTATTGATAGTGTCACTTTCAATGAATGCTAATTGTATTTCTTGGAATATTCTCATGTTATATTCATGAAAAAATATGATACTAAGATTAATATACTTGCTCACAGTCACAGAAATGGTGACAAGCCACTTTAATAGCCAGATATTTTAATGTTTGGGATGTAAACCTTACTGGACTCAATGGAACACCACACAGATTGCTTTAGGACTATACCATAACTTAGAAGCATGGTTAGTCAACAGACAGACCCAGGTATCTTGCATCTTCCCTGAGTTTGTCTTTTGACAATTAATGATTATGTTAGATATTATGATCTGTTTTAGTCTATTCACACACACTCACACACACACATAGTATGTATGCATATATACTCACAAATATGCATATGTATGTGTATTTATTATGTATTTATTGTGTGGATATGAATGTTTTCCTGTGTGTATGTATTTATGTGCAACATGTGCGTCCTTGGTTTCTACAGAATCTGGGAGAGGCACCAGATCCCCTGAAATTTGAGTCACAGATGGTTTTGAGTCATCATATGCATGCTGGGACCTGCAAGAGCAGCAAATGCTCTTAATTACTTCTGAGCCAGCTCTTCAACACCATGTATATTTCAAATGAGAGAATTGTATGAAAACTAATGACACGATTTATTTAACCTTACCATGGTGACTGATACAAGATAATTGCTGCATTAAAATTTCTGTTGTTACTGTTTGCTATATCTTTTGTTTTGGGAAAAGTTTTGTCTTCCTGCTCAATATGCGATCTCATCTTTAAATCTAATTTATTTCAGTCAGCACCATGGAGTGGAGACTTCTGCATCCTATTTCTGAACCCCTTGAAGTTTCCTACTGTTTGTTTGCTGAGAGTTTTCAGTAGGTTTCTCACAGCTTTTGATATTGAGCCCAGCACAGTTGCTTCTCTTCAATCCCATAGTGCTTTTGTACTATGAAATAGAGCACATTGTATAATTTTGGAAATCAACAGCAGATGGAACAGCAGCTCTATACTCATCAATAGTAAACGATGATCTTAAAATCTATATTTATGGGACACCCATACCTTTCTCTTTATCAGCAGTGGGTCAAATACCTGCATCCTTGTGATCTTTTGAATTATAAGATGTGCACTAGGGGTAAGCTTGCTCATTCCAGTTCATTTCTGAGAGCCTTTAGGCTTTCAGAAAATAGTCACCTGGATGTTAACTTTGAACTTAAACCCACAATTAGCCTATGATGTTTACCAACAAAAAAAAAAGTCTTCTTGAAGAGTGCTCTAGAAAATTTTTCCTAGCAGTTTGCTTTAACCCATATTGTTTTGGCTTGATTTGTCCTTCTCAAATATTATAAACAGGATGACTCGTTATATGCGTTCTCGTACACATGTCTAAAGTACAGGAACAAAAGTTTGGATTTTACTTCCAAGCTTTTGATTACCACACTTTTTGATTTCCAAAGGTGATGTCACAACTGAGGAAAACCTAACATAAAATTTATTGATTGGTTTGGTACATGGCTTACTAGACAAATAGACTGTTGTGGTTCCATTTTTCTACTTCTTCCCTTGTGGTATCGAGGTGCCCCAGATTTCGACATTAGTTAGTAGAGCCCAACACTTTGTTATCCCTGGAGGAAATGCTTGAGAATATTTGGCTAGACTACAAACAAAATTTAAGCTAATTTTTTCCCCATGACCATTTCACAGAGTGGTGGGTATCTTATAATACAATACCAATTACATTGCTGTGTTCATGGAATTGCCAAAGAGCCACATTGAGAGATAGCATTTCTAAGAGAGGAGAGGAGTGTAATCATTTGCACATTGATTTTGCTGAATAGAAACTAAAATGAAAAACCAGACTGAGTTTTTATTATTTTGAGGACAAACAAAAAAGTAGCATTTCCATGTAATAAAGCTTGCATATCAGTTAAAATGTTTCTTAATTTCATTAAGTTCTCCAAATCTCCCTTATTAAAATATCACTTTATATGAAAAGTTCTCATAATCTATGTGCCAAGAAATGAATTTATTTGTCACAGGTAGTAGCCAAAACCACAATTGTATCACTCAAGAGATTTTCAGCAGCCGGGCGGTGGTGGCGCACGCCTTTATCCCAGCACTTGGGAGGCAGAGGCAGGTGGATTTCTGAGTACGAGGCCAGCCTGGTCTACAGAGTGAGTTCCAGGACAGCCAGGGCTACACAGAAAAACCCTGCTGAAAAACAAAAAAAAAAAAAGAGATTTTCAGCAAGGTCACTGTTCAGGTCAAAATACATTACTAACACTAAAAACAAACACCCCGTGATGCCTTCTCTATTAATAGCCTTCTATCTTTCTCCATGTTAACTAGTCTTCTGGTTTTAAAGTCATCTACTAACTTCTGACACATTTTAAACTATTATAACTATGCATTACATACTTTCTGTTGATATAGGGTCTTGGTATGCAGCCCTAACTGACCTAGAATTCATGATCCTCATGCCTCAGACTACAAAGTGCTGGTATTCCAGTCATGAGACACATTATATACACTTCTACATATGGCTTTTTTCTTAGCTTTTTGTTTCTGAGATCTTTTTGTGTTAGTTTTCTTTGTTTCAGAGTAATTTATTCAACGGGTATTGCCTGACTCGCATATTTTACTGCTGATGGTTATTACATTATTTCTAGTTCTCATCTGTTATAAATAATTTGTTACAAAAATATTTTTACTAGTCCTTTAATATGAATAATATTAATATGTGGGTTTTGTGGCTAAGAATGTAATTTTTACCTATATTGTTTTTTTTTCGTTTCTAGTGATAATTAATCTTGAATTAATATGGCCCAATGTAACTTAGCATTATGTAACTTCTACTTCTTTTTGTTTTGTTTTTATTTGTTTTGTTTTTCAAGACAGTTTCTTTGAGTAACAAACCCTGGATGTCATGTGGTCTCTTTTTATACCAGGCTGCACTCGAACTCACAGAGATCTGCTAACTGCCTCTCAAGTGGGGGATTAGCATGTTCCAAAGTGTCCAGTCTACTCTTGTTATTTTCAACACCATAGTTTCCTGTATTATTGTTGAAATAAATATTACAGCTCAAATACATCAATCTCTAAATCCAGTATTATTAATTCAATCATTATTGTGTAATCTTTCCTATTGTGATGTAACAAAACAAATCAAACATCAAAAGAAAAAAAAAGAAAATTTACTTAAAAGAAGTAAGGCTTTTTTGGGCTTCAAAATTCAGAGGTTGTTTATGTCCATTGACTCCTGGCTTTTTGTGTAAAGACACAGTACCACTGGTCAAAACATGCCAAGAAATGGTATTTACCCACTGGATAGAAGAGAGAGAGAGAGAGAGAGAGAGAGAGAGAGAGAGAGAGAGAGAGAGGAAGGAGGAGAGAGGAGAAACAAGAGAGAGAGAGAGAGAGAGAGAGAGAAGAGAGAGAGAGAGAGAGAGGAAAGGACAGGAGGAACAGAAACAGAGAGGTCCTACGATCTGAGGACCAATACTCTAATACATTAGCCTTATGAGGGAGGACACTGAAATACAACCTTCACCATCAGCCTGACTGTCAGCAAGAGTTAGTGCACCATGTACTATTTCTATTTGCTTTTGAAAACACCAAGGAAGAAAGGGAGGAGTGAGGGTTGATCTAAAACCTCTGGAAAATTTATCAGCAACCCTCTGCATGAGTTTAGACAAGGCTGTTCTTGCAAATCCTGTCCTCTGTTATTGTTTTCATTGATTTGTGAAGCCTTTTATTCTGAACACAAAATTTTAAATAAATCATACAAAACTTACTTGATGAAAAATTACATTGTTTTTAATATAAAAAAACACTATGTTTTCCTGTGTAATTTTGCTGGTGTGGCGGTTTGATTAAGCTTCGCTTGTGGGAAATGGCACTATTAGGAAGTAAGGCCTCGTTGGAGGAAGTGTATCACTGTGTAGGTGGGTTTTGAGGTTGTATGCTCAGGCTCTTTATAAAAGAGCCCCTCCCAGCTGCCTGTGAAACAGTCTGCTCTTGGCTTCCTTTGGATGAAGATTCCATGATAATAGACTCAACGTCTGAAAGTGTAAGCTAGCCCTAATTGAATGTCCTTTTGAAGAATTGTCTTGATCATGGTGTCTCTTCAAGTAATGGAAACCCTAACTACACCTGAGTACAGAATTTTAGGCTGATAGATGTTTTCTTTCAGTCCTATAATAATGGATTTGATTCTTTGCTAGTTTCTGTTGAAAAACAAAGGACCTACACGAGAAATGCATGTGATAAAATTTCTGTTACCACTGAGGATGAAAAAAAAGAACACAATATAAGTGAAAAGTTATGTTCATAGACACATACTCTGCAGAAATACATATAAAGGCTAGTAAGGAAATCTTCTTAACATTACATATTACTGGAATAATCCTTATATTAGGATATATTTTTATATTCTTTCTTTTGTTTTTTTGTTTTTTGTTTTGTTTGTTTGTATTTAATTTTCAAAAGTGTTACTGTTATGTACGTGGGTATGAAGTTCATTGCGTTTCTCCTTTGTGATTTCTATGAAGTGTGACACCTGTGGCTTTGCATTACTTATCACCTTTGGAAAAATTAACTTTTAAATATAAACCCTATTTGTCTTGTAATTATCCGTTTTTCAATTGTAACTGTTTTTATTTCATCATCCTGAGTGTTGTATATTAACTTGTATTTATTGTGTCCCATGTCCTACTAAAACACATTTTCTATGTCTTTAATTTTATGTTTTAAAATAGATTTGATTCTCAGATTAAATATAAATCTTTCATCATTTAAAATATATAATCACATTTTTTTGTGTGTGTGTGGAAAAAAGGTTTTATTTCATATTATCAGTTATAGTTCATCAATGGTGGATGCCTAGGAGTGCTTAGGGAGGGATTAGAGGGACCCATGACTCCAGCTATATATGCAGGGGTGTTATAGGTGGGAGAGGAGATCCTTGGTCCCATGAAGGCTGGGCATCATGGGGGGATATTCGAGGGTGGGGAGGTGAGGTGCAGAGGGGGGGAGGTAGGTGGGGTACACCCTCATAGAAGCAGGAGGAGGGGGGATGGGATAGGGAGTTCCTGGGAGGGAGGGGGAAAATGGGGTAAGGGGAGAACATCTAAAATGTAAATAAAATATCCAATAAAATCAAAAAAAAAAAAGAAAGAAAATAGGCTGAGCAAGCCATGAAATGCAAACAGAAAGCAGTACCCTTCCATGGCCTCTGCATCAGCTCCTGATTTGGAAGTGTTAGTCAAATAAGCCTTTCTTCCCCAACTTGCTTTTTGGTCAAGGAGTTTTGGCCCAGCAATAGAAACCCTAACAGTCATGCTGTCATTCTGGAGATTTACCGTTATTTTATTCTGGGATGTTTTTCAGAGCTGCACATGTTGAACACCTGTACCCCAGAATATTGGCTCTGGAGAAGCGAAGTGCCTGCTATAACTACCTAATACTGTAATTTATAAGTCTTTGGAACTTCTGTAACTGCAGACTTTTCCACCCACATCCCAGTTCCCAAAATAATGCCTTGGATATTAAATTATATATGAATAAATGCCTAGGCCAAAGCTGGTGGTTGTTCCCCAAGGAGCTCACAACCGAATTAGCCCATTTATTCTATTCTATGAGTGCCACATGGCTGGTTACCTCTTCTCAGTTTTATGCCTCTGACTCGTCAGAGTTCAGTGTGAATCTCTTCCAGAACCTGATGCTATCTAGAGTTTATCTTTCCCTAAAGAATTTTCACCTCCTATTTCCTCTTCAGCTCATTGGCCAATCAGATTTTTATTGACAAGTGATGCTTTCATACAGCACACAAGAGATTTTTTTCACTCTGTGAGGATTTGGAAAATCAGGCAAGACAAGCATTGTGTAAGGACAGATTCTAGGCAAGGAGGGCAGAAGATGGCAACTAAGGATTCAGACAGTGATGGCCAGACTCAGGTGGTTTCAGATGCTAGGCAACAACCTACTGAGAAGTAGACTAGAAGTTACTATATCATACTGTGGCAAAGAACTTGACTGCATTTTGTCAATAGCATGATGCTTTATGGTTAGGAAGGCAGAAAAGCAAATATGTTGGAGGGGATTTTAAAACAAGCTCCCACTCATGTTTACAGTGAAACATTTGAGAAAATAATAGGTCAGAAGATCTTTAAGTATTAAAGTTTGGACAAAATTGTTGCAATGAAGCACTGATTGCTTATATGTGACCCAGGAAAATGAGCTACTGCTCCTTGGAGTAGGACAATACAAAAGATAGCAGGAAGGAGACTCAGCCATTCTGTGCAGAGGATCTCTAATCCAGAAACTTGGCTGCCCTGAAGGAGATCACAACCAAAGATATGATCCAGCCAAGATGTAAACTTTTCCTGGATTACAGTGTCATATGGCTAGAATAAGACATGCCTTTACTACACATCTTTAATCCCTAACAATGAGTATAAGGTTAGTTTTAGTTTTTAGAAGGAAGCAGCAATGAGCAGACAAAATGATGAATCAAAGAAAGATTCGACAGAATGAGTCAGAGATAGGATACGCTCAATTTACAGAACAGCAGAGGAAGAAAGGCTACTTAAAAGCAAAGAGAAAAAGTTGGTATGGTAGGTGATGTGTGTGTTTGTGCGTGTGTGTGTGTGTGTGTGTGTGTGTGTGTGTGTGTGTGTGTCAGTATACTGGGACAGTTTTACATAGACAGTTTACAGAGAGAACAAGCTAAACAAAGGGGAAGACTGAATGAGCCAGAGAATGAGAATCCAGAAGATTAGAACATAGTGTGAGGCCAGGCAGAGCAATTTAGTTCCCAAGCTGAGAAAAACATATTGAAGCAGTCAGCTTGGAAAAATTAGATTGTACAAAATCTAAAAGCTTCCTCGCCTAGGTCCATGGATTGTTAGAACAGAGAAGGAAATGCTCTGGGCTCAGTTCAAGCTGTGTATTCATCCAGCTTGGGTAAAGTTCCCATCTTACCACTTCATCTGAAGAAATAAATGTGACATTTACAATTCTGGGATCTAGGATATAAAGGAGTCGCCTAAAAGACTGCTGGGAGAAAGGAGAGGCAGGCTTTCCTATTGAAACAGGACTCCATAGATTGCTGTGGATTTTCTGACATCTATAAACTCAGAAGTCACTGAAATTATGGTCTAAATTGGGCTGAGTACTATTCAAGCTGGCAACAGGACTTGGTTGCCTAGTGATGCCAATGCTCCAAAATGTAGAACCCAGAGTTGGAGGATTGTGTAGATGTTCACCATAATTTCAGTGGAAAGAATGGAGACCAAAGGATGCATAGCCAGGTCACATGCCTTTAGCAAGCAATTGAGAGGGAAGATTATGAAGATATGAGTGAAGCCATAGATGCAGTGAAAATAAGCACTGAAAATTAGGGATGCTAGGTCATTGGACAGTTTGCTCAGGAAATTCACAGAATTAACCATTTTAGGTTGTAGCCATCAAGACTACAGGGACTTTTATGACTAATCAGCATATATGAAGTTTAAAATTCTAGCCATGTGTAGTTTCTTAGTATAAAGTGATAAAATATCCAACATGACACTTAGGGCAGAAAGACAATTTAGATTTCTGAACTGTCTATCTTAGCATTCTTAGCACTCCTCGCCTAAGAGGAATCTCAAGAGTCTTAAGACAGCATTTTAGGTATACAATCTTTGCTAGTTGCTGTATATCATCATACAAGATGAAACACTTTGGTTATCACCTCCACAGGCCATTGCTTAACTCTCTCTCTTAATGAGAAATGCCATTGATCATAATTCAGTATGATATTAAGTAGTTTGGATATGAATGGTTAATTATGCTATAATAGCCATTATGTGAGAATATATTCCTGGAAAATGTAAGGTGTCCCTTATGTGTTCCATAGAAATAGAGCAGTCTAGGTGAGCAGATGTTGAAAGTGTTAAAGGCAGAAAAACAGATTGAAATGAAATAACAAATACCTAAATTACAGTCTTTGATAGTCCAGGACTATTGCTTTGAGTTAATGTTAGTTTTTATTGTGTGTGGCTGTGTTCTTAGTTTTTTTTAATTTTCCAGAGAGATAAGGATTCAAATTCTGACCTCACAAAAACCTAGATGATCAATTTTAAGACACAATTTTGTCCTCCTATTTCTGACTCCTCATCTGCAAAAATGAAGCTAAACTACACAGTGCTCTGAGTTCTGTCAAGCTCTGTTCTCTTCCCAGGGAATCTAAATGTTGTTTCCTCTTTCAGTGTCAATGTTCTATGAAAGTTGCATGAAAGACCATAAAATAAAACTTGACAAGTAAAATTAAAAAAAAAAAGACTACAGGGACAAAGTAATTTGAACCCCTTGAATTACAAAACTTTCTTCTAATTGCCTAAAGTTTTGGCTATGGAACTACTGTTATACCTGCTGTGTTTTGGTCATTTGTTTCCTTTTCTCTTTTCTATGCTTTCATTTCATCTTTTGGGAATAGAAATGCTTATGTTGTGTCAGTGTGTGTTGGAGTAGTGCAATTTCTTTTTAATTTTACATGGATCCAAACTAAAAATTTTCCTTTTTTCTTGTCCTTCCTTTCTTTCTTTCCTTCCTTCATTCCTCCCTCCATCCATTCTTCCCTTTTTTCCTTCCCTCCCTTCTCTCCATCTTTCTTTCTCTCTCTCTCTCTCTCTCTCTCTCTCTTTCTTTTTCTCTCTTCTCTCTCTTTCTTTCTTTCTTGTCTCAGATAAAATGTTAAACTTGGACTTTTGAACTACTTTGGGATCACTTGGGGACTCTTAGAGATGTACTAAATGGATCTTACAATGCAAAATAGGCATGAGCTTCTGGGAGCTTTTGGGATAGCATGGTATGCATTAAATATGAATTGTGCCAAATTTGGAAGTAAGCTAGAGATTCATTTGGAGAGAAATAATAGAATGAAGAAAAGGTAGATTGAACTCTGAAGTTTGTTTTACAGTCACAAAGAGAGTAGTTCAGGGGAAAAAAACAGAATGTGCAAGCTGCAAAGCCCCTTTAGGGAGTGCTGAATAGAAACATATGGTGTTGGGGGTTTGCATAGGAAAACAGATATAAAAGAAATGATGAAAAATGATCACTTAAAATATTTGATATATAATCTAATTTGGTTGTTTTCCTTCAGGAAAATGCACTGAATTTAGACTATTTGAAGCAGATTATTTAAAAGCTATGACAGAAAAGAAATGAAGCTTAAAAGCTGTCTAGGTTAAAATTATGTTATCATATAAATTTATGGCAAATACCTGTGATGGGACCATATCTGATGTTTATTATAAACTTTATACACATATACACACTCTGGTTTAATCTGAATGAAATATGATATAAGTGGACATGGCTGGGGTCTTGTTTGGTAACCCTCATCAGAAATGATTAGACATGTAATCTGATTTTGAATACATAAAGGAAACTCTGTGATGTAGAGACAATCTCAGCAAAGGCAGAGGTGACAACACAATAGATTGTAAATTTATGCACATGCTAAGCAAGACCATTGTCAAGCATGTGTTTTATTCTTTTTGTAGAATACGTGTGAAAGGCACCATGCTTTTCTCTTTCAAATGGAATAAATCCATTATACCCTAAGATACCAGTGACAAATCAGTTTTCTTGAAAGACCTCATACTAGAAGACACATACACCATTATAGCATTTATCTTTTTAATTTTTCTTTTATGGCAGGAAGGGAAAGAGGTTGAAGGTGGATTTGTCCTCTCCAGTCTGTGCTTTTTTTGATACACTGACTTTAGGAAAACAATTTTTCTTTGAAAGGGCTAATGGGACAAATTTTGGATGGGTGGTGCATTCAAATTGGGGACCAATTGCACTGAAAATAATAGGAGCATTGCCTTCTAATTCTATCAACAACTCTACTTTCCTCATTCATAGGTCACTTTTCTTTCCTTTGGTTAGCAGGAGATGACAAAAATCTACTCAACACAGAGATGAAAAGCAAACATCATTCACTATCAGAATGAATAGTTCACTATCTTTTCAGAGAGAAGAGGGAATATTTCTGCGTGCCTGTATGCCTCTGCCTCACCTGGAACATACTGCTGTGAAGAATGAAGTCACAGATTTACTGCTGAGATAAGAGCACAGAATATAGTTCCAAAACCACAGGCACTTGAGAATAGTGGGATCAACTATAGGAATATGGGTACATTGATACCAGGTGGATGGCAGTTGTGCTCACTGTGAACCATGGTACAAATTGGACGCAAAGGTGGTGACCCAGTTTCCAGAACAACAAACAGCTGGAGCAGGTGATTTGCAGGCTTTCTGGTAAATGTGTGAATTAGACTGCTTATGTAAAGGCTAGGGCACATAGTCTAGGGTTGCTAAGGCATTTCAAAATCAAAATCAATTGGTTTTAAAATCAGGGAGATAAAAGATTTAAATCCCAACTCATTATTTCATCCTTCCATATTCACATCCCACTGAGGGTTTGGCTTATGGAGATAACTGTACAAATCTAAGAGATTACCACAAGGATTCTATGAAAAGTACACAGAGCTCTTGGTTCAAAAAAAGTATGTCCTGTATGTGCTATTTAATCTTCTACTGAGCAATAGATGCTATAAATATATGCAGCTGGTTGGTCTCATTTTCTTCTGAAAACCTCTATTTATTCTAGTAATGCATTCACCCTGTAGACTAGCTATAAAGCATAAATAAATAAATAAACAGAATAGTTATTCACAATAGGTTAATTAGGAGATATATATATATATATATATATTATATATATGGCTAATGTCATAATATATTTATATATTTCTACATGCTCATCACAAACACTTCTGTTAAAAAGTTTATGGTCTACTTTCAATAAATATACATGTATAGAATATTGTTATAAATGTAGATTATTTACAAAAATGAAAGAATCATAATGTTTCCTCCTACTTTTGTTACTTTTTAGGCTCCTCTTGTCTCACTTATCTCCTCTCTCACCTTCTTGCACTGTTATTCTCTGGCACAGATTTTAAAGAATATTCAAACTGCACATCATATGTTACACATTTCAGTATACAGACTCAAAATATTCAGGTATTTTTCTTATGATCTCATGAGTGCTTGGATTTGCTGCGTTGTGGATGTTGTTCAACGTCTTATCAAGGCTATAGAGGTCGTTGCCACTCTCCTAGCTTTGTCATGCCACCCTAGCATTACAAGAAGGAAAGATGCTCTATGTTGCCCAAGAATGACAAAGACCCAGTAATCAAATCCACAGGCAAGGCCAACAAGATGTGGTTAAAAGGCAAAGCTTAACAATCTATTCCTGTTTGACAATGCCGCTTGCAACAACCTGTAACAAAGTTCTCAACATGAGTTTATTTACTCCAGTTGTGGTCCCTGAGAAACTAGAGATTCATGGTTCATTGGCCCGAGATGCCCTTCAGGAGATACTTAACAATAGACTTATCAAGCTGCTTTCAAAGAGCAGAACCCAAGTAATTTACATCAAAACCACAAAGAGTACAGATGTCCCAACTGGGGGTAACGATGCATTGATAGGTTTTAATCAGTTGGATATGTGGAAAAATAGAGCTTTATTAAATAAAAACTGATATCATGAAACAATTTATTATATTAAATATATTAAAACTAAAGCAGGTTTTAAAATATATTTATTTATTTATTTTGTTTGTTTGTTTATATATTTATTTAAGACAGTGTTTCTCTGTGTTGTCCTGGCTCTCCTGGAACCCACTTTGTGGAACAGTGATCCATTTTCCTCTGCCTCTCGAGTGCTGGGATTAAAGGTGTACCCCATCACCATCCAGCATTAAACTAAAGCAATTAAAAAAAACTATTTGTGAGTGTCAGCATGTGTTTGTGTGTGACCACAGAGGGATGCATGTGTATATTTTACACATGTCAGAGGATAAGTAAAGTACCAATCTTTATCTTCTAGCTGATTGAATGTTGAATGTTTCTTATGGCAACTCATCATCATATATCAGAGTATATCAGAGTAGTTCTGCCCATGAGCTCACCACCTTTTGAATTAATTTTTCTCTATATGTATTAGACATTTCAGAAACAAAGGAATATACAAAAAAGCTTTTATTCTTAAGGGAATATTGCAATTTAAATAATAAAAATAAAACATTCTTCTTTTTAAAGATATTTTCCTTTATTGATATAAAATTTGTCTCATGTATTATATTCTGATTACAGTTTCTCCTTTATCTACTTTGCTGAGTTTCTTCCCACCTCCCTTCTCATCCAGATTCACCATCTTTCTATCTCTCATTAGAAAACAAACAGCCTTGTAAGGGATAATAACAACATAAAATATAAAAAAAAACAAAACAAAACACATTTGAATAAAAAAGCAAACACAAACAAAAAACAACAGAAGTAAGAGAGCTTAAGAAAAGGTACAAAAAAGAGATTGGAACTCAGAGACCCTCTCATTCCTATATTTAGGAATCCCATAGAAACACTAAGATGAAACCCCTTATATATATGTAAAGGACCTGTAAGGTTTAAAAACAAGAGAGAGAAAATAAATTATACATAACTGAAACAAAATAAAATTAAAGCATTAAATAACAATAAGATATAATTAAAAAGACACATCAAAACTTGACATTATGAGACCAGGAACATCCAAATTGCCTTTGAGTTTGATTTATGTTGAATAACTACAGCTATGCATATGCCTCTATATGTTACTTGGTCTTTCCTCCTTGCAGCTTTTAATATTCTTTCTTTGTTCTGTACATTTAGTGTTTTGATTATTATGCTGTGGCTGAATTTTCTTTTCTGGTCCAATCTGGTGTTTTGTAAGATTTTTGTACATTTATAGGGATCTGTTTCTTTAGGTTAGGGAAATTTTCTTCTATAATTTTATTGAAGATGTTTCCGGTGTCTTTGAGCTGGGAATCTCCTTTTTCTATTTCTATTATTCTTAGATTTAGACTTTATATAGTGTTCTATAGTTCCTGGATATTTGATGTCATGAACTTCTTAGATTTTATATTTTCTTTGGCTGAGGTTCTCTCTTACATGATGTTTATGTCTGTAGTTTCTGTTCTCTTTCCTTGGTTTTCCATCTCCTTGATTGCCTCAGTTTGTGTTTTATTTATTGCTTCCCAATTCCTTTTTCAGGTTCTGGAACAGCTCCTTCACCTGTTTTAATGTATTTTCCCATATTTCTTTAAGGGATTTATTCATTCACTCTTTGAAGCCTCTATCATCTTTATTTTTTTATTTTTATTTTTTATTGGATATTTTATTTACATTTCAGATGTTCTCCCCTTACCCCATTTACTCCCCTCCCTCCCAGGAACACCCTATCCCATCTCCCATCCTCCTGCTTCTATGAGGATGTGCCCCTACCTACCCCCGCACACCTCACCTCCCCACTCTCGAATTTCCCCCCACACGATGTCCAGCCTTCATGGGACCAAGGATCTCCTCTTCCACCTATACTGGACAGGACTATCCTCCCTTGCATATATAGCTGGAGCCATGGGTCCCTCCCTAAGTGCTCCCAGGCTGGTGGTTTAGACCCTGGGGGCTCTGGTTGGTTGGTATTGTTGCTCTCCTCATGGGGTCCAGAACCCTTTCAACTCCTTCAGTCTTCACTATAACTCCTCCATTGGAAACCCCATCATCATTTCAATGGTTAGCTGTAAAACTCTGCCTCTGAATATGTCAGATTCTTGCAGACCTCTAAGGAGACAGCTATGTCAGACTCCTGTCAGCATGCACCTCCTGACATCCACATCAGTATCTACCTTTGGTGATTACACATTGGATGGATACCCAGGTGGAATGGTCTGCAGACCGCCCCTCCTTCAGTTTCTGTCCTGCATTTTGTATCCATATTTGCTCCCTTGAGTATTTTGTTACTCCTTCCAAGAAGGACTGAAGCCCCCCTTCCCACTTGTTCTTCATTCTTCATGAGCTTTATGTGGTCTGTGAGTTGAATCTTGGGTATTTCAGGCTTCTGGGCTAAAATCCAATAATCAGTGAGTGAATACCATGTGTGCTCTTTTGTGATTGGGTTATCTCACTCAGGATGATATTTTCTAGTTCCATTCATTTACATCAGAATTTATTGAATTCATTGTTTTTAATAGCTGAGTAATATTCCATTGTATAAATGTACCACATTTTTTGTATCCATTCCTCTGTTGAAGGGCATCTGGGTTCTTTCCAGCTTCTGGCTATTATAAATAAAGCTGCTATGAACATAGTGGAGCATATGTCCTTGTTATGTGTTAGAGCATCTTCTGGGTATATGCCCAGGAGTGGTATAGCTGGGTCCTCAGGTAATGATATGTCCTATTTTCTGAGGAACTGCCAGAATGTTTTCCAGAGTGGTTGCACCATCTTGCAATCCCACCAACAATGGAGGAGTGTTCCTCTTTTTCCACGTCCTCTCCAGCATCTACTATCACCTGAGTTTTTGATCTTACATCTTTATAATCTTGGATTTAAGACCATCTTTTTTTCCTTCATTTCCATTAGCATATCCAGGGTGTGCTATTGCAGGATGGCTGGGGTCTAGTGGACCCATGTTGCCCAGGGACTTGTTGACTGTGTTCTTATGTTGTCCTTTACACCCCTGGTTTTACCTGGTATTGATCATGGGCCAGAGAATAGAGGTCAGGTTACTCAATTCTGCTGACTGAGGCTCAGGAAGACCTCTTTGGCAAGTGATTGATTGGGCAATGTTCCAAGTTTGTAGTTCTTGGGTCCCCCTCAGGCCTCTATAGGGAAGCAGAATGCTCTTGGGGTCCCATAAGGCTCTTCAGGGTCAAGGGACAACTCCAGAGCAAACAATGGAGTTAAGGGGACCATGCACAACTCACCTCTGTTGGCTGTGTCCTCAGTGGACCTGGCCAAGGAAGGGATTGGTAGGGCAGGGTATAGGCTTAAATTTTTCAAAACCTAATTTAAGAAGGATTCTTAAACAATTTAACCTCCCTTCTAGCCCATCACCCACCAGAGGTAGTAGAAAGGAAAGGTTAATAGGGCAAAGGGGTATGCGGGCATGTTTAGGAATAGTTCTTTGGGCTAATTCCTATCTTAATTGTTAGAATATTAGCAATTCAGTTCCTTTGAATCAGCAGCAATAGCACAATCAACTCTCAAACACCATTCACTAATTAACAAATCAGTTCAATCCAGAAGAAACCAAGAGGCTCTGCCAATCAGCCTGAGTCAGTGGAAGTGGCAAGAAACCACCAGAATATCACAAGAATGTCTTTAGTGTATTTCTCTCTATGAATTCACAATAAATGATGATCAGTTAAGAAAGCAAGGCAAAGCAATGCCACAGCATTGTCAGTGAAGACCAACTGTCAGCAAAGTCCAATGGAGACCAGCAAAGATTGGCAAGGTGAACCAATGTCACACTGTTGTCCACTGTTTGGTAGATTATATTTATGCCCTTTGTAAACATCATGTGTTCTCTCAAGCATACATGCTAGCAAGACATTGTATGCCCTTATTCCAAGCAGCTTCAAAAAAACCACTATGTGTCTGTTCTCAGCAAAACATCCTCCCACTTATCTGCCTCAGTAAAACATCCTCTCATTATACAGTTTTCAGAAAATTATCACACAATACAAATGAGTGTCCAAAGAAACCAGAAATTTCCACTTAATACGAGTTTCAAGTTGCTTAGTTTTAGGGCCCCTCAGGCCTTCATGAAGAAGCAGGACACTCTTGGAGACCTGTGAGGATTCTCAGGGACAAAAGGTAAGCCCAGAGCTAGACCTATTCATTATTTTGTTGAGAGATAGCTTGGCTGTTTCCAATATCTGGCTACTACAAAAGGCACCAATGAACATTTTTGAGTCAGTATCTCTGGAAGGATAATGTGACCTTTGAGTATAAGCCCTAGAGTGGTACAGTTGGACTTTGAGGCATCTTGATTCCTATATACCTGAAGAGGCACTTCTTTCCATAGTGGCTCTACAAATTTGCATTTCTACCAGCAATGAATGAGTGTTTCTCTTACATTATGTCCTAGCTAGTATGGAATATAATTCTGTTTTACTGATCTTAGGAATTCTGAGGGTTATAAGATAAAATCTCAAAGTAGTTTTAATTTGCACTTTGTTAATGATGAATGATGTTGAACATTTTTTAAAGTGTTTTTCAGTCATGGACTTTCTTCTATTGAGAATTCTTTCTTTAGATCTGTATTGCATTTTAAATTTTTTTCTTGAGTTCTTTATATATTTTGGACATTATCTATCTCTCAAATGTGTAGTTAGAATAAAAAAAACTTTTCCCATTCTGTAGGATGCTTCTTTGTTGGAATGATGGTGTCCCTTGACATACAGTTCTTCAGCTTCATGAGGTTCTATTTATTAATTGAGTTATTCTCAATGCCTATGCTAATGATGTTCTGTGGAAAGCCTTTTTCTATGCAAGTAAGTTCAAGTTACTCTCTCCTTTCTCTTCTATTTGGGTCAGTGTATCTGGTTTTGTGTTGAGGTCTTTGACCCATCTGGACTTGAATTTTTCACAGGATTCTAAGTTTGAGTCTATTCTTCTTTATGTGGCCATTCAGTTTGACCATAACCATTTGCTAAAGATTCTCTCTCTCTCTCTCTCTCTCTCTCTCTCTCTCTCTCTCTCTCTCTCTCTCTCTGTCTCTCTTCTCTCTCTCTGTCTCCGTCTCTGTCTCTGTCTCTGTCTCTCTCTCTCTTCTCTGTGTGTGTGTGTGTGTGTGTGTCTCTCTCATTCATATATATATATATGGACTTATGTTTGGGTCTTTAGATTAATTCTATTGATCAACATGTTTGGTTTTATGTCAATAGCTGTATAGTAAAATTTGAAATATGAGCTGATGACACTTGTATCTATTCTTTAATTATTCAGGATTGTTTCAGATAGCCTAAGTTTTTTTTGTCTTTCTATATGGAATTAAAAATTGTTGTTTCAAGAACTTTGAAGTTTGGATGGGGTTCCATTGAATTTGTAGATTGCTTTTGAAAGGATGGCCAGTTTTACTCTGTTAACCTACCAATCCATGATCAAGGCATATCCTTTCACCTTTTTCTTTATATCTTCTTACATTTATTTTCTTAATGTCTTAAATGTTTTATCATATAAGTCTTTTCTTTGGTTGGTTACAATTGCCCCAATATACTTTATATTATTTGAAGCTATCGTAAATATTGTTATTTCCAGGATTATTTTTTCTAGTCTATTTTTCATTTCTGTATACTTATTTTTGTGAGTTAAATTTGTTGAAATTGTTTATAAGCAGGTGGAGTTTCCTATTAGAATTTTTAGGGCCACTCATGTATACTATCATCATCTGTAATTAAAGATACTTTAACTTCTTCCTTTCTAATTTATTTTCCCTTTATCTTTTTTCAGTTGTCTTATTGCTCTATCGAAGACTTCTAGCACCTTGTTGAATAGTTATGAAAAGATTGGACAGCACTGTCTTTTCCTGATATCAGTAGAAATGCTTTAAATTTCTTTCTATTTAACTTGATGATGGGGATAAGTGTATTCAAAATTGCCTTTATTGTGTATAGGCCTGTCTCTTATATCATTCATCTCTCTAGAATTTTATTATAAAGGGGTGTTGGATTGTTGCTGAAGGGCTTTTCTAGAGCTAATGAAATGATGGTGTGGTTTTAGTATTGCAGTATATGATGGAATGCATTTATCTATTTGCATATGTTCAACCTTTCCTAAACTCAGGAATGAATTCTACTAAATTATGATGGATGGATTGTGATCTTTTCTATGTGTTCTTATATTGTTTCATAAAAAAAAATTTGCATTTATATTTATAAAGGTATTGGTCTCTAAGTCTATGTCTTAGTTGGGTCTTTATGTGGTCAAGGTATCAGGGTAACCGCAGTCTCATAAAATGAATTGAGCAATGTTTCTTCTATTAATAGTTTATGGAATAATTTGAGGAATATTAGTATGAACTCTCTTTGAAATTCCAGTATAATTCTATGCTAAACGTATCTGGCCTTGGATATTTTTTGTTGGTACATTTTTAATTATTGTTTTCCATTTTACTAGGGGTTATAAGTCTATTTCAATTGTTTGTCTGGTCTCAATTTAACTTAGGCAAGTAGTAAGTGTTGAGAAAAGTATCTAATTTTATACTTTGGTAGACTACAGGACTCTGTTTGGTTTGATTGTTTGAAACAGTGCCAAATTTTGGGATCAAAGTCTTGGGACACTATAACTAGCCTGAGTATATATTTTTAAAGTATGTCCCTATTTTTCTCTGGATTTCCTAAATTTCTGCTATACCCATATTTTCATCTCTAATTTTGTCAATTTCAATATTCTCCACATTTTATTAATTTGAATAAAGACTTTTCTATCTTGTTGATTTTGCTCAAAGAACCAACTTTTGTTTCATTGATTCTCATATTTTGTTGTTGCTGTTTCTATTTCATTGATTTCAAGCCTCAGTTTGTTTGTTTTTCTTTCTTCTTCTGTGAAAAGGTTCTTTGATTCACAAAGGGGTTGCAACCCACAGTTGAGAACCACTAGAGCTCTCATGTGTGCTGTTAAGTTACTAATATGTAAATCATTTCAAGTTACTAATATGTGAATTAATATCCAATCATTTTTTTAATTTTTTTTTTACTTTTTATTTGATATTTTATTTGTTTACATTTCAGATGCCATCCCCTTTCTCATTCCCCCCACCCATTAATCCCCTATCCAATCTTTCCTTCTCCTGTTTAAATTATATGCAAGTATTAAGGTCAGTTCTAGGTTGAGGAACTAGCAATACAATAGATGTAATAGTCCAGGAACAAGGAAGACAATAAACCCAGATAATCAAAGAACGTGCACTACAATAAACAGAGTCCCATGATCACTCCTGTGATCACTATTTTTAAGTGCTTATCAGGATGATCAAATTATCTAAGAATACTTCTCTGTCCTACTCCAAAGTCATTTTCATGCGGGAAGCCTACTTCTTTGTTCTAACTTAAGATTTAGATTTCTGCCTATAATTACTTCTTTGTTCTAGCCTAAGATTTAAATTCCTGCCTGAAATTTTTCTTTGTTCTAGCCTAGGATTTAGATTTCTGCCTGAAATTATTTCTTTGTTCCAGCCCAATGTCAGATTCCTGCCTGCAGTCCATTTCCTTGTCCTTGGCCTATGTCAGATTCCTTCCAAGCAGACAGATTCCTGCCAGACAGCCCCCCAAAAGCTCTCCACATATCCCCCTTTTTATTGCATAAACCAGACTGAGCCTGTCTTAGGTCGTTCTGACAAGAAAGCCTTCCTTCCCCATTGTGGAATATGTATTATCATAAGCAATGAATTTCTGTCTTAGATTGGTAAGGTTCTGTGCAGAATCTTACCTGTCCTTGGGTTGCCAGCCTGTTAAATTAATAACTCTGTCTGGGGGTTCATTTTCAGTTTCAAGTCATGTACTTTGGCTGCCAGCCTGTTGATGTAGTTAGAGACAAGCTTTAACACAATGATCAGAAATAAAAGTATTCCCAGGTCCAATTGTTTTTTTAATGAAGCAACTTTGTGCTATGAACTTTTCTTTTATAACTGCCTTTTTGTTTTCCTTAAATTGGCGTTTATCTCTATTTATTTTAATATGGTTCTAGAAACTTTTTAATTTCTTTCTTTATTTCTGTCTTGTCTCATTTTTTATTCAATAATGAGTTTTCAATTTCTATGAATTTGTAAGATTTCTGTTGTTTTGATGTTGATATTCAGCTTTAATCTGCTTGTGCTCAGATAAATTCAGGGTGCATTTTACATTTTCTCATATCTATTGAGACTAGCACTTTTATTGGAGAGAATTCCATGAGCTATGAGGAGAAGATATATTCTTTTGTGTTTTGCTGAAATGTTCTGTAAATATCTGTTAGGTCTATTTGTAGGTAGAATTGAAGATCTACTGTTAGTCTATCTGTTTCTTTCCCCAAATGGCTACTGTGTTTCCAGGCAATACCTTCTGGAGTTAGAACTAGAATAAACCAATGAGTTGGGGAGAGAATATTGGAGAGGAAGGTATGTATATTCCACTAGACATGGGGGTAGAGGGAGAGACAATGCTGCTGGAGCAGTCTGCTGTAGACCTTTATCATGTTTCTTAAGGATAAATATTAAATATGTCAGCCAAAAGAATGTGTTAACTTCTAAGTTTGTTGATTTCCTGTTTAGAAAAAGTATTAGACTCAAGTTGGTAATTTTTTGAAATTCTGGAAATTATAGATAACTTACATTTGTTCTGTAATTATTCATGGTTCTGAGCATGTATAAGACAAAATATTGTCTCAAGAAAAACTATATCAGCTAACACAGTCATGAAAGAATTTATTCAGAATTCTTACCAGAAGAAAAAAAATTAAACTTCTTGAAAAAAAGCCTAGAGTGTTTTGAAGAGCTGAGTGTGAGTATGGGGGTCTTGTTAAATTGCTTTACCCATCAAAGCAAAGTTGTAAAATTTTATAATAATGGGAGGAAGAGGCAACCCAAGCTGCTGTTCCTGTATTTCCAGGTGACTGTAGATTTAAAACAGTGACTTAAATGTTCATTCAGCCTTGCAAGGGAATAAGGTAGTTGATGTAGGAAGGGTTAACCTACAGTGTGGAGCAAAGTAAAGGAGAAAAACAGAACGGACATGAAAGGTACAGGCTACCTTCCTGCTTCAGATTAAATTGGGTCCAGGAAGCTTCCAAGGGCCTGATTAACAGAAAATTTAGCAAAATATGGAGGGCAATGGAAAAGTAAAGTCCCTGTATCCCAGGCTCACATCACACAGATGCTGGGACTCAAGCAGCTGTCCCTTCTGAACAATTGTCAGAGGGTTACTGACAGAATGTGTATGACAAATATAGTTCACTTCTCCAAGTCTCTGCAGTAACCTGGGAGAGGTTAGAGCTAAATCTGCATTATTTTATAACATACTTCTGCACTCATATCTACCTGGCCAATTATCTCACGATATTAATATCTTCTCACCCAGAAGCATTGACAGAATGCATTGACTCAAAGAAAATTGTATTATTTATTTTGTTTTTAGGATCTTCTAATTATATTATATTATACCTGGCTATGGCCCATTTTAAACATATAGCAAAAAAATTCATCTATCACCTATATTTAATAAATATAACTTTCTTTACTCAGATACAGCATTAGTGATGCTTATGAGACCTGAGATTCTCAAATTATCTAGACCACCAGTCTCCATGGAAACCTAATAAAAGCTGAGGATTTTGCCTCAAAAAAAATCCATAAAGATAAAATTGTATACCCTACATATAACATTATATATATTATATATATATATATATATATATATATATATATCCACTGTGGGAGAGTCTCTGGAATCTTCAGAGTTCAAGTTCAGAAACAAAATGTCCATCTATGTTATCCACTATGAATAAAATTCTGTTTCCATTATATGTTTCAAAAGAAATTACATGATTTTATAAGCGCAAGTCTTCTGAGCTAACTTAAAAATCAAGTTTCAAAGTTGGAGGAGTTTTTTAAAGAAGTGAGATAATTAAAAACATTCTTTGAACAATTATTATTAGTACTAAAGTAAATGTGTCCAAATTTTCCAAGTATTGAGAAACAGTTAGGTTTCTCTTTCTTTCTTTCTGTCTCTTACTCACCCAGTCACTCACTTACTCACTCATTCTGTGTATGTGTGCATATGTGTGTGTTTGAGAATGTACATACTTGCTTGTGTGTGTGTGTGTGTGTGTGTGCATGTGCACGTGTGCATCCTTATAGAATGATTTCAAGTTCTTTTATGAGTGAACATGGTGAATAAAAGAGAGGAGAAATGTGGGTGGCTAATAATAGTAATTCCTCCAGCATGTTCAACTTGAATAATTCATCTTAATATCTGTACTAGGCATCTATGGATATTTGCAGAAAAATACAAAAAAAATTTAGAATAGAGTCCATTAAGCTTTTAAATAATATTATATAACAACAATATTATCCAACAAACCATATGCTGAAAGGCCAACTGAATTTGCATTTCTCAGTATGAATTGTCATACAGTGGAAGCCAATTTGAAAGCTGTGTTGAATTTGCTCAAGTTCTCTATAGGGGGAGTGGTGCTTTTACTATCCTAATAGCTTAACACGGTATAAAGTGTTTGTGATATATAAAATGCATTCAAGTATAACCTCCATTTAATATATTACCCTATATCCAAGAATTCTCCAAACCAACTTGTATGTAGAATATAATGTAGAGTAAGTATAAATAAAATATGCTAATTTCAGAGCTAGGATGTAGCTTAGTGGTAGAGTGCTCACCTAGAGTATGCAAGGCCCTGAGATCCACACACAGCAGCATGAATACACAATATGGACTAATGTGAAGAATATGTATTATTAAAATTGTGTAGTACCCTTAGCAACCATTTAGTAGATAGCGTGAAGAGCAATTGTCATTCCTAACATGACTAGTTTTATACTCATCCAGTAGATCCATTTCTGTGTATGTTTGTGGAGGCATGTTCAGACAGGTTTAACTGAGGTCGGAAGACACACCTTGAATTGGGTAACAATGTCACATGGACTGAGATCTCAGACAGAAAAAACAAGGATAAGTTAAAATCAGAATGCCTACTCTCTGCCTGCTGACTGGGAGTGGGAGTGTATTCAGTGTGATCAGTTGCTTCACCCCTTCTGCAACTATACTCTCAAACTATGGGTCAAAATGAAGCTCTCTCACTGGTCAGCAAAAGGCTCAGAGTTTCCCTAACTCTTTGTGAGACAGAGAAAAGGAAAAGAAAATCATGCAAACAGAAAGAAAATATTCTATGCAGGCAATAAGTATACACACACACACAAACACACACACACACACACACATGCACACACACATGCATGGACCCACACACATACATGCACACACACATACACACACACACACACACACACACACATTAAAACATATACACACTTTTGTTTGGCCCAACCACCTGTCTCATCAACTCTATGTGTTCATGCATACTTAGGTACACATACCTATACTTATATATGCATGTATACATTTGATGAATGAAAGAAAGCTCCCAGGAATAAGTTCCAATGAGGAAGTACCAAAGCAAAAAAAACCTCATTCATTTTGGATGAAAAAGAAGTTCCAACCTTTATTGCTTATGGAAGGAAAAAAGTTCTTTACCTTTTTATTGCTGAAAGAAAAAAAAAAGCTTCATCTCTCTTTTGGTAAAAGGGAAAAAAAAAGGCTCCATATAAGAAAAAGGCTCTCCCTTGTTGTCTTTCTTAATTTTTATACTATTCTTAGGATAAATGATCATATGATATTCCAAGAATATTTACATTCCAAAAATTCATAGCAAGTTTAAGACACTAGTTCAAGTTATAAATGATAAAGAGTTACAGCAGACAGGTTTGCATGTGTTTCCATTATGAATAAGTACCTAACTAAACATTCATTATCTATTCTCTAGCTCTATATGTTCATTAAAAGTTTAAAACAATAATTCTCATTTTATAGGTTAGCTTGGTTTTGCCAAGAGGCAAATCATCTGCCTTGCGATTCATTAGTTTTAAAGTTTTGTATATATAAGCCAGTCAATATTTTCTTTTGTCCTTTCAGCTACAATAAACTGTTCATTCACAGTTTACGATCTTTATTTATCAGATAATGGTTTCACAGCTAACTTCGAGACTGTGTCCCCTGATCATAAATTTGTTCCAAGCCTACTTCCTTATCATAGTGCAATTAGCCGGTGACACATGAAGGTTTACAGAGCCCTATTTTAAGCTTTCATGCTATAGAGGGCTCAGAATTACTTGTATAAATTCAGAATTCTATAGAATAATTATTAACAGTTATGAAACCTTCAATTTGTCTACATAGCATTACTACAAAAGACAGCATCTTCACTGATCTGCAGAAAATCTGCCCAGAAGGGTGAGCAAATACCTAGGAATCAATTAGGCTATTTAATAATGACAAGAAAGACATAACAATAAAAGAAACAATTATGAGATGAAGTGTTTTGGGGCCTTGCCTCAGTGATCACCCATCACAGACAGTGCAAAATAGTGGGCCAGCTCTAGAAAATCTTACTTGTTTTCTTTAGTCTTTCCAACATGGATTCTGGCAAGACAAAGATAGCTTGCTTTTTATTGTTGCCCTCTCTTGCTGCCTTTTCAGACAACCCTGCACATAATATAACACTGGACACAAGGCAATGTGTTTGTTAACTACGAGTCAACTAAGTCCAGTGATAGTTTCTTTCACTGTCTCTTTCTCTCTCTCCTCACCCGCATGCATGTAAATACATAACTAAATATTATAGGTAGGTATATACATATACTGAAGGATGATCTGTCCCATTGATCTAACATCTGCTCATTGATCCATTCATTTGTATAACAAAGACAAGCAGAATGATCAGGTCCTGGATGTCAAGGACTAAAATGCAGTGCTGTGTGTTTTCACAGCTTCTGTTTGCTGGTTAGCCTGACAATGATGGTGAGAGATTGGCCTTGAGTTCTAACCACTGTCCTGTCCTGACACTGTCCTGAGTGCCACTCTACCCTTTGCCTGCATAGACGCTGCTTTCATTTCTGTAAAAAATGAGAGGTCAACTAATGATCCCACTCTTTTTCCCTTGCATGAGTATTCTTTATTTCTGTACCTATTTTGTAACTCCATCAAGTATTAACTATTTACTACATGCTAGATAGATTCCTTTACCTAGTTGCCATGGAAATAATAACAATGATTAAAAATGTGACACGAATTAGACTCAGAATAGATGGAAAATTAAAATTTGAAAAGATTATTCTTATTTCATAAACCAATGAGAGTATAAGCTTCTCACTCAGGTTTAAGTTCCTCTGGAATTCATTGTCCCTTATCCTGGGACACAATTCATGCAGAAATGTGTTATCTAAAATAAGTGTACTTTTTTTATAGCATTCCCAGAAATAGTTTGTCTTAGCTCATGCTGTTGTGACAGAAAAGTCTGTACTGGGTAGCTTAGACAACATAGTTGTGGAGAGGCAAAGTGTAAGCTCAGACTTGGATGACCTGGCAGCTGGTGAGGACTTGCACTACCCTGTGGGCATCCTCATTTATATCCTTATAGTTCATGGGTCATATATAACCTGTAATTTCTTTTCTGTTGCTAGGAAGAAAGAATCCTATACTGAGTCTCCTTCCTTATGTCCTTATTAATCTGAATTACCTCTTAAATTCCCACCATCTAATTTCACCCCACTGCAGAGGAGTTACGCTTTGGGGAGTGGGGTGGACATACGAATTTTATAGGCACCTAAACCTGCTCTTTATAAGCTGCACATTATTGAGCATGTTCTTAAACTTGCTCAAGTCCAGACCATGTAAGCTTGCAGATTATTTCCCGATCTAACAGCTACTAATCTTTCTGTAGGGAGGACCAGTTAATACCCTTTCTCTAATCACTTGCTCATTCTGTGGACTAGATGTATTTGCTGACACAATTGCTATTTTCAATCTCTCTGAGTTAGTCAGCTTCGGTTGCTGTAAGCAAATACACTACACTAGTATTTCTGGGACAGAAGAAATTTCTTTTTATTACTCTTCAAGATAAGGCAATCAATCGGCCAGCAAGTTGAACCTTTCTGTAGGTCTCTCCTCTTGACTAACAGACACTCACTTGCTCACTTTTTCCTCACCAGACCACATCAGAATTCTTCAACATTGAAGATGTCTGTGAAGATGTCACAATACAGTACTTACTCTGGAGTGCTTTTGGAAATGAGAGCAAAGCTGTTGAAAGAGCAGTTTAGAAACTTCATAGCAACAAGATCTGCAGTAAATGGAGTGGGCTGGGCTGAGTCGCGAGGCAGGAGATGACACATTTGTGAAGTGGCCTGTTCACAAGAAGTTTCTGAAGTCTGATGCATTCCAGGTTCTCATAACAGCCACCCTCAGAATAACAAGGGACATGGGGCTAAGAGGTGACTACAAAGAAGGGCTCTTTAGCAGAAATAAGCAAAAAGTGGACTCTTTCTACACAAGTTCTATCCCCTCACACAATTTCTTGATACCTCTGTGACATGTTTTCTAATTGATAGCTTCACCTATTATTCTCATATTTGAACTTATTCTTTGCTTCCAAGGATTGCAAATTTAGCCTGCTAACCTATTGCATCATTTTCTGGTTAACAACATAAACAATGTGATTCCCCTAGGCTGTTAAGAGAAAGAAAAAAAACGGAGGTTGCAAATGATTTTCTTTCATTCAATGATTTCATGCCACAGTAATTGTTTAGTAATGCTTAATGAAGATGCTGTAACACATCTTGTTAACAACCCAGCATCACCCAACTCTATTCAGACAGAGAGCTAGCATCAGCATGATGCCCTGCAGGCCCACTCTGAGCCCATCCTAGGGTCTCTAGCACTCCACACAGTCTAGTTACCACAACCACATTCCCTTTCTTCCTAAGTACTTAGTACTTCCCAGAAAACTCTCCAGTGTGTTTATTTTCCATGTGTGTTTCTAAATAAAACATGAATCCTGTCGTGAAAGAGATTTTAATCTATTTTGCTAAGTGTGTCTGTTTCATAATGAATATGATTGTCAATGATATTTCAAGGCATTGATGTGATATAAAATAAGTGAAGGTAATTTATTTAGGAAACAAAATGCATTCCTGTTATCATTACTGTTGTTAGGATAAGAAAATAAAGTTAATGACAGTTTCCTTTATAACATTGGTCCTTTTACTTTTTATGTGAACTTAACTATGTTCATCTCTTTACTCTTACTCTTTTCTTTATTTGAGTAGTGTTGTCCTTGATAATTGCCATAATATTTAGTCATTTAATGTCCACTAATCACACTCTCCATCTCTTCACAAACATACCTTTATCTTTAAAATAAAATTCTGTGGTTAAAACAGCACATGAAAAAGAATGATGTAAAAAGTAGAGGAAGAGGAGGGAGGTCAAGCCCAGACTCAGCTGCTTTTCATGTTCTCAGTTATACCATTGCTTTTCTCTCTGTCTTTGCAAGGGATATTGCCAACCTTCCTGCTGGGTCCAGACTCTCAGGACTTCTATAGCTGCATATTGAGACAGACAGGCTGACTCCATGACAGGGTTTAACTTGATAGTTCAGGAGACCTGGCCTAAATCTGTTTCCAAGAACTGGGCAAGTCCAGACAAGTCCAGGCCTCAGAATCTGTCCAGCCACCTTGCCTGAGGCAAAGAAAATAGGTCAGCAGCAGTTTCCAGAACTCTTCAGCAACAGTTTTCAGACTTAAGACTCTTAATCTGTAACTATTCAAAAATTGTTTAAAAGTTCAAGATCTCTTCTGAGACCCAAGCAATCTCTTCTTTTTTTTTTAATGGATATTTTATTTATTTACATTTCAGATGTTATCCCCCTTCCCCATTTCCCCTCCCTAGAACCTCCTATCCCAACCCTCTCCTCCTTTTTGTTTTAATACCATTTTAATTACATGTATGTGTTAAGATCAGTTGTAGGTTGTGGGTCTAGCAATACCGTTACTATTCTGTCTAAACTCTGCCCTAACAGAGTTAAACTGTTTACCTAACAACAGCCAGGTAGCCCTGCCCATTATAAAAGGAGCTGCTTGCACCCTCCTCTCTCTCTCTTGCTCTCTTGCTCTCTTGCTCTCTTGCTCCTGTGATTCCCACAGGCCTGCAGGCCCCTCTACCCTTCCCTTCTCCATTTCTCCACTTGATCATGGCCAGTCTTCACCTCTACCTCCTGCTCTCTCTCTCTCTCTCCTCTCTCTCTTCTCTCTCTCTCTCTCTCTCTCTCTCTCTTTCTCTCTCTCTCTCTCTCTCTTGCTCTCTTCCCTCTGCTCTAAATAAACTCCCTCAGTGGAACCCTCTGGCCTGGCATTATCTGTTCCAAGCTACTGCGCTCGAAATATCTAACAAATACAATAAACACAAATAGTCAAAGATCAAGCAAGGTATTATACATAATTCCATGAACACTCCCATGATTACTGTTTCTAAGGGCTTATCAGGATGACCAAAATATCTGAGCTAACTTTCCTGTCTTAGCCCAATGTCATTTTCATGGCTGAAGCCTAGTCTAAAATTTAGATTCCGGCCTGAAATTACTTCTTTGTTCTAGCCTAATGTCAGATTCCTGCCTGAAGCCTACTTCCTTGTCCTTGGCCAATGTCATATTCCTGCCAAACAGCCCACTTCCTTGTCCTTGGCCCATGTCAGATTCTTGCCAATCAGCCCCAAAGACTATCCACCTCTCCCCCTTTTATATTCCATTAACAAGACTGAGCCTGTCTTAGGTCATTCTAACAAAAATGCCTTCCTTACCCATCATGGAATATGTATTATCCAAAGCAATGCACTTCTGTTTTAGGTTGGTAAGGCTCTGTGCAGAATCTTACCAGCCTGTTAATTTATTTTCTCTGTTTGAGGGTCCATTTTCAAGTTCAAGCCATGTACTTTGGCTATGAACATGTTGATGTTGTTAAAGATAAGCAGTAACATCATGGGCAGGAATAAAAGTATTCCCAGGACAAAAGGGGGCTAAAATGATCAAGCTATATATGCTATTCTTGAAACTTGACCAAAATAAAAATTCTGACCTCAGGCCATGGATAATTTTATCAGCAGTATCTACTGCACCAACACTCAGCAGAGCAGCATTCTTGAAATTCATAAGATCACTATGTAAAGTTAAAACATCCAGAGATGTGTTAGAATTATGTTAAATACACTGCAAATATCTTTAAACTTTTTCCTAATTATAATGACTACCACTGCAAATTTTAGAACTAACATGAATCCAATGGTATTTGGTATGACACTCAAGATGGCTCCTTACCCTGAAATTCTGAACCTCCTTCCAATAATTTGAAGGATAAAGAGCATCAATCCATTCTTCCAAGTGCTTATCTAAATATTCTTGTATATTCAACACATTAGTAACATTTTTTGCTAAATAATTAAGAAAAGTAGTTGTCTTAACTTCTTGTGTCAAAGCAATTGTAGAAGCAGTGGTGCTAGCAATTAATGTAATTAAAGCTGTTATACCAGCAATAATCAAGCCTACTACTCTCTTACTTCTGCTTAAAGTCTGCCTCTTTTCTTCTAGTATTTGCAAGATATTTTTAGAATACCAAGGTTCTGTGATACTAAGGGCACCAAAACAAAAGATAATTGATAGACCTCCTTAATTGACATGCTGGATTTCAAAACACAAACCCAATTAGAAGGTGTACAATCAATGCAACTTACACTAAATACTGTAGAAGAAACAAAAGTAATTGTAACTTGACAATTAAAAGAGTCTTAACACATGTGCTAACAACTTTTTCAAATTCAGATCCTGCCCCAACTTTATATCTTGCTAACATCACATCATAGAGAACTGCAGCTAACTTCCAAATATGTCTCTGAAATGTCCAGAACCAGACTTCCAAATGAAGACTGTTATTTCCAATATTGAATTGATTTCTAGACCAGTCCATGATTAAGTCTGAATAACTGGTCACATTTAAGAACAATACAAGAGTCATTATAGCTTCTCTTTTTGATTTTCTGTTTCACAAGGTCTAAAAACTTGAGGCAAGGCAGCTTGTCCCATCAGGGTTATAGGTAAGCAATGGTGGGTCGGAAGTATATGTCCAATACAGCTTCCCAGTCATCATTGTCAGGGCATTCAACAAGCTCACAAGTCAGCATCATTCTTTGTCCTGGTATCAGTATGTCTCACTCATTAAAAGAGTATTTCCAATATATGAAGGCAAAGAGTAAATGCCCCCATTTTAAATGGAAAGATTCAGAGTATCACTAGGAATTGTCTGACAAATGAAAGACTAAAATGCAGGAGGGCAGGACCCTAATTCTGCTGTTCCATGTTGGCATCTGGAGCTTGTAATAGAATTATCTGGAATCTCATGACTAAGATAGCCACTTTTCCATCTCTACTGCTTATAGCATAAGTATACATAGCTGATATCTTTAGGAAGTTCTACCATGGACGTATAACTATCCTTAGTGGATATCCCTCAGTACTGGCATCTCCAACATCCAGAGTTCTCTACTGCTTTACATTCATAGCTTTACTCAATGGCCTCTTAATGTCTCCTTGGAGCTACTCTGATGCTATCATGCATTGTCTGGCTCCAATGACTCTCTGAATCTATGAAGCAGGACTCTGTGACTTGTTCATTCTTAAGCTTTAAATGCCTAAAAATCAGTTCTGTGTGTGTATCATACAATGAGATTTTACTTCCATCTTCATATGGGGCCTAGTCCCAATGAATCACTTTGTAAAGGTTTGTGTACACTTTGGCAGCTAAATATGCAGCTTCCCTTTCCTGGGCAGCCATTTTATGTAGTTATTTCTATGAGTGGGTGATTTGGATGATGCTCCCACTGAAAAGCATCAGGTTTCTTTTTAACAACTGCAGAAGCTTTTTCCTCTTGACTCTCCTTGTATGGAATTTTAAACCTCACAAAGATTTCTATGCATTTTCACAGTATTCTTATCTTTTGGCCCCTCTCATTGTAAATCTAAATTAGAGCACTAAAAAGTGGCTCATATAAGAGACTGACTCTTGTCCTGCTTTGAACTTCCTTTGTCAAACATGTTAGGTCACTGGTTTGAAGTCTTAATAGTTTTCAGAATATGGGCAAAATGAAAGCAGATTAGTTTTTAGAATATAACCTGGATTGCCCCTAGCTCAGCTCCTGATAGAGTCATTGCTCCACATTCATATTTTCTGAGCTGGGCTTCCACTCTCTACATTTCTATCTGCATTCTTGTCTTCGAAGCTCTGACAAGGATAGTACATTAAGCTCTGCTTGAAACATTCAAGGGCATTTCTAGTTCAAAGTTCCAAACTTTTTCATCTTCCACAAAGCAATCCCAAGGCCTAAGAACAAATAGTCATATCAATGGCCCCAGTCTTCATATCAATTTTATGTTGTAATTACTTTTCCTGTCACTATGTTAAAATGTCCTGGCAAACCCATGTTGGTAATGTAGAGGTTTTTTTTCTTACAATGTGAAGATATTGTCCATTGTGGTGTGGAAATCACAGGGCAGGAATGAAGATGCTCATATCTCATCCACAGTCGAGAGATGAATACTCATGCTCAACTAGATTTGCCCTTTCTATGTTCTCTGGGATCCTAGCCTAGGGAATGGAGCTGCCCACTTTCATGGTAGATCATCCCACCTCTATTAGCCTAATCAAGATAGCCTTTCACAGGCAGGCCCAGAGATTTGTCTTCTTGGTAGTTCTAGATTACTTCAAATTGATAACCAGTACTAAATATCACAATAGTTGACCATGGTTCAAACCTGCATTTATAGAAAAGCAATGGTACACAAAACTTTCTGATAATTTAGTGGTTATCTTCCAGAAGTCGGACCTGAGTAAATCTTTAAAAAATCATCTTTCTTGACAATGTTCAAATTTTTAGCCAACTGGTACTGCAAAGTTACTGCATTATCCACAGTATAGCATCTCCAAAGTTATTAAGTGGAGAAAAACATGTTGATATTTTTGGCAGTTAATAAAATATTCTCAATATTTTCATTATGGTGATTCTCATTATAAGGTTATCACACTAACATGTAATTTAATTAAACATTTCCTTTTTTTATAAATTGATTTTTATTAAAACATTGTAAAAATATACTTTCACACATTCAGATTTACATATTTTATTTATTCCTTTTCACACTAGCTGCTCAGCTTTAAGTTACTTTAGCAGGAAGGTTGTAAAACCTAGAGCATCTTCTGCCTTATTTTGCATTTCTTCTCTTGTGATATTTATAACCATGCAGGTTTGTCTGAAAATGGCTAAGAAAGTCCCTTCATTTTTCCCAACTGTACCATGGTTTTCTTCTTTATCTACTTACATTTTATAAATAGATTTGTGTTTTACCAAGAATGATATGTAGATGGTTTTAAAAACATATAGGTTAAAAAAAAATCTTGATTTACCTTTCAAATTTCAAAAATTTAGGAAGATAAATATTGAATACAAACTAATTTGGCAGCAAAACTTCATCTAAGTTACATTATAATACGTTTTGTAGTCTTTGAACTGAAAGTACTCAGTGTTTCATATTAGAAGCATGAATAAATTACATAAATGATGCTGCCTCAACTTCATTAGAAATCTTATCTAACTCATATTATTTTATGTCATATTTCCTATATGGAATTCTGCATTCTGAATCACTGGAGACTTAGGATGTAGTTGGTAGATTATGTCTTTAGAATTCATTGCCATGCAACTGTATGTCCAAAATGTTTACTTGTTATTTATTGTTTATATCCATTATTTCTGTTTTAAACATTTAGAATTTTAAAAAAATTATGTACATGTGTGGTTCTGTATATGGCTATGTTCTTGTGAGCTCATGTGTCTGAAGAGGCCAGAATAGGTCATCACATGTAGATACAATGTGTTGTAAATCACCTACAGTAGATGCTGAGAACCAAACTTTTGTACTTTACAAGAAAAGTACATGTTCTTGATTACTGACCTGTCCCTCTTTTTCCTTGATCTTCCATTATTAAATTATGTTATATACAATTTTGTTCAATGTTGGATAAAGCATGTCAACTTACTAAATAAGATCTCAGGTGCAGATAAATTTCTTTCCTATCAAATCAAACTTTGCTACTTTGATTTGAAAAATATTTCATTATATTTAGAGTTGTTAACATTTTATGCTTGTTTTATGATTGCACTATATGAGACCCAAAATACATCATATTTTTCATTTTCTATAATTTATGGTTTAATTAAGTTGAATAAAATTTACTTTCCTTCCTCTATTTTACTTTTATTAAAAATATAGTTTTCAGACAAGATACTTTGATTACACATTTCCCTCCCCATCTTATGCAAAATCTTCCCCACCTCTCCTCTGGAACCTACACCAATCCATAACTTTATTGTATATTCTTAGGGGAAAAAAACAAAATAGGCATCTATATAAAACAAAAACAAACATGCCAGACTATGACAAAACAAGTTAAAAGAAGAAAAAGATCAAAAGTAAAAGCACAAGAAATGCATATAGGTGAAGAGACATGCATGCTCATCCACACAGGCATCCCTTAAAACATAAAACTGGAAGCCTTAATATATACACAAAAGACATGTGAGACAAAAGAAACAAGCAAAAATCAAAAACAGAACAAAGAAACCAACTAACTAACCAAGCAAGTAAGCAAGCAAGCAAACAAACAAAAAAACCAACAACCTAATAAAACAGAGCTACTAGGGGTGAAGAGCACTGACTGCTCTTCCAGAGGTCCTGAATTCAATTCGCAGCAGCCACATGATGGCTCACAACCATCTGTAATGGGATCTGATGCCCTCTTCTATTGTATCTGAAGAGAGTGACAGTAAATTCACTTACATAAAATAAATAAATAAATAAATCTTTTAAAAGGAAAGAAAAAGAAAAGAACAAAAGAAAGAAAGAAAGAAAGAAAGAAAGAAAGAAAGAAGAAAGAAAGGAAAGGAAGGAAGGAAGGAAGGAAGGAAGGAAGGAAGGAAGGAAGGAAGAAGAAAGAAAGAAAGAAAGAAAGAAAGAAAGAAAGAAAGAAACAACCATTTTGAGACAAAGAATTGTAAAATATGTCACTGAGTTAGTTTTTTGTTGGCATCTATACTGGGAATAGGAACTGGCATTAGGAGTGTTTTATATTCTAGAGAGACACTCCATTAGAAAAATCCTAATTTTTCATTTGCTAGTGGAGGTAGCTTCTGGGTTAGGGATGGGGTTTGTGTATGCTTCTCTTTTCAGCGTTGGGACCCCATCTGGAACACCAACACAGAGGCTCTGTGAATGTTGCCATAGTCTTTCTGAATTCATGTGTGTCATTCCTGTTGTGCAATGCAAGATAGTTCTGACAATACTCATCTGAGTTCACACAAACCTCCTAATAAAGTATATGTATCCTAACATAGGATTACAAACTTAGGCACCAGTAATCACCACTTCTTAATGATTTTAACACTAGTTAAATTTTTCTCTCACTTTAGACAAATTATCATTTTAGACAAGTATATTCTTCATTTTCCACCTAAGATAATTCACTCCTCACAATCTAGAACTATATTCAATTACCATATTTTTTATGTAGCAAACATGTATTCAGCTATATCTACAAAATTCAGTACCAGTGTTTTGTGTGTGTTAGGCTAGATTGCATTAGGGTACTATCCTGTGCTATTGCTCCCCATCTAAGATTCAGAAAACTCTTCCGTTATCAAGTATTATTATCACCATTTATTGAGCAATCCTCAGTTTTCACATCTCCAAACTGTTCTATTACAAGCTTGCTTCTAGTTGACTTGCCCTTTAAGAAATTCAGCTTAATTTGCCTCTATTCTAACAATATGACTGCCTTAGAAATTGTGCTTTCTGTATTCAAAAAAAAAAAAAAGAAAAGAAAAAAGAAAAAATGAATTGATATCTTTTTCTATCATTGAAATCTCTTATTTCCATTGTTACTTCTATCACAATAAAATATGTATGTAATGGTTTGGTATCTACTCAGTTATTATTATAATAATTGTATATCATAGGAACACATGCATTTATGGCTAAAATGTTTTTATTTTTGTTTGTTTTTGTAATCTACATGCTTCGGCCAAATATTCCGAAGGCAGTGATCTATCACTCAATATGTTATTGCTCTATACAGATACCCTAGTCGCCGTTTTATATCTGTGCTCAAATAACTCCATCATATTAATTCTTTATTGTGGGCTTCATACAATATGTAACAATGTTGGAAAATAAGACATTGCTGTATTTCCATCTAACTCTGATGTTATAATATACTTGTTTTTTCAGATGCTTCAGAATGCCATTTTATGTCAAAAGTATTTACTTAACTAATGAAAAATGTCACAAAGCCATGCAATGTCTAATTAGAATGTCATGTTTTAAGTGCAATGAATTGCAGTATTTAGGAGTAGTAATGTTGTGAAAGAAGTGTTGGTAAGCAAAGAAAATTTGTGATAAAAGGTATTTAATAGTCATGTTACTTAAATTTCTTTAGGTGGAGTAAATGATTCCAGTGTGGTTGGAAACATTTCATTGTAACTTAGCTTAGAATGAATAAATAATGTTTTAATATGCTCAACATTTTTTTACCTGGTGATATCAAGTGAATATTATATTTTGGAATTCAATACCTGTTCATACACATCAAGATCCAGAAATTGCTCCTTGTCTTACTAAAGGTGAGATAGTGCATGTAAATGGTTTAAGAAAATTCAATCATGAGTATTCTAGAGTTCGTGGTAAATGTATATAACAAACATACAACCACCATTTTCTCCTCTTCTTGAAGGAACGCACTAGAGTTCAGATATACTATAAGTCATTATCATGAGTTGACACCCATGTTTAATTTTTAGATCACACAGTGGAACTTGCCAGAATGGCTAGAGACCTACATTTTCATGATATAACTTAAGTTATATTGTCATTTATTTGAATCTTCTGGGTAAATTAAACACCTTTCTGCAGGTTAAAATTTTATTTTTGTGTATTGAATATAAAAAAATGATTTTTTTTGTTTATAGGCATTATGAACAAAACCTTTTTTCTTCTCACAGCTTTTAATGATTGTATGAAGAGGCAACGACTTTTTTTATGATTCATAATCTACATCAGTCAGTTAAATAAAGGTTCACAAAATAGTAAAGCTGCTTTATTTCAAGTCAAGTTAAATGCAACCTCTCACTTTCCACTACAATAGGCTGGGGCTGTATTTCTGATTTTTTTTTTTAAAAGGAAGAAGGTATTATCAGCTATGATAGATACTTAATAGCTTTTAACTGTTACCAGAGCTGTAGTTTAACAAGCATTATAGAAAAATGGCATCTTTGCATCTATCTTCTGTTGGTAAATCAAAATTTTCCAATTCAACAATTATAGGAGATGCATGTCTAACTCTTTGGCAGAAGGGTTCAGTTTAATCCGAGTCATTTTGTAATGATCACTTCCCCAAGAACTAGTGGTCATTCTTCCTTCAATAACATCAATGGTTCATGTCCCCAGACATGCTTCAGTATAATTTTCACTCAATAACCTGGAGGTTGATATGCCTAGGTGTGGTCAAGTGCCCATGACATATGCCTGTGCTTATTCTACTCCCTGAAATCTGTAGAACTTTATGGAATGTTTTTGAGCATTAAAATAGAATTTCTTTACAAGAAAATGATAACTGCATCCTGTTTCTTACAGCCTAGCCTTTCTCTGTGGATTTTAATTCTTTAGAAATGTATAGAGCAGACATAGAGATATGGATTTACACATATATTACAGGTTTTATGAGCCAAGTGCTTTAAGAGATAGCTCTCTGTGATCAATTGCATCCTAATGGTTACATGAAGACAGAATTCAGTAGTCTATATATTATGCTTTATTTATGCAGGAAATGAAGCTACTATGCTTCTTCATAGATATTATCTCTGGTTATTGGCAGTGATTAGCTTACTATATAAAGAAAAGCAATAAATCCACATATTTTTGTTTTTTAAAGATTTGCTTGTATATTAAGTAGAAGGATTTTTTTCTACATCTATATTAGGTGAATATAAGATTTGAGATTATGATGGGAAATAGAAGAGAAGGTAAGGATTTTTTAATTATCATTTATTAATTAATAGTCAATATTAATGGTTATTAATCCAATTACAATTGTCACTTTATAGGGATAGAATAATTAATTGTATGTTGAGTTCAATCTTTAGGCTCTGCTAAAAATATTCTATATTTATAATTTTGATTGGTAATAGACTGCAGTATTCTTTTAGAAAATGTGAAATCAAAGATTAGCAAGCCACTACACATTAATAGGGTATCTTGTCATAAGAATAAGTAAATATATTTTGATTAGAGCACAGGTGCACTAATTTAATTAGTGTTTAAGAGTACTTAGTCACAAAACACAGTAGTTATGACATTTACTGCATGTTACACAATCCAATTAGCTTATTATCTGAACTTCTTACAAAATGTTTGGTTATTGTAGTTGGAAGGTAGCTCATTGGGTAAGAATATCTGCTATGAAAGCAAGGGGATTGAGTTTAAATCCCCAATATGCAAATGCCTTTTTTCCATCTCTCTCACACACACATACACACACATAGCAAACACACACATACATACAAACATACATGCTCACACACAAAAATTAAATTTTAAAAAGAACAACATGAGATTTATGATGTGAGCTATATGCATAAGGAGCAGAAGAACTGGATTATATGGCAAAAAAATATCAATTACTTGACAGATGATGAATGACTGAGTGGATATTCTATCTGGGTGGTAATTTCGTAGATACATAGACAACACAAAGGACATGGGGATGCATTAAAATACATTATCCATTATCCATTCATTGGTCAATTCACAATCATTTCAAATTTATACATAACTGTACATGTTTATATTTAAAAAACAGATAATATGATTTTTGTTTAAGAGATTACTCACATATTGATAATCAATCCTTATTTGGACATTAGGATCAATTTGAAATGTGAAACTCAAAATAGTTAAAATAGTTGCTTTTCTCCATCAATATAACAGATCAAATTAAAAACTTTAATATAATAATGTTACTATGTTTGATTTGGTGTCAAGTTGGTATTAATGGTGACATAGTTAAATGCAGAATAAAATACTGTAATAAATGACATAGACAATGTCATTTACAATGATAATAAGGTAGGTGAAAACTTATGAAAATATCATAAGAAGGAATCATTAGGAATTTCAGGAAACTCAGAAATGCTGAGAGATTCAGAACTAGTTTTCCCCAGAGAAGAGAACAGAAATTGACTGACTATTCAATACCAAATGCTCACCTCTGGAAACACACCTACAAATAATACTGTGCATATTTACACAGTTGTACTTATGTATTGAGAGACCATACTTTTGAAAAAGAACAACAAAGGGCATATGGCTCCCCTAGCTCCTCCACATGTTTGATTATGGGTCTCTGCATTTGTTTCCATCAGTGCTGGGTGAAACCTCTCAGAAGATAGTTATGCTTGGCTTTTATCTGCAAGTATAGGAGAACATCATTAATGATGTTAAGGGTGAACCCTCTTTCAGGGCACAGGTCTCAAATTAGGCCACTCATTGGTTGGTCATTTTTTTCAAATTTTGCTTCATCTTTATACCTGTACATCTTGTAGGCAGGACAAATTGTGGGTCAAAAGTTTTCTGGGTGGGTTGATATCCCCATCCCTCCATTGGAAGTCTTTCCTGATTACAGGGGTGGCTATTTCAGGTTTCATATCTTCTATTGCTAGGACTATTAGATAGGGTCACTCTTATATGTACCTGGGAGTTTCCCTTGTACTAAGTTTCTAATTTATCCATGAGATGTCCCCCTTACCAAGTCCAGTTCTCTCTCCAAGTTCTCCCTCCATCCTCTGCATCCTTGATGCCTCTTCTTCTCTTTTCCACCCCTTTACCACTCAGTTCCCTCTCTTCATCCACCAAAATGTCTATTTTATTTCTTCTTAATGGTGGAATTGAAGCATCCTTCCTTAGGTCCTTCTTATTACTTAACTTCTTTGGGTCTATGGATTGCAGAATGATTATCTTGGAGGGAGAATTAAAGGAGCCAGAGAGGTCTAGAACACTACAAGAAAACCTACAGAACCAACTAACCTGGACCTATAGGATCTCACAGAGACTTAAGTATCAACCAAAAATCATGCATGGGATGAACCTTGGCCCCTTACACGTATGTAACAGATATGCAGTTGATCGTTATGTAGGACCCCTAACAACCTGAGCAGGTATTGTCTTTGACTCTGTTGCCTGCCTTTGGATCTTTCTCCCTAACTGGGCTACCTTGTATAGGCTCAATAGGATATGATGTGCCTAGTCCTACTGAAACTTGACATGCCAAGGAAGGTCACTATTCATGGGGGCCTCCCATTCTCTGAGGAGAAAGGTATAGAGATAGAGGAAGAGAGGTAAAGGGAGGGACTAGGAGGAGAAGTGGGAGGGGAAGCTGAGATTGGAATATAAAAGAAAGAAAGAAAGAATGATAGAAAGGAAGTAAGATAGAAAGGAAGAAAGAAAGAATGAAAGACAGAGAGAGGAAAGTAAAGACTATTAGGGCAATTTTAGCTCCAGCAATACAGACATTAACATCCTTATTTGGTAAAAATTTAGGGGACATAAGAAACAGTTTAGAGAGAGAAAATAGAAGGAGAAAATGACACAATTTATTATAATCTATGAAAATCAAAAAGATTTACTTTAAAAAGCAAAGTATTATGCATCTTTTTCTTTAATTTGAGATTTTCAAATAATTTGCAATCCAAAGTAATGATAGGGAGAATAGAAGGAAAGTGCTATTGGGTAAATATTAACAAAATCTATACAATGAAGCCTGTTATTTTAAAGCTAATGGAAAAGTTAATTTAAAAGTCTAAGCATATGTATCTCAGTTAATGGATTCTATTATCGAAATTCCCAAAAATATAGATCGGTACTCAAACTCTGGTGACCATAGGGTAACTACTGGCCCTAGAAATGCATTTCCGGTTGCATTCTAGCTTTGACCACTTCACACTATTTTTATACTAAGACCTACCATGGGTTTGCAGTTTGTTTTCAACTGCATTTTTCAGTTTTTCCTATCATGATGACAAGAATGATTGGCTGAACCTTTTCACCAGTACCAGATATGCACAGCATCAAATTAGTATATGGAGCCTCAGTGCCTGGTAATGAGTGATATGCACATCATTCAAAAATTGCTTAATGATTGAACAATGGTGGTCCAGTTACAGCTCACAAGCAGATATCATTCTGTTTTTAATCCCTTCCTGTTAAAAAGTGCTCTATTAGCCATAACTAAACAACAATAAACCATTCATCCCTGGGAATGAAGGCCATGATGTATCAAAAAGTTCACTTTAAGGCCAGGAGCTGAGTACTATCTGACATACTCATGCTAACTTTAATTCTTTCCTCATTGCTGATTCATGTTTCCATAGGAGCCATCAAGTCTTAAGGCATTTGCCTGAAATTTAACACATTCCACTTGACATGGTCTTCAATATTTTAGAAGTTAGATCTAAAAATGAAGTCTATGTTGCACAGCAGAGTTAAAATGAACACCTGGGATTAGATAAATGAGTCCTCAATAGATGAGTGTAAATTGCATGAGTTCTGTGAGCTTTGCTTTCTTCTTCTGTAATATAAAATAGGAAACTCATGATGTTCTTATATTTGTAACAAAGAGTGTGATACAATGGCATAAAGCATCTAGCATTACATCAGCCAATATACATGTTAGTGCGTTAGTTTGTTTTGTCCCACTGGGAAAGCAATTTGGGTTCAGAAGTAAAGTAGTGTGGGCTAGAGAGTTGGCGTTTTCAGATTCCAAAGAATAGACAAACCTGATGTTTGTATATTCAAAGAAATGCTTTGAAGATTTCAGAACTTCCTTAAACTTTAAATGCAAAATTATATTTAATTTATAATAAATCTTGTTAAAGCCCCATCTGGTGAAGTTAATGGTAGCATATGGAGCAAAGCCACATGTTAATAAAGGCTGTTTTAATGGAATGGATGAGTGATGAATACAGTAGTTCTGGATAAATGTTTCTGGAAGATATGTGGGGGATTTGTTCAGGCTTGTGCCTATATTTCATGAGATCCAATGGCTTTAAACTAGCAAGACTCACAGGGTATTAGAAAAGGAATGGTATTTTAGGAAGATAGAAGAGTCAGGTTAGATGCTGATAACATCGATTCACGACAGAAGCACCTGTCAAGATCAACCTTAGACGTTCAGGATTCTTTTAAAGATAAACAGGACCTCATAAATTCTATAACCATGTAAAACATGTTAGGTTCCTTTTAGAGAAGTAGTTTTCAGTAGTATATTATGTATATTAGAATTGGTGGTGAATAAAGAATATTTACAAGTCTGTGGTCTCAGGAAATTCTGTGATGCTTCAAATCAGTTATCAAAAAGTTCAATGCCACAGTAAAACAAATACCGTTTACTGAATCAGATTGCCAATTAAGGGAAAGAATGAGCATTTCTGGTCACATATTTTACTTTTGTATTGAGAGTTTAGAATTTATCAATAAGTAGGGCATAAAACAGATAATATTAACCTTGTGTGTATAAAATGGTAACTTTATTTTCATGAACCATATTTACAAGTAAATACTATTCATAGATAAATCTGCAAGTTAATTTGGTGTGTGATATTCATGATATCTCAGAAAGAAACTAAATACAAATATCTACAACTGTATTTATGTACCTATTATCTATTAATCTATCTGTCCATCTATCTAATATATATACATACTCACATATACACATACACACAAACAGAGAGAGAGAGAGAGAGAGAGAGGAGAGAGAGAGAGAGAGAAGAGAGAGAGAGAGACAGAAGACAGAGACAGAGACAGAGGGAAAAGAACACAGAGAGAGACAGAGAGACAGAGAGAGACGAGACAGAGAGAGAGAGAGAGGAGAAGCCAAGAAAGACGGGCCAGATGTCTTCACAAATGTATTAGTAAATTCTTTGAGAACAGAAACTCTGTGCTATACATTTGTATCCTTTTGCTGGGTTATCTCAGAGTTTCCCTCCTGCTAGGAAAATTTACTCCCACTGAGCTACATCTCAAGTGTACACAAGTGTAACTCTTTCATTTCCTTGAAATATCACTCAGTTTGCAGAAAATGCTTGTGGTTGAAACTGACCCAGTTTTTTTTTTTTTTTTTCATGAATGAGGTGAGCACTTTATACTTTATGTCTTTAAGTGTAGGTGATAAGTCTGAGAACACTCTATTTACCACAAGTCCTGCTATAGTACTGACCATGTTATTCAGGACTAAGTTCTTGGATATAAGATTGACTTATTGTAGACATGTGACAAATAACACTAATTCGCCATGAAAACAGGGAATCAATCTGTCTGGGTAATGGAAAGTTTGTTTAGGATAAAAGAGAGGATAAGGATTAAAGAGACAACAGAAGAGTATATGCAATTTTGAGGACAAGTAGATATAAACCCATACTCCCTATAGTATTTTTCATTGCCACAAATAATTAGTAAAGTTCACAATATGTTTTGTGAAAATTTCATGAATACTGACATTAGACTGAGGAAGACAGAACATACATAAAGATCAAAACATGTAAAACAATAAAAACTATATATAGGAGACAATTCTCTGGGTTTAGCAGAAATTGGTGAGCCGTGTTATTTTCTCCACATAAATCTTATTTTATTCCTGAGAGCTGAAGGGGGTCCAAATAACTGTTAGGTGACATATGTGTGTGCACAACTACTGCAGAATAGTGTGCTCTTGGAATAGTCTGTGCAAGGAATATGGTAGGCTTGACTTCTGAGAATTACTGAACCAGAGCCAGCAACATACACAGTTATTGGCTGTAAGCCTTGTCTCTGCATCTCTATAAGATGAACATAGATGTGACTCAGCAGTGATTTAATGGCCATCCATCTGGCCCCAGGAGAATTTATGTGATTCTCTAATGTCACCTGCTGCTATGTACATCAGCAATGAGCTGAGATATCAGGGAACTGCATTGTAAGTTTGAAAGAGAAGAAAAGTGAAATGGATTAGATTTCAGAAAGAATTGCAGTTTTTTTTGTTTTGATATGCTTATTTGTTTGTTTGTTTTTGCTTTTGTGTACTATTTTCCAAAAGCTTTTTTCCCTATAGTTGGAGAACATCATAGTTCTCCAACAACCAGACTGTATAGTATGTTAGTCACATTCATAACACATACATACCAACACACACACATACACAAAAACACATTATTCATAATGATCCTCTATTGCTTCTCACCTCTGAGCTCAGAAATGTTGACCTCAATTCCGTTTAATCTACTGTATGTACTCTGGATAACTCTAGATGTTTAGTTTTTGTCAATGCCTAATAAGCTTACAGCATTTCTAATCTACTCAATTCAGAAATACTCTATGATTTTAAAAGGTACTAAAATTTATTATTCTTATAAAGTAAAGTTAAGGTTTATTTGGTGGTTTATTATGAAGTAGAGCTTCCACCGTTTGGTTAGTTTCCTTTCTGTACTACTATGTTTTTTTACATAGTTCTCAAACATTACTCCCTCAAGGCAGAGATGTCTCATACCACTTGGCATGTGGTGTCGAGCTGGCAGGAGATGACTCTTTGCTGAAGTGAATGGCATGGTGAAGTTGTTTGTGTTGCCAATTTTTCACCCACTGGATTTTTCTTTATTATTAATTTTTATAGCTTTCTCTCTGTGATGTGTCAGAAGCCACAGGCATAAGCACACAGCTCTGGAGTATAGCCTTGTTGTATATATTAAACTTACATGAATCTATATTTAAACAGACTTTCCACGAGAAAATTATAATTTACATAATAAATCTTGTTCCCTACCCAGGGTGGATGTGGTTGTGGCCTGCGAATCAGGGAGCTGCTATACCACAGACTAACACAATACTTCTATATCACACCTGAGACATCGCTCAGTGTGAACTCAGGATGTAACCTGTAATTTTCACAGTGGAATACACAGAAATGTTGACCAGCATTATGTGGGTCTCAGTTAAAGACGTAAGGAGCATTGCAATAGGAGGAGGTGAATTGTCAAATAATTAGTATATTTTTATTGAAAATAGGCTTTTAAAAGTACAATATATTTTAATAATGGCTTCCTCTCCTCTGATCACTCCTGAATCTCCTGCTCTTCTCTATCTACAAAAATCCTCACTCTTTCTCTCTCATTAGACTCCAAACAAGAATCAAAACTACTACTACACTAATAATAGTGAATAAATAAAAATATGATAGAAACTAACAAACAAGAAAAAGAGCCAAAAATTTCACAAGAAACACGTGGATGATCTATCTAGATCATCTAGATCTATCTAGATCTATCTAGCCCAGGCCTGTGTAGTCCCTGTGAATGCTACCAATGTCTCTATGATTTCATACATGCTTTGGTCCTCTGTATCCAGAAGACCTTATCTTTGTATCCTCTGCCCTCTATTGCTCTAAGAATCTTTCTACATAGTTCCTTAAGCCCTGAAGGATGTGATTTGACAGAGGCATATCAGATAGGATGGACTATTCCAAGGTCTCTCATTCATTGCACATTGTCTGTCTGTGGGTCTCTTTGTTTCCATCAAATGCAGAAGGAAGTTTCTCAGAATGGCATTGTGAGTCATTTTATGGCTATATTCTTTAGCAGAACAGTACTGTTTGGTTTTAATTTAGGTTCTAGGTTTATATAGTCTGAGGTTCTTGGTCATACAAGCAGTGTCATGGATGGATTTCATCTCATAGAGTGGGCTTTAAATCCAATTAGGTATTGGATTTAGATGCTCTCATAAGCTTTGTGCCATTACTAACCTAGACACCTGACAGTGACGTCACTATTGTAGATTGAAGGCTTATATCTGGGCTGGTGCTTACATTCCTCACTTGGTAGTGTGCAGAGAACTTTTTGATACCTTGAACACTAGTCATTAGTGGTGAAGGCTCTAGGTAGGCACCCACTCAACTTCTCATATAAAATAAATTATGTAGGTATGTAGTTTAAATGTTTTCCATTTATAAAGTATTTTGAAAACCCTTTGGTTTGCAATGAAGTATATAATTACTAACAAAACAACAAGAACAAGAACAACAACAAAAACCTCACAAGACTTTATTTTTTTCTTTCATTAGATTGCTATTCATGACTATATGCAAAGGAAACAATCAAGAGTGTATTGTGGTGACATATAGTTTGTATAGATTAAGCATGGGGTTATATTGATATTTGCAGCTATGCTCAGTTCAATTCATCATACAAACTGAATGGGAGAGAAAATTTACGAATCTTTCAAACATATTTTGAAAGAGTGAAATGCTAAAACATTATCCTAAACTCCTTCCCTACCCCTGCTTTATATAGATGTATTGATGAGATAATATAACATGCTAGTATTTGTGAGTGGACATCCATTTCTAGAACCAAATGTATCTTTTATTACCATTTATTTATTTATTTATTTATTTATTTACATTCCAGATTTTATTCATCCCTTTCTGGTCATCTTAAGGGCCATCTAACCTTTGGAAATATATGGAGATTTCACCTGAAACTGCAACTCCCTGCACTATGTAGCCTTAACATTTTCCTACAGACTTTTCACATAGACCAGATTATTGTATTTTTTATGTCTTGCGCACTTTAGTAAGAACTCTAAAGACACATCTAAATCATGCCTTTTCTGGTCATTTTGCTGAAGGTTAATGAATATCAGCTGAAGGACTGAACCCTTAATACCCTACACAGCACTTCACTGGGATGCCTGGGCTCACATACATCCCTTCTCACTTGTAGCTGCACAGGTCTAGATCAGTCATTTCATTGTCTATGCCTTGCCTGAGAGCATCAGGCTTACAGCTCTATTATTGTTCATTTTTTAAAAATTATTTTATTTTGCTATATTTGTCTGTGTGTACCTGTATGTACATGTGCATGTAGGTGCTGTTTGAAGCCAGCAGGGGTTTTACAGCCCCTAAAGGTGGAGTCACAAGTGGTTGTGAGCTGCTGGATGTGGATGTTGAGAACTGAATTCTGATCCTTTGCAAGAGTAGCAAGTGCTATTAACCAATGAGCATCTCTCAGCCTCCATAATCTTAATGCTTTCTTATAATAATTAAAGGTATCCCCTTAAGCATAGTTGATATCACTTGGGAGTTTTTTGTACTTGGTGTCCTATCACATACAGGTATTAACAAATCAGAGAGAAGTTATACATATGTCCTGTCATCCTAGATTAAGAGCCCATACACACAAAGTATGGATATCATCAAAGTCCAATTTAGTTGGCTGTACAGTTTTTAGGAGGTTACTATCAGTTAAGTGATATGGTTATTTACAGAGGCAAAAATAACTCACAGAGAGTTGCATTTGTGATAGCTCACAAAAGCTGGGAAACTAGAGCAAATTGTACAGCCTAAAGGCAGGTAAAATTTTGGAGATTGCTCGTTCTAAGTGAATCTGGTTTAAACCTGTTCCAGGCAGCTCTGCTAGTTTCTGCTTCTTCCCAGGAAGCTGGTCTGGTCTTGGAGTCTTTGCAGCTTGGTTTGTCTGAGACTCTCAGTTTTTATTATTCACTATGGCAAAGAGGAGCCTTGTGAATCTCATCAGTATCTGGAACTTCCTGAGGATACTTGAGTTGTTTATCTTCATACTTAAGGAGTTTGTATATGGGATGGAATACTTCAATCATGGAAGAAAATTTTAAGCAGTACACACACACACACACACACAAAGAGAGAGAGAGAGAGAGAGAGAGAGAGAGAGGAAGAGACAGACAGAGAGACAGAGATAGAGAGACAGAGACAGAGACAGAGAGAGAGACAGAGAGAGTCATACAGAAAGATAATTTGCAGAAAACTGTTAGGATTGCAGGACTACTAAACAGAAGGTGCTGAGATGCTTCATAACTCCTGCTGTGTTGCAAATGTAGCTTATCTAATATTAGGACCTTTCAGTAAAGTGCTACATGAGTTACAGATGATGAATCTGTACGGATAATCTACTGCCTAGAGTTTACAGTTTGTATCAGAGATGATTCTTATGTTGTACAGCCTGTGGGTGTTCATAAATATACTATGATACAAGATCACCATTACAGAATCACAGAATAGTTGTATGATACTTAGAAAATATCTGATGCTCTACCTCTTCATCTATTCCTTAAACCATAAACTTTCCATTGTCTTAGAAATGGGACCTTCTCTGGAATGGCACATATTTCACACAGTCTGGGGCTTTATCACTCTTTCTATTCTTGTGCGTTAAAATTCTATCCATGTCTTTTCTAATCACATTTTATCTGCAAGCTCTCTTTCCTTTGTTAAAAGTTATCATGAAACAAATACCTCTAGTTAAATAAGACTAACAGTGTGATATTGTTTCAAGATTTGCCTTAAACATCATTATTTTTTTAATAAATTTTCTACTTAATAGAAAATACATATGATCTAGTGTACATATCTTTCCCTAGGTAAATTGTAATCTACTTGGTGTAGTCTATAACATTTGACAGTTTCAAGTCAGGCTTTCCTTCAGTGCATGTATCTTTGATTAGTTACTATGTGAACACTATTTCTATGTTCAAATTTGAATAAAAGTTAATGACTTTCCACTGGGATGTCATAATTGTTAACTCTAAAATGTATAAAATATCCCAAATTTTACAATACTTATTGCGTGGTTTTAAGATCACTTCATGAGTTAAGAATATATAATGAAAAAAAAAAAACTCATTCAATGAGTAACATAGAACATAACCTTTTATTTTGAATTCCACCTGGATATCCATCCTATGTGCAGTCACCAAAGGTAGAGGTTGATGTGGATGTCAGGATGTACATGCTGACAGGAGCATGATATAGCTGTCTCCTTAGAGGTCTGCAAGAGTCTGACATACTCAGAGGCAGATGCTCACAGCTAACCATTAAACTGAGCATGGAGTTCCCAATGGAGAAGATAGAGTGAAGGCTGAAGGAGTTGAGAGGATTCGAGACACCATGAGGAAAGCAACAATCCCAACCAACCAGAGCCCCCAGGGTCTAAACCACCAGGCTGGGAGCGCTTAGGGAGGGACCCATGGCTCCAGCTATATATGCAAGGGAGCTATATATAAGTGGGAGAAGAGATCCTTGGTCCCATGAAGGCTGGACGTGTGGGGGGGGGCATACTAGAGGGTGGGGAGGTGAGGTACAGGGGAGGGTGGAAGGGGTAAACCAACGTGGAGGCAGGAGGAGGGGGGAAGGGAAGTGAGTTCCTGGGAGGGAGGGGGGGAAATGGGGTAAGGAGAGAACATCTGAAATGTAAAAAAAATTTCCAATAAAAAATTTCCAATAAAAACAACAACAACAACAACAAAAAATCAAACAACAACAACAACAACAAAAAAAAACCCCAAAAAATTTAAAAAAAAGTAGTACATTTGCTTTGCTGTAGATCATGTAGCATCAGTACCAAAAACAAACTATTTCTATAGTTTATATCAGTCTCACATCTCCAGGAAAAAATGTATGACTTGAACAAATGTATTTTCTCTTGGGCTGCTGAAGGCCAATGGGAAAGTTCTTGCTGTTCAAGTATGAAGAACAGATTTTGTATCTCCAGAACCCATCAAAGGAAGGGGGTGTGGTGACTCATCTACAATTCTAGCAGAAAGACAGAGACAGAGTCTCTTTAACAAGCTGGCTCGAGAGTTAGAGTTCCTGGGAGCCACGCTTCCAACTGAGGAAACTCGAATGGTTGAGAAGCATCTAAAGAAGTGTTCAGCATCTCTAGTCATCAGGGAAATGCAAATGAGAAAAACACTGAGATTCCACCTCACACCAGTAAGAATGGCTAAGATCCAAAACACAGGTGACAGCAGATGTTGGTAAGGATGTTGGAGAAAGAGGAACACTCCTCCATTGTTAGTGGGATTGCAAGCTGGTACAACTACTATGGAAAGCAGTCTGGCGGTACCTCAGAAAATTGAACATAGTGTTACCTGAGGACCCAACTATATCCCTCCTGGGCATATATCCAGAAGATATTTCAACATGCAACAGGGCCACATGCTCCATTATGTTCATAGCGGCCTTATTTATAATAGCCAGAAGCTGGAAAGAACCCAGATGTCCTTCAACAGAAGAATGGATACAGAAAATGTGGTACATTTACACAATGGAGTACTACTCAGCTATTAAAAATAATGAGCTCATGAAATTCTTAGACAAATGAATGGAGCTAGAAAATATCATCCTGAGTGAGATGACCCAATCACAAAAGAACACACATGGTATGCACTCACTGATAAGCGGATATTAGTCCAAAAGCACACAATACCTAAGATGCAACGCATAAACCTCATGAAACTCAAGAAGGAGGAAGACCAAAGTGAGGGTGCTTTTGTCCTTTTTAGAATGAGTATCAAAAGATTCAACCAGAGCTCCCAGGATCTAAACCTCCAGCCTGAGAACAGACAGGGGCAAGTTGTCCTCTGAGAAGCTCTAACCAGCAGCTGACTCCGACAGATACAGACATCCAGAGCCAAACAGTGGATGGAGCTTGAGGACTCTTATAGAAGAATAGGCAGAAGGATTGTGGGCCCTAAGGAGATAGGAACTGCACAGGAAGATCAACAGAGTAAACCAACCTGAACCCTTGGAGCTCTCAGAGACTGAATCACCAATCGTGGAGCATACATAGTCTACACAGATCTACCTCCATGGGCTGGACCTAGGCCTCCCTGCACGTATGTTGCAAATGTGCAGCTTGGTTTTCATGTAGGTCTCAAACATCTGGAGTGGGGCTATTCTAAAACATGCAGCCTGTATATGGGTATGGTCTTCTAGCTGGGTGCCTCATCTGGCCTCAATGGGAGAGGAAGCACCTAGCCTCTCAGAGACTTAAAGTGGCAGGGTGGGGGATACAGGAGGAGGGTGTACTCAGAAAAGAAGAGATGGGGAAGGATTGTGGGAGGGGGTGACTGGGATGGGTTATAAAGTGACTAAGCAAAAAAATAAAATTTAAAAAGAAAAGAAAAAAAAGAAATTAAAAAAAAAAACAAAAAAACAAGCTGGCTATCTGACTTTGCTGAAATCGTAAACTCTGTCTTCAGTAAATAAGGTGGAAATAAGGTGAAAACAAATTATATCAACTTTGGACTACTAAATATATGCACATGCATGTGACCCTAACACATAAAAGCATGCATATATGTATGTACATACATATGAAAAAATATTTGTTTTCTGCATCTCTTGGAAGTAATTGCTGAGTTGAAGTTCCAAATATCTTAGAATACATCCATGTAAGCACAATACACCTACGCAAATAAATGCAATTTATATTGATTCATTACTACATTTAATCCTCAAATCCTATTCAAGCTGCACCAATGGTTTCTATGGAAACCTCTTATCATTGAGAGGCTCCAATTCAGCTCAAGCATTGAAGTGAGTTGTATTGTTTTGTTGGTCAAATTCAGTTTGGAAGCATTTTAAAGCATGTCTTTTACTTCTATTGACTTTGGTTTTTTAAACATATCACAGGCCAGCCTCCCATGTATTTTGCATTTCCTCTCTTCTATGATGTTTATAATTTGAGTGTTTCTGAGTTTTATTCAATATCAATTATAGTTTATGCAACTTTGGCCAGGGCAGGATAAATGGATGATTTATGATTCCAAATTCAAAGTTCAATTATGCAATTATTAATTGATGCTCATTTTCATTTACTACTGAAAATAACATATATTAGTGCCTTTTTGTTCCCAGGGCAAATACTTTATAAGGGAAACATAAAAGAAGACAGGTTTATTGGTGCTCATAGTTCAGAGGATTCTGTCTTTAGTCCTTGGTTTGCTTTGATTGTGGGCCCAGCATGAAAAGGAGCATCAAGGCAACAGAAGCATGTGTCAGAGGCTGCTTTCATGCTGGCTGACAGAAAGGGATGCAAAGGGAAGGGCCATGAACCAAGGATAATTCCTCATTACACAGTTTATTCAACTAGTTTGAAACTTCTCAAGTTTCATGGCATATTGCAAATAGTTTCAGAAACTAATGACCAAGCCCTCAAGGATATACCCACTTTATCATGTTGGGCAAATACTGTTTTGCTCCAGACATCCACTACATCCCTGCTTAGGTTTTTTTCTGTTTTGTCTTCTGTACTGTTTCCAGAGCTTTAAGAGGTAATAAAATATAACTGTCCCATTTAGAGATAAGCATCTTGCAGTTTCTTATTATTTACAAAATGACCCACTGTGGGTCTCTGTAATAATCACTATTTACTGGAAAAAGATGTTTCTATGATATGAGATTCACTCTTTACATGTATAAAGATAAAAATCATAAGAGACAGTCTATTAATGTACACATAGGCAGAGAGAGAGAGAGACAGAGACAGTGACAAGAGAGACAGAGACAGAGAGAGGTAGTGGGTGAAGGAGAGGGCAAGGGAGAAGGAAGGTGATGGATGAGTTGAAAACTCTGTGATCTGATTCCTAAAATATTTATTCTTTGGTTCTGTATAGAAAAGTGTCTGAGAATCTGTGTTCTAAGGTTCCACTGAGAAAAGCTGAGTGAAAAGTAGAACAGATAATTTTTATGCTATCAGAAGATGCACTTAGGATACTCACAGGTTTTGACTTTGGGTTTTTATTCCTCCTCCATCTCCCTTGTTATTTGGCAATTCTGTTTAGATCACCTTCAAAGATGTATAGATTTTAGGAAACTTCTACTTTATTAGGTTTGCATACAACCTCTCAAATGACCCTTAATTTTAGCTGCCTCTTCCTTCCTTTCTTTCTTTCTTTCTTTCTTTCTTTCTTTCTTTCTTTCTTTCTTTCTTTCTTTCTTTCTTTCTTTCTTTCTTTTTTCCTTTCTTTCTTTCTCCTCTCTATTTGAACCTCACATTTCCTGTTCTATCCCAACCCTCACTTCCCTTGTACAATCATAACCATCTATTTGGTGAAGTTTTTTGGTTTTTTTTTTATTTCAAATTTTATGTATGATTAATATAGTTAGGGCACTAATGTTTCCAAAATGTCTCATGACATTTCAAATATTTATCTTGAGTTTCAAAACAAGGATACTATTCAATAGATGAAGAATACTACTTGGTACATAATACATAATATGGTCACTGTTGCAATGCACAATGGTCTTATATCTTTAGGTTAGTGGTACTGGTTTTCTAATTCTATTCATTCTATTCCTTTTAAAAAGAAATTTATTGAAAAATATTTTAAAATATATATCTTAGTAACTTAGTATGTGTATTATGAAATCATAAACAGTCAAGTTGATAAACATAATTTAATTCCACAGCATTATAAATGAATATTCCTGTTCTGTATTCTAGACACAAATCTAACTTAAACATATCTCATAAACCAAAGGCCTTTATTAGATGAAATACCAAATGGCACAGAAATAATCAAAAATCAAAATTAAGAGAGAGATGCAAATAATCCAAAACCAAAAAGGAGCAAGCTGCAAACAAAAATATAGAAAATTAATAATAAGATGGCAGCTTTAAATTTTCCATATTAGTATATTATAAATATAAGTTGTGCAGATTAAATAATTGAATAAAATCAAAATAAACATGAATAAAAGTCTAAGTGTAAGCATATTTCTAAGAAAAATTCACAATCTTTGAATCAAGTTAATCTGACTTCATGTCAATTTAATAAGATTTAGTTTTATTTTATGTAGATATGTGTTCCCTTCATATATGTATGTCATTATATATGTGCCTGTTGCCCATGGAAGCCAGAATAGGGCAAATTCCATGGAACTGGAGTTACAAACAGTTATTAGCTCCTTTTGGCTGCTAGGAATCAGATCTTAGTCCTCTGGGAGAGCATCCAGTGCTCTTAACTGCTGAGCTATCTTCCCATCTCATTGTATTAATATTTTTAAATGCAGGGTGTTGTGCTTATATTTTAATGAGAAAGGAAGAATTCAATGTGAAATTAAATAAGCACTATCAGAATGCAGAATGTTTCAATAAGAAGAGTCTGTAGGGGATTAAACTTAAATCTATGCAGTGTTTGATGGTGATAATATGGTAGAGCTAATTCAAGTCAGAAATGTGGTTTGTCCTAAGTTTTCACAACAACTTTGTCAGGATTTGTTGGTGAATAGTTGATGGTTCTCTTTCCCTTCAGCCTCATGTGCTTACATCACTAATGCTCTTTCTTTTAATTAAGTTTTATTTGTAAGCTCTACCTTTTAAAAGACAGATGAATCACTTATAAATCAAAACCATTTTTGCTGCTTACATAGCTGATTTTTGCCCATTTTATCTCCTTTTTGAAAACCAACAATTTTTTGAATACATCAAAGAAATTCATAACGATTTAGGGAGAGGGACATCTGTGCTAGCATATTAGTTTTAGCCTGAGGATGTAGCTCAGTTTGTAGGATGCTTGCCTGTTATGAGTGACGTCCAGTGGATCATCAGCACTCCATGATCAGACATAGTTGTATGTATACAATGTAAGCTTCTGGGAGGGGTACGTTGGATGAAGGGAAGTTCTATGTCATCCTTGGCTCTACAGGATGGTTGAAGCCAGTCTGGTACAAAATAAAATAAAAACAAAATACTCAGAATTTCATCGGGAACCCAAAACAAAACGAATACATAATAACATTGTTAGTGCATCCTTGGAAGCCATTGTGGTATCAGGATAACTGATTTCATGTGTCTCCATCTCTGAATCTTCTGTAAATAATTCTTCTGGATAGTGCTCGTTACTTGAAATCAGTGCTCTTTCTGACACGTTTCCTTACTTTGAGTTTTGATCCAAGTAATTTTTTTTATCCATAATTGCTAAGTTATATTCACATAAGGCACTTCTTGGAATCCCTACTTGAATTTGGTGGAAACTTGTGGATCATCCCGTGGCATTTACATACTTCCTTAACCCATGTCTAATGCTTTGAGTATACACTCAGACATACTGATCCCTGGAGTGGTAAGACTGAACACAAGGTTTATTTCATTCACTTTCTATTAAAAACTCATATGCTTAGTCTTTTCAATAGATTGAATATGAAATTGTGTAAAAAGAGCAGTTCTCCTTCTTAATACTATGGATTTCCTTTTCAGCAAACATTTTACCTCTGCACATTTTTGAAAACACAGTACTTCCTGCTAATCTCTACTTAGCTTGACTGGGAGAACAGCTTAAAAGCCACCAAGAGAATTGTCTGAGAGTAGGTGATTGGTCATTAAGACATCATTGATTTTTAAAAGCTAAAGAATAACTGTGCCTTCTTTTTACTTTTTTGCTTCAAAGGAAACCCACATTCTGTTTTTTCTGGACATAAACTAGTGCATCGGAAGGTAATAAACTGAGATTGTAATGGCCTTAATATTACCAAGGATTTAAAGAAGTCTTTGGGGGAATTATGCCCAGTGGGGACCACAAAGTCATGTTTAGACTGGCTGTCTAGACAGTAGGAAATGAAAATTTGGCAGCCACAGCTTTGAAATAGACTGTTTATGCATACTGGGTTATGGTGCAGTTATATCCAGTGAAAGTCTCCATGGAAGCTAAGACAGATGTAGTGTGTTCTTTCTTTGCAGTGGTGACTCCCATTTTTGCATATATCTAATGTATAGAATGGCAAGTGTGCCCCATGTCCCACACTGTAAATGCTTATTTTGTGAAAGCTTTACACAGGGACCAAATATGTAATCAAACATTTCCACCAGAAACATTTATTTTCTTCTCTTATTTTTAGAAATAGAACATATATAAATGAACATATCTATTATTGATTGTCAAGTACTTTTAGTGACAGAAATGTTTCTTTTTAAAAATTTTTCTGGATTAAAATACAGTTATACCACTTTTTCCTTCTGGGTCTTTTTTCTAAGGCTCCCGACTCTTCTTCAAATTCATCTCTTTTTCTTTCATTACTTGTTCTTGCATGCATATATACTATGTAATATACATAATATATAGTATATAATATATTTTAAATATTAATAAATACAATATATATAAATATATATGATATATGATATATTAGTTTACACACACATACACACACACACATACATACACACACATACACACACACACACACACACACACATATATATATATATATATATATATATATATATATATTCCTGAATATAACCTGCTTACTCTACATAATGTTACTTGTATTTATTGATGCATATATAAAATACTACCACACCTAAAAGTTCAGGGAGCATTATGAAAGAAGTGGTAGAATGAATGTAAATGTCTGAGGATCAAGGAGTTTGCTATAAGACTGTGTCTCCTAGGAATGTCAAGCGACACCCATAAAATCTCACAAAGATGGCTGCCCAACACATGAGCTGAACAAGGATAGCACCAACAGACATGTCGATGATGATAGAGAGAAGCCCACAAGGCCTCATCCCTACACAGAGAACTTCTGGCAACTAAAGGGACCTGGGAGCAGAAGAGGCTATCCTTCCTAGAGGAGAACATATCAATTGGTAGTTCAGTGCCAAATCCTCAGCCTGAAAATGTGTATTTATAAAATAGGTTTGACTTCAAAGTAACTTGGCTTAGCTAGTGTAATCTAGTGAAACATTCTGAAAAAAAAATAAACAATCACCATTTTGACTTGATTTGGGGAATATAAAGATTGTTAACATTATAATGTAAACATTTTTAAATAATGAAATTTTATCTTTATTTACTGATCATCATATAGTATTTCTTTTTGTAAATATAACAGGTAATTTATGCCTAACTGTTCAATAAATCTAAATGTTCCTGGAATGTATTTAAGTTGTCACTTATCTATGAAATTACACAAATGTTCAGAAATATTCTAGTTACCGATATCAACAATCAAACAGAAATTTGATACAATTAAAAGTTTTAGGCTATGAATCTATTTAAGAAACATTGATGAATGAGATACCTTCTTAATCTATTTTTAACTTATTTATCCTCTCACATATACATACCGATACAGTTTCCCCTCCATCCTCTCCTCCTGCTTCCTCTCCTCACCTTCTCCCTCCCTGTCCAGGTCTCCCCCATGTCCCTTCAGAAAAAGGCAGTTCTCACAAGGATCTCAACCTAACATGGCATATCAAGTTGCATTAAGACTAGCCACCCAGTAGGAGGATGGACAAGGTAACCCAGTAGGAGGACAGGGGTCCTCAAAGCAGACAAAAGCATCAGAAACAACTCTGCTCACTGTTTTGTGCCCCACAAAATTACCAAGCTTCATAACTATAACGTTTATGTAAAGGGCCTAGGTTAGACCCATGCAGGTTCCCTGAATGTCAGTTTAGTCTCAGTTAGCCTCTGTGAGTCCAAGATTGCTTATCTTGACTCTTCTGATTCCTAAAATCCTTCTCCTCTTCTGCAGGATTCACTGAGTTCTTCCTAATGTTTGCCTGTGGGTCTCTGCTTCTCTATTCATCAGTAGCTGGATGGAGCTTCTGTGATGGTGATTGTGCCAGGTGCATATCTATGAGTATAGCAGGATTTCATTAGGAAAGGAAAAATCATTTCTTTATGTTTTAAATTTTTATTTATTTGGTTTTGGCAAGGCATGTCAGGCAAAACAATCAATCAATCAATCAATCAATCAAACAAACAAACAGATAAAACAACCAACCAAACAAACCTAGGGCCATCCAGCCTCTGGATTTTGGTTCTTCAGGCAGTGTCAGAGTTGAGTTTCTTCTCATGGTATGAGTCTCAAACTGAACCAGTGAATTAGTTATTTTTAATTTCATTTCTATGATTAACTTTTAAAACTGACATTAAAAATTACTTGATTTTCATTACACAAATGAGAAATAAAGGTAATCTAGGCAAACTTTTTTAAAGTCAGATATTTGACTTTAAATAACTGGCAATGACTGACTGAGAAATAATAGTCTATTGCATAATGAAATTATTATTATTATATCAAAATTAAAGTATCCATTTAGGAATTATGATATATATATATATATAGTCTTGGGACATAAAAATCCTCTGAAAATTTAATTTGCTTAATAACTTATTTTGAATAAACTATGTGTACCTTTATTATTTCCTTTAGGATACTATCTCTTAGGTTATATTATACATACACAGTTGAAAAGGGTTTCAGCTTTTGTTTGACTTCATAATATTTTATAATCTACCAAAACCATATTTATTTCACAGTTCATTAACTGATCGACACTTGCAACTGATTACTGATATTTTGGCTGTTATAAATAATATACCAAAAATTAGTTGTGCACATATTTCTGAAATATTGCTTAAATTTCTTTTATTATCAGGATTAATAATCCTTTTGATGAGTGTAATCTCAGCCCTCAAAAGGATGAGGCAGACACATCTAAGATCGTATCAGCCTGCTCTGTATAACGAGTTTCAGCCTAGCTAGGATCAGAATGCTAGATGCTAACTCAAACAAAACAGATCAAAATGCTAGAAATGCTAACTATATATTCTATTTTTCAAGTTTTTGCAAACCTCTTCCCTATTTTCTGTAGTAGACTCCTGCAGATTTCCAGCATCATCTGCCCGCCCCTTCAGTATTTATTATCTTCCTTTTGGACATCAATCATTCTGATATGAGGTGATGCACAATCATAAGTGAAACTTATAATGATCCTTAAACAAGGATATTTTAGTATCTGGGATTCCAGTTAGGGAAACAGTTTGCACACTGAGAATGTCATGAAAACACAGCATTTCCTCTTAATCCTACTCAGCCTGATGATGCTCCACACCTTCAGACCTACCGGACAGACCATGGACTAGAAGTCTGTAGACGTATTGAAAAATTATTTTTCTCTTTTATTTTATAATTGCTATACTTGAGTTTCATTATTTTTACTTTGTAAGTTTTGATAACTTTATACATTTATGCAATGTATTTTTATCATACTTACGTACACTATTCTCTCCTGTCCTATTTCACTGTCCTGCTGAAACACGACTATCTCTCCTACTTTTATGGTTTTAATCTTTTGTGTGTGACACTTACCGCACTTAATCAGGTTGCTTGGATGATAGTGAGTTGAGGGCTATATATTGATGTTTGAGAAACTTACCAGTGGCTATACATTGAAGAAAATGATCCTTGCTCTTCAGCAAGTCATTGAGTTTCTCCTCAAACCATAAAGGAATGTCAATAGGCCCCTTCTATTGTAGGTTTGTGTAGGCAACTCAAATACTATGTAATATTTTAACAATGTTAATTTATCAAATAAAAATACAAGGGCATGGTTACTTCCATTTGATTTATAGTAATTATTGATGTCAAAGATCTTTTTATACAACTGTTGCCAATTTTCATGTCTTCTTTTGAGAAATGTTGAGTCAAGTTCTCAGCTTATTTTTAACATAATGTTATTAAGAAATGTGTCCTTCACCAGGAGAATAAGACTCTCTAAAACAACTGAGCAATGTCATATAAACTAACAGATACTGAAGCAGCAATCACACGACCTATATGCATCTGCACTAGGTCTATATACTATATACTATTACTATATATATATATAGTATATAGTATATAGTATATACTACCTATATACTATAGCCTTCACGAGTGGATCTCCCAATTCTTGTGCCTTTTTGAGGACATTTTTATTTTTCTGTTGACTTGGCTTGTCCAACTTTGCTATATGATTTTTGCATTATCTTATTAGATTTTTCAACTTTATGTAATATCTATTTTCCCTAGGACAGTTACTAAAAATATTTTTCCTGAATGTATTTTATATCAACCTCATTGACAAAAAGTAGCTTTGGATATGTAGATTTATTTTTTAAGCCTCCAATTATTTTCTTAATCTATGTGTTCATTTTTATATCAATGCCAGGGAGTTTGCATTGCGATGATTTTGTAATGTGTTTTGGAATCAGGTGGCATGATATTTCCAGTTTTTAATTTATTCTCAAAATTGTGTTTATTATTGAGTGCTTGTGTGCTTCCATGTGGATTTTTAAGACTGTTTTTCTACTTCAGTGAAGAGTATTATTGTGATCTTACTGGAATTTCACTGAATATTAACTTCTTGGGATGGTTTGGATATTTTTACATTCAAGCATTCACCCATTAACCCAAGGATACAGTCCATTTATTCTATTTCATTTTGACCTCTTTCTTCAATATTTTATAGCTTTAATGAAGACATCTTTTTGTCTTTTCATTGTGTTTGTTTGTTGTCTTTCATATAGTGACTATCACTGAAGTTGCTTCATTTTTTTTTTTTCTGAAAACCCCATGTTGGCATGATTGACCATTTACTAAAATTTCAATCATCTTATTTATTCTGAAAGATGTTAGAATGTGTGTATGTGTGTTGTTATTGTTATTGTTAGAGACAATTTCCTCTTATTATGATTAGATTAGGGTCAAATACTTATATATCTCACATTGACACTTAATTTGTGATCTTCAATTTCACTTTCTGGAATTTTGGGAATATATATATATGTTCTTTTACCATAACTATCAGTCTGGCAGTTTAGATATATTTTTGATGGAATGTTTATGGTAATAAAAATGAGTAACTTGTCTTGTTCCATATCTCATAAACCAAGTTTTTAACCTTTTCCCAACAGTGTAATATTAATCCTAGATTTACCATGTATAATACATCGTTTTGTGTCTGTTGATAGTTTTTATACTTGAGTCTATTAAGTGAAATATCACATTGATTTACAAACATTGAAGCATCCCTGAATCACCGGAATGACCCACGGGATCATGGTGATTGTTGAATTTGATGTGCTAGCAGACTGTTGTCAATTTTCCTCTGTTAAGTAATTTTGTTCATTTGAAATATTGTCTGATAGTTTTACTTTGTGCCACATCTTTATTTGGTATCAAAGTAATACTGGTCACATTAGTTGTTAAGATATTTCTGTATAACAACTAACATATCTTTTCCTGTTTAAAAGACCATAAAAACAAGATTCCATAATGAATCTCACTTCTTTTCTTCTGATAAATTTGACTGTAATTCATCTGAGAGGACATGTTCCCTCATGAAGTGTCATCTTCCTGACAGTGACACTTTGATTATACACATAGCCATCTTCCTCTGTTCAATTCAATAAAACATCTAAGCATTTGTGAATTTCTTTCTCAGTCTCAACATTTATGTCAACATGTATTAGCCTTCTGTTCATGAATCATGATGTTATCCTTAAATAGTTGCTAATACACTTTCTGTTTTCTATTAAAATAATTTAGTAAGTATGAATAACATGCTTAAAAGGACAGGTTATTATCACTGAATAAAACTTAACAAAGTAGTTAAAATGAAAACTAAATCTTACGTTTAAAATATTTTTTGCATCACATTACTTATCAAAATATTAAAGCTTAACTATATCAGGCACAAATGAAACTAAATGGGTTAGAATTTTGAAGAAGATAGGATGACCAAATTATAGTAAAAACTACATATATGCTGCAAGCTTATGCTGTGGTCAGCTCTTCCTCTTTTCTATGCACTACATTGATAGTACACAGTCATCATTTTCCTAGATATATGTAGACTATGAGAGAGAGGTGACAAAGAATCACAAAGCCATACAAAGTTTCTGGCAAAGAAGCTTTCATACTTGATATTGGGTTTTATCACTTTAATTATGCAATCAACCAACATGACTATTTTGAGTGAAATTATGTATTACTTTAGTTCATATGATTAATTTATGTGTGCTATTACTGATTCCCATTAAACATTAGAAATTCATCTGTTGAAATATTTATAGCCAGTATTGAGATTTAAGGAGTAAATGAAAAACTAAATAAGAATATTAATAATGTAAGATTGTGATGGAGAGTGATAAATTTAAACATGGACAGATTGATGTGTAGCATTTTAGTACATCTCCGATTGATGAGCCTAATGGTGAGGCCTAAGAAGACTCTCTTGTAAATAGGTATCATAGTTTAAGCCCCTATCCTCGGTGAAGTTGTGGAGCAAAGAAGAATTGTCACTGTCCTAAGTCTTGTGAATATAGAAAACATAAAAATAATGGGAAGCAGGGACAATTTGGGAAGGTTAGGGCTAAGAAAATTTGATGAAAGTAGACGACATAGACAAGACTTTAAAAGTATTCATAGATTTTACCAATATTGAAATGAGTGATGACTTTGCCAAGAAGAGGGAACATGTCAAACTGTAGTTGTTTTTGAAATGCAGAAGAGAAGGACATCAGTATAGGATAGGAATGAATCTTTTAAGAAAAACAGGAAGAGTGGGGAGGAGCAGAAGCATAACAAGTAGAGAAATGTGGAGAGGGTCTGAACTTCCTGTGAGAGGAAATGACCCACACAAGAATAAGAAAAAACAGTGACAATCAGGATGAAAAAAGAGGCAGGGAGGGTTAGTCTTACTTTACAGAAGGACTCCATGCTGAAAGCCTGTGGTTCGTTTACTCTATTTAGTATCTTAAAATCAAAGAATATATGCTTCTTTTTCATCATTCATATGTTTACTAATATATGAATTTAGTGAAGATGTTAAAGCCTGGCCTTATTTTCCCAGAGTCAGTGCTGATGGTAAACTTCAGAGTTCTCTGGGTTTGTATTGGATGATGAGAGATGCTCCTTGAAGGCAAGTATTGTCTTATAGGATGGGACAGCCTACTGGCTAAAAATGGCCTTTTCTCTTCCTCTGTCTTCCCTTAGAATACACAGTAACCCATAATATTGCTTAATGTGTAATTTGTTTGTTTTTAAGGAATGTGATGACTTTGTATGCAAGAGCCATGTAAACAAGAATAATGAGTTACAAGATATCTGGCACACTATTCTAATCCTAGCTCTTTGGAGGCTGAGATAGTAGGAGTATAAGTTCCAGACAACTACTCCCTACACGCTTCTAATAAATAAACAAATAGATAAATAAATAATAGGAAAGGGCAGAGATGGTGTTGCGAACACTAAGACTTTAGTGGGACTGAAGTGGGAAATACTTCACTCTTCCAATTTCCTTAAATCTTGCTCAAGTTCTATATTATCAACTGTTTCCTTTCTTTGCACAAACATGAGGAAATCAGAAAAATGTTTGCCAACAACCAAAAACAAGCCTTTTCAAAATCCCCCTTCCCCGCCGCCCCAAAGCCATCTCCCCCTGTTTTGGGAAAAAATTTTGAACCCCAAAAACCCCCCCCCAAAAAAAACCCCCCTTTTTTTTTCCCCCCTTTTTTTTTTTTAAAAAAAAAATTTCCCCCCCCCTTTTTTTTTTGGGGGGTTTTTTTTAAATTTGGGGAAAAAAAAAAAAAAGGGGCCCCCCCAAAAAAAAAAAAAAAAAAAAAAAAAAAAATTTGGGAAAAAAAAAAAATTTTTTTTTTTGGGGGGGGGGTTTTTGGGGGGGGAAAAGGGGGGGTTTTAAAAAAAAAAAATTTAAATTGGGGAAAAAGGGAAAAAAAAAAAAAAATTTAAAAAAAAGGGAAAAGGGAAAAAATTTTTTTTTTTAAAACCCAAAAAAAAAAATTTTTTTGGGGAAAAAAAAAAAAAAAATTTTAAAAAAAAAAAAAAAAAAAAAAAAGGAAAAAAAAAAAATTTTTTAAAATTTTTAAAAATTTTTTTTAAAAAAAGGGGGGGTTTTTTTTTAAAAAAAGGGGGGAAAAACCCCCCCCCTTTTTTTAAAAAAACCCCCCCAAAAAAATTTTTTAAAATTTTTTTTTTTTTTAAAAAAAGGGTTTTTTAAAAAAAAAAAAAAAAAAAAAAAAAAAAAAAAAACAAAAAAAAAAACAAAAAAAAGGGGAAAAAAAAAAAAAAAAAAAAGGGGGGAAAAAACCCCCCTTTTTTTTTTTTAAAAAAATTTTCCCCCCCCCTTTTTTTTTTAAAAAAGGGGGGGTTTAAAAACCCCTTTTTTTTTTTTTAACCCCCTTTTTTTTTCCCCCCCCCCCCTTTTTTTTTTTTTTTCCCCCTTTCCCCTTTTCCCCCCTTTTTTTCCCCCTTTTTTTTTTGGGCCCCCCCCCCCCCTTTTTTTTCCCCCCCAAAAAAAAAAAAAAACCCCAAAAAAAAACCCCCAAAAAAAAAATTTTTTTTAAAAAAAGGGGGAAAAAAATTTTTTTTTGGGGGTTTTTTTTTTTTTTTAAAAAAAAAAAAAAAAAAAAAATTTTTTTTTTTTTTTTTTTTTTAAAAACCCCCCCTTTTTTCCCCCCCCCAAATTTTTTTTCCCAAAAAATTTTTTTTTTTTAAAAAAAAAAATTTTTTTTAAAAAAAAATTTGGGTTTTTTAAAAAAAAAAAAAACCCGAAAAAATTTTTTTTTCCCTTTTTTTTTTTTTTTTCCCCTTTTTTTTTTTCCCCCCCCTTTTTTTTTCCCCCCCTTTTTTTTTTCTCTCTCTCTCTCTCTCTCTCTGTCTCTCTCTCTCTCTCTTTCTCTTCCTCTCTCTTTCTCTTTCTCCTTCCCTCCCTTTCTGTCTCTGTCTCTCTTTCTCTCTCCCTCCGTGTGTGTGTTTGTGTGACCTGCACACACACAAACACACACACACACACACACCACATAGTATAGTGTTACAAAATCCGAAAGACACACTGCTACTTTCTTATGAGATATGGGATTCTGGACAAAGTAGTAATATATGTAGAGGGTTGGAGACAGATAAGCCTTCCCTTCATCAGTATGCTTGAACTCAGTTTCCACACATGATATTACTCAGCAACAGCTATGATTTCCATCAATATTTTGTCTCTAAAAGAATTCGACTTAATGTTAGTTGAAAATATAAGTGCTTTCTATTTTTAGAGTGTTTATTATACTCATTGGGAAAATGTATTCATGCCAAGGACAAGTTTTATCCATTTCTAAGATTGTATTTATATAAAGAGCCCCTGAATATACTTTGAGTGGCCTTGTTTGTACCATTTGAGATGAATGATGGCACTTAAGACTGTATTCTTTTCTAGTATAATAGGGACAGGGGTCAGTCCAACACACCAAATGGTGGCCTTTGTAATCCATTGTATAATAATAAAACATAGCAAGATAATTTGCTTTCCAAGTAGAAACCAAGTGCCACGATTCATAGCTTGATGTTCAAACTCAAGCCTGATATTCTTTGTCATAATGATCCCAGTGGCTATCACTCTCAAAGGGTGAAGAACAGATTTTTAACAAGCCAGAAAATATTTTAATAGGGATTTTAATGAAGCAAAAAACATGAATTACTTCCATTGACACACATTTCCATTCAAAACAAGTTTGGAAATCTTTACATGTTGTTCACTCATTAAGACAGAGGGCAGAGCAGCTATGATCATTGGTGAAATTAATTGGAGGATGCAGCCAAAGGGGGAAATATTCCGACGTCTATGATCTAGGCAACTGGGTTTTCTCTACATAGCTTTATTTATTTACAAAGAATTCCATAGGAAATATGCCTGCTTTCATTTTAAACTCACTGTAGCTACAAAAAGGGCTGGTTACAGAGGACTGTAGAAAGTTTTCTTGAGTGCTAGTCTGTCCATTCCACTGTTCTGTAAGAGGAGAGGACTCCATGTGTAGAGGAAAGAGATTAAGTAAGATTTCTGAAACCTTTTGACAGAGCCAGATTATTACTAAGAAAAATTCTCTTATCAGATATAGATAGTTAGTAATTTTCCTCCTAGAAAGAGAATGAGAAAATAAAGATGTCAGAAAGCATCTGCACTAAGGCTTTGAAAGGATCCACACAACTCTGAAAATATACTTAGACATGTCCCAACCAGGTAGAGTAGAGACAAGGAAAGTAATAAAGAAGGCATGAGAGGAAATAGTTACGGCTTAGGTTTCACTGCTCAGAGAGTGATAAGTATGAGAGGAATCCCTGGGAAGCTGAAGCTATAAAAACAGATCTGATGTCAGTATCCCATTCCAGAGGAATACTTATCAGGAAAGCCACACTATAAGGTGAGTGAGTAGATGTGAACAGCTACAGGTGGAAGAGGATGAGTTATGGCCTAGTACTGCTCAAAAGAAAAATATACAAGTTGAAGACCCTGAGGCACATTCTCAATAGCCAGCTCTGTCACATATAAGAGAATGAGCACAGTTGGTAGTTGGGTATGGCTTAGAAGATGGAGGCTCTAGAAAGCAGTAGTTTCCACCCAAGTGAAATCATTTGTCCCCTTTAACCCTTTTTGTACCTGCCACCTAGGAAGGAAGCATGTGAAGCATTTACATAGTTTACTTTCACTTCAAATTGCAAGTTTTACAGAGATTTCTGAATTATCTTTACCAATCATAACTGCAATTAAACCCCAAAGGACAACAAAAAGGAATTGCAATTGCACCTAGAAGTGAAAGAAAAAAGAAAAGAAAAGAAAAATAGAGAGATGATAAGAACAGTTTTATACTCTTTAGAACTTTAAGAACAATCCCAAAAGATTCAGCAGATTTTAGAAGGATTAATGAGTTCAGTAGACATGGTCACTTCAGTGTAGAGAGTAAGGAAATTCCAGTTTTCAGAGCATGTTGCATAACTTTGATAAAGAAACTGTCCAAGCAAAATCCCACACTTTCCATTTTCTCCCCTGACCCCACTCATAGTTTCATAGATGACTTCTCTGTAAAATCATATTGCCCCTTGTTTCTCTGCTTTATTCCATCTGGGAACCCTGAGGAACAAAGGATATATTGAGAAACATTGACTCTTATGCAAGCCTATGAACTTGTGTGTGTTGCTCTGCAATACACTAGTGTAATATACTAAGAAACTTACAGTTGGAACTCAAAACCATTCTTCTTCTTTACCATTACTGCCAGAGACTAAATGACAAAGCAGACTACCAGGTTGTCTTATGCTGGGGAAAGTCTGGAATGAGAGGGAAGATATTGTAGAGTATACCTTGTCCTAGACAAAGCCTGTTTAAGCACAGTCCTCTTTGCTACTAGTCTTAAGGTTTAAATGTGGGTTTGGATCAGTGACTTGTTAGGCTTGCCTCAGTAGTAGTTTGTCTTACCACATTTACTCAAAGGGGTTCTAATAAATGGATTAGATATTCGCAGTGGGAGTCCAATGCTGAGAAAATAAAGGAGTGTCATATTCATCATACTATTCATATAAAGGACATTAGGAAAATACAACCACAAAGAAAGACTGTAAATGGATGTGTTTTTCTATGTGAGTCTGCTTATAGATTTCATCCTAATGAATTATTTTCCTATAAAAATAGAAGTTAAATATGCCAGTGTGATTCAACGTTTATCTTCAACAGAACAGGTACCCAGTTTGTACTCTAAAAGTGACCTCTGTATCATGTTTCAGAGTACACATTAAGGCCTCTCAGTTTCACAAACACCCATGTACGATTTCAACCATTTGTTGTATGAAAAGCTATAGACATACCTGTGTTGTAATGGGTAGGCAGGAGCAAAGATCTTATGTCTTCCCCAGTGTCTTGGTGAAAATGGCTGAGATCAACTCTGCATGAAAGAAGGGCTGTGAATGTCCAGTGCATGTAGAATTAGAGATTTCTGCACTGGAGTTAGAGATTTCTGGGAAAAGCTGAGCATTTACTATCAACAGGAAAGGATCCACTGTCTTAAGGTGTGTTTTCATGTGTTGATGTGAAATTCTGTGGAAATGAAACAAAAGTAAATGTTCTCTACTTAGGTGAAAGAGCAGCTGATTGGAAACTCAGAGACTGTTAGTTTTGCAGATACAGGTGTTTGCATAAGGCAGGGAGCACTCCCTAAAAAGCAATAAAGACCAAAGTGCAACTGATGCCATTGCAGCCAGAAGGCACAAGGTAAGACTTGCATTCTTCACCTTGACATTTTAATGATGGAACCAGCACAGTTATTTCTCTTGGAATGGTGACAATTTGGAAGGAAGAATGTTCACTTTTTGCATATTTCACGTTTATTTGTGTATGTATGTTTCTCAGTGAAATTAGGGAAAGGCACCTGTAGAATATGAGTCCTCTTTATATTGCTGGTTTTACGTTTAGGCATTTAACAAGTTGAATCAAGTTTCTCTGTGTGCAGCCTTGTGGTCCATCACAAACAGATCAGGTACGGAACTGGTAAGTTACTGGTTACTGGGATGTTTATTTTTACAGTTTTAATTTTGTATGGAGTTTATGATACTTATAATTTGCTTTACTTCTTTAATTTGAGTGTGTTTTTACTTTTAGATAATTCTTTATTATGCCTTTATCTAGAAGACAACCACTGTATTTATGTAGGTTGGGATTATTGACATACATTTTTAGTAATATACATTTAAATGAACCTCAGTGTTCCCACTTTTAAAACCATCCACTTTCTCCACACTTTGGTATTACATAAAGCAGAGTTTATGAATGAGGTTTTTATTTTTTTTCTTTAAGAATTCCCCACATGTCTATCAAACTCCAAGAAATCTTACTGGGAAAGTAACAGTGATGACGATGAAGATGCTATTGATGAGGTATACCTTTTCATGGGACATTTATAATTTTAATATTTGTAATTATTTCTTTCATTCTGTTAGGAAGATGGTAACTACAAGTCTGAAATTTCTGATTTTTTTTTTTTTTACATTCTCTTTCAGGGTACTGGTGACAGAAATGTGACCAAAGTTCAGGAGGCACAGAGGGAGCGAGGAGATGATCTGTCTCCCTTTGGAAAGTGAGAAACAAGTTATGTCACTTTAAGCTTCATTTTCCCCTAATAATCTGTTTTTTCTCATGATCCTTTGGTGGAACTTCATTAGTCTGTACAACAGAGCTAGTCAGTTCACTCATTATGTCCTCTGAAGAGGAAGTAGTCTTTCCTCTCTACCTCTGTCAATTCCTTTCCTTTTATGTATTTGTTAGATTACAGATGATGTTTTGCCAATCATTTTAAACTTAAATAATTTTTACCGTTAAGAATATTTTCACATATTATACTGAACTTTTCCCCCAAATCTGAACTTTTTAATTTATTTACTCAATTGCATTCATATATATCCAGGAGAGGCATAAATAATATCCAAAGATATGTATTCTAAGGATATTAACTGGAGTACTTTGAATAGTCTCACCTAAAGCACTGAATTTTCCAAATTGAAAACCAGAAAATGAGCCCAAACTTAGCTTTATGGTTAGACGAGAATAGGGAGGCTGGAGATGAATGCGATGGCTGAAGGAAGTCTAACAACCACAATTTACAGATGCTTCAGCAGTTTATCTATTTCATTTCTCATCACAACAGTGATTTTCTATTGATTTTGTGTTACTACTTGACTGGACTGAAGTTTGCCTAAATAGATGGTAAACGACTGTCCCTCTGGCTTTCTTTAAGGATGATCTGGCCATATATTACAGACTGTTTCGCTAAAAATCTCTGAGTGATACAAAAATTTATAATAGGAAATATTTAAGGAATAATACCTAAAATCAAATGTGTAGAAATTAAAATTAAGTACCTTCTTAAGTTTTAACAAAACAGATTAATGATCAACATCATCTATGTATTTGTTAATTCCTAGCTATATATTTCTCCCATAATAAAGGGCTTATTTTTGACTTGGGAAGTTAGCTCAGTGGTAATGATAGCAGGACTTGAATTCAGATTCCCAGACTCATGTGAAAAATTGGAGGTTACATAGGGTGTGTTTGGAGACAGAGAAAAAGAGATCTCCAATGTTCATAGGACAGCCAGTCTAGCCAAAACATGGGATCCTATAAATGAAGTCTTCCATAAAAAAGGCTCTGCCTAAACAGAACCCTATAGAATTAAACAGTATCCATTGGCTTTGAGCTTTCATATGACTTTGGGTATATGGACTTCATATACACCTGAAAACAGTTTATATACTATATCCACAAGTATGTACATATACATGAAAGTCACTAATTTGCATATATATATATATATATATATATATATATATATATATATATATAGTCAGTGGTATCTGTTCAAGATGCACTCAGTAATTAACATGACTTACAATGAAGACTTTGAGCTATATTCAGAAATAAATGAAAAATGTGTTTTATGCTGATCAAATATGATAATTATAAATAGAAAGTCTTGCAGGCAGCCTTGTGTATAATAGAAGAAAAACATAGATTAAAAGTTTCAAAGTCAGTTTATGAATATAGACACAGATAATGCATACCATAAGTGGACAGTATATAACATTCTGTTTACATAGTGAAGAGACCCTGAAAAGTAGATTTAGAACACTGGTAACAAGGGAGATCAATGATGCTGTGACCATCACTATGTGCCAGGTATGTCTATAAATATGTATACTCTGACTTATAATAGTCTTTTTTCTTGCCAAGATTGTCAATTTCATTAACAGATCCTAGCTTATTCCACAGTTCCTAAAATTAGTATTAATAATGTGAACTCAATGTTTGTCAGGGGTTGTTCCCATCTCAAAATAGTCTGTTCATAACCAATAAATAAGGAGTCAACATTGACTATATTCTGTACATCATGTATCAAACCATCATAGACATGTTAAGGGAGAAAACTGTATTTATATGATTTGGAAATTATGTCTTAGCATTTTGTGTGTGTGTGTGTGTGTGTGTGTGTGTATTCTATTTTAGGACAGCAATTAAGATTAAATGTAATTGGACATTGAATGTAATTAAATTAAATATAATAACATAATAAAACATGCTGTCTAGAAGTTAAAGGAGAGAAAAATCTAGCTAAATATGCTTTATTCTATTATTATTGTATTTCTCATTTTTAAATAGTGGTATATTTTAAATTATGGGTTATTGGAAATATTTGAAATTTCAAACAGTTCAGATCATAGACCTTAAATTTCTACATGATATGTTTTTTCCTCCAATAGTCACATATATTGTCACAAATTAATTTGATGGATTAGAAAGTCATTTGATTCTCTGTAAATATGTCAAATATATTTCTGGACAAAAAATATCATAAATAAAGATTACGTTAAAGGTTAGTTAGGGTTAGGGCTAGGGCTAGGGTGAAGGCCAGGGCTAGGTGAGGGTAGAGAGGGTTAGGGTTAGGTTAGGGTTAGGGTTAGGGTTAGGTTGGTTAGGGTTAGGGTTAGGTTAGGGTTAGGGTTAGGGTTAGAGTTGGGTTAGGGTTGGGGTTAGGCTTAGTTAGGTTAGGTTATGGTTAGGTAGTTAGGGTTAGGTTAGGTTATGGGTTAGGTAGTAGGTTAGGTTTTAAGGTTAAGGTTAAGGTTAGGTATGATTAAAATGTTAAAATTGGTTAGAGTCAGTCAGGAAGGCAAGGTTAGATTGGTGTTAGTATTATGGTTACTTTTATGTAGACTATGATCAGGTTAGGTTACAATGTTTTTAAAAATTACTGGTTACTTTATGTTTAAGCAGTCTGACTGAACTTAAAAGTTAAATGTTCCGAAACCAGATTCAAATTAACAAATTTGTTATTGCCTAACTACCATATGTTTCTCCAGATGATTAAAATACCTTTGGTTATTTTAGTTTCTTTCTGTACTACCATCTCTCCAAACAGTTTACTGCATTGATAAACCCAGAATCTGGTACATAAATCTTGGATACTGATCCATGAACTATTTTTGGCTCCAGAACCTGTCTATTATTACCATATCGATGTGTCCTGTTTCACTGAACCTTCAACATACTCCATATTCTGATTTCATAATTCCCACACCCAATAGCAACATTGTGAGAAAAAAGCACGTGGAGAGGTGTGGGGTCCCTGGTTCTGGAGGGTGTCCCATGATGATCTCCTGGCTGAGGACAGAGTGAGAGCAGGGAGGGTCCTCTACCCACGTCTCCGCTGTCTGTTGGTCTTCAGCCCAGCCTGGTATGAGAGGTCTGGGCCAAAAGGGTGCGAGTGCAAGCAGGGAGGAGAGATTGCCTGCCTCTGCTGCTGCCTCTGCTCGAGTCTCCGCTGTCACAGCTCGGTCACTCCCAGTTGCTGCACCTGTCTCTCCACGCTGAGCTGCTGAGCCCGGGCTGGGCCGATAGAAGCCGGCTAGCAGGCAAGGAAGCAGCTTGGTGCCCCAGGAAGGTTCCGGGAGAGCGGATGTCTTCCCAAGTGTTACAGCTCTTGAGACAAAAACTCCCGGACACCAAGATGATTCTCGAACACACACACCTTTACTTCTCCCAAATAGAGCCTTTATATACAGTTTCAGGGTGGGTTAGGGTCTGACAGCAGATAACTCTTATTGGCTTGGTCGGAGAGCTTGGAGATACCTCATCTGCATGTGGGTTAGGGTCTGGCAGATAATGCCTATTGGCTTGGACTGAGAGCTTAGAGATACCTCATCTACGTGTGGGAGGGCCTGAGGCACTGTTCCTCATGACTGATAGTCATAGACCTCTCTTTGGGAGAGGCTGTGGAGGGCCGAAGCTGAATGAAAAGAACCAGGGCCTGGGGCAGCGCCGAACACCTGCCGTCCTGGTAAAGGTCCGGGGTTCAAGGCTTGCTCAACCAGGCACCCAGCTGCTTCCCACAGCCCACCGCCCCACAGAGAGGAACATTCTAAACACTACAAGCTCCAAAAATATACTCAATAGTCAACATGATAACCCCTGTGAAACATCTCCAAATACTGCGATCTGCAAACACAGCACATTGTATATGAAAATGTAAGAAGGATGAGTTATATCTCTGCATGTAGTGAGCTGGTGTGTGTACATGGATAGAACCTAGACCTCTGGAAGACCAGTAAGTGTTCATAACCATTGATCCATCTCTCCAGTCCCCCTAATGCAACCATTAATATCATAGTGTTTTGTTTTGTCATCATCAGTTTAAAAGTCTCTGTCTCAGAAGTGCATTGCTTTTGATAATGCATGATGGTAAGAAAGGCATTCTTGTCAGAAATACCTAAGATAGGCTTAGTCTGTTAATGAAATAAGAAAAGGGTAGAAGTAGAGAGCCTTTGGGCTGCTTGGGAAGAATCTGACATGGGCTTAGGACAAAGAAATGGGCTGCTTGGCAGGAATATGGCTGTTAGTAGTTTTAATTACGGGAAATCTGTATAAATTGAGAAAATGGCTCCCATGAAGAGAGCTTATGAGGGGGTACTGGTGAAGCCTGGTTGCAGTGGAAGACCCAGCATATTGGAAATTCCAGTATCATGGGATTACCAACAAGAGAAGCAGAATCAGTGGAGTAGGGTCAGCCAGTATCTACAGTGCTACAGAGACAGAGCTGGAGAACCAATGTAAGTCCTTTGGAAGATCCAGAAGGTCATGTGTGGATACCAGACATTGGGTACTTCAAGATGTTAGAGATACCAGAGCTGAGGAAAGCTGTTAAAAGGGTGTGGAACCAGCCAAAGAAAGAATTGTGTTGCATTCAGCAAAGATGAAGGAAGTTAGACATCTTAAGAGTGCTTTAACATCAGACATGGAGATTCAGTTTAGATTTTGCCCAGCTGGTTTTCTGTGTTATTTTGGTACATATTTCCATACTATGACAATTTTTGGAATGGTTATGTATATCTTGTGATGTTGGAAGTATGTGATCTGTTTTGTGATTTTATATGGGATTACAGTTAAGAGATTTCATGAATCTCAGAAGAAACTTTGAACTTTTAAACATTGTTGAGATTGGATATACTATGGGGAATTTTGAAGTTGGACTAAGTAAACTTTACATTATGTCATGGATAAGTATGGCTCCCTTAGACTCATGTGAATGAACAAAAGTCTATGGGGGCCAGTGAGTAGAATTTAGTGGTTTAGACATACTTGACCCATGGGAAGTAGCACTATTAGGCTGTAGGTCCTTATTGAAGTAGCTGTGGGCTTGTTGAAGGAAGTATTTCACTGTGTAGGCAAGTTTGGAGGTCTCCTAATTCTCAAGGTCTGCTAAGGGTGAAAGAGTCCCTCCTTGCTGCCTTCAGAATAGAATCTCCTTCTGGTTGCTTTTTGATGTAGAATTCTTAGTTCCTTCTCCAGCATCATGTCTACCTGTATGCTGCCATGCTTTCTCCAATGATGATAATGTACTGAACCTCTGAAACTGTAAGCCAGCTATAATTAAATGTTGTCCTTTTGTAAGACTTGCCTTGGTCATGGTGTCTTTTCACAGCAGTGAAATCCTAACTGAGACACCTGGTATTGAATCACACATGGTCAATTATGTTAATATTAAAGGAAGGGATCATTAAAACTGGCAATATGTTTACATGAAACAATAGAAATGTATTAGATTTAAAATATTACTGGTGGGATGGCAATTTTATTTGAAATTTTATTTGTTTGAGAATTTTCTATTTAATTTTTTCATTTATTTACATCTCAAATGTTGTGCCCCTCCAGGTTTCTTCTCCCAGAGTTCTTCAACCTGTTCCTCTTCCCCTTGCCTCTGAGACGGTACTCCCCCCACCCTATTCCCTGGGGCACCAAGACTCTACAGGATTAGACTCATCCTTCCCACTGAGGTCAGACAAGGCAGTCATCTACTACATATGTGCCTGGGGACTTGGAGCAGTCCAGACATACTCTTTGATTGGTGGCTTAGTCTCTGGGAACTTCCAGGATCCAGATTAGTTAACACTGTTGGTCTTCCTGTGGGGTTGCCATCCCCTTTAGCACCTTCAGTCCTTCCCCTAACTCTTGCATAGGGGTCTCTGACCTCCATCCAATGATTGGCTGTATATATCTGCATCTATCTCAATCAGCTTCTGGTAGAGTCTCTCGGAGGACAGCTATGGTAGGCTCTTGTCTTCAAGCACAATATAGCATTAGTAATAATGTCGGGATTTGGTATCTACCCATGGAATGGATGTCAAGCTGGGTTTATCACTGATAGGCCTTTCCTTCAAACTCTGCTCAATTTTGTACCTGCATTTCTTTTAGACAGGAACATTGCTGGGTTATTGTCTCTATCCCTCCATTCATGTGCCTGCCTAACTACTGGACATTGTCTCTTCAGGTTGCATATTCCTACTATTGGACATTTTGGCTAAGGTCCCTCCCTTAAAGTCCTGGGAGCCTTTCCCATCTCAGGTCTCTGGGATTTTCTAGAGCTTTTGTTTGAGAATGTTTTATACATGTGTGCTTTATCTAAATTACTCCTGACTTCCTTCTCCTCACTCTAGCTCCTCAAGTGCCCTTCTGTTAAATTCATGAATGTGTGTGTGTGTGTGTGTGTGTGTGTGTGTGTGTGTGTGTGTAATATGAAGAGGACATCAGACCTCTGAAGCCCAAGCTATAGGCAGTTGTCAGCCATCCAGTGAGGATAAAGGAACTCAACTTAGGTACCTGCAAGGGCAGTGTATGGTGCGTGCTTAACCACTTTGCCACATCTCCAGCCCCTAATTTCTTTCGTGACTCTAACTTATCTTGTACTATGATACTTCACTAAAAGATGAAAAACTTCCTTCAAAGCCATACATACTGCTGCATTCCTACAATCAAAGCCCATTTGGGAAGCAATAGAGGGAATGTCATTTCAAGTTCCAAATCAATCATATAGGTGACTAACTTGTCAGACTCTGCCTCAAAAAAAGTGGAATACATTGTTCACAGGATTTTTCATTCCTATCTAATCTTTGATTCAGACACAGTGCTTGGCCTAAAATGAGTAAAGACGATTTCAAGAGGTGCATTATACTACATTTGCATTTAAATTCAAATTATGTTTCTTTCAATTTCAGTAGATTCTGACTCTCATATGTTTATCTGCATATAAGTGATTCATTATATTCTTCTGTAGACATAAATTGCTTGGTCTAATTTATTCATATCAGTTCTATTAAGAATATTTAATGTGACACACATTTTGAAAGCATTATCTCCCTCTGTAATTTCAGTCACAGAAAATAGGTAGTATGCTTACTCTGATCTGCAAATGAGAAGATTCAGCCACTGACAGTTAAGTAACTTTCCCACAGTAAGAATTCTCCAGAGATGGGATTAGAATCTAAATTTAAGTATTAGAAAAGTTAGAGAAAAATAGAGGAGTGTCAAGATATTCTTTCTTTGTTGGTTTCTTAATAGAAATTAAAATGTATGTATTTGCACTGAAATGTACAAATTAAATTAAGACAAATATTTTTCAAGTTTCAGTTAACTTCCCACAGCCAAGAATAATAACTAAAACATGTAGGTGTTATGTTTTAGTAATACAATTCCCAGGTCAATTATGAAATTTCACTCTATTCTGTTAGCAAACAACATAGTCACAAAGATAAATCCATCACTGTCAAATTTAAAAATTCTGCCTTTATCTTTGTACCTTTGTGCTTTTTTTCCTTTGAAATTGTTGCTTCTGAATAAATTATGAATAGCCAAGAGACACCTGAAGACATTTTAAGCCTCAATAAAAATAAAATAAATAAAATGGAGCTTTGAAGAACCAGAGTTTGTTTTTACCTTTGGATTTGTTAAGAATAAAATAATTTATAATGCATAAGTATAATAACTATCATGAATATGTCCAGGGTATTGGTTATATATTCAAGAATGAGCTTAATTTTTACTTTTGGCAAATTGTCAATAAATCTCCAAACAAAAATATATAGGAATGATCTATTATGGGAAATGATTTAAAAAGAAAAAAGATGATTAAGAGTTTCATCTGTAAATTTCTCATTCATTACTCTGACAATTATTAGTAATATATAGTAGGCACCATATTTCTACTTATTAAAACATTTTTATTTTGATATATAAATGGGTATATAATAGAAAACTCAAAAACAATTGATTTTCAATGGCTTGTGGAACATCAATACCATTTCTACACATAATTCTTTTGCTTTTTATGGCATTGCTGAACATAAATAGCAACAATTTAGTATTGAGTTTCACAACTTCATCGTGCAAAAGTTAATCTGTGACTATATCTAGTAGTACTTGTTTCTTGAATTTGAGTGTCCCTAGTTTCAGAGACTTAAAGTGGCAGGGTGGGGGATACAGGAGGAGGGGTACTCAGAAAAGAAGAGATGGGAAGGATTGTGGAGGGGTGACTGGGACGGGTTATAAAGTAATAAGCAAAAAAATAAATTAAAAAAAAAAGAAAAAAATTAAAAAAATAAAATCTGTTCTTATCCATAGTTAAATATTTCCATTGTTTTTGCTCTGGACATAGGTGCTCTAACTTTTAAAGCAATATATTTGTATATCACAGTATTGTAACATTCAGTTTAGAGTTTTTATTTCTTAAGAGTTTTAGTAAACCAGAGGTTGAGACATCTCAAGGACAATTCGATGAAAATCTAGTTCTCTACTTAAGTTCAAAAACCTGGAATAAAACGACCTGGGACCAAATCCCATCTCTTATCATTAGCCATGTGCAACCTCAGATAGCTTCTAAAAGTCATGGTATCTGAGCTGTCAAACTGATAAATGGAAATAATCATCACAATTCATCATACAGTGCAAATCTGAAGACTGGATAGTAATGTTTATCATGGGGACAACTGATTAGTGCCATTTTATTATTGCTTTAATTAAGAAACAGCAAAAAGCAGGATAAATATGAAAAATAAAACCAATACATACCCTCCATCAACTTATTACACATATAAACCACTCTCCCCTAATAAAAATTGATCATGAAGTCACTCCCCCCCTAAGCACAATGAGGCTTCTCACTTAGCTCAGTACCACTGCCATCAATCATGGGGAAATCGGCCACACTAAGCTTAGAAGATATTCTCAAATCTGAAATAAGTTATTATGAAAATTTTAAATATGAAATATTCAAAGTTTTTACTGCTTGGGTACCTAAACATTAATCCTAGAATGACAGTGGTATAGAATGTGACCTTTCATTCTCAAAATTATCAATTTTGGCTACAAATGAAATTTTTATTCATACCTTATTATAAAATCCATAAAATAAATTATTTTAAACTAAGTGATCTTTGTGTCTTCAGTAACTGTCCTAGAAACAAACAACGACAAACTAAATTGTCATGACATATAATTCATAGCTATGTATTTATATAAATAAATTACTTCATAGATTTTTTTCAAAGTCCTGTGACACTTACATTTTAAACAATTATGCTTCAAGAGACAATGCTTTCTTCCATGTCTAACTCTTGAGCATACAATAATTAGTTGAAATTCCAGTAACCAATACAATTAGGTTTTATTGAGTACCCTTTGTAAGCCAACTTCTTGAAAAATAATTAGAAAAGTTTATCATTCTTAACAGTGTTAATAATTTCTTTTTTTACAGAAAATCTTAGAAAATGAGTCCAATTTACAAAGTATCAGAAAAAGTTTTATAAACAAATCTATAATTTTAAGATTATTTTGATGGAATTTCTTTTTATCCCATAAACTACTTGTACCTAAGACATATTTGACTACCACAAATTAAAATTTTAAGATTGCAATATACTCCCTACAATAAAAATAAAGCAATAGTAATATTTCTATTCACCTATGAATACTGACTGCCAAAGAACCAAATTTCCCAACCTTCATCTTTGTACACAAGTTCTGAATTAATTTATAGACAAGAAACATTTGAAAATATTAATTTCTAAATAATTTAAATATGTATTTGAAGTAAAGTTTTGTCTAGCTTATATCTGGTATCAAATATTATCTTGTGGGATTTGCTGCCAATGCCCCCTGTGCATACAGTTTATTCTCTTGGACTTTCAAAATATCTTTCTGTTATTTTTGAATTCTCTTTTACCTGTAGTATGCCCTTAGAAACAGTGCTTCTCTTCATAGGAAAATTAGTCTCATTAAAGTTGTTCAACTCAGGTATTAATACCTTCACTGCATTAGTGTGATCAGGGGTATTGGAGTGTTCTGCTGTTCAAGTGCGAGTTACTGATCCATTCTTAGAGTCAATAAGGGTAGAGAAAAGTATACTATATGAACGGAAAGTTCATCTGGAACTAAGAAAATAAGTTATGGGAGTTGGTGACAGTGACAGACAAAACTGGTATCAGAAGACCAAGAGCCACTGTTCTTGCATAAGACCCTGAGGATCAAAGAAAGTAGAAAATATTGAATACATTTTCAACATCATTTATGTTTTATGGAGCCATTATTCTATGACTCATATCATAGAATATCATATTATAAAATGTCAAATTTTATTTTATTTTCAGTTGTGGAAGATAGCTTTTGAGTAACATGACAAAAGTGAGTTATTTGGGAAGAGGATCATCAATTAAGAGAATGCCTCTCTCATTATGCTTGTCAGTACGTCTAGGACATTTGCATGATTATGATTGATGTGAGATGATCAGATGGAGGTGGGTCCACCCTCTGGCAGTGTTTCTGGATTGGTTGGGAAGGCAGGCAGAGCAAGTCAAGCGATCAAGGAAGTAAGCATGGTTCCTTCCTAGTTTCTGCTTCAGCCACTGCTTCCTTGTTCATTGATTTTCTGCCCTGACTCACCACAGTAATGGAGTGTTACTTGGAAGTGTAAGATAAAATATACCCTTTCTTCCCTGAGTATCTTTTTGTCATGGCAATAGACATTTTTTTTTTTTTTTTTTAATCACAGCAATAGAAACCCTAAGACAGTAGTTGGATATGAATTCTGCTCCCACAATGCAATTCTTGCAGCTGTAGTCATTAGTTACATACTTAGATATGATCTAGCAATGAGATTTAGAGAAATTATCTGACTGGCACTGTTTTTAGTACACACTACTCTACGACCCATTTTGGTTGCATTATACCTCCTAAAATATGTTAAAGGATTCTGATAAAATCAGCTTTAAATGGACATAGCTTGTCAGTTACAGAAAATCAACTCCTCATTTTTATTTTAAGTCGACTATCAAAACTTATGAACATCTACAGTGAGACTTTGGTAACAGGTCTGGTACAGTGGAACACCATTCTGTTAAAGATGTATAGACTTTTACTTTAAGAAAATTTTTCATAAAAAAAGTACATATCACAGGGCCAACATAAGAACTACTCAAATAACTGCTCTGGTATCTCCACCTCTCAGTCCCTCTTCTCATTCTCTCTTCTTCGCTCATGCCCCCACACTCCTCATTTCTCATGTATCCCTATGAGTATAATGTTCTTCTTTATTTTTCTGCCTTTCAAAGTAAATGTCAAACACCCATGTTCAATTTACAGAAACAAGTTAAGCTGTTCCTCAACATAAATTAGCTTTTCAAACTCTTTTAGAAATTCAGTTTGAGAGTAAGCTTGAATGCAGAATGCAGTAGTACCAATAATTTCAGTTCATATGTATGGCTTTAAGCTTCCTCTGTTTTTCTGCTCTTAGAAACAATATGTGTTTCTCCATATTCCATTGTTAAAGTAGATAATCATCAAGAAGATCTTAGCACTGAGTTCCAAGAAGTAACCAGGGACAATTGCAATGGCCTATAAAGTTCCATGGAGGGGGTCTATTTAACCTCATTGTTCAACAACTCAAAAAAGATAATCTATACATATTACTGAACTTTTTATTTCACAATCTTCTTTTCTTCCTTTCCATCTGTTATAGGGTAACACTATTGTACCCCTTTTACATGTAAATGCTAAGGAACTACTATAGTGGTAGGCTTCCTTGTGGTGTTTTCTATGGTCTTTAGTATTAGTTAGCACTCCCAATCCTCCTTCTTCTAACTTGCTATCTCCCTCCCAACTCTATTTAATTTAATCCTTCCTGCTTTATTATCCCTTCCCTCCTATCTTATCTGCTTTAGCTCATTCCTTTCAAATTTCCTCCATGGATCTTTAACTAATTTTCTGACTGACTTCAATTGACATTCAGACATAAACACAATTATCTAAAGGTTCTCTAGCACTCGTATGTGTGACAGAGTGAAGTATTTGTGCTCCTGGACCTGGCTACCCCATCCAGAATGAAAATTTCCAGATCTATCAATCTCCCTATGAGTTTCATTTTTTTTTTTTATAGCTGAATTGTGTTATAACATGTACATATACCATATTTTCTGTGTCTTCTCATCAGGTGATGGACCTTAGTCTGTTTCCATTTATAGGCTATTGTGAACACAGCAGCAATGAACATAAATAAACTGGCATTTTTGTAGTATTATTAAGTATTATTTGGAAATATGACTGGGTCATATAGTAGGAATATGTCTAGATTTTTTTGGCCTTATTGTTAAAATTCAAACTGGTAGTTAGAGGAAACATATGAACTTGGAGAGATATTAGAAGGGAGGGAATCAGAGATGGATTTTATGAAATATACTGATTGCATATATGAAATAACCAAAAAAAAAAAAAAATAAACAAAGCAGAACCATGTATCATCTAACTTAATTGTTTCTTGGTGTCACTAGAAATATTTTTATTCCAAGTTGACATGATGATACAGGCCTATAATTTTTCCCCTACCACTTGGGAGACTGAGACATGTGACTCAAAATGTAAGGATAAGTCAGACCACCGAGTTAGTTCATTGATAGCTTCTAAATTTAATGATAGCTTGTCTCAAATAAAAAGTAAAAAAGGAGTTTAAGTTTTAGTCCTATAGTAGAATGCTTGCCCAGAATGAACAAGGATATAAGCTCAAACCTCAGTACGATCAAAGCCAATTATTCATACCTGCTGTTCGTGCCATAGCAATTAATTTGTCTAAAGAACAAGTAGTTATAATTTTGTCATATGCTAAAAAGTAGCAACGCAGAATGACAGGGTAGCTGTGAAATGCACGCACGCATGTAAACAGAGAATCTTGCACGCTGTATGGAACAAAAGGCAGATGGCAGAGAACAGATGAGGAGTCAGCGTGTTGGTGTGTGCTTCTCACAGACTGTGAAGTGCAGAGAAATAATCTTCATGTTCTGAGAAACAAATGAGATAACGGATAAAATTTCAGCTACAATTGATAAAAAGTATCTCCAATTAATAAACAGAGTTCTTATAAACGTGACCATGGATTTGTTTACTAAAATGCCCAAGTAAGTCCATAGAATCAATATCTTACACAGTAAATTCTCAATCACAATTTGATATGATTAAAAGATCTAATAACAAAAGCCATAGTAAAAATTCAAAATGCCCAGAATGAGTTGGCTTTCTTCTATAGTTTATATAAGGACAAGTTGGGAATTCAAAAACAACAGATATAATAAAGCAAAAATATATTTTAATAACAAGTAAACTACTGACAGAGACTGGTAAAGAACAGGAAAAGTCAAATGCCCAAACCCATTTCCAGAAACAAGTACAATTTACATTTCAAAAGCTGTCAAAAATTCTGGTCTCTTCAGTTTTGAATAAAACTATGAAATAATGCATGAGCCAAATAACATTAAAAAAAAATGATCCTGTAACCACAAGAAAATGATATCTAATAATGTACAATGAATTTATTAAACCTATTGAGCTATTTTCTTCTCAGACAGTGCCAAGGATAGGAAGTGCATGATCAGAACTGCTACCTAATATATTGATGCTCCTCAAGACCAAGGAAACAAAAAGTAAGGACTGAATCATAAACAGTAAAATTGTGACTGGGAAGAAGAATGAACTTAAGTACTGTCCATTTTATACCAGTAACACATAACTGTAAAATGATAATAGAGCAGCCTTAAAATTGATAAAACAAAATCAATGTGTTTAATGGTTAGTTTAACCAAGAACATACAAACATTCCATTTTATGTTTTATACATAGAATGTCATCTGACATGGAATATGACCATGATACATGAGCAATGTATCAATTATGTCTAAATTAATTTTTTCATTCTCAGTAAAACTTTACTTTGAATGAATGGACTTGAATAAGATTCACTATAGTTAATCATGGTCTTAGCCAGTGTTTCTTTAAAAAATTCTGTAGACTTATTTTTATTTATTTGTATGTGAATGGATGCCTGTAGCAGCCTGAAGAGTATGTCCGATCCTCTATAGGTAGAGTTATAAGCAGTTGTTAAATGATCCCATTAGCCAGGCAGTGGTAGCACATGCTTTTAATTCCAGCACTTGGGAGGCAGAAGCAGGCAGATTTCTGAGTTCAAGGCCAGCCTGGTCTACAGAGTGAGTTCCAGGACAGCCAGGGCTATACAGAGAAACCCTTTCTCGAAAACCAACCAAACAAACAAACAAAAAACAAAAGCAAATAACAAACCAAAACAAACAAACAAAAAATGATCCCAATAGGTGCTGGGAACCAATCTTGGGTTTCTGAAAAGGCAGCAAATACACTTAAACACTGAGCCATTTCTCCACATCTTTAGAATCATTGAAAGCTCTTGAGCATTCTCTTCACAATCTCACCTAAACATAAATAATACTGTCTTGGAAGTTGTTAGTGAGAAAACTCTAGCAGCACACTCAAGTTCAAATCCTTTAATTACTTGTCTCCTTAAACAAACTAACAATATAGACTGAATCAGTTCTTTAGAAACCTTGGCAAACCTTACAAATAAATTGATCTTAACAGTATAATCTACCTTGTAATCAATTTAATGCAGCCAAATCGATTCAGGATAAACAAGGCACTAGACTGGTTGTGGTTCACATTTCCAGCACAGACTTTACTTTTTCATTCCTGATTTCACCAATTTATGATAATAATAGATGCAGTTATTTGTACAGTGCCTGATATATGCTAGAAGTGTCTCTATAGACCACATATGGAGGGAGGTTCACGTAAATACCCAGAGTGAACGGGTGGAAGACATGATCAAGCAAGGCAGGTGAAAATGGAAGTATGATATTGGCCACAGAACATTTAACAGTTGCTTCAATGGCAAGCAAGAGCAACCTGAAGAATGATTACAAAACAGCAGTATATTGGCTAAACAAGGAGCAGGAATTGTTAGGTATGATAGCTACCTTAAAGTTGTTGAACAGTTATGAATTGAAAGAAAAACAGTAGCCCTGATTCTGCTAAGACAAATAACTTAGTAATACATTGTAGTTAAACTGAAAAGTAATCCACGGTTAGGTATAAAACTGGATCTCTTGAAAGGTGGATGTTGTTCAAGTGGATCGAGGAATTACTCATTAAAGCATTAGTGAGGCAATCAATCTATGAAGAACTTTTGTGCTGGATAACTCTTAAGCCTTCTGCAAAGATAAATAGGGCCCTCAGTTACAGATACTATGATTGGAAGGGCAGAGGTATGGCAATTTGTGACATACCATTTAAAATGACGAATGTAAATAGAAGCCCAGTGACAACGAGGTTCATAGGACTACAAAGAGTCATGTGATCTTTTGGCAGCCTAAGTTTTTCAGAAACTGATGGTGTAGCAGTCAGAGACTACTTCGAATGTAAAGAAAAGGATTCTGCAAAGATCTGATAGGTACAACTCTGTAATTCATGGTAATGGAAAGAGATAGTGATTTTATTAACTTGGAACATATATTTTTATAATATTACTGCCCTAATATCTGTATCTATTAAGGATGCTTATAATACTGAAATAATCAATGTATCTATAGGATTAAAGGAGCTATTTCCTATGTAAGATCTGTAATATTGATTCCATATTTATCCTCACTCTGTAATATTAGTCATCATCCATACAACTAATATGAATTCGAGTTTCTCTGACAATTGCCTTCCACTCAGGGCCTTAGCGTAATGATTAAGTGTACACTTAGAGATAATTATGTGCATGAAAAGAGGTTGTGTCACTCTTCATAGAACAAGACAAAGGCAATATGAATGACTCAGAGATGAAGAGCCGAAATTTGCTTTCCACATCCATCTTCCCTACTCACTGGGAAGGTAGGGCACCCTCAGCTGCCCTGAGCAGTCTGTTATTCATGCTGGACCCCCATCTTTCTTTTAGTTCTCTGCCCACCTTCATTAATCCTGCTAATCCGGAACCATACAGCCTAAGGTTACCCCTCAAAGCCCTGCTACACCACGTATAATCCAGGTTAGGCCTATCCCAGTACTTACTACAAAGAAATATCCAGGGACTAAAGCCATCCAGAGGGCTAAGAGACTTCAAAAAGAACAACAAAAGTGAGGGCAATATGATACCTTCAGAGCACAGCAAACCTACTGCAACCAGCTCTGGATATACTTACACAACTAAAGTACAAGAAAATGCTTGTTCTTATACAGTCTTATAATGATGATAGAGGCCTTTAAAGATGAAATGAATAAATCCACTAAAGAAATGCAGGAAATAAACAGGTAGAGCCCTTTAAAGTGGAAACAAATAAATCCCTTAAGGAAATGCAGGAAAATACAATGAAAGAGAGATGAAGAGCCTGAAGCACTTAGTATGGATAGTCCCTCAAGGTTTGCCATGATGAGAAGAGGATGTCTGAGTTATGTTTCGTGGTTATGGGAAAGAAGCAATAGAGCAGAACCATTGCAAACTGAATGCACGCTTACAAAGAGTACCAGGGTACAGAGGAACAGCGGGCTAGAGAATTGTTCTCTGGTTGCTGATGGTATTTGGATGCTTATATTATTGTTTACCTTTTAAATGATCAAAATGCAGATCCTAATTCATTCTGTATTCTTCCAGGTAAATGAAAGTTTCCTGAAGCTAACATTGGACTTTGTGAATACCTATGCAGAACTTGGAAGCAATGTCCTAACTTAGCTATGTGTTATCTGCATAAAAATGGAAGTTTGAAGATAGGCAGTGTAACATGGCAAAACAAGTCCATAGTGCTGTTGGTGTTCTAAGTTCCTCCTTTATTCCTGCAAAGTAAAAGGTTTGACCTTAAGTAAATGTTAGCATATATCTTCCTGTCTAATTATCCTATTGTGACTGTCAACTGCTAGTTTAGACAATGTCAAAGCATCTTTTACAAAGATGAAATGGTAGTAACAAGCTATGGCATATTGACTGACAAATCAGATATATCAAAATAGTGCAAAATATATTTAAATTTGATATTTATTATGCAGGTGAAAATCAAAGAGAACCAAAAATTAGAATCAAGCATGATTTAATAATTTGATTTTTCTTTTTATGATGTTATTTATAGTTCACATTCATCCTGATTATTGTTCAGAGATAAGGAGCAGCAATAGGTGATTAAAGGGAGTCTATTTCATAGGGATAGTCTGTATTCTTGATGAAACAGTAAAAGGTACTAAAAATTCATATGCAAACCAATTGAGGACTCACTGATGTCTGAGCAGTAAGGAAGTAGAAGAGGAAAGCTCAGAAGGTAACAGTAATGGAAGATATCATGTATTCACAAAAGCCTGACTGAAAACTTCAGGAGATGAAATTAATCTTCCTGTCCCTCTGTGTGATTTCAATGACTTTATTTAATTTTTATTTTTTCAGTTAAATCATTGACCAACATAAAATATCCATCTGTGTCCAGTGAATGGTACATTGAAAAGATTATTGTGAGAGCAAGAACCCAACAGAGCCCTTTGAACTCAGATATTCCCATGATGAATTTATTAGACAAATAGTATAGGCAATATAAATAAGTCATGGAATGAAATAGGATAGATGATTTTCATTGTCAAAAAAAGTTTTGTCTTTAGAGATTTGCTAGACAGTAAAAAGAAAAAAAATATTCTACAGTGGATTACAAGAAAATAAAACAATGCTTCATAGGAATAGGTTAGGATAAGTTTGGAGTCAGACCTTCACTTAATTGCTTAGACCTTATTTCACAACACTCTCACATTATCCATGTGTAAGTAAACACATGCACACACACACACACACACTACATGCACACACACACACACATACACACACACACACACATATATATATACACACACACATCTTAGGAGCACTTTCAGACATAGTACTAGCTGGGGAAGTGTGTTCCTTGGAAAGGAATGTACTCATTAAGGGATCCTCATCTGAGACTAGAGAAGGTGAACAACACACTAGCAATCTTTCTGTAGCTTATATGTTCAGTGTACAATATACTCTCAAATGGTTTTGTAAACACTCATTGTGATTTATGTTTCTCCATTTTTAATTTCCTTTAATTTATTTAGTGTATGTTGTGTGTATATGCACATACTTACTGTGGTGTATATATGTCGACCAAAGGAAAACTTGAACAAATTGAAATTTTCTTGCCACCCATATGAGTTCTAGACTCAAGTTTCCAGGCTTCCTAACAAGTGCCTTTATCCACTGAGTCATTCCACCAGCCCAGATTTAAATATTTTGATGGATAAATGTGAAAAAGTCCTAGATTGTATGACTTACAATGTGATAGTTATTTTTAATGTTAATAGCAAAAGTCATTTTAAAGTAATAATTTGTTAAATTTATTACTAGAAGCAAATATTTGGCTTTTCTCTAATGCTCTCTAATTACAAACTTATAGATTTAGGTACTATTAATGTATTAATATTAAGAATTACTATGAAGAATTTAATATTTGTAAGTGGTGGTGTATATATATTTTGTTATAATAATTAGTTGTTAATTTAAATGAATTTAGAATGATTAACTAAATTATTTATGATCAGACAAGTATTCTAGCTATAAATTATGAATATTAGTTTTTACAGGTACAATAAAGAATAAGGTTTAATCCTTAAATTTGTAGTATGAATTTTTTTCAGTAATTTTGGAAAGAGTTACTAATATCAGGTGAAAAAAATCTTTCCTTCCTTGTAGTCTTATAATTACCTATTTGAGGTTGTCTTAGGGTCTCATTGCTGTGAGGAAACACCATGACCATGGAACTCTTACAAAGGCAAATATGTAATTGGGGCTGGCCTATAGTTTCAGAGGTTTAGTCCATTATCATCATGGCAGGAAGCATGGCACTATGCAGGTAGACATGATCCTGCAGGAACTGAGAGTTCTACATCTTGATCTCAGGTGGGAATAAGGAGATTGTGATACTGTTAGCTTGAGAATATACAACCTCAAAGTTCACCTCCACAGTGAAACACGTATCTATTCCAAAAAGTCCACACTTCCTAAGAGTGTCACTTTCCTGTAGTCAACCACCCAAACACATGAGTCTATGGGGGGCCATACCTATAAAAGCCAGCACAATAGCATAATATTCCATAATATTTAAGGGAATTTAAAAGGGGATATCAATGGTATAAATAGTTGAAGAGATACATCTGATTTCTGTCAGTAAATTCTTGGGATGAACAATGAGAAAACACCAAACAGTACCTGTGCACTGCCTACCAGAATCTCTGAGATAATAGTGGGCAGTCATCCAATGCTCCAAAGACAGTAGAAAAACACTAGTCTTAGTAGCAGAGAAATAAATGAAATCTCAGTATAAAAGAACAGAAGAAAAGAGATCCACTCTTTTCAGAGGTCTCAGCCCCAAGAAGGGAGTGCTCAGCTATGGAGAATGGATTGGATGTAACTATACAGGACTGGAACCACATTAAAGACAGAAAATTCACAACAAGCTGTCAGCACCAGATAATTTAAAGAACAGGGAGGGAGCAAGGAAAAGATGAGGAAGAGTTGGGGTGGGGGATATTTATGAGACAAAAGCTTCCAGCAGAGCAGATGCAGAATTACGAATGATACCAAAGACAAGAGACTAAAAAACAAGACAAATACAGAGGCAGATGCTCCTCGCAGTCAACCATTGGACTGAGCACAGGGTCCCCAAGAGTTCCCAATGAAGAAGTTAGAGAAACGGCTAAAGGAGCTGAAGGGATTTGCAACCACATAGGAAGAACAATAATAGCAACCAATCAGAAGCCCCAGGGCTCCCATGGACTAAACCACCAAACAAGGAGGTATACATGGAAGGACCCAGAAACACCCTATAGGAGCAGGGGAGAGGTAGATGGAATAGGGGGTTTCAGAGGGGGGAACTGGAAAAGGGGATAGCATTTGAAATGTAAATAAAGAAAATATCCAGTAAGAATAAAAGAAAAAAAAGATGTTAAAAAGAGAGAGAGAGAGAAAAGGGCACTTGAATGGAGCACAGAAACGGGATTTGGAACTTCAGGCAATACATCGAGTAAGAGCAGTAAGTTCTTACTAGTGATTTTAAATACACTCCTCTTAAAATAAGTTAATACATAGTGTCTGACAATAGAAATATGAAATACAGTGACTATTGACTCAAATAAATATACACATTCATGTAAAGCATACCTTTATTATCATATAGATACAGTTTTCCTTTATCTCAGTTCTTTGTTAATACCCCTATACCCATTCACTAAAACCCTACCTGCAAATTCTCTTCTGCTTTAACTCTGTAAAGCCTGTACTTGGATATTTCCATGTGTGATGACTTATCCTGGTTACCATATTACTGGGCCAAGTAAACCTCAATTAAAGAATTATCCCATCATGGAAAAAGAAAGAAGGAAAGAAAGAAAAGAAGAAGAGAGAAGAAGAAGAAGAAGAGAGAGAAGAAAGAAAGAAGAGAGGAAAAACAGGCTTGATACATCAAGAATGATGAGCCATATATTTTATTGTAACTTCCTACTTATTTATTAGTTTTTTAAAGAAGCAAAATGATGGACTTCCATCTGTGAATAGTTTATTTGGAAATAAAATTGCTGTTGTTCTCCTAAGAATATTTTACTTTATATCACTGCCCCCAATTCTTTCCTATATTATTGAATTCCCCTCTCCACATGGCACTAGTGTCTTCCATAGTAAGCACAGAGCAGAACACTCTTCTTTGCAAATACTAAACCCCTAAACCAAGCAGTTCTTTCCTCTAGTCTTTGACTATTGCAAATGAATTCTCTAGAATTACTCTTACTGAGATTTCTATTTCACCCACATCAATAACCCAGTGATTTCCTTCTGGGCTCCTCATATTCTTTAAGTAGAATATGACTGACATAGCATCCTTTTTATTCATATCACCTACAATACAATATTTTCCTATTTCCCAAATGTGTTTTTCTATTGTAGGATCTGCCTCTGCCAAGAGTCTAAATATTAGAATGACCAGCATGGTTCCATGTTCTGTTCAACTTCCCCAACTTGTGTTTTGTAGTTTGTATTGCTTAATTACCCTGATATAATACTAGCTGTAATATGACATGTCCTCCTCTGCAGACTCTCTCCTTTGTGTTATGAGTACTACTATATGAACCACTTCTCATCCTTTCAAGTGATTTTCATTCACATTAATCTGCATTTGTAACCAAGACGATTTTTTCTTTTAAATTTCGAGTCTACACCCAAGTACCATATCTCATCTACAACATGGAGATTTTAAGAACATCGTTGTCTTAATATGGGCAAAATGAACATCTTTTATCCAGAAAAATATCTCTGTTCTTTTTTGATTTTTCTCTTTTTGAGTATGTGATACATATGGAACTAATTAAGCCAGAAACCTGATGTTATTGTCAACATCATCTTTATGCAATTTTGACTTCATAAATATGTCTACTTTGTAAAGCATTGCTACGTCTGCTTTCATCCTTGTATAGAATGTCATTACTTCCCTAATTTAATGAATCTATACTGCCTTTTTTATCTCTTCTTCAACCCATTCGTTTCCAGTACCTGACATAGTTTTAATTAACAACCTTTCTTTCCCTTCCTTCCCTTCTTTTCCCCCAACTTTCCATGGTATAATTGACAGATGAAATCTTTATCTATTTAAGCTATGCAATATAGAGCTTCAGTAAAGACACAGGAATATGTTGGAGAATTATTTTTAATGATCATCTCATTATCTGTCATGCATGTGTGTGAAGAACATTGAAACTCAATCCCCTCAGAATATTCTCAGTGTAGAAAGAATCTTAACTGTAAGCATCATGCTATGCCTTAAAGCACAGGGCTTTATCCAGACCACACCTGCATGCTTCTTCTGTGATCACTGATCATTTCAGTGCTGTGTATTAGAGCTACTGTGAAAGCCAAACTTCTTACTATCGATAATAACCCTGAAAAGTCGGGCCCTGAATTCCTTCTCTAAACTCATCTCAAATATCTCTTTTCTTCCTTTGAAAATCATAAACAAAACCAATAGCTTCAAATGACAACAAAACAAATCACCAGAGAGGGCAGGCAACAATTATACCATAATCCTGCAGTTTTTCTCGTCTTCTGCTAACATTTTAGACAAATTTAAGGAGTTTTTCAATTCAAAGGCTTTTAAACTACTTTTCCCCCCCTGGAACTGACTTACCTTAAGTATTGTTTTTTAGCCCTTGGGTTTACTTTAGTCTCAAAAATCCTTTCCTTGGCTTTTCTGTCTGAGATATTTCCCCAGATATTTTCCATCAGTCCCTTCTTCGTTTTGGGTACTTACCAAAACAGTTACCTGTGTACTTTAAAATTTTTTGTTTACTATCTCTTCTGTTAGCCAAAACAAGAAAAGTAACAGGGCTAAAGCTAGCTTTCCTTATCAATTGTAATTGGGATAACAGATTATTGTTTCAAATATGGTTAAAGCACCAAGGTAAGTAGGATCATTAAAAGAAATTGACTATATGGATCCTTTTTAGAAATCTTGTATCAGCAAAAATACCATTGGACAAAATATCAAACTGTAAAGAAACCCTCACTGATGACAAGATAAAAGCATATTTCTAGGGATAGACTAGATGATTATTTCCTTGTATCGGTTTAAGAGGTATGCAGTACTCATTGTTTGTGCTTGCACAGAGTTGGATATGTTATTAATAAGGTTTTTATTATTAAAAGATTTTAGCAAAGAGAACTGTAGTCTTATATATGTTGCAGAGTATTTTCTCTGCCCTTTCTTTCTTAAATCTTTATTAATTCAGGAGCCGCGTGAGTGCTATTTTCTAAGGAATGCTGTCTATTCTATTGCTATTATTATTTATCCACATAATCAATAATAAGTCATAAAATGATTTGCATGTAGGATCATGCTTTTAATGCATTTAAGTCATTTAATCTATAGACATTAACAACTCCCAGGTACTAAATACGATCCCAGGTGAGGAAAATTTATTAGACTAAAACCTATTCTGTGGTCTCAGGAACTTGTTGACTGTGGAGTGGGGTGAAGGTAAATAGTAAAATGGAAAGGCATATAGGAGGCTTGCATATGAAGCAGAGTTTGGCCACAGAAAGGCACGAGAAAGTTTTCACAGATTGATAGAGGAAATGACCAAAACCAGAACTTATTTTGCTCCTCATTAACCCTAGCCATAGCTCCATCGTTTCTTTATTACTCAATTTTACTCTTTTATCCCCATTCAATTAAAATGACTTTTGGATGTACTAAGTGTGGCTGTATTCCAGTGAATAGCATTATTCTTTTTTGCTGCTTTTAAGAGACTTCTGGGTACAAATAGGAAACACCAAATGCACTCATAACTGTTTTCAGCATTTTCCTTTAATATAAAATAATAATTGCTTTGGTCCTTGAAAACAACGGAACTTCTGTGTAGTTTTTTCATCATGGTGACCTCTTGTTCCTGTATCACTAACTCTGCTAGTACAACACTCTTTCCCAGTTGTTGGTATTTACTGAGCTCAGCATCTCCTGCAGTAGCTTGTAGCACATGAGACAGTTGAAGATGAAGACCTGGATATTATTTTTCTAACTACTGTTAATGCATACCAGGAAGAAAAATGAGTGGCCATTCAAGATGCTATCTGATAAACAAAACTGTGTCAAGTTCCTTCCACCCCACGCTTGGTCCTTTTGGCTGCGGCAGACATCTGCTCCCTTTAAGATACCGTATCCTGAACCTTCCTAGAGCAGTAGGTAAGAACCCTCCCCCACAACCTTAAGCCCCAGAGCTGCAACCCACCCAAACCCCACCCTTCTGGAATACCATTCCCCTTCTGCCCCTCCCTTGGTCCTTTTGGCTGGGGCAGACACCTGGCTGGTCTGATACTGTGAAGACACCATATCTTGAACCATCTTAGAGCAGTAGTGTCACCACTGCACTCAGAGCAGCAGAGTAACCACTGCATCAGAGCAGCAGGATTTCAGGATCCCAGAGGCAGACTGAGTCACAGGAGATCTTCCAACCAAAAGCTCAGGATCAGAAGATCACAGAGATATCTGGACTCTGAGGAGTTCTGACACAAGCAAGATAACTGGAAAGACAGTCTCCAGTCAGATACAGTGAGTACAGGTAGAACTAGAGATAAAAGAGGGTGAAAGGCAAGCACAAGAACATAAGCAACAGAAACCAATGTTACCTGGCATCATCAGAACTCAGTTTTCCCACCATAGCAAGTTCTGGACACCCCATCACACTGGAAAAGCAGGATTCCGATTTAAAATCACTTTTCATGATGATAATAGAGGATTTTAAGAAGGATATATCCAACTCCCTTAAAGAAATATACAGGAGAACACAGGTAAACAGGTAGAAGCCCTTAAAGAAAAAACACAAAATACCTCAAAGGATTGCAAGAAAACACAATCAAACAGGTGAGGGAATTAAACAAAATCATCCAGGATCTAAAAAGGGAAGTAGAAACAATAAAGAAATGTCAAAGGGAGACTACCTGAAGATAGAAAACCTAGGAAAGAAACCAGGAGTCATAGATGCAAGCATCACCAACAAGAGATAGAAGAGAGAATCTCATGTGTAGAAGATACCATGGAAAACATTGACACAACTGTTAAAGAAAATGCAAAATGCAAAAAGCTCCTAACCAAAAACATCCAGGAAATCCAGGACACAATGAGGAGACCAAACTTAAAGATAATATGTATAGATGAGAGTGAAGATTCCCAAATTAAAGGGCCAGTAAATATCTTCAACAAAACTGTAGAGGAAAACTTTCCTAACCTAAAGAAAGAGATGCCAAAAAATATACAAGAAGCCTACAGAACTCCAAATAGACTAGACCAGAAAAGAAATTCTCCCATCACATAATAATTAAAACATCAGATGAACAAAACAAAGAAAAAATACTAAAAGCAGTAAGGGAAAAAGGTCAAGTAACATAAAGGCAGACCTATAAGAATTACACCAGACTTCTCATCAGAGACTGTACAAGCCGGAAGATCCTGGACTGATATCATACAGACCTTAAGAGATAAAAATGCCAGCCCAAATTACTATACCCAGCAAAACTCTCAATCACTATAGATGGAGAAACCAAGATATTCCATGACAAAACCAAATTTGCACAATATCTTCCCACAAATCCAGTCTTACAAAGGATAATAGATGGAAAACCACAAGGAGAGAAACTACAACCTAGAAAAAGTGAGAAAATAATCTTCCAACAAACCCAAAAGAAGATAGCTAAACAAACATAATTCCACCTCTAATAACAAAAAAAACAGGAAGACATAATCACTTTTCCTTAATATCTCTTAACATCAATGGACTCACTTCCCCAATAAAAAGACATAGACTAATAGACTGGATATGTAAACAGGACCTAGAATTTTGCTGCATACAGTAAATGTACCTCAGTGACAACGACAGACACTACCTCAGAGTAAAAGGATGGAAAACAATTTTCCAAGCAAATGGTCCCAAGAAACAAGCTGGAGTAGCCACTCAAATTTCGAAAAAAAATCGATTTTCAACCCAAAGTTATCAAAAAAGATAAGGAAGGATACATCATATTTGTCAAAGAAAAAATCTACCAAGATGAACTCTCAGTTGTGAGCATCTATGCTACAAATGCAAGGACTCCCACATTCATAAAGGAAACTTTACTAAAGCTCAAAACACACACTGAAACTCACACAATAATAGTGGGGGATTTCAACATCCCACTCTCAGCAATGGACAAATCATGGAAACAGAAACTAAACAGAGACACAGTGAAATTGACAGAAGTTATGAACCAAATTAATTTAATGGATATCTATAGGATATTTCATCCTAAAACAAAAGAATATACCTTTTCCTCAGCAACTCATGGTACCTTCTCAAAATAGACCATATAATTGATCACAAAGCAGGCCTCAACAGATAAAAAAAAAATATTGAAATAATCCCTTCCAACCTATCAGATGACCACAGACTAAGGCTGGTCTTTAATAATAACAAAAACAATAGAAAGCCCACATACACCTGGAAACTGAACAATGCTCTACTCAATGATGAATTGGTCAAGAAAAAAATAAAGAAAAAAATTCAAGACGTTTTAGAATTTAATGAAAATGAAGGCACATCATGCCAAATCTTATGGGACACAATGAAAGCAGTGCTCAGGGGAACACCCGTAGCTCTACATGTCTACAAAAAGAAACAGGAGAGAGCACACACTAGTAACTTGAGAAGAAAAAGAAGCAAATACACCCAAGAGGTGAAGACTGCAGGAAATAATCAAACTCAGGGATGAAATCAACAAAGTAGAAGCAAAAAGAACTATACAAAATATCAACAAAACCAGGAGCTGGTACTTTGAGAAAATAAACAAGATAGATAAACACTTAGCCAGACTAACCAGAGGGCACAGAGACAGTATCCAAATTAATAAAATTAGAACGGAAAAGGGAGACATAACAACAGAAACTAAGGAAATTCAAAAAATCATCAGATCCTACTGCAAAAGCCTATACACAACAAAACTGGAAAATCTGGATGAGATGGACAATTTTCTAGACAGATACCAGGAATCAAAGTTAAATCAGGAGCAAATAAACCATCTAAACAGTCGCATAACCCCTAAAGAAACAACAGCTCTCACTAAAAGTCTCCACATCAAATAAAAAGCCCAGGACCAGATGGTTTTAATGCAGAATTCTATAAGACCTTCAAGGAAGACCTAATATCAATTCTCTTCAAAATATTCCACAAATAGAAACAGAAGGAACACTACCCAATTAGTTCTATGAAGCTACAATCACACTCATACCTAAACCACAGAAAGACACAACAAAGAAAGAGAACTTCAGAACAATCTCTCTTATGAATATCCATGCAAAAATACTCAATAAAATTCTCGCAAACTGAATTCATGTACACATCAAAACAATCATCCATCATGATCAAGTAGGGTTTATCCAGGGAATGCAGGTTTGGTTCAATATTCAGGAAATCCATCAATGTAATCCACTATATAAACAAACTCAAAAAAAAATAAACACATGATCATCTCACTAGATACTGTGAAAGCGTTTGACAAAATTCAACATCCCTTAATGGTAAAAGTCTTGGAAAGATCAGGAATTCAAGGCCCATACCTAAACATAGTAAAAGCAATATACAGCAAACCAGTAGCAAACACCAAACTAAATGGAGGGAAACTTGGAGCAATCCCACTAAATCAGGGACTAGACAAGTCTGCCCACTCTCTCCCTACCTATTCAACACAGCACTGGAAGTCTTAGCCAGAGCAATTAGACAACAAAAAAGAAGTCAAAGGATACAAATGGGAAAGGAAGAAGTCAAAATATCACTATTTGCAGATGACATGATAGTATACTTAAGTGACCCAGAACTTCCAACAGAGAACTCCTAAACCTGATAAACAACTTCAGCAAAGTGGCGGGTTATAAAATCAACTCAAACAAATCAGTAGCCTTCCTCTACATAAAAGATAAACAGGCTGAAAAAGAAATTAGGGAAATGACACCCTTCACAATAGTCACAAATAATATAAAATACCTCGGTGTGAATTTATCCAAGGAAGTGAAACATCTGTATGACAAGAACTTCAAGTCTCTGAAGAAAGAAATTGAAGAAGATCTCAGGAAATGGAAAGATCTCCCATGCTCATGGATCGACAGGATTAATGTAGTAAAAATGGCCAGCTTGCCAAAAGCAATCTACAGATTCAATGCAATCCCCATTAAAATACTAACTCAATTCTTCACAGAGTTAGAAAGAGAAATTTTCAAATTTATTTGGAAAAACAAAAAACCCAGGATAGCAAAAACTATTCTTAACAATAAAAGAACTTCTGGAGGAATCACCATCCCTGACCTCAAGCTGTACTACAGAGTGATAAAAACTGCATGGTATTGGTACAGAGACAGGCAGGAAGATCAATGGAATAGAATTGAAGACCCAGAAATGAACCCACACACCTATGGTCACTTGATCTTTGAAAAAGAAGCTAAAACTGTCCAGTGGAAAAAGACAGCATTTTCAACAAATGGTGCTGGTTCAACTGGAGGTCAGCATGTAGAAGAATGCATATTGATCCATTCTTATCTTCTTGTACAAAGCTCAAGTCCAAGTGGATAAAGGACCTTCACATAAACCTGATACACTGAAACTAATAGAAGAGAAGGTGATGAAGAACCTCAAATACCTGGGCACAGGGGAAAATTTCCTGAACAGAACACCAATGGCATATGCTCTAAGATCAAAAATTGACAAATGGGACCTAATAAAATTGCAAAGTGTCTGTAAGGCAAAGGTCATTGTCAATAGGACAAAATGGCAACCATCAGATTGGGAAAAGATCTTTACCAATCCTACATCTGATAGAGTGCTAACATCCATTATAAACAAAGAACTCAAGAAATTAGACTCCAGACAACCATATAACCCTATTAAAAAATGGAGTAAGGAGCTAAACAAAGAATTCTCAACTGAGGAAATGCGAATGGCCGAGAAGCACCTAAAGAAATGTTCAGCATCCTTTGTCATCAGGGAAATGCAAATCAAAACAACCCTTAGATTTCACCTCAGACCAGTCAAAATGGCTAAGATCAAAAATGCAGGTGATAGCATATTCTGGTGAGAATGTCAAGAAAGAAGAACACTCCTCCAGATTGCAAGATGGTGCAGCCACTATGGAAATCAGTCTGGTGATTCCTCAGAAAATGGGACATAGCATTTCATGAGGACCTAGCTATACCACTCCTGGGCATATACCCAGAAGATGCTCTAACATACAACCAGGACATATGCTCCACTTTGTTCATAGCAGCCTTATTTATAATAGCTAGAAGCTGGAAAGAACCCAGATGTCCTTCAACAGAGCAATGGATACAGAAAATGTGGTATATTTACACAATGGAGTATTACTCAGCTATTAAAAACAATGAATTTGAGAAATTCTTAGGTAAATGGATGTAACTAGAAAATATCACCTGAGTGGGATAACTCAATCACAAAAGACACACATGGTATTCACTCACTGATAATTGGATATTAACCCAGAAGCTTTCAATACCCAAGATGCAACTCACACACCACATGAAGCTCATGAAAAAGGAAGACCAAAGTGTCTCTTCAGAAGGAGTAACAAAAATACTCAAGGGAGCAAATATGGAGACAAAGTGTGGGACACAAACTGAAGGAGTGGCAGTCTGGAGACTGCTCCACCTGGATATCCATCCCATATGTAGTCATCAAAGGAAGACACTTATGTGGATGTCAGGAAGTGCATGCTGTCTCCTTAGAAGTCTGCTAGAGTCTGAAATATTCAGAGGCGTATGCTCACAGCTAACCATTGAACTGACCAAGGGGTGCCCAATGGAGGAGTTACAGAGAAGACTGAAGGAGCTGAAATGGGTTGTGGCTTCATGGGGAGAGCAACAATACCAACCAACTAGAGCTTCCAGGGCCTAAACCATCAGCCTGGGAGCACATATTGAGGGACCCATGGTTCTAGCTGTATATGTAGGGGAGGATGGCCTTGTTGGGCATAGATGGGAGAGAGATCCTTGGTCCCATAAAGGCTGGATGCTCAATTTGGGGTAATTCAAGAGTGGGGAGGTAGGAGTAGGGAGGTAGTTGGGGGCACATCCTCATAGAAGCAGGAAGAAGGGGAGCTAGGATAGAGGGTTCTATCCTGGGCCAGGTGGGGGGGGAATGGGGTAAGGGTATAACATCTGAAATGTAAATAATATAGCCAATAAAAAAAACTGTGTCAAGTACATAGAATAATGTGTACTAGATACACAACTTGAAATGAACAATATCAACAAGGGGTATATGAAAATGGCAAAACTTTGAAAATGAATGTCCTAGTTATGGTTTTGCTGCTGTGAACAGATACTATGACCAAGGCAACTCTTATAAGGATAACATTTCATTGATGCTGGCTTTCAGGTTCCAAGGTTCAGTCCATTTTCATTAAGGCAGAAACATAGCAGCATTCAGACAGACATGGTTCAGGCAGAGCTGAGAGTTCTACATCTTCATCTGAAGGCTGCTAGCAGAATATTAACTTCCAGGCAGCTAGGATGGGGTATTAAAGCCTATACCTCTAATATGGGTAATGTTAAATTGCTGCTAAAAAGTCTCAAATGTTCAACTGCCATAGCTAGTTCCGTTATCTGCTTTTTGTTTGTTTGTTTGTTTTTGTTTTCTTTTTTTATTATTATTGGGTACTTTATCTACATTTCAGATGTTATTCCCTTTCCCCATATGGCCTGAGGCAGTATTTCTATTTTGGTCAAGCTTCAAAAAGAGCATATATAGCTTGATCATAGTAGCCCCTTTTGTCCTGGGAATATTTTTATTCCTGCCCTCTGTGATAAAGCTTTTCATTAACAACATCAACATGTTGTCAGCCAAAGTACATGGCTTGAACCTGAAAATGGACCCCCAGACAGCGTTATTAAATTAACAGGCTGGCAAGTCAAGGAAGGGTAAGATTCTGCACAGAACCTTACCAATCTAAGACCGAAGTGCATTGCTTTGGATAATACATATTCTATGATGGGTAAGGAAGGCATTCTTGTCAGAATGACCTAAGACAGGCTCAGTCTTATTAATGAAATAAAAAAGGGAGAGAGGCAGAGAGCCTTTGGGGTTGCTTAGCAAGAATCTGACATGGACCAAGGACAAGGAAATGAGCTGCTTGGCAGGAATGTGACATAATCCAAGGACAAGGAAGTAGGCTTTGGGTAGGAATCTGACATTAGGCTAGAACAAAGAAGTAATTTCAGGCAGGAATCTAAATCTGGCTAGAATAAAGATATAATTTCAGACAGGATTCTAAATTTTAGGCTATAACCAGAAAGTAGGCTTCAGACATGTAAATGACCTTGGGTTATGACAGGGAAATAGGCTCAGATACTTTAGTCATCCTGATAAGCCCTTAGAAACAGTGATCATAGAAGTGTTCACATAATTAGGGTTAATGCCTTACTTTTTCTTTGACTGTTTGTGTTTATTGTCTTGCTTGTTACTTGACTATTTGCATCTATTGTATTGCTATACCATCAACCTAGAACTGACCTTAATACATGCATGTAATTAAAATGGTATAAAAGCATAAAGGAGGAGGGGGATGGGATGGAGGTTCTAGGGAGGGGAAATGGGGAAAGGGGATGACATCTGTATTATAAATAAATAAAATATCCAATAAAAATTAAAAACAAAAACAACAACAAAAAACAACTCCACACCCACAGTGACCTACTCCTACAAGGTCACACCTCCTTCAACAAGGTCACACCTCCTCCAACAAGGCCACACCTACTCTAATCGGGCCAAACCTTCTAATAGTGCCACTTCCTGGTCCGATCATATACACCCAATAACAATGGATATTCAAATACTGATGCTTATAAAAATCCTGGACTGCATGCTCTTGATCCTCTCATTTCTGCTTCCACCATTAAATGTTTTTACATTGCCAGTCCTCTTGGGAGAAGTTTAAACCCCAGAGAGCATGCGCAGAGGCAAAACATGGCTAAGAAATCTCCAGTAAGGACAGTTAAGAAAGTTCAGAACTTTCTCCAACATACAATTAAATCCCCTGGAATCAAAAATGAGATTCTTAGGATATGTATGAACTTGAGCAAGGCAAGTAGGCTCAAGTTTTCAGGTTATGTCAAGTGAACAATGGCTGTTGATGAAGAGTCATTGACATGATTTTGAGACTCTTGAGAAGTGGTAACAGAATTAGCTTTTCTGTTAAGATTATATCAAACAAAGTGGTAAATCATCTAGTTATTTTCTCCATAGATGGCAGTTTTTAATTGAGTTTCTGGGAATAAAACACAAATGTGGATAAAGCACATAGTAGGTATATTAGTCCATCAATAAAAATGTACCTACTTTTATAATATTTTTGATAATTTTTATGTCTTCAAATTGTAATAAATTTTATGTATTACCTCATTCTGAATTAATATCTACCCTATACTTAGCCTTTTTGAATATGAGAATTATGGATATAATTAGTTGTTCATACTCTGTGAGGCTATGGCTCAGGATAAGGAAGCCAGTTACTTTTCCTGAGATAAGTGTAAGCAATGGTATTTCTTCCTATCTGGCTCTTTCCTACCTGGAGAAATATTTTTATTAATCTCTGTTATCAATGACTTTGATACAATGTTAAATGTTTGTCCATCTTTTCACACATTTGCTTTTGAAAATAATGTGGCAAAAACAGCAACAATTTAGGAATTTCTGGTGTGCAATAATAGTAATCACATTCATAAAATTATTCAGCCATCATCAGGGTCCATTCCCAAGTTTCTCCTTACCAAAAGAGAAAGTCTGTATACACTGAGGAAGATCTCACCCTCTCCCGCCTAACTTTTAACATTACTGTGTCTATAATTTAATTTCTTCGTAATATTTTATGTATGTGAAATGGTGTGGTTATTTTTTTCATATTATTCTATTTAATGGTGTGATTATTTTTTCATATTATTCTATTTAGCAAAGTGTTTACAAGGTTAATTTATGTTGTAGTACACATTAATTATCAGTCCTTTATAGGACTAATGAATGATGTTTGTTTTTTGTTTGTGTTTGTTTTGTTTATTGTAGTGTGTGTGTGTGTGTGTGTGTGTGTGTGTACTTGTGATTTTCACTCTTTTCATATTGACTGTGTTCATGAATCATTTTTGTCTTTCCTTTCAATCCGGGAAACTAAATGCCAAGAAAAGGTTCTCTCAGGAAGCTAGAGCTCCAGCCTTCATTTTATCCTTTTAACTATTTAATAGTTACAGTGCCATTATATATTCTATTAGTTGTAAATGCAGAGTGAGAGACCTTGAAACACTCAACCCTGAATGGGTTGTTTCCATTAAACGCCTTCCTTAAGGTTCAGAGAACTCTGTAGAAGAGGAGAAGAAAAAGATTTAAGAGCCTGAGGGGATGGAGGAAACACAGGAAACAAGGTCCTTTAAATCAACAAGAGCAAAGCATATATGAACTCAGAGAGACTGAAGCAATATGTACAGTAGTGCCTGCCCAAGTCAGCACTGACTCCTCTGCACTTGTTATGGCTTCTAGTTTAATAGTTTTATGGAATTTCTGGGTATATCATGTTCAGGTGTAGTTGGTCAACATATAACCAATTCTGTAGTGTTTGTGTGCTTTTATTTGGTTACAATTTGGTGAGATTTTTGTTGTTGTTGCTTTGTTTGTTTGCTTTTAATTTCTAGGTGTTTAATTTTCTAGGTGGTGCTCTGTTTTCTTTTGTTTGGTTTTCATGGCCTCTGTTGCTGTATTGGTTTTATTGTTGTTGTTTTGACTGATAATGTAGAGGTGCTCTGTGAGTGTTCATTGGTTATCTGGTTTTGAGAAATATATATTAAAGCTTGCTCTTCATTTATATACATTGAATTCTCATTTCATTTTGATTTTTATATGTATTTAATATCCTATATATTAATGCACCATCATATGTATAGTTCGTTAACATAGTCTCCTATCTTGCAAGTGGAATTTCAAATTTCATCATGATGTCCCTTAAACTACAGAGAGTTTTGATTTTTATGAAATTTAATTTACCTATTTTAATAATTATTTTCAATGTTATATCTAAGAATCTATTTTAAAGCATGAATGTGAACTGATATGATTTATTATTTTAATTCTCATTCACTTATAAGAAAAATGCTAAACATTTTGTTTTACTTTGTATTTTCATGTGGAAATAATTGGTCCCAGAACCATGAATAGTCAAAGTTTTATTTGTGTCTCCAATGCACTTGTCAATCTTGGCTTAAAGCAAACTCTCACATATGTATAAGTTTAGCTGTAGGATCTTAATTCTAGATATCTCTCTTTGGGTAGTCTTTTCCTTAACTTTGAATTTATTATCTTCTTCAAGGAACTTCTTTTCTAAGCCAAATGTATGTAAACTCACTACCTGATATCTCATAATCTATGAAGCTATAAGAACTATTTTGTCTCTTGTATGTATGTTTCTTCTGTTTAAAGGTATACCAATGCCATCTATTACACACATATAAATATATTTTTTTATATTTATCCAAGTATTTATATAAACCATGGACAACATAGAACCTTGGCCTTTAAGAATTTATGTCTGGCATAAACTCAGCATTTTTCAGGTACAAAGAAGAAGAGGTAGTGTTAGTAGGATGATAATGATGACAATAATGATAATAAGAGAATTGAAAAAGAAGAGAGAGAGAGAGAGAGAGAGACAGAGAGACAGAGAGAGACAGAGACAGAGAGAGACAGAGAGAGAGACAGAGAGAGAGAGACAGAGAGAGAGAAAAGAGCCTGAATGTTAAGACCTTTGTCTTCATTGAAAAAAAAGAAACTTCTAGAAGCTAACTAAAAATTTATATGACTGACAATTATAATAGAGTTGCATTGGCCTTTTCAATATCACAGAAGTAATAAGATTATTTGAGCAGAGTATAACAGGGAATCTACAGTTTGGTGCTTAACTTATCTGACCATAATATTTGTTTGAGAAGATGATAAGAATGCCACTGGATATGCTTGATAAAACTAAAATAGCAGAAAAATTAAAATTTGTTACAACCACTCAGTTTTATTCATTATCACAGAAGAAGAAGGAGGAGGAGGAGGGGGGAGGACGAGGAGGAGGAGGAGGAGGAGGAAGAGGAGGAGAATGTGGTAAATGTATCCAGTACTATGTGTCATAAGAAATGAATGTTGTAATTATGAATTGGTCATAAATTAGATTGTGAAATGACATTAAAATATATTATTATAACAATAATTAATTATCATTACCATAAGTATTAAATAATAAAATCAGAATTTTCAACTGAAGCATAAAATAGGTACCTTAAGTAATTATGGACATTAGGAAACACTGTTCTGGAAAAGTGATGTTTATGATGAACATGAGGAAATAATAGGGGACCCCGTGAGAGAGGAAATTTTCTGTGGCATCTGCAGTGGAAAGTAGTTTACTAGGAGAGAGAAATGAAAAGGCGTGAAGTACGTTTTTATTCCTGGTGAGAGTACCACAAATAGATCCAAATGCAGTGCACAGGATTGAGATTCTGAAAGGGTCCCGAGAGACTCTAATACCAACTGGCATGTTTACATAGGTTTAATAGTAACCTTAGTTTCTAGAACACAGAGCTTTTCTGGGGTGTTTTTCCAAAGTGACTGAAATGTCCTTTGAATTAATCCTTATTGAACAGGCTACATGATGTCATTGTTATTTACCTAAATGTTTCCTTTATTTTATATATATATAAAAAAAACCACTTTTCATTTTTTTTAAGTGTATATGAGTCTCTTGCCTGCATGTGAGTATGTGATATTATCATATGTGTGTTTGGCACTTTTAGGAGGGTTCTCAGGAGCTTGAGTTATGAACAACTATGAGCCAATATATGGTTGCTCTGAACTGAACCCAATTCCCCTGTAAGAGCAACAAGCAGCCTTAACCAGTGAGGCTTCTCTCGAATTCCTAGATAATTTCACACACACACACACACACACACACACACACACACACACACACACACACAAATCTTATTATAGTATCTTTCTTGGCTTGTCAGAAAGTCATAGAAAGTCATGACTCAAATCAGGACCAGTTAAACAACTTACATCCCATCCTTTTAACTTAAAAAAATCATATAGCAAATTATAAAATCTTTTTAATAAAGAAAAAGCACATAAATTTATACAAATAGCCATGATTTTCAAGGAAGTATTTTTCTCTTTCTGGATTTTAACACAGTTATGTAACCTCAATCTTCTTCATTCTATAATCTCAAACATCTCCTCCTCTTCTTCCTTCTTCTTCTCCTTCTCCTTCTCCTCCTCCTTCTTCTTCCTCCTCTTTTTCTCCTTTGTCTCCTCCTTCTCCTTTTCCTTCTCCTGTTCTTCCTTCTCCTCCTCTTCCTCCTCCTCCTTGTCCTCCTCCTGTTCTTCCTTCTTCACCTTCTATTCATTAGCTATATTTTCATGTAGTATATTAAATTTTAAGGAAAGTAAATTGAGATAGTTTCTTTCATTTATCCCATGATATTACAAACTCTAAGATAGGTCAATTGCACCATTTCCTCCTTACTTTAATTACCTGACTCTCATGTTTACTATCAAGGTTGGTGGAAATTGAGGACATGCCACTTCCTCCTGAATTTGAGTCCCGACCTACCTTTTCTTTGATTGCCTGGAAATATAATTTAATGCTTAGGATTTAAGTGAGCATCTGAAGAGGGAGAAGTTGCTGGGCTTGGCTTAGGATTATTAAGGTATACTTCCTCAGGATCAAAAAAAAAAAAAAAGAATCTGTGCTCTAATCATAGACCTAAATTTCAACATATATAGAACTTTATATACTGTTGCCTGCTTTTAAATGTTAGTCAGTCCGAGCTTGTCAGTAGCCTTGCCAGTAGTAAATTCTGAGCCCCCTCCTTCAGAAAAATGATTCACCTTTAAAAATTTATAGGTAGATAGGAGAGTTATTACCCATTACTTGATGAGATTATCTAGTTTTCCTCTGAGAAGCCCCTCTCTTCCTTGCAGCAGTTTGCAAAATTTCTACCAGGAAGCAGGGCAGAGACTGAAACATACAGACTACCTTTTGTTTTCTTTCTGATTTCTAGGTTTTTCTTCTCCTTCCTTCCTTCTTTCCTTCCTTTCTTCCTCCCTTTATTCATTTCTTCCTCCTTCCCTTTCTTTCTTCCTTCCCCTTCTCTTCTTCTTCTCCTCTTTCCTCTTTTCTTTTTAAGGTTCACTATTATCATTGTCAGGAGCATCAAGAATTTCAAGCTGCTGAGCCCTTCTTCAGCTTCCACTCATTTCTTTTTCTTTAAGATACTAACAAATCTGGGCATGCTTTCCTTGACATGTTGTGCCTTCTCATGCTCTGAAATTCAGTCTCCGATCTTCCACCTTATGCTGCTCACCAACCTTCCAGTGTACAAGGCATGGCTTCTCTCCTCTTCCATCTCCCTGTTCTGGGTAGCTTCCAAGAATTACAGCTTACCTGATCTATTGGTTTCTCTCAAGTTGTAATAAAATTGTCTTCAAAGTTGCCTCTGATTTTATTTTTTAATTAAGGAGACTAAGAACTCATGAAAGGGATCCCAGTAACACCTTTTCACATACAAATTTAGTGTGTTAACCAAGACACAGGAAGTAAAGCTGAAACATTTTGATATTCTTGTGTAATGATATTTAACCTTGATCATTTCTAATTGCCTAGCACTAAGGACTATGGTCATATAATTATGCAAAAAGATCAGAGAATTTAATAAAAAGAACATAAGTAAATGAATGTCACACTTGGTTCTTAGCACATGAATATCATGTCTTTACCTCTACAGATCTACTATTATTATATAAAGCAAGGAGGGCCCAAGGCAGAATGGTTGAATCTTTCTCAGAAGGGAAGTGAAGTAGATATCAGAAACCAATGGAAAGAGAGAACTAGGTGGAAGAGGTGATGGGGATGAAGGTAGATCATATTTAGGGAGATTCAGGAAGAGAAATGCGAGATTGGCCGTATGGGCTGAGGGGCCTGCAATCTCTAGGACTTGTCAGAGACCAGGGATGCTGGGAGAACCAAAAGGACCTATGGGGGCAACTCTAGCTGAGACTTCAGGCAGTAGGGGATATGGAATCTGAAATAGCTGGACTCTCAGTGGAGGGATAAGCACAGCAACCCACCAACAAAACTTTTGATACAAAATGTAGCCTGTCTACAAGATATGCAGGGTCAAAGACAGAGCAGAGGCTGAGGGAATGGCCAACAATGACTGGCTCAACTTTGAGACCATGGGCAAGCAACAATCCCTGACACTTTTAATGTTATGCTTGCAGACAGGAAGCTAACATAACTGTCCTCTGAGAGTTTCCCCCCATCAGCCAATGGAAAGAGATGCAGAGACTCACACTCAACTAACCTGGACCCTTAGGGGCTGAATCACCAACCAAAAAGTGAATTGGACCTAGGCCCCTGGACATACGTAGCAGATGAACAGCTTGGTCGTCCTTTGGGTGCTAAACAACTGGAGCAGGGACTGTTCCTGAGCCTGTTGCCTGCCTATCTGTGGATCATGTACCCCTGAAAGGACCGCCTTATCTGGCCTCAATGGGAAAGGATGTGCTTAGTCCTATAGTGAATTGATATATGAGGGTGTGTGTGTAGGGAGTAGGGGTAATAAACAGAGTGGGGAGACCTGTGTGAAGGGGTACTGGGAGGAAAGAAAGGGCTGATATTGGGTTGTAACATAATTAATTAATTAAAACAAATAAGTAATAATGTAATTCTACATCAACACAATAAAAGAGAAAATAAAAATTAATAAAATAAGCAAGGCAATGAAACACATTTTTAATAGTTTTTACACAGCACAAGTTTTGCTTCCCTTCAGTGTGTGATTTTAATGACCTCTAAGTTTCTTAGCTAAATCTCTATGCACCTCAGTTTAAAATATGGTATATGTACAAAGTTCAAACAAAAAAAGACAGAAGAGTGTGAACAAATTCCCTTACTTATTTTATTTTTAATAATAAGCAACACAATATAAGGGAAAGAATAACTCCTGGGATTTTAATGGGAAATTAGAAAAGCTTCAAGATGCAGGCAACTCAGTCTCTAAAAGCCTGTCTTGTGTTGCAGAAACAGAAGTGACCTCACAGCTGCAAGTAAAGGTTTTGTTTGTCAGCTTGTTCATTTAAACATAAAGGACTTCTAAATAATCGGCGAATGATTCAGACTATCATATACTTCTCTACTTAAATAGCATCTTACACTTTGAAAGCTATTCTAACTACAAATTTCCAGTAAGCTAAACATTTAGGCTAAAATCTTGTAAAAATATAAAACAATGCTTGTAAGGTGTGTCCCATCTGGCTTAAAGGGCAATGGAAATAACATAGATTATAGTACCACACTTTTAAAAGTAAACATATCAACTTTATTGAAAACTCACTTCAAGATTATTGCATACATATTTTCACAGTATTCAAGATCTTTAAATTCCCTAAACATGCACAATACAATATACTTTTCTACTACTACCATCCACGTGAAATTTCAAGCATTTGATTGTCGAATGAGAGTGGCCTCCATAGGCTCATGTCTTTGCATGCTTATTCTCCAGTTAGTGAACTGTTTGGGAAGGACTAGGAGCTTTGTTCTTGTTGGGGTATCTATGTCACTGGGTGTAGGCCTTACATCAGGGCTTCTGTCATTCTCTCTGCCTGCTGATTCCATATCAGCATGTAAAACCTTCAGCTACTGAATGAGCATTGTGTCTGCCAGCTTCCTACTATGATAATCACAAGCTAGATCTCTAAAACTGTAAGCAAGCTCCCCAGTTAAAGGCAGTCCTTTATAAGAGTTGCCTTGGTCATGGCATCTCTTCACAGCAAGAGAACTAAGATACTGGCATATTAACTTTTTTCAATGAAGTATTTTTGTAAGTTCAACTTGTCAGTTCTTACATGAAGAGATGATTTTGTAGTTTAATTATGAGTACTACTTATGTTTTCAATCAACTTTGGAAGTAGTCAACTCTGAAGATTCAGCTTCTTTTTCTTACTTTAGTAGAGTCCTGTCTTCTTCCCAAACCTGCTCCCTTCACATGAAACACATTCATGCCACACAGAAATGGGTATGTAATAACATTATCTGTAACTCATTTTCAAGCTAAAGTACAAGTAAAATTTAATGACTGGAGTTAGGTGAATTATGGATGGATAGATTACAGTTCAAGTAGGGTACCTTAAATGCCAGTCTCTTAACACATACATTGGCTGGTCAGTGGGGGTCATTGACAATACAACTCTGGTTTTTTTTTCTTTTATCTTATCCAGGTAGATGATATCTCCTTTCCTTATAATGTCTGATAATTTCCTAGGCCTAGTATATTTTAGAATACCAGATGCCCACATGACACTGATTTACTTTGATAAATGCCCTTTTTACTTCTATCGAGTACTTTTATGTGACCCGCGCAATCGTCTTGCCAGCAAGAAGCACACAGGCACACAGGATCCTTCTGCAGCAGCTTTATTACCATGAAATGAGGAAAGACTCCGAGCCCCAGAGGTCTGGTGCTTATATACACCCCAGAGCGGCGTGTCCATACCTGATTGGCTGCTAGCTCATTACCCTAGATGACGCCCCAGGCTGGGCCGTGACTTGGCGCACATTTTACCTCAGCGCACGCGCACATAGCTTGATTATGAAGCAGGGCCACACGAGGTCAGTGCCATCTTGTAATGGCGAAAGCTGCATTGGCGCCCTCACCACTCGCACATGCGCAGCTCACTTGTTTACCAGTAACAGACACAGGATGTCAGCGCCATCTTGCAATGGCGAACACTGCAATTGTGCCTTTGGCCCTCTACACTTTTATGATGCTACTTATCTGTCGGCTTCATTGGTGGTATAAACAGATGAAATACTTTATATCACCACATAGATGCCTCTGTATTGTATTCAAAATAGTTACAATATGCTTGTAATTGTAAAACAATGTGCTTGTAATTCACCTAGGACAAGGCCCAGGATGTATACTCAATGTTTTAAACATTATCCAGTAACTAAGAGTGAGGTGCAACTAGATCTCAATAACATATGAATGATATATCTGAAAGGTTGTTTAGAAATACATTTTTCACCATTTATACAATTGTAATGTTTAAAAACAGAATAACTAATTTGCTTCTGCAGAAGGAGCATTGCAGCTCCTTCCTAGCCACCCACATGTCTCCAAATATTTACTCCAAAAACTTTACTTTCAAATGAATGCAAATAATTATGAAACTTATAAAACAATTCCCATTCTTTCATCAAGTCATTTGTCTCTTCAAGTCATTATCACCTGAAATTCCAGTTTGTTTTGTTCCTCAACAAAGGTAGAGAGAATTTGATATTAGAATTTCATTAATATAGTTACAGGCAAAATTATTAAGAATTTTAAGAGATAACAAAATATGTGTTGGTTGTTTTGTGTTTGTTTATTTAAAACACTTTCACTCTATTTATTGGTATTGGGAGATTTGTATAAACATTATAGATATGAGCAAAGAAAATTAGCCAGTTGGTAATAGTTCTAGAGACATGGCTTCTCAGTGTTGGGTTGCCTGGCTACAACAAAACTCAAAGAGCTTGTTAGTGAAAAGGCTTAAGTGTGGTATACAGGAAGTCTGGAAATAAATCCTCAGGAATTGTTCATTTTGCCACACACTGTGTGTCTCAACTCATGTTATCAGTTTTCATTCTTCTTCTCTTGACAGCTCCTCTTTCTCTCCTGCCTTGAGTTACATCTCCTTTGAATTCTAGCCATGAAGAACAAAAAGCAAAAACAAGAAGAAAGGGAATTGACTGAAGATAGGGAGAATGGCAAATGGGGGGAGAAATATTAATTGCCATTTTTTTTAATTCTTTGTGTTCTTCCCTTTTTCAATCCACAGTTTACTCACCAAATACCACTACAGTTTCAGTTAAAAGAAATTTGAGGTTTTGTGACAGAGAGCTCAGAGATTAAGAAGACCTGCTTCTATTGCAGAGAACCTGGGCTCATTTCCTACAATCTGCATCACATGACTCAAAATTCCAGCTCTGCTCTGTTGCCCTCTTAGCCTCCACAGGAAACTTCTTTCAGATGGTGCTTATAAACTCATGCAGGTACACACATAAACAAATGCAAACAAAGAAATATTACAAACAGAGAAGCTTGATGCTGACACCACTACTCCTTAGGAACAATTTGAGTTTTCTTACTTTCTGCTATGGACAGATTTACTTAACTGTGCTGTCATTTGCACTGTTGAAAGACTGCTTAGAATTTAAAGGAACTAAACTGTTGATTTAAGTGGAATTTAATTTATGGAGAGGTTTTCAAGACAGTATCCAGCTCATTATAGCTTGGCTTATTCAGACAGAGAAATGGCAGAGTAAACAAGGTAGAATAGGTAGGCAGGCATTACAAACCTAAATGAGTCAACTATAATTGATTTTTCCAACATAACTAGAGCCATTAAGGACAGAGGGAAATTAGTGAGGTGGCACTCAAGGTTCCAAATACCAGAAATAAAATTAACAAAGAAATGTCAAGAAAGGCTCAAGAAACAGCATTTTAGGTGGACTTGTAAAGTTTAAAAATGAACTAAAATGAAATAAAACCTTCCATTTGGTATCATGATTTAATTGTCCAGGATCCATGATGTCTAGTCATTGTTGACCTCTGGGAAAATTAAGCATTTATATATAGATAAAAATATTATTTCATGTATCCTCTTTATTTTCATGAGGATATAAAGTAACAAAGTAAAACCCAAGTTGTCTGTCAGCTGAATAAATGTTCTGGAAAATTTTTTTCTGAAAATGAGGATGGACAGTTCAGTCAAATTTAAGTAGGACAAGTGAGTCCATGCAGAGATGTTTTAGAAAAGAACAAAATGGAAAAATCCCAACAAAATCTGAATTTCCTCACTGATTTCCATGTCAATTTTTATGCTGATTGAGGGCACTGAAGAAGCAGTTGAAAAGTAACCAAAATAATTTCACATTTTATAGACAAATGGATATAAATATATCTAATTTAGCAAATGTCAATCTAAGATTTGGTGAAAATGAAGGTATTTTCCAGTAGAAACTAGTTTCTTTAAAGGTAATATTAATTGGTCAAGAATTGTTATATACAAAGAATAGTTACAGATTCAGACAGTTTTAAAGGCATTGTTTATTTCTGACAAAAGTCAGATTATTAAAAAATTCCAAATCAATCAGAATTAGAGTAAAATGACATAAATCACTATTACATAAAAATGTATGAAAATTTAAAACAGTTTAGATTTTTATGGAGAGAGGAAGGAGGCCAAATATAGAATATAAATTTTCCATTTTTCTTCATTGTATCATTTCCCCCTGGTTATTGACATCTTTGTATTTTAGATATTACCTTATCATATATACTGTCTATAAGTACTTTCTTCCTAAGGTAGGATGTCTCCTTACCCTCTGCTTCATCTGTCATGCAGAAAATTTATCGAATTTTTATTTAGTTTTGAGATGGAGTCTTGGTTTACAACATAAACTAGGCTGTGATTCATGATTCTTTTGCCACAGTCTCTCAGATACCGAGATTATGGTGAGATGCCACCATATCTTTGTGTAGAAACTTCTCAATGCACTATAATCATATCTGTTCCTTTGTTCTTACATTGTTTATGTTATAGCCCTCAGAAACAAAAATCATTGTTTATGACAATACCATGAGGGTGATTTTTGAATAACATAAACCTTGATAGTATTATGGTAAGTGAAATGTATCAGCCATTGATTAATAAATGTGTGTAATGTCACTTAAATAGGGAACCTCGTAGAAGTAATTGAATGATAGGTACCATGAAGGGGGCTCTTCATGTTTCTCTAGTTGAGAAGACACTTTCCAATGAATACAGATTTTAATTAGCACAAATAAAATCAAGAGTTCTGAACCTCACATAGTGACTGTGTTTAATAACGTATTGCATTTAAAAAGGTATATTTACATGTTTATACCAGAAAAAGAATGAATATACAGCCCATTTAGTCATTTGCTTATGCTCAAAAATAACTTCTTTTAATCTTAAATTAATCACCCTATTTTGTTATGTGACTAGAATATTGGACATCAATACCAGACCTATTTTTCATTATTTATTTGAATAATGCGTTAGCTCGAGATATAGCTGAGTTCACTAGACTGTGGAATTTTATTAGTTGTGTGACCTCTTCCCCCCGCACACTACATAAGAATGAGAACCTTCCTTAGAGATTTATTACAAAGGTCATAAGGCTTTAACACATAGTAGGAAAAATGCCTAGACTTGCATCTTGGTAAATTTCACCCAGGAGAATTTTTATTGAATCTTAAGGTTATAATGTGGTTTAAAAACAGAAGACAATTCTCTCTATTAAAATAGTTGCCAGTAGTAGAATATATTAATAATATTTTATATTAAATGACTACTATCATTATTAAGTTCTAGAAATGTATTTAAAACCCTCAATGCATCATTGAAATAGTAGCTGTGTACCTTTCAATAAGTTCACAATCACGTTTGATATTTTAGATACTTTGTATGCTTTGTAAAGGAATTGATTATGAGAAATTGTCATTTAACAGATGACATTTCTATATAGGACTTGATAACTGCCATCTACTTATGAAGTAATCATGAGAAAATTATAAAGTAAATATATATATATACTTTTGATTCATAAAATATTAATTATGAAAAAGTTTGAATCATAAGAATAATATTTTAGTATAATTGCTTTGATTATCCATGTCATGATTTGTCTTTGTTCTTAGATTATCTATGAGAGCAAAAGACAAGACAAGAAGTGAGTACATGAGCATATAGTCATACATAGATGTACCTGTAGCAAAGGAATGTAAAGGGCTCAATGTGACACATTTTCTGTGTCAGGCTACTTTAACTCTGATTATACATCTGTCTTTAATACCCCTTAAAAAGCAATGTCCCTGATGGCTTTGTAGTTAGAAAATGTTTTGCATTGCTTTCCAGGAGAAAGAGGACAATAACTATGACGAGCCACATTTTGTCACTGAAGTGACAGTCTATATGTGTCACTGTGGCAAGCATGTGGATATAAAGTTGCTTTAGAGCATTGCAATTTTATGACTAGGTCTCTCTGAAAATAAATGGCCTTGGTAAACATTAGCTATTTCTTTGTTAATCTATTATCAGTTTAAGTATAAATTCATATTAATTGCATTTTAAGTAATATTTTTCTGGAAGCTTGAGAGAGTTGAAAGAAGATTGAAACACCTACTTTAAAATTAATGCATTTTTTGTGATGTTCAAATATGTGTATATATTGTGAAATAAACACCTAGTTTAATACAAAAACAGTAGCATCTGACTAATACACCAGAAGTTCACACTTCTTTTGCCACTAGCATTAGAATCAACTGATGACTTGTCAGAAATGTGGATTTCAATCTCCAGTGTACATACACTGATCAAAAATTCTGATGGTAAGTTCTGGCAGATGGCCTTGTCAAATCCTCCAGGTAATTTTAATGCACAGTACAGTTGCAACTGACAGCTCTAGTGGAGGAAAAATCTACTGGAATAAAAGTGTGAAAATATGATTTCATGATAAATACTTGAAAGGAACAAAAAGGGTGTTGATAAAATAAGATGATAACTAATAAGTTTAGCTGTGCATCACAGAGGCCAAGAGACAACTATGATTCCAGTGAAATTCTACTATATTTATGTATAAATGATATACATACACACACACACATTCTCTCTGTGTCTCTCTCTGTGTCTCTGTCTCTCTCTGCCTCTGTGTCTCTCCTCAAATGGAGAGAATTTATACTATGTTTTAAGAAAATACTGAATTTATTTAAAAGAATCTTTTAAATCTTTTAAACAAATTTCAAGTTGATGGCAACCCTTGCTCCACTTCAAACATTTATAGCATGAACAGTATGTCCTGGTTTTCATTTAAAAAAAATAGCGTTGAAAACTGTAAAGGATGATGGGCACAGGCACTGGTCCTACTCCTGAAAGGCAGTGGACTCTTCTTACAGTCACCACATTGGTCATAAGGTTATACCTGGAATTCATATCTCAATTCTTCCCTAATTGGGAAGGTGTACACTTTTATTGTCCTATCAGGGTTACCTATCTTCCAGTAATACTTACTATTGTTTTTCCTACTGGTATTCAATTCAGACGACAGTGAAGATTTCTGCAACACTTGCCTTTAGATTCATGCCCATTTCATCTGAAAGTCAATTAGAAAACTTTGAATGTAGCACAGTATGAGGATATAACCTAGGAAATTTAATGGCCCCACATCACATAGGTTCACACTTTCAATGGAATAGCTAGTAAGTGTTACTCATGGACCCTGATGCCACTGAAAATCAGAATAGAAAGGACTCAAGGAAGTCCAGTTCAGTGAAAGTAGCAAAATAAGCTGTAGCTGGAACAGAGCCCACTGGTCTGAGGTTGCAAGTCCTCCTCTATGTGCACTTTCCTCAATTTGTCCTTGTATCAGGATGCAAAAGTTTATAACCATCTATTCAAAAGTATTATTGATTCCAAAATGATGAAAATTCCTCAGAGATACCCACAATGGATGACCTTATCCTAAGACATCACAAAACTCAGGAAGTCTAAATCTGTAACATGTCTATTTTATTTATTTTTTAATATTTGTTTTATGTATATATGTCCCTGCTTGCATGTATATTCACCAAATGGAAACCTGGTGTCCAAGGAAGCCAGAAGAGGACACTGGATGGAACTGTAGTAAGAGAAGTTTCTGAACTTTCATGCACCTTCTGGGTACTGAACCTGGGACATCTGTAAGAGTAGCAAATACCCTCAACCCCATCTCTTGGAATGGTACTATCTAAGATTAAGACGAGTCTTCCAAACTTAATCTAGAAAATCACCCAAAGATATTCCCAAAAGTTTATTCCCTAGTGGCTGTTAATTATGTGAAATTAAAAATCAAGATTAATCATGAATTATATGGAAATCATATTATATAAAATTTAATTTCAAGTAAGCAAACATGAACTTTCTGATATGTAGCTGCTGCATAAATATCTTATGTAACATTATGTAACATATGCTTCATGATAATTACTTTTAATTCAAAATATCTCTTAAATCTTTATTCCAGTTTCCTATAGTGTTGTCTTAGGTTCGTGTTGCTGTGATGAAAACACATCACAGGAAATACACATGAGACATACAGATCCATGTGTGGATGGTGGATCTGTGAAACTGTGCGATGCACCTACCTTAATCCCTTGACATAGATGATACGGAAAAGGTTTCTTCTGTTTTCCCCTGGTATGTAATCTAGATGGCTTGCACTATGTGGCAGCTTACTGTACTTCCTAAGCAGTAAACTATAAGCTTGATTTGCTGAAGGATTCATCCATTCTTCCTACATGAGAGAATGGACCTACTTGACATGTGACTGATCACAAATTTTAAAGAGCAGAACCAGACATATTCAGAATTTCTCTTAGAAACTCGTAGGGAAGACACACACAGAACTAGAATTAGAAAAAGTCAGAAGACGATAAAATGCTCCGTATTTTGGTCCCTAGCTCTAAATTACCAGGACTTACTTAGATAGTGCTCATGAAAACTAAGATCATGGCTATAAAGATAAATATAAATTTTATTCACTAGATCTATGCCTTTCTTTTTTCATAAATATATATAAATGATTCAGTCAGTGAATGTATATATTTGTAAGGCATGTCAGGTAAGGGATGGTTTGGGAAGACTAGAAATAAAGCTGAGGAGTATAGCAAAGAAATTAACTATTATAATGAAAAGATTAACATCTTATCATATTATATATTATTAAAATGTATATAAAGTAAACTATACATTATAAATCATCAGCAAATAGCATCTTTGAATAGCAAAAATTATAAACAAATAAAATTTTAAATTAAATTTCCTATCCTTTGTTAGCTCTTTGCAAATACAATCACATATATAATATAACATATACATTATAAAGAGGATATTTTTTTTCTTCTTTTTTTTTTTTGGTTTTCGAACAGGGTTTCTCTGTATAGCCTGCTGTCCTGGAACCACTGGTAACAGTTGCCTCAACTCAGAAACGCTGCTCTGCTCAATGCTGGATTAAAGGCTGCGCCACACCCGCTAGGATATTTTATATCTTGATATTATGGAAGAAAATTCAGTTGTATTTACAAATTTATGTACACAAATAAAACACAGAATGCAGGTTTCTGATTTAATGACATTTTCCTGCTTTGATTTAATGAGGGGAAGGAGATCAGATACAAGCAACTAGATCAAGATTTGCTGCTGGGGTGAGGCAGGAGTGGGTGGGTGGGTGGGGGAGTACCCTCACAGATGCAGGGGAGGGAGCATGGTATAGGGTGGTTGTGGAGTGGAACCAGGAGGGGGTAACATTTGAAATGTAAATAAATAAAATAACCAATAGATTTTTTAAAAAAAAATTTCACTGTAACGTTAAAATACATATTTTTCAAACAGATCTGTATTTGTTAATATATTTCCCTATAACTAAAATGGAAGGTCTTTACTGAGGCAAGTAAGTTTGATCATTTCTTTGAGGATAGAAATGTAACAATACTTAAGACATGATATTGACATAATTTTAATATTTTAAATAATGGTTTAGAATTAAAAGGAGTACTTTTAGATGAGTTAACAAGGAAGAAACAATGTACCAACCACTTTATGTTATAAACATACTCTCCTGAAAGGCAGATGATGTCAGAGATGCTTTGTGTTCTTATGTGCTGTATAGTGAAGGATGCTAGTCAAAGGAGAGAGAGAGGAGAGAGAGAGAATCCAGTATGGGTCCCACAGTGTTGACACTACCTGAGTTCTTGTAAGGCTTATTTACATGGGATCACCTAACCATGAGTTTTTGTAGAGTTTATATTTCTTGTGAATTAAGTTCTTAAGAATTGTGAACTAAAATGGGTACATTTCTAAAAATGAGTGTGGATTAGCTTTGAAAATGGAGTAAGAGACTATTCCTTAGCTATAAGGTGCGACAGACTGACATTCAGAAACTTGCTGCGGAACCGCCAGCGACTTGTATTACAACACTTTCACACTTCAAACTGTGATCACATAAATTTTCATACAGGAAATGCTGCTTACTTCTACAGGAAAATGACCTCCTATAAAACTATATTTAAATCTAAATTCCAGTCTCGAAAGCCTAGTAAAAGGTTAGATGTGAGGTTCAGTCCTGTTTTCTCCCATAATTTTCTATCTTAATTTAAAGCTGCTGTGAGCTCAGAGTGGAACTGAAATGAAGTGATACTTTGTTGTTAACACCGCTGCTTACCTTTCTGGCTCACATAATAACATGGTGCATCATATTTGGCAGAAAACCCTGTATTAGTGGCTTTTCAGACCTCCTTTCCTGACACAAACCATAGAATTAAGTAACATAGATGTGAGGGAGCTGTTGTTCAGTCCGTGTGGTCACTGAGTAGCTTTTCATTGTTCAGTCCCAGGTAACCCTCATAGTCAGTCAACTTTGTACATCTTAATAGCTTCTCTCTCTCTGTCTCGTCTCTGTTGTTTTTTTTTTTCTCATATAGTATAAAATAGAGTTTACTTAGGGCATGGGGAGGGGAGCTAAGAGGGTAGTAGAGACAGAGAAAGGAGAGAGAGAGAGAGAGAGAGAGAGAGAGAGAGAGAGAGAGAGCGCTCAATAGCTTCCTTCTCAATGCTAATGATAGATATCATTGGCCCTCATCTTTAGCTCTAAGCCTGAGGGGCTTGGTTCCCAGACTGTGGATCAATAAGTCGCTCCCTCCCAAGTATTGTCTGGAGCAGACAAGCAAAACTGTCTTTGTAAGACCTTACCTCAACAACTTTCTGAAAAAAATCTTAAAATCCTATTCTCTTCAAGTTCTCCACTGAGTCATTGTTTTCTCCACTAAATTTGAGACAAACTTGGAATATTTCCTTAGGACATTTCCCCATGTCTAGAAAGACCAACAGCAAAACCATGGATGCATGGAAGAGAAGTTGGGGCCAAAGAAGAACTGAGATTGCTGTTTTGTTTATCCTAAGTTTTTACAGTTACTTTTCTGGGGTTTAACCATCTAAATCCTCTGATTTAAGCTCCTATATTTTAAAAAAAAAATCTTTTTTTTTGTATTAAGTTTCACCAAAGTAAAAACCAAGCCCTTCCTCTCTCAAAGCAGATTTAATTTTCTCACTACCCTCTAAAGATCTCACAGCATAGTTATGGGTCGTAGACCGCCTAAATATTCAAGAGCATAGTTCCTTGGTAAATAGTGCCCACCAATTTGTGGTGCTCTGCTATAGTCCTCCACCCTATTTGTGTACTCTCCTTCTTCACTAACCTAATTGCTAGGTTGTCCTATTACCAAGTATCTGGCACAGTTCTCTGTCTACTCTAATACCAAGCTAGGGATAGACACTTGAACGTTGAATAGACCTATGATTTATAGGAGCCTGTAATCAATGGATTTCTGTTGTCAGAGCCAAAGATTCCTGGCGTACAGTCTTGAGGGGATAGAACCTCCCTAGTGTAATGAAGCTAGAATTATTTAATAAATTACTTGTATATATTACTTCTCGTTATCTAGAACAAAAGATTCCTGGAATTTACTGTCACGCCAGTACTCATGCATTTAATTTAATTATTTTAAAAATATCAAACAGTTATATAGAGTTGCCTAGATATACATTCTATAGAAAATGTCTTTGACAAATCAAAAAGTTTAACAAGTCCAAGTTCATGCCATGCTTGCTCAATTTTAAGTCATTCTTTAAATGATCTAACATTAGCATAGTGAAACTGATCCTATGACATGACTGGAGTAAGTGTGAGACTTTTGAAAAATAAGAAAGTTACTAGGACTATTAGCCCATGAGTTAGTGCATCCATAATTAAATATTATGTTAAGCTCAGTTCCTTACTTGTCTGACTTTGCTAGAGACAGCATGGATAACAGTTTGGACTTAGAACGGGTGAATGAAGTCGTGGCTAAAAGCCAGCAAGGAAAGATAATACCAAAGTAAAAATTTCATGATTCTTACTTTACATGGACTGTTTAAAATAAAGTCATTGATTATAATATGTTTAAGTCATCAAATTTTTTTACCAGAGACAGGCAAAAGTGTGCCAAGGAGAAGTTTCACATTAATGATTTTACTTCACAGTAAGAAGTTTTAAAAATGACAACGTTTGATAGGAATGATTGTTTAAATGTTATGCAAATTTTTTCCCACCAAAGAGAAACACAGTGGTCTAAGTTACAATGTTGAACATATTTCCACTACAAGCAATTAGGCTCCTATTGTACATTCCAAGATTCAACAAATTGTCAAAGCCCTTATGGAAATAGGCTTTCTCTGCTTTTATCATGGCTGGGGCTATGAAAGTAACAAGGAAGAAAACATGTGGTTCTTATATAGTAAGCTCCAACACACTATATGAATTTATTTCCTAAAAACTGTGAGTGGCTCTTTATGAATATACATGCTTCTCTTCTCTCTGTCTTAGATAGACATAGCTGTGAGTTGTAGGCAGCCGTGGTTTACAGTTGCAAAGTCATATGACTAGCACCTGACAAGGCAGGCAGCTGGCTTCCACAGTGGCCAGCTCAGAAACTGGTAAACAAGTCCTTTGAGCATGCGTCGGCCTCGTGCCCCTCCTGAGCGGGCTCATGATAATGAGGTATTGGCAGCTTAACCTATCCTGAGAGGACACGTCACCCAGCGCGCCTAGGGCAGCTAGATAAGCAGCTCGCTTCTGCTGCTGCGCCCTTTTTGGCCTGCGCCTTTTGGCCCTTCGCTTCGCTTCCCTTCCTTCCTTCCCTGCCCTTCCCTTGCCTTCCCTTCCCGGGCCTTCCCGGTCCGGTCCCCGGCCATACATCCCTATCCTAGTCCCTCGTCCAGTTCCCCGTCCCTAAGTCAAGAGCCGTTCCTGGAATAAAGCTGACTGAGAAGGATCCGACCGTGTCACGTCTTACTTGCTGGCCAAGGCGGACGCGACATATGGTGGCCCGTACGGGGAACTGAGGACTTCGCCTTCGTGGATTCAGAACTCAGCAGCTAGGAACTGCGGTACAGGTATGTTTATTGTTACAGAAAGTGCCCGTGAGTAGGGCCATCACAAGTTCCGCGGTAAAGCGGCATCATAGAAAGTGCCCGGTGGATAGGGCCGTCACAAAGTCCGTGGTAAAGCGGCGTCACAGAAAGTGCCCGGTGGATAGGGCCGTCACAAGTTCCGCGGTAAAGCGGCATCACAGAAAGTGCCCGGTGGATAGGGCCGTCACAAGTTCCGCGGTAAAGCGGCGTCACAGAAAGTGCCCGGTGAATAGGGCCGTCACAAAGTCCGTGGTAAAGCGGCGTCACAGAAAGTGCCCGGTGAGTAGGGCCATCACAAGGTCCGCAGAAAAGCGGCGTCATAAGGTCCATGGTCATAGGTCCATGGTAAAGTGGCAATTGAATCACGAGAAACCTTAGAAGTATTATGTTTGTGTTTGTTGTAGACCAGGCCCATATCAAGATGTTAATTGTTGTAGACCAGGTGTGGGTCGGTCTGGGTGTCGTAATTATGTTTTTCCTAGTATGTAGTCTTTGTTTCTGTTTAAATTGTCATCGTCCAAGACATAAGTATAAAAAAGACAAAGGACGAAAAAGGGCCTCCAACATTTATCCTAGCTTAAAAGATTTAGAGACAGAGAGTTCCTCCAGCTCCGATAGCTCAGATGAGGAGGAAGGAGGGAACTTAGACAAGATGGCGGAAGAAGAAAATTTAGAAAAGATGGAGGAGGATCTAGAGAACCTATCAGTTGAAAGGGAGTCTGTGACCCTCCCTAGGCGGAGGAAAGGCAAACATGGGGCGGAGAAGCTTAAACTACCTGCTCGGGAGACGCCCACAGCTCCGCCCCTAGGCCCGCCTCCATATGCGGAGGTTCCTCGGGCCGGTCCACCCCCAGGGACTCCAGGGACTCAATCGTTCTGCCCTGAGACTTGGAAGGAAGCGCGTATGGCCTTCCCAGTTTTTGAAGATCCGAATCAACAAAGATATCATGAGCACTTGGATATCAAGATGTTAAAAAATCTTGCAGAATCAGTCAGGACTTACGGCGTTAATGCTTCCTACACGCAATCCTTGATAGAAAGGATAGCGACACAGGCCATGACACCATCTGATTGGATAAGTACTGTGAAAGCCTGCTTAACTATGGGGCAATATCTTGATTGGAAATCTATTTACAGTGATTATGCTCAAGGACAGGCTCAAGCCAATGCCGCCGCAGGACAGCCCTTATGGAACCTGGATATGTTTCTAGGTCAGGGACAATGGGCAGGTAACCAGACAGCATACCCGCCAGCGGTGTACGGCCAAATTAGTGCCATGGCTGTTAGAGCCTGGAAGGCTCTACCCAATAGGGGAGAAGTTTCTGGCAATTTAACAAAAATCCTCCAGGGTCCTACTGAGCCTTTCTCCGACTACGTGGCTCGCATGATGGAAGCCGCAGGGAGAATATTTGGCGATCCTGATACAGCCATGCCATTGATAGAGCAATTGGTGTTTGAACAGTGCACCAAAGAGTGCAGGATGGCCATCAACCCCTGGAAAGCAAAGGGCTTGCAGGCTTGGATGAAGGCTTGTAGGGAGATTGGTGGACCATTGTCCAACTCTGGCTTGGCAGCTGCAGTTATGCAGTTGTCTAAGGATAAAGGCAGGACCCCTGCTGCAGGGGCTTGCTTCAACTGCAGCCGCCAGGGACACTTTAAGAGTCAGTGCCCCCAAAGAGACAGGGAAAGACAAAGAGACAGGGAAAAACAAGGGAAATACCCCTCGTCTGAGGCCACCAGGAATATGCCCAAAATGTCACAAGGGTAATCATTGGGCCAGTGAATGCAGATCGACAAGGAACCCTGAGAGCCAAACGCTGCCTTCTGGTTATGGTAGTACACAGTCAAAAAACGTGCAGCGGGGCCCACGCTTCCAGGGCCCTTAAATATATGGAGCAGTAGAGGGGCAGAGTCAGCCCAACCTACACCGCCCGAGCCTTGGAGAGCCACTCCGGGTTCAGCGGGGTTGGAGCCTCGGAGAGCCACCACGGGCTCAGCAGGGTTGGACCTGCGCTGCACCACCAGACTCGTATTAACACCCCAAATGGGTGTGCAACCTATTGAGACTGACTTCCAGGGCCCACTGCCTCCCGACACAGTGGGTCTACTGATAGGACGCTCTTCTTCCACCCTAAAAGGTCTCATGGTACATCCTGGTGTTATAGATGCCGATTTTGAGGGCACAGTTAAGATCCTTGCCTCCTCTCCGCAGGGTATTGTGGCCATTTCACCAGGAGACAGAATTGCTCAAATAGTAATGCTACCCAGCTTACATAATGTGTTCCCAGTAAAAATGTAATAAGGGGAAATAAAGGCCTCGGATCCTCCGGGACTGAAGCCGCCTTCTTATCTTAGATTTGGACCAAAGACCTATAATAGAATTGGAAATTAACGGCAGAAAAATATTGGGCCTATTAGACACAGGAGCTGACCGTAGCATTATAGCCCAAAAAGACTGGCCTAAAAACTGGCCTATTCAAGCATCAACCCAAACCCTACAAGGGCTCGGGTATGCAAAATCGCCCGATTTAAGCGCAGGTACATTATCTTGGAAAGACAAGGAAGGAAATGAAGGCACCTTCCAACCTTTTGTGTTATCTTTACCTATTAGCCTTTGGGGCAGAGACCTGTTAAAAGCCATGAAATTGAGATTGACAAACACACATTAAAATGTACCTAATATTTTCACTGACGGTTCCAAAACTGGTTGCGGAGCCTATTTGATAGAGAACTCTGAGCCTGTAATGTGTCAATTCCAGCCTGGATCACCTCAGGTTGTTGAACTGAAAATAGTTCTAGAAGTTTTTAGAAACTGTCATTTTGCTTTTAATTTGCTTTCAGACTCTGCATATGTGGTAAACGCTGTCAGAGTCTTAGAAGTTGCCGGTCCAATCAAAGCCAGTAGTACAGTGTGCGCTCTTTTTAAAGATCTGCAACACATGATTCGGCAGCGCACCAACAAATTCTTTATCCAGCATATTAGAGCTCATACGGGACTCCCTGGTCCCTTGAGCGCTGGAAATGATGCAGTGGATCAACTGTCTCGAAAAGAGTTTATCTTTTTGAACAGTGTATACGACCGGGCAGTACACTTTCATCAACGCTTTCATGTCAATTCTAAAACTTTACAGCAAAAATTTAACTTGCCGCGAGCCACAGCACGCCAAATTGTGCTCGATTGCCCCCAATGCATTATACACTTACATCCATCGCATGTGGGCATCAACCCTCGAGGCATTTCACCCCTCAGGGTTTGGCAGATGGATGTCACTCACTTTACAGAATTTGGAAAATTAAAATATATTCATGTCTCTGTGGATACTTGTTCAGGTATCATCCATGCTACTCCCCTCACTGGGGAAAGAACTACCAATGTAACTACTCATTGCTTGGAAGCATGGGCAGCTTGGGGAAAACCCCAAATGCTTAAGACAGACAATGGCCCAGCCTACACGGCACAGGCCTTTTCTTCCTTTTGCCAACGCATGGAAGTCTCACTCACTCATGGACTGCCCTACAACCCCCAGGGGCAGGGCATTGTAGAACGAGCACACCGCACGCTCAAAGAATGCCTTCAAAAACAAAAAGAGGGAATAGGCCACGGCCTTACCCCCAAGCATAGACTATCCTTAGCACTATTTACCTTAAATTTCCTAAATTTGGATGCTCAGGGTCAGTCTGCTGCTGACAGGCATCATAATCACCTACGCCCTCCGCCAGAGAAAGTAAAATGGAAAGATATTATAACAAACATATGGCGAGGGCCCGATCCCGTGCTCTTAAGGGCACGAGGTTCTGTTTGTGTCTTTCCAGAGGACCAAGAAAACCCCATCTGGGTACCCGAGAGATTGACTCGGAAGATCTCCAGCCCGGCAGTCCCAGACGGAGAAAAGGATGATGAGGGCATAGATCCTGTTTTTGACCCTACTACTACTATGGATACCGGGTGACTTTATACCTTTGTGGGCTGTCACATGCACCTGGCCAGTGCCTATGCCGGTCCATTCTAACTCCCCGGTCCTTCCTACCTTTTCTCTACTTTTTGTGTTTGTATGCTTTGCCAAAATCAAAACTCTGCGCTTTGTATTAGCCAATGTATCTGCTTGGTTGGATCCCCTTGCAGATAGTAAGGTTGACGCAGAGGTTTTGAGAAACGTGCTTGTTCAGGTAAGTTTGGGATCGTCACAAGGTTCGGGGGACGCCTCGAACCGGACTGATGACTCCCTAAACATCACCATGCTATTTATGATTTACAATGCCACCATATCTTTGCCAAAGAACTCTACTAAATGCAGAGTGCTGGGAAGGCAGGAATGACACTGCCTTTATTGTCAGACTGCCTACCTTTGTACCGGTAACGGTGGAGGCTGACCTTAATACCTTTCCCATTTTTAACCTGTTTAAATATAAACTTATTCAGCTCTCTTGCGTCTCCTCTCTCAGGGGACTGTATATTATTCCTTTGGTATATAACTCTTCTCAGTCTCTCAATCAGAGTCGCCTCCTGTCTGAGTACCTGAAAGGAAATCGGTCGAAAGAAGACGAGTACCTATCCAGGAGGCTCCTGTTGCAGATCGCTACCCTGAATGGCACCCGCCTGGATCCCCTTACTTTGGAGGGGCTCACCACTTGGGTCAAGGGTGCCCTTAATTTTCTTTAAAGAATGAGCAAGAGTATTTATCTGGGGAGCTGTTGTTCTCCTAGGATGTGGTTTCTGCCTTTGGTTTCTGTGTCATTTGTGCCATGACCATGCAAGACATAAGGTTGTTGTTTACCAGGCGCTGACTGCCATGGAGGAAGGCACTCCCCCAGGTATTTGGCTGGCCTCCCTTAGGGAGGCATAGTGGGGAGCTTTCTGGACCCAGTAATGGCCATCCAGGCATAATCCCTAGATCCTGACCATCTTGACCATTGCCAAAGGTGTACACTCATGAGGCTCCTACAGCATCACCTCAATGTTTCTGAAGCGGGGAGTACGAGGAGCGCCTCGACTAGAGATGTTCTCAATCCTGAGATAGATTCTCTGAAAGCATGTCCGAGTGCATAGAGGTTTTGTGCCAAATGTACCTCTCCCTGAAAAAAGGCACGAAGGCGGGTATGGCAGAAATATAAACTTTCCCATTACAATGCCTTCACTTTGGACAAGGGCTCGGACCTCTGTTTTCCACCGCTGACTTGCTGCGCTAGCGGCGACCTTCTAGGTGTGCTTTCAATCGCCTCACGCCAAACACCTAATGAATGAGTTCAAGCATGCTTGGGTGTGGGATGCCTAAGGTCTGAAGGGTCCAGAGGTAACCTACTTCAAATTTAATAAATAAATAAGGGGGAGATGTAGGCAGCCGTGTTTACAGTTGCAAAGTCATATGACTAGCACCTGACAAGGCAGGCAGCTGGCTTCCACAGTGGCCAGCTCAGAAACTGGTAAACAAGTCCTTTGAGCATGCGTCGGCCTCGTGCCCCTCCTGAGCGGGCTCATGATAATGAGGTATTGGCAGCTTAACCTATCCTGAGAGGACACGTCACCCAGCGCGCCTAGGGCAGCTAGATAAGCAGCTCGCTTCTGCTGCTGCGCCCTTTTTGGCCTGCGCCTTTTGGCCCTTCGCTTCGCTTCCCTTCCCTTCCTTCCCTGCCCTTCCCTTGCCTTCCCTTCCCGGCCTTCCCGGTCCGGTCCCCGGCCATACATCCCTATCCTAGTCCCTCGTCCAGTTCCCCGTCCCTAAGTCAAGAGCCGTTCCTGGAATAAAGCTGACTGAGAAGGATCCGACCGTGTCACGTCTTACTTGCTGGCCAAGGCGGACGCGACAGTGAGTGATAGAACCAACAGTAGTCACTATTTGGGGAATCTCCATACCTTGATCAACGCTTTTTTTTTTTTTACCTCATCTTTAAACTTTGTTCATGAAGCAAAGGAAACTATCTGGACCCCAAGTAAATTGTTATATTCTGGAGTTCTCCCCTCTACTCAACACATTTTTGTGATATGTACAAACTCCATCATTTAAATTGCAATGTCCTTAAAGAGTTACCTACTCAACTAGGCAGACATATGATATAGTCTTTAAAAAGTTAAAATACAAAAAAAAAAAGAAAAAAGAAAAGAAAGAAAGAAAGAAGAGAAAAAGACATGATATGCAAATATTAGAATTCCCTAGTTATATCGAATACCTTTTATTGCTATTGCTTCAGGCAAGAACATAACATCATGTTTAAGGAAATTACAAAGACCATTAAAGAATAAAAATCCAGACAGTCTAACTTAATTTTCTAAGCTATCAATTGGAGAAGACATCATAAATCCCATGTTCATACTGATTTTATTGTATTTTATTATATTATACAGAGCAGTGCAATGCATGAACTGGAAAAGAAATGTTTTAAATTTAAATGTATTTCCAATGAAGCATGCAAGAAAAGACCATAGGGATTAGCATGTCTTTGTTCAATAAATTTTTATATTTGATTTTGCTATCTAACTCCACTCTGTCTACATCAGAATTTCTTAACATATAAGATATCTTCTCTTCAATAGAAAAGATGGAAGCTTATTCTCTGTGTATGTGTATGTGTTGTGTAAAGAAAGCTTTAATAATTTTGATCAAATACTTGTTAATCTCTCACTGTCAAGTTATTTAGATAAAAAATTATGAAGATTTCTGAAAATGGCATTGAAAAGAGAAAAGACTGCTACCTTTAAGAACAAGAATAGCTATATCTGAGAAGATAATCTAAGAACTGTTTCCTTTCAAAACAAGCAATAGGTACAGAGTGTCTCCAGTGACACCAAGCAAGTGCACGCTCAACAGAAGCTAGCATTGTTTTATTGGCAGAAGGGCCAAGGGCAAGTTGTATTATTTGAGAATCTGGGAGATGCTCAGGTCAGCTTTCATTCTCCCAAGTTACCTGGCCTGACATGGGGAAATATAGAACCCTTTCTTCATTTGAACAGTAAAGGAGATATCACTACACATTTTCTCTCTACAGTCAGGTAATAAAGATTTTAGGATTTTCTGGTTCCACGCTCACTATCAGAAATACATTTGGCTTAGAGTGCAAAAATCAGCTCTTGATCTGTGTAGGATCTTGGCCAAGTCACAGAAAAATATTACGTATCAAAGTAGAGTGCGGGTAGCTACAGTTTGAGTTCTTTTACTCTGAGCCTGGAATTCTGCTTCATATCATATTCCCAGATAGTAACCATAATAATACTTTTGCCTTTGAGAGAACACCTTGTTGTATAATAGGCTTGCCCGAAACTCATGATCCTCCTACCTCAGTCTCCCAAGTGCTATGATAAAGGGGGTGTGCCAATCGCCTGAATTTACATGAACAATTTCTTAAAATGAAGATTGTCTATTCCCCACATTTTGTGTTCCCACCACCTGAGTCCACTTTCGTCTAATATAATATATAGGTGAAATGTAGTTGTTATTTTAGCATTCCTAGATGTGTGTCTGATTTAAATTTGGAAAGCATATGAATGATAAATAACCTGAAGTAAAATGTAGTCTATAGAAAACTGTAAGAATATCCTGAGTTGATATATGTCTAGGAAATAGATACAGAGCCAAATGAATTATTGGTATGAGAACTGGCTGAAACTCATTGCTATACTGGAGGACCAATCATGGAGTTCTGTAGTCATTGGTAAATTTTTAACTTGCACAGTATTTAGCTACAGAGCAGAGTTTCTCATTGGAGACTAAAGGGAAATTAATAAATAGGTAGCTGAGGACAGACCATTGTAAGCTCTACACTTTAGGGTAGTAGCAATTACAGGGACACTATTGTAATGTAAAAGTGTTCAAATTTGATGTCAGACTGTATATGAATACAATCTCACTTAATTTCAGAATAACACTTTAAAACAGTGATACATGTATTTGTGTCTATGAGAGCAGTGGGGGATGGGGTAGGGGCATATAAATAGCATGACTTCTGCTTCTCCAGCACAGCTTTATTCAAGGAGCAAGAGAGCTGACCTTCCTAGTGTCTACTTAAGAACTTTAAAGGCAGAATCAGGTAAACGGCTAGTGATTTACTCTGAGTGAGCAATGACAATGAAAGTAAAATTTCTCTGAACTTTTTCATGTATGCTAAAAATTTATACTGATATCCATATTTTTTTCCAAAGGGTTATATATTTTTAGTTACCTCAAAAAGTCAATCAAGAGTGCTTTAAGAAAAACTTCTTCACAATAAAACCTTGAACAACCGATGAAATGTGTGATGTAACATCTTCCTCACTAATTCTTGCCATGGACTTCAGCATGTGGATTAAACACATTAAAAATTCCTCATATTAAGAACAAAGGTAAGGTTGTTTTTAACACACTAAAAATAAACATTGAGTCATCATCAATGCTGTATTAGAGTCATATGAAGGGAAGAAATCAAAGCATTTCCCTTTGGTGTCATTTAGCTAAGAACAAACCCAAATATGAATTCTCTACTTGTCTCTCCCTGTGTTTTTCTTCCTCCCATCTCTCTTGTCTGTCTGTTGTATGAGTTTGAACTTGTGCCTGTCTGAAGGCTATCTTGTAAATTTGTTCTTGGTGTCTGTCCCTGAGTGTCTTTCACTGTGTATTTTTATCTCTTTTATTGTATAGCACAGAAAACCTTACTTGAGAAAGGAATGGAGGATACTTTTCAGAAAGCATTAACACAGTTTTACAAGGCTTTAAGTCACTGACTCCAACTGATTCTGATAGCAAAACATAATTACAAACATTATTGTTTAAAAGTCCTATCTGTATGTTGCCTTCAAGCTTTGTGGTGGAGATTACTCAAGAAAGAGGCATGAAGTTGGAAGAGTAGGGAAATGGCAGGCTATGGAAAGAGATAAGGGATGGGAAGCCATATTTCATAATATACACAAAAAAGGTCTAAAAAATATTTTCAATAAATGTAACTAAAAATATATTAGTCACATGACCCAGGTGGCCATACCACTTTTTGGCATATACCTAAAGGACTCTGTATTCTACTAGAAGGATACCTGCTCATCCATATTCATTGCTATTCTATTCAAAATATACAAGGAATATAAACAACCTAGAGGTCTATCAGCTGATGGATGGAAAAATAAATGTATGGTATATTTACATAATGGAATGCTGAATAGCTGTGAAGAATAATGAAACTGCGTGATTTGAATGTAAATGAGTGGAGCTGGAAAAATAATTCTAATCAAGGTAACAGATTCAGAAAGAGAAATATCACGTTTTCTCTTATCTGTGTATGTCATCTCTAAATCTTCAGATATGTGTGTTTCAGCTGGAATACCAACAGAGGATAGGAAAATAGTAAGTAAATTTACTAATTAGATACTTAGTAATATTGGGGTGGTTTTCAAGGAAGAGGAGAGAGAGCTCAGCGGAATTTCTTGACAGGAGTTTGCTTTTTCTCTTTACTTGCTGATATTAAGGGGTTATACACTAGACACTCTATCATTGTTTATTTACATCATGCCCAGATAAATTTTCTTTTAAGGTAGAATAATAAAAAAGGAAGCTTCCACAGGTTCTTCTGTGCTTTCTGATGACCATGTGTACATGATTCTAAAGCATGTCTAAGGCACAGTAAGAATACTTTATTTTGTCATATTTCATCTGACACTTGCGAGTGGAGACAATGCCTGGAACCATGCTTGCCACTGAGATAGATATGCCTGTCATCTATTGTTTTAGAAAGACAATAAACAGCATAAACCAATACATTGTCTAAGGACATTTAAACAAACTGCATACATTTTGAATAGTAAAATAATGGGAAATCCAAACAAATTTTACTTGACAACTATGTCAAAAGATATAAGACACTTCCTAGCATATGAAAGACACTTAGGTCCCACCCTCAAAAGTCAGGCCAAACTAATATAACTTCAAAATAAAACTTCCTTTAATTGTTTTAAAAACTCCTAATCCTAGTGAAAATAACAATGGAAAAATTCATATCATGATATATATGAATAGTTATTGAAGTTTGTTAAATCGAAATAGATATGTACAATTTAGAAAGACACTAACAAATCTATATAAAAACAGAACTGATTGGGTTCGAGTCACTGGCACTGGAAATGCAGGTTTTGAAAATGTTTATGGAAAAGCAAGAGCTTTATTTCCCTTGGAAATGTGACACCAAGAACTACTGAAATAATTTTAAAACTCTTTCATCTCTAGAATTTGCTGCTCATATCTCTGAATTTAGTTGGTATTTTCAGGATCATTATTCCTGTTTATCATCATCACTGTCAAGCCACAATCTCCAGAAAGTGAACTCTACTCCCAGAAAAAATCTGGTTATTTGTGAGAAATGTCATAAAGGAAAATTTGACATTATTGAAATTGAACAAACTCATTTAAATAAAATTCATACTTTCTCACTTTAAAATCTGTTTTATGAAGCAACATCATCAAAGCTAGAACTTAGTATGACCTTGCTAAGGCCAATGTAAGGTCCCTAACACAATCCATATCTTTAATAATTAAATAAGAGGAAAAATTACAATTAACTTTTAAAATATTTATATTCCTATGTATTCTCTGTCAAGAATCATAGTATTTAATTATGTACTTAAGTATATTTGATAGATATATAGACAAAAATCTACTTAAAATATTATCAGTAATGTTTTGCTTTCATAAAAATATCATCAAAATCATAAACAAGATTAATTGCAATGCTAAACAAAAATGTGTTTTTTTGTTGTTCTTGTTAATTTGTAACAGCTATGGGGAAAGAAAAACAAAAATCAGGATAAATGACATCTGTTGAGGTTTGTTTGAATCAAGTAGTTAGATTTATATATTCCTTGTTACTTATGTACTTTCTGGGCTAAAAAATTTTTCAGGTATAGTAATTTTCAGATGAATATATTTTGTTAATATTTAAAATATATTTTCATCATTTTAGACATTTTAGATATTTTATCAATGTCTATCCATTTGGTAGTTAAAACCATAAAATACAAAGACATGGTGTTTGAAGCAGTACAATGTTTTAAGCTTCATAGCAGCAGATCCTTAGCTCAATATCTTTTAGACTATGCCACAATGCAGACACCACAGTCATTTTTCTTTACTTTTCTTTTATTTGTAATTTCTCGTATATTACATCTGAATGCAGTTTTACCTCTCTCTCCTCCCCCCAGTTTCTACTCCCACCAACCTTCTTACCCCCATCCCCCCACCCCTTGTCTGAGGGGAGCTCAGACAAGAGCAGGGATCCTAGAGACATCAAGCAAACATTGCATAAATACAATGACAACCTGTAAGATCAAAATAACACAAATCAACTTTTCATATTACTTTTTGCATTTAACATTCATATATTAGTTTGTTTTCTCAAAAAATACCAATATCTCTGTAATATAGAAATGTGAAGTCTACATAACATTGACCTTTTTTTTGGAAGACACTTTTACACATATTTATTTGGAAGTGATTCATATCAGTTCTTTGGCTAAAGATCAATGATTTCTTTATCTGGTTTTCTATCATTACAGGACAAAATGTATTAGAATTTTATTTTTATGTTTTCATCAAATTGTAAATAATTTCTATTAGTGATACATAAGAAGTTAAATGGCAGATGATCCAAGTACTCTAGTCTCTTACTCTGAATGTATTTTTAGACCAATATTGGGCCAATGCTTTATCTTATGGAATCATTTTATGTGGAATTTTAATACAAATCAAATGCACATTGTTGTTAACAATTGAAAAAAACCTTTAAAACTGTAATATTTATCAGGAATTAGAGCACAAATGTATAGTTTAAATCCACAAAATACTTAATAGATATTGTCTTAAATGGCAAAGAAACTTTTACCAATTCTCAATGGCTTTTAAAATCCTTAAAAAAGGAAACTTTCATCAATTTAGTTTTCAGTAGATTTAACAAACATATTACAACTACTTTGAAAGGCTTGCATATATACCTTTATAAAGTTTTTTTTTTTAAATTAATAGGAAAGGAAGAAAGGAGAGTAAGAAAGAAAGGAAAGTAAGAAAGAAAAGATTAATCAAACCGAGTTTCTTGTGTTTCCCTTTACAGAAAATCTGTATGTCAAAGGCTGTGTTCTGAAGAGAACAACACTGCAGATAACTATGGGTGTTTGGTATAATCCTAGAAAAAGGATGGTAGACACATAAGGTCTATGGATCCTTGAGACAGAGACTTTTATTTTTATTTATTTTTTTATTGGATATTTTATTTACTTAAATTTCAGATGTCATCCCTTTCCCCATTCCCCTTCCCCAGAAACTCCCATCCCTTCCCCCTCCTCCTTTTTGCTTTGATACCATTTTAATTACATGCAAGTATTAAGGTCACTTCTACATTGGGGAACTAGCAATACAATAGATGCAAATAGTCAAGGACCAAGTAAGATAATAAACGCAAGTAGTCAAAGAACAAGCAAGGCATAAATAAAGTTCCCTGATGACTCCCATGATCACTATTTCTAAGGGCTTATCAAGATGACCAAAATATCTGAGCCTACTTCCCTGTCCTAGCCCAAAGTCATTTTCATGTCTGAAGCCTACTTCTTTGTTCTCGCCTAAGATTTAGATTCCTGCCTGAAATTACTTCTTTGTTCTAGCCTAATGCCAGATTCCTGCCTGAAGCCTACTTACTTCTCCTTGGCCAATATCATCTTCCTGCCAAGCAGCCAATTTCCTTGTTTTTGGCCCAAGTCATATTCTTGCCATGCAGCCCCCAAATCTCTCCACCTCTCCCACTTTATCTCATAAACAAGACTAAACCTGTCTTAGGTCATTCTGATAAGACTTCCTTCCTTACCCGTCATGAAATATGCATTATCAAAAGCAATGCAGTGCTGAGACAGAGACTTCTAAATGGATGATGAGGAAAACAAAACACTCTGAGATTAATGGTAACATTCAAGGGACTGGAGAGGTGGATCGACATTTATGAACACTTACTGGTCTTCCAGAAGTCTAGGTTCTATCCATGTACACATATTGGCTCATTACCAGCAGCTCCAGTTTCAGGGGCTAAACCATCCTCTTTTGGACTCCAGAGTGTGTAAATGTCACTTTTATTTCCTCTATTGAAGGGATGAGACCAGAGCAGTACTCGAGCTATGGTAGTAGACTGGTTGGACTGAACCCAGAGAATGTCTTTGTTATAAAAATTGCTCTGTCTGGTCTCATACTAAATTTGACAATATGTTCTAATCTTCTGGCTCCTTCTCATTCTCTGACTTGTTCTGTCTTTACCTGTGTCTAGCTTATTCTTTCTGTAATCTTTCTCTGTAAAACTGTCCCCATAAAAGTGCCATAAACACACACACACACACACACACACACACACACACACACACACTACCCACCACACACCTTTTGCTCTCTGTCTCTCTGTTTCCCTCTCTCTCTCTTCCCCTCTCTCTCTCTCTCTCTCTCTCTGTCTCTCTCTCTCTCTGTGTGTGTGTGTGTGTGTGTGTGTGTGTGTGTTCTTAAGTAGCCTATTCCTTGTGAGTTGGACATATCCCATCTCTGACTCATTCTTTCAGATCTTTCTCTGACTAGTCACTTTGTCTGCCCCTCAATTAGATATTACTTTCAAAAGTGACTGCTTCTTTCTACAAACTTACCTTACCTTCACTGTTAGGGATTAAAATGTGTATACTAAGGGTGTGCCTTATTTCAGCCAGATCATATTGTAATCCAGGGTGTGTTTTCACTGCAGCTAGATCAGCGAGACTATGTCTTTGGATGTGATCCCTTGCCACAGCAGCCTTGTTGCTTGATTAAAATTACTCTGCAATGTTTTTTTGTTCTTCAACATTTTGTCAGTAGAATAGGAAAATTTGATTGCTGTGATGATTTGATAGTCATTTGCACATACCAATAAAGTCATTTTATTTAAACATTAATATCACTCTCACTGAAATAGTTTGTCATGTTACCTTATTTCTAGGTCTATAAGGATGTGTACAAGAAGGTTGAATGCAACTGGCTATAGATAGGAAAATAAGACAATTGAAGTTTTGAAGTAGTTTCACAGTCCTTTATCAGCTGATTACATTTAAGTACGTTCATAGATTTCACGAGTCATCTCAGATGCATAGATATTTCTTCTTGAACACAGACATTGGTTTTTAGAAATTAACTGAATCACAAGAAGCTGGAGTACTATTAAAATTTCCAAACAGAGTATGCAGGAGACCCAGAAAAGGAGAAATATTGGCCAATAGCTATAAAACTATATTTGGATAAGAGGATGAACCAAAGTTGTTTTATTGTACAGAATATATTTCATAATAATACATCAAAAAGTGACATTAAGAGTTATAGAGACTAATCACCCAGCTCAGTGCATTCTATAATGTATCCTTATGTTGAAATACCCAGTATATACCATGGATGCATTCAAATACCTTCAGTTAAAATACGATTTAAAAATGCAATAATTCTCTTTGTCTTTTTGTGAAATTGTGTGGCATTGTGTTTGAAGCAGATGAAAAAAATCAATGAGAAATCCAACAAGTGAGCAAAGCATGCTGGGAACAATCGATGCAGCGTGAAATACTCTGTTTCTATGGAAATCAGAAGGAAATAATAATGAAAGAAATGGCACAATGTGATGGAATAAACTTGGATATTTCACATTAGCATAAAAATGATGGTTTTTAAGAACCAGGGCTTTGTTTTTATTGAGCACTAGTGAATTTCTTTTTCACTTTAAATCATTAAGTTTTAACTCTGCCACTTAAATTTTAAGCTTCTGATTGGATAAGATGTAAAATGCTTCAATTATATTTTTAAATATTGCTTTATAAAAATAAACTCTATAAGCATGCTGTTTGTTAGTCATAATGGGTGTCTTTCTTTTCAAACAAAATACCATTTAGGCTTTAGATATACATTGTTTTCCATCCTAATAAGAAACTACTGACAAGAAAGCATTAATAGGGACCATTGAGCTTTTTTTTCACTAAAGATTATGAAAATTTTACTATAGTAAATAACATTGATGATATATTAAAGTGTATGTTTCTAATGAGAACATTATAAGTAAAATTATAATTTGCATAAATGTATCTATATTTCCTTGGTACGTTTGACCTTTGCTTGCTCACTAATCTTGGAATCCTCTATTTTCTCCACAATCTTAAAAAAAAACTAGAATTTGAGGACAAATAATTCATATTTGTTTTAGTGCCTGAGAACAGATGTCTGCTCACGGCTCAGCTTCCTCAATGCTCTGCTGAAGTTTGCCACTTCCCACTCAGTTTTCCCTCTGTTTTTTACTTTTTTCAATTTTAGAAAAGTTCCATTTGGGCTGACATAATCAAACAACTTGTTTACTATCCCATACCTTGACATCATATTTAAATATGTACACATGTTTTCAAACAAAAATATTTTACAAAATTAATTTAGTCCATAAATTATATTCAAAATCTACACTAGGAGCTAAACAAGGCATGATACAAGGCAAAAATCCAAGCATTCAAGTGATATGAGGCAGGAGAATTGAGAGAGTCATGGACAACTTTGTGTATAGTTGATAATAGTCTCAAAATATTAAAACAAACAAAAAAGTATAATCAAATAAAATTGTACTAAACTCTCTAAGAAATATCATTTCCTACTGCATTTGTACTTTACTGCCTGAGTAAACATGTCTTCCTGGTATCAGATCAATAATGACATAAGCATAAAAACATGTTCAATAATCCCAGCCATTTCTTACTCATGGATGTATGTTATATTCTCGCCCCCCACAACCCTCTCCTAATCCACAGGTTTAAATCTATATGACCACGTTTTCTTAATAAGCTTCTGCTCTACTACAAAAAATGAAATATTAAAGGAACCTTAGCTATAAGGATAGCCCCTGTTCTAGTTGTAGGAAATTCCATATGAAGACAGAGCTGCACATCTGCTACATATGTGCAGAGGGCCTAGGTTCAGCCCTAGGTCAGTCCCTGAGAGTCCTCCAGGGTCCAGGTTAGTCGACTTTGTTGGTCTTCCTGTGCTTATCCTCTTGAGGTCCCTCAATTCTTCCCCCTACTCTTCTTTAAGAGTCCTTGAGCTCCATTCAGTGTTTGGCTGTGGGTCTCTGCATCTCTTTTCATTGGCTGCTGGGTGAAGCCTCTCAGAGGACAGTCATGCTAGACTCCTGTCTGCAAGTGTAACAGAGTATCATTAATAGTGTCAGGGATTGGTACTTGCCTATGGGATAGATTTCAAGTTGGGCCAGTTGTTGGTTGGCTATTTCCTCAGTGCAAGGGAAGGTGAGATAGAGGGAAGGAGTGTGTGTATATGTGTGTGTGTGTGTGTGTGTGTGTGTGTGTACCCTGGGAGAGGAGAGCAATCGGGATGTAAAGTGAATACGTAAATAAAATAAACTTAAAAATAAATCAAGGGAGTCTGCTAGAGTGCAGCTGGATGTAGACAACCAGCACTGGGGCAGCCAAGACCCCACCTCATGTTTGCAGGAGACTGGAACATCTTTTTGGCATTTTTACTAGTTAGAAATGATAGTTTCAGAATCAAGAATAAAAAGAACTCAATTCTATTCTTTCATTAAAAAATTAAGAGCCAAAACAAAAAGAACGTTGGAGATATATTTTATCGATTATTTATAATATAATCTTCTGAAAATAGTTGAGAGGTTCTTAAGTGTTGTCTCTGGAAGAAGGATGATTCAGTACAATAGATAATTTGTCACCTGCCCTGTAAAACTCAGTCTCACTTTTTATATAAACCTAGTAGACAGTAGATGTATGTGCTAACAGATTGTCTCATCAGGTTTCTGGTGGTTTATGCCTGTGGCCTTTCTTCTATACTGTGGAAATCAGCAATATTGATAGATCTAGAAAAGAGGCAATTAAAAAGATTCTATAATCATAGTAGCCATGAATCAAAAGGAAATTAAAGAGTTATTTGAGTTATCTGTTATGTCTGCCAGATGAAAATAACTACTGCATTGTTAGGCCATCTTTCTGTTCAAGATAACAGCTTATGTGTTTTAGTCTATGTGGATTGACAAAATATTCAAAAATTAAAATTGTAATAATAAATATCCTTCAGAGAATTGAGGCTTCAGAGAAGAAAAGAAGATTTTTCGGGGAGGAAGCACCCTCTTGGAGGCAAGGGGAAGGAGGAATGGGATGAGTAACTATGGGAGAGGGGACTAAGGATGACAATGATGGGAATATAAATAAATAAAAAATAAACATTGAAAACTAATACATTATGTAAGATTCTATCAGCCTTTGTACTTCATGCTGCAGTAAAAATCTGCCTGGATTTACTAATCCTCTAGTCCCCACAGATTTTGGTTGACAAATGTAAAGAAACATCAACAGGTAGGACAGCAACTTCAGTAGTTCAGAGGGTTAAAAAAGAGAAATCAGGGGGAGTGTCTCAGTTTATGTTTATCTTTGAGTTGTTTTGAAATTATAGTACAAGGTCCTTCCCCCACACCACATGCTACATCTCACTCCCGAAGACCAATGCCTATGCTTGTGTTTTTCTTGACTCTCATCTGAGTTCCTTACCACAGCTCCAATAGCTTGTGAAATCCCAGAAACACCTGAGCAGCATTAAGGAATTCCTTACCTAACTCAGGAAATTAGGACAGCATTTTCAGTTTAAGTAGACCATCTTGAATTGACTGTAGTTATAACATATTCGCTAAAATTTATATTGTTTTTTCTCTCTTCCCATTCCCAAGGTTGAATTTTCCCATTAAAGGATTTGCCTCAGATATTTCATTACACTACTGTAAAGTTCTATGCTGGAGGTAATGGTCCCTTCTATGTAGATTTTTGCCTCAGCCTGAAAACTTGGTTTGGAGAAGAGAGTGTTTAAGGAATGGTCAGTTACTGCCTGGCTGTGAGGCCTTTCCGTGATGTTCTGACTTCTTACCAGTTTCTATAATATTTTTGCTTTGTCTTCAATTAGTCTCTCAATGTAATCCTAGGCTTTGGTCCCCAGGAAGAGTGTCTTCCTAAGGTCCATGCACAAGACTTGTTTTCCAGGATCACGCTATCTGGAAGTGCCAGGTCCTGTAGGAGACAGGGCTTTACGGAAATAAGAAGTATTAGGCCATGGCACCAGGTCCTAATGGGATTAGAGAATCTTTGCATTTCTCAGTTTCTCTTTGCTTCCTGAACCAGGATGGAGTAGCCTCCTTTACCACATCTCCACTTCAAAAGAACGTGTTACACTCACCGAGGCTGAAAGCATGAAATCATCAATCTTGGGGATGAAGTGGCTGGGGGTTGGGGGGGTTGTTTCTCTTAGATTGGGAGGTTTGGCTGCATGCCTTTAGCACACTCCATTCAATCTTGGGCTACACCCACTTGAACTATTGTTACTAACTGGCCTCAGCTACTTTTCTAACAATCACATAAACCTGACCATTCATGGAATATTGTGAAAGTACCATCAATGCTGGTCCTATCTGGGACTCTCTAACAAAACTTTGCCTTATTCCTTTTCTACTCATAGAAATAGCTAATGAAGTGAGCATAGTAGGTCCTGTTTCATTATTATTCTTGAAAAATTGAAGAGGTAGATAAAAGATCTTGCTATAAAATATATTCACACACCTTAGATTTAAAATTTATCCAACATTACAGAACATTAGACTCATCTTATACCTTGTTAGAAAGGAAGGGTTATATAATATGGTCCTAATGTTTTGGCACATTACTTTTACTCATCTGTAACTTTAATCCTCTCTCTCCAGGGTATATAGTTTAGTTAATATTATAAAAACAAACAAAACCAAAAAAAAAAAAAACCCATTGTGTTAGTTAATTTGATTTTTCTTTTAGAGAAAGGAATCTGAATTTTTTATGTCATATCTCCTTTGATTATAATTATCTTTATAATATTTTAACTGTTAAATTATTTCATTTTACTTGCGTTTTGCACAATGAATACCTTGGATATCCAACTATCCAGTCTCATCTTTCAGGTGCTAGGATGTTCACTGCTCTAGGATCTCATATGAGTACTCTTTTATATGAATCCAGGGTTTTGTGAATAGCAGACAAGACCTCTGCCAACTGAGCTCGTTCGTCCTCAGACTGCTTTATTGCTTTGCACATCCCTTAAATTTACTGATACAGGCTTTTCCTTATTTTTCACAAGGCATTAAACCGCTTAGCACTTTCTTCTGTGCTTTTCTTTATACCAGTCCCCAGATGCCTGTTTTCCTCATTAGAAAAATTCATGAAACACTTAATCAACAGATCAGAAAATTCTGACCACTAAGGTAACTCATGAATTAATGTTTGGTCCCAGAGAATGACTGGACTGGACTAAATATAGTCTCTCTCTCTCTCTCTCTCTCTCTCTCTCTCTCTCTCTCTCTCCCTTTCTTTCTTCTTCCCTCCCTCCCTCCCTCCCTCCCTCCCTCCCTCCTCCCTCCCTCCTTTCTTTCTTTCTTTTCTGCTTTCTTCTTTTCTTTCTTTTTTTCTTAACTGACATACTTATTGGTGTCACTGGATTTTTCACTGGGGTTAGTCAGATATTGCTGAGAGAACTAATCCCCTGTAGTGATAGAGAAGCAGGACTCTGTGCCATTGTTGTCAGAATAAGCAGTGTAAGGATGTTTCATTTCAGACGTCAATAGGAAGAATTCTCTTTAATCCCTTCGTCGATATGGTTCCCGTGTCCTGAGCGGCAGCCACACGTTTCTCACTTCTATTTTACTCCAGTTCAGTTTTCTAAGAAGAAAAAAATACCTCTGATTGCTCTTCATGTGAAGAAGAGTTATTCTATTAGCTATCCAAGACAGGGTGGGAAAATCTATACCCAGCTTAAGAGACATTGGTTACCTTCAACTCCTCAGTTTTTCTGTATTTGAAATCTTGGGAAGACCTTTTACTTAGTAAGGTCCATTTAGAAACTTAGGACACAGAATTGAGGACATTTAATACACTACATGCTTTATTAATGAGAAACGAGAACTTTAAAAGTGGATTATCAGAGCCAACAAGTGAGTTGTGAGTTCGTTACGAACTTTGTGTTCTCATACAGGCTCTTGCTTGTGTGGGCAGCCCTATAAGATTACCCTGATTGGCTGAGATCACATTGATTTAATTAAATAAAATTGTCAAGACCCAGAGTGCATTGTTCCAAAATATCACACAGTTAAAAATATGGAAATAATGGTGCTCATTTCAGTGCTGCTCCTAACTTGATAATTAGGATGAGATTTCTATCATTGGGTACACAGACTACTCAGTGTTGTGGATAGCCTCAGCCTTGTATTTTGATCCTAGTTCCCAGTGGATAGCCTCAGTCTTGTATTTTGATCCTAGTTCCACCCTCTTGGGAGGGGCTGCAGAGGAGGATTGAATCAATGTTGTGGACAACCTCAGCCTTGTATTTTGATCCTAGTTCCACCCTTCTGGGAGGGGCTGCAGAGGATGATTGAATCTGTACACAGGTGACATCTTGTAAACCTTCTGTACAATTAAAACCTGTAAAATAAAGGCTAGAGCCAGAGATTGGGCAGTAGAAGGGGAGGCAGAGAAAAAGGCTTAGTGGAGGAGAGAGTGAGAAGAATTTGATATAAAAAGAGGCAGAAGCAGAAGCAGGGGAGCAGAGGAAGAAAAGGAAGAGAAACAGAAGAAGGAGAAGCAGGAGGAAGCAGAGCAGAAGGAAGCCGGAGGAATAGGAAGCCGACAAAGGAGGAGCTGGAGGTGGAAGGACAAGCACATGGCCTGGATGAACCGCAATTTATAAGGGATTTCATAACCAGGGATTAGAGTAGTATAGTGGTAAATCTGCTCAATCTAGGCATGCTATTTATACCATAATTATTGAGTTGTGTTTTCCTTTACTGGTCTCCTTCGGGTAGGAGATTTTACAGCAACAAATTTGGGGTTTGAATAATTCCTTCTGCTACAAATTGGCGCCCAACGCCTGAGGCCGATTAAATAATTTCTACTACAAATTGGCGCCCAACTTCTACTACAACTCAGTCTTCCAGATATTATTATTTTTCCATTATTATGTGCTAATTTGTTACATAAATTCCTAGTTTTCCTTTTAAAAAAATTAAACAACAAAAACAACAAACTTATGTAGCTTGTTATTGTGGTGGGACTCCCAACAGTGGGAGTTGGGAGGCATGTCTCTGACTCTTTTGTTTGCTTTAAAGACCCTTTTCCTCTTACTGGGTTGTCCTGCTCAGCCTTAATACAAGGGGAGGTACTCTGTCATATTGCAACTTGGTATGCCATGTTTGGTTGATATCCCTGGGAACACTATCTTTTCTGAAAAGCAACCGGAGTAGTTGATGGGGGTGAGGGACAGGGAGGAAAGGATGGAGGTGGTGGTTAGGGTATAATATATGAGAGAAGGATACATTAAAACTTCCAACACAGTGCCAAGGTTCAGTAAAATGGAACATACACACAGGATAACATACTATTGGAGTTTATATATGGTATATTGCTAAAGAAGTTAAATCTTCTCCAGAGGCCTAAGGGATGGTCTCTTTCACTTTGCTTAACAAATATGATTTTAGTGGATAATTAGCAGTATTTTAACATTTGTTCTCTCATAATGTTATCATTTGACAGTTGAATATTTTACAAGATGATAGCTTCATGTCAAAAATCATTTTATTCAGAGCATAAACCATCTCTTTCACAAGGATATGTTTTCAAAGTTGTGGTGAAACCACAGTACTGGATTTCACTTGTTAGCTCTGCTTTATGATGTCATTCACGAGACATCTGCACCTCATTTCTATCATCAGTAGCACGGCTTTGAGATGTTTCTTTATGACATGTTTTGTATGTCATGTATTTTATCAGGAGCAACACTAAAAGTTTTAGAGAAAAATGAATATAAAATGATTGATATTCATTAAACGAATATAAAATGCCCAATTAGATTCTGCATGTTGTTTAAATACGTGGACAATTAGGAAAGTCTTATATTTTCTAATCAAAAATTCATTCATTTTGGTAATGATCCCTTATGCTGTATTTTATTTTACCAGCTAGAAATGAAAAGTGCACAAGTCCAATAAAAGAAATACAAGTTTTAGTCCCTTATTTTCCCCTTGATAAACTGAATGTCATTTTTAATCTTCACAAAGAAAACTTTTCACTAAATTTCAAAATATGAGTAACTATAGAATAATTTTTCATACTTGAGTTTAAAATTAATCCCTATTAACTAAAAGTCATACTGTGCACACAGAGATTATAGGATTTTACTCATTGATGGATGCTGAAACATGGTTCTAAAGATGCATTTTGAATAAGTCCAATTTGGCTTTGTTCATTTATCTTTCTGGGTTGCTCCATTTAGCAGTACAACAGCTATTTATTTCTTAGCTTTCATTACTGTAAGACAGCAAATTTTCTCTTTGCTCTCATTTTCAAAAGAGAGTCCCTGTCAACATTTCAAACCTAACCGCATAGCGCAACACAATACAAAAGGTAAAAGGATAAGGAAAAAGAAGAAGACATAGACAGACAGACAGACAGACAGACAACAGACAGACAGGAGTGTCTGCACATGTTCCGGTTCCATGTAAGAACACTTTTGCATGCTGTTCAATGGTGTTTTAGGTTCTGGAGATTTTCTAATACTAAAATAAAAAAGTCTCTAGTGTGAAGAAAGGATTGGCTGTACTGTTGTTGTTTTGTGAAACTGAGAAGTACTAGAGAGATTGCTCAATGGTCAGACAACTGCCTTCTCAGCAAGGGAACCCAGTGTCCCATTAGAGAATCTGTAACATCTGTATAAAATGCTGGGCTCAGTGAAGACCCTGTCTAAAGGCAATAAAGTAGAGTGATAAGGAAAACTAACTGATGTCATGCTCTGACCTTTGTATGTAGCAGGCTGTGGTTCCCACATGGTTGTCTTGAAAGATGAAATGGTTTGGAGTCACAGATGTTAAAAGTAGGCCGGAGAAGACATGTGGATTGAGCTTCCATGAAGTAGTTTTATTGACAGGAAAGTTGAATCTGGTGTGCTCCCCACTTAAAGCCAGAAGGAGCTTCTTTATATTGAAAAGGGGCGGGAGTAGGGAGGAGACTCAATTACCTATGTCCCCCGGCCTCATTAATATGCAAATCTCAAGGCAGAGGGCTCTTAGGCACCCCCTTACCCTTGTCTTACATGACTTAAGTTTACAGGTGAAATGGAGAGGTCCCAGTTCTGGGAGTATGGCCACACACCTTCAATCTCAGGGTTCCAGGCCAATGGAAACCCTCCCTTGATTCAACAGGCTGGCAAGATAATCTATAAACTCTTGTGTATATAATACACACACATACACACTCACACACTTAACATAATCACACCTTTATAAAACTACATATAATTCTTCTACAATTAAAAGTAATATCTTACTCTGTACAGTAATGACTGGCATGTGAGCAGTATCTTCTCTAAGAAAATATAAATAGGTTTAGAGTCACACTGATTGAGTAGGGGAATATATTGCGAAACTATTCATTACCTTATGTGAGTGTCCCATGTTTTCATCCAATAGAATACAGTATAAAATACAGAAAATTCATGCCATAGACCTATCAAAGGCAACTTTGACATGAGGACACTTTGTAAAAAGTACACAATCCCAGTGATGTATGCAAACATAGGTCTTGTAACAACTCTTTGGACTTCAGATTCTGTGTAGATCAAGGTGTTACAATTTGTTTTTCCCCTCCATGCCCATCACGGGGCTGGAAGCCAGTTCTGACCAGCAGCTCTTACTTGTTGGTATAGTATCCATATATTATGTAGCACCATTTAAGTGTTACTACACTCAGAGGACTGAGTTACTTCCTAGTCCTTTCAAGCAGAGTTAACTTCTCATTAACAAGTCCCAAGACTAAAAGATTCCAGAAAAGACTGAGATGCATCCAGAGCTGACACAAATGAGTGGGTGATCAGCACCTGCCTTTTGTGAGTTTTCTTTTTAACTTGAGAGGTTTTATCACGTGACATTCGTTTGTCTTTTAACGATAATTAAACATCATTTGCCATTTTATGGTTATAAAGTAATCCAGAACAACTGAAGACCAGTGTTAACTTATGTGACTTCTTTATTGTCAACATTGACACCTGCATATCATTAGGTCATAATCACCAGTCCAGGCCCAGACACCTAGTAAAGAAACCATTGAAAACCAGCAATATTGGATAGCAGATTGGCTCTTTTTCTTTATCCGTCAGAGATTTTAAAAAAATCAAATCAAACAAAACAACAACAACAAAAATAAAAAAACCAAGGACATTTGACAGGGCAAAGTTGATTCCTTCTATAACTACAACTAGTTCCCTCGGTTTCTGTAATTGCTGATTGGCAGGGATAAGAGTATATGTCTTGATCTCCTCTGTACTTTGTGCTATGGAAGATTTAGAAAGGCCCACCCAAGGGGATGGGAAATGGAGTAAGATTCTGAGATACACATATTTACCGTTGGTGACAAAAAGCCATAATGAAATGAAAAGTTACTATTAATTCCAATGATCAGGAAGCTGTAAAACTGTATTCATATTATGAATATGATGTCACCCGCTTCTCCCATCCAAGGTACCTATTGACCAAAGAAAAGGTGTTCAGGAAACTAGATGATTTGGGCATAATAATAAAAAAAATACTGTATTATCTGTGATTCTTGGTAGCATTATTCATTGCTTCCTATATCTCTTCTGAAAGAAAGCTAATAAAAGAGAGCCTCTATTGTCAGTGTCCTGTGTACTATAGCTAGGCAGCCTAGATATGAATAAGAAAACAAGATATTGCCCAACAAAATAACCTAAATTTAAGCAAAAGGAGGTACTCATTTTTTAAACTCATTCATCTGAGTTAATAAAGCATTTACTCAGAGAATAGAGCAAAATAAATAGAACTGAAAAACAGAAAACTGATAAATGAATACACACATTCCATACATTTTTTTTCCTTTTATACAGAGAAGAAAGTCTCTTCTGCACCTGCAACAGAATTTTAAGTTCGATAGTGTAGTTGGCTATGTGATGGTTAAGATGTGAGATGCGTGGGCCAGCTCAGTGCTATCACAAGCTGGGAAATTTTATTATAGCAATAGCTATAGAGCTGGGCTTAGGGAGTAACTTCCTCCTTAAAGTCTATCTCTAAGCATGGTAATTTTCCTGAAATGTCATTATTATGCATGTGGAAGTTAATAAAACTGTTAGGACCACTGACAAAGGCAAGAACTCAAACACTTTCCTCATTTACATCATTTTTAGGTGATTGATATCACTATTAAACTTGTCGTTCATTTTTCTTTTGTGTAGTGTGAACATACAGAGTTGCTTTGGAATTGAGACATCTGTCTTTATTCTCAAATACATTTTATTTATATTCAACAATATAAGGAAACTTAGAAAATGTATTTAAACAAAGTCATTTTCAATATATAACAACAAACAATAGGTATGTAAATTGACTTAATAACTATAAATATCTATGCTCATATCATATTTTCCTTACGTGGGCTGTGGGTACAAGAAGAGGCCCTGTCTTTACCTCACTCATTCTTCCATTTTCCACTTTGTCTCCTGGGGTTTTATATTTTCATTGTTTTTTTTTTTTTTTTCATCAGCTTTGGGTGCTCTGTAGAGAGTATATTTGAAGACAGTTGTGTCAATGAGTTTTGTGGATAGCTAGTCTGGAAAGCATTTCTAAAGACAAAGGGAAATTGGTTAAAAATCATTTGCCTAATTCTTTTATTTATAAGCATAGATCATTCAATGGGACCTTTGCTCACATTGCTAGGCAGTTATTTGGAAAAAAATTACTATTATTAAGCAGATTTTTTCAAAAGAGAGTGCTCACCATTTTATGACTCCTTAGATGAAAATATTTACATATAGTTATCGCATAGGAAATTAACCAGAGAACTGAAACATAGCTGCTTGTATTCTAATGATAATTATGTTCCCCCAAAAACTCTTTGTAGGAGAACATCTGCAATTAGCTTCTGGGAACCTGTTTCCAGTTGGTTCTGACTGCTAAACAAAGATGTCAACAGCCAGTAGTTAGGGAGGACAAACAGAGGTGTGATTTTAGTATTTCCTGGGTTAGGACTGGAAGAGAAAGAGAGAGAGAGAGAGAGAGAGAGAGAGAGAGAGAGAGAGAGAGAGAGAGAGAGAGAGAGAGAGAGAGAGAGAAGAGAAGGAGGAGGAGGAGGAGGAGGAGGAGGAGGAGGAGGAGGAGGAGGAGGAGGAAGAGGAGGAGGAGAAGGAGGTCTGCTGTGTTGGGAGAGTGTACCATGCCTGAGAAGACATGGAAGGACAGGGATGTTTAGCCACCTTTGAAGGAGCAGCGAAAGTGTGGCTCAGAGTGCCCCGCAACTGAGTCCAGGGCAGCCAAGGTAGAATATAAAATTCAGTAAGTGATAACTAGGGATTATTGGCAGCAGGAGGTAGATTAACAGTATGGAGGGTAGGCAGTGTCTCAGCTATTGTGTGTTTATACATATTAAAATATAAAGGTTGTGTGTGTCTTTCATTTGGAACCATAAGTCATTTAGGTGGGTAGTAACCCCCCAAAAGATTTATTAATTAAAACTTATTTCTATACTGGTTTACAAAATAATGTGTATAAATGGGAGTATTGCAATCAGAGGGTTAAAACAAACAAACAAACAAATAAATAATTTAAAAATCCATGTGTACTTCTGGAGAGATATATCTTGATTAAGCATTACAAAGAACTACAGGCAAATCATGTACCGGGTCATTATTTATAAACAGTATTTTGCAGGTATTTATAATAGCCCTGTTAAGACAGTAAATATTCCTTTGAGTTCCAAGACTTGAGAAACAGAGACAGGACAATTACTTTAACCCAGGAGTATGAGACTAGCCAAGATGAATTGTTTCTGTTTTTCTTAAATTAACAAGTTAACTTAATCAGCCATGGTTTGGGGTTAAAAAAGAAAGAGAAAAAAAGTGCATGATGCCTGGAGTGGTGGTACTTCACACCTCTAATCCGGTCACTCTGGTCACAGGCAAATAAAAATTTTGAGGCTGTCTCTGGCTATGTGTTGAACATTTGTCTGAAAAATTGCAAAAGTGGGGCAGACCAGAAAAGACTATGAAAGAAGAGAGATGAGGAACAGAGGAAAGGAGGGCAGAGAAAGGTCAAAGAGATTGTAGAGAATACACAACCCTTGGGTAATGAAATGGAAAGAAGAAAATGGACTAGGCTGGGCTGAGCAGAGCACTGAGATGCTACCTACCACAGTGAAATAGGCAGAAACTTAAATACCAAGACACTGGGAAAGGACCTGAGAAGGGATAAATGCCACACTAGTAGGCAGCTTCATTCCACATTGTTTCTTATCAAGAGAAACTGCTCTGATCTCTCCCCCTCACCCAAGAGGACAATAATTTCTATACTGAAGTTTACAAAACAATGTGTATAAATGGCAGTATTGCAACCAGAGGGCTTAAATAAATAAATAAATAAATACCACCCGAGCTGGTGGCCATGACAAAATACCATACACTAGTTGGCTTAAGCAACAGAAATTTATATTCTCATCATTTTATAAACTAAAAAGTCAAAGATCAAGTTAGCAGAGGAGTTAATTCTATAGAGCATCCTCCCTGGAGTATATATAGATGGTTGCTTCTTACCACAGTTTCAATTAGCAAAGCGGGGAGAGATGACTAGTATTTCTTTTCTTATAGGACTCAAGTTTTATCGTGCTAACCTTATATCTTATTTCAACTACTTCAGGACCTCTTACCAGCAAATCCATATGAGTTTTGGAAAGAACACTGTCTGGTCAACAGCAGAGACAATATTACGATTATACATGAAACAGATGTCTGCCAGTTTCTGAGAAGAAAATCACTGGCTTGTAAGTCTGGAAACAAACTATAATTTTAATCTCTGTGAGAAAGGAAAATAATTTATAAAAGAAAGTTTTCTGAACCAGGCTAGGTAAGATTGCAAATTGGATCCCAACCTAGAAGGCTTATTAAGATCTGTCTCAAAATAAAATTAGTCAATAAACAAAATCAACCAAACCAAAATAAGGCTGAGATCTGGCTTAATGGTAGAACTATTTCTCAGAATGCAAGCCCTGGGTTCAAGCCAGAACATCATCATTTTTTAAGTAAATATTCAGAAGAAACAAAGTTACTTTTTATAGTTTTAAAAATATTTGTCTGGGGCTTGATCAAGAAAAGGGAAATTTAAGGCTATCCTGTGGCTTAAAAGCACTTGAATAACTCTGAAAGAGAGGATGGTCTGACTGTGGTCTTCTAGTTGAACTGTGGCTCAGAGGACCTGGAACATAGTGTATTAAGTAGTGCTGTATAAATCACTGTCTCCAAGTTCTTTGCCTGTTCATTAAGTAAAGGATGAATAAACTGGGTAGATGATGATATGTAGATTCTTTTGTCCCTGAAATCTTACTCTATTTAGACTAAATATTTATTTGAGAGAGATCAGGTAGCCTGAAGCACAAGACCAAATATTCATGTCTATGAGAGAGACCAAGGTTCTTCTTGACGAAAGCAATGCCAAAGAAATGCAAAGAAAGGAGAGAAACGATACAGGAAGACAGCAGAAAGAAGGAACATATGATCTCTTGGGTTGACAATGTAAACATGAACAATAGCTGCTATTGCCTTCTATATGGCTCTGTGAGATTCAACTACTTAAAAGTAGACTTTTCCATTTATTCACCAGCTCAATTAACTTGACAAATACAGAGCCAAGAGAAGAATGAGATGAAAGATATATCTGGACCAAAATGTAGTGGAGCATGGAAAATGAAAATGGACTCAAAATGGGATCAATATTATTTTATTTTGGCTCATGGCCTAATATGGTTCTCTATACTGATATTGCCTTAATTTTGAGTTGCATTTTCGATGAATAGTTTGCAAAAGTTTTGATCCTGAAATATGTAATTTATCATAGTTATCAAACGTTCAGAAAACTACTGATTGAAATTGTGTGGCTTGGGTTGCTGATTCACTCCAGTCTATATACAAATAGATGTACAATTTTCTTGAGTACCACAGAAAGTATATACATTGTGTAATGCTGAAATCAGACGTGAATATTAAATCTGTCTTCAAGCTATTGTTTCTTCATCATAAAAACATTCAATTTTTCTTTCTCTCGCCCTTTTGAAATGCACCTTACGTTATCCTCACCTACACTCAACTGACTATGCAGTAGCACATTCTAACTTCTAAGACTCTTAAAATGTCTACACATTTATCACTGTTGAAATCTATATAACTTTTGGTGATTTCTGCATGAGATAACATGGTTTTATTGGTGGTAATGAGTGCTTCTTAATGGCTCAGTGACTCAGCTAGAGACACAAAATTGACATGCCTGACATGGAAAGTTGACTATGTGTTATGCTTTGGTTTAAGAGGAATTTACTGTTGCTGTAGAAAGAGAAGGTAAATGCACTAGAACCACACAGCTTTTAAAAGATGTATGTTCAGAAAAAAAGACCTGCAGAAAGAAACACTTTTCTTTGCAAACTTTTCATTGCTATTTATTCCAGTTCACGGTCATTTGAGTTGTGTCAATGGCAAATCTGAATACAATGTGCTGTGGCTTAAAAATCAATACATATACAAACTATCTTTTCTTTAGTAATCCCAACATGGAGCAAAGGCTGAACAAAACAGTGAGACAAACCTTAAAATGCTCACGGTTTGCCTTTTGAAAATTGCTGTAGACTGAAATATATATGAGTACCATTCTTCTAACAGTTATAAGGTTGTGATTTATTAGCTAGGAATGTGTTTGAGGATCCCATTGCTAAGCCACATTTGTGGGAAATAGAGGAACCCTTGAGTGTGTTAAGTCTTGAGTAAATGCATGTTGTTGGTAAGAACTGGCCAAGATAGCCTCAGATCCCTGGGAAAACAGAAAAGTCTTCTCCTGCGGGTGAAGTTCAGAGGGATGGAAAAACTTTCTTCTGCTCAGTGTGTAGATGTTGATAGTGTTGCAGAAAATATCTACCATAGCTTTTTCCATCTTCTGTGTTTACAGTCTGGAGGCTGTACTTCTATTGTGATTGTTCCTACTAAGACTAGCTATATCTTCTAAGTCTAGATAAACACTGCCTCCTTGTTTACCTGTATATAATAACTTTACTTCTGAATCAGCTGTATGTAATGACTTTACCTCTCTGGTTGACTGTATAATAAATCATTAAGATGCCAGAGTGCTGGGCATCTCCATCTGAGAACTCAGTCTACCAAACCCCAGCTTATCACAGTTTTCCTGAGTTAATAAGTCTTTCCTTTCTCCATTCCTCAACCCCCACAGCCAGGTCAAGTCCTAGAAGTCATGCAAGAATGTGGCACACAGTTGAATCTACATAACAATAGGTAAGGAAGAGTTTTCCTCCACTGAGGGACCTAGGGCAAGAAGAATAACCTGTCACATGACTCAGACCAACAGGCATCTTCAAGAGCTTGAAGAATTTTCAAAGTAAAATAAACCTCAGAGTCTTCATATCTTCAATCAGACAAGAAGAGAGGGAGGTTCAGAGGTTTAAGAGATTTTGCCTATTTTACACAAGATGAACATATTGCCAGATCCACTGTCAGAATGTTGATACATCTCTGGGGTTTGTTGTTTAAAAGTGAGTTTTCTTATATATTCTATCACACCTATAGAAACTCCTGTGGTTGAGTCCATGCAGGAATATAAAAATTATAATGCAGGGGCCAGGACTGAGGCCCTGGATAGAGTTGATGAACGTTTTTTCTATAACTAGGTTAATGAGATTGGATAGTTTCTGCTCCTACTTAAAGTTTGATATTTTTGGTACTATTTTTTTCTAAGTCATTGGCCCAGTTATGTAAAAATATGTAGAGTAGGCAATTCAAGGCATCTCAGCTACATACCCAGAAACTATGTGAGCATCTTTTGAAAGGTTGAACAGATATTTCAAAATTGTCTACCAAAGTGCACTGATTTAAAGAAGGCCATGTGAATTGCCTTATATTTTGATACTTTTTGTGAACTTTACTTCACATGGAGGCAGGTTTTATCAGCATACCTCTTTGTTAAGGCCAGCATTAAGGTGGCTGCCTCAGATGCACAGGTCATGGAGACTTGCAGTTGACAACAAGGAAATTTGCCTCCCTGAAATCTGTGACTCAGTGCTCTCCCTCCATCACTTCTCAGGCCTCAGTTTTGCACTGATTTCTTAACTGACAATATATTTGAGAAAATATATGTCTCTAAAGTACCTTTGTGAGTCTAAGGCAATTTTAGATTCAGAGATGCAATGCTGCAGTAATATTATATAGTATCAATTACATTTTCATCAGAATATCTCAGATTTTAAATATTCAATTTCTTTGAGAATTAACTAAATATAAATATAGTACTTTCTTCATTCTTCAGTAACATTTCTCTGGCAATGTTTCATAGGTTACCCAAGACTCCTTGGCTTCTTCAGGAAGACCTCACCATATGAGAAATATCCTGACCTTCTGAATTTAATAACAGGGCTTTAGTCAGACATTGTGTTTGTTATTTCATGTTTGTCATTTCTATTCAGATGACCCTTCAAAACTCCTGTTCATATTTACTTTTCAGAACTTTATTCTATTTGTATGCTATACACACACATAATGCACAACACATACAAAGTATATAACATATGTATAATAAATATTCTGTATAAATTATGGTAAAGTAAGAACTACTTGCTAAACCTTTTACATTCTATGACACCTGCATGTTACTACTAATTGAATAACAAATCTAATAATATATATTCATTATATTTCTTATTTCTGTTAATTTGTTAGGTTTGAGATCAGGCCTCACTATATAGCCTAAACTAGTCTTAACACTATCTCTCATCAGATTTCCAGGAGCTGAGATTATACGTATGCACCACATTTCCTGGTTTATTTTATTTCTAAGATTCTATATTTTATTATTTTTTCCTTAAGAAGCATGGTCTTTATGCTCACTGTAATCCAAGCATCATTTACCTGTCCTGCAAAAGTTTTAAAGACAAATTGTTTAGGTTCTATTTATGTTCATATAGATGCATGTGCATCCTAATATCATCAGCAAATCTAGCTTGGCTTTATCTGGTTTTAGCTCAACTGACATACAGATCTTGTTTTAGCATTACTATTTACAGATTCATCACTTGTGTTTTATATTAAAATAGATAAAGTGCAGACAGCTCAAATGCAGTCTGTTTCAGCCATGGCAGTTCATTTCAGTAGATATAGTCTGTACAAGGTAAATGTCTCCTGAACACCTTGTCAAGGCTCAGAAATGGTGGCATGCATGTGTCAGAATCTCCTTCATTTTTAACTTTGAGTAAAATCCCAATGTACTTAGTTCCACTCATCAGCTAGGTGACTCCATTTCTCTGATATATTTGTTTATGTGACTTCCACGGTGGCTACTTCTGTATTTTTGTGTTAGGAATTCACTAAATTCTGAACTGCACGTATTTTCAAGTAACATTGAACATCATACAAGAAGCAATAACTCTCACGGAACAAAGAATGAAGTGATAGACTGACCTAACACCTCTAGCATAATGCTGTGTGTTCCAGATAACTTGAGACGTTTGAGGATGGGTCACTTGAAATGACTCAGAGAGAGGAAGCAAACAACATGGAGTCAGTGTGATGTGCAAAGGATAGCAAAGCTTGCATGCTTTAACCAATAAACCCTGGATGATTGTATTGCCATGAACAATGCTTCAAGGCCACAGAGCTTTTGTATTGAAAAATGTATTATAAGCTCTTATTTTTATTCCCTCCAGTCATAGACAACCTTAAAACCTCGTAAAAAATATAAAGAGAATGTCAGGGGCATACTTTCAGTTAAAAAAAATAAGAAAATTAACTTTAAAAAGGACAGATGTAAGACATTTTAATTTTTAAAAGTACTTCCCTCTTTCCTTTTTCTAAGCCCTCCCATCTCACCCAGTCCCTCTTCCTCATTTTCTTTCATTATCATTATCATCATTATTATTAGTCATATATACACAAACACTCTCATAAGTACATGTATAAATATTAAATATGGTTTATATGTATTTCACATGTGTGTGATTTCCATGCACCCATTCCCATCTCAATGCCCTGGCATTCCCCTACACTGCGGAATTGAGCATTCACAGGACCAACGGCCTTCCTCCTATTGATGCCAGACAGTGCTATCCTCTGATACATATGTAGCTGGAGCCAAGGGTCCCTCCATGGGTACTTTTTGGTAGGTTGTTTAGTCCCTGGGAGTTCTGGAGGGTCTGGTTGGTTGATATTTTTGTTCTTTCTATGGGGTTGCAAACCCCTTCAGCTCCTTCAGTCCTTTCTCTAACTCCCCCATTGGGGTTCCCAGACTCAGTCCAATGGTTGGCTGTGAGCATCCACCTTTGTATTTGTCAGGAAACTACTATAACAGGCTCCTGTCAGCAAGCACTTTTTGGCATCTGCAGTAGTGTCTGGGTTTGGTGTCTGTATATGGGATGGATCCTCAGGTGGAGCAGTCTCTGGATGGCCTTTCCTTCAGTCTCTACTCGATTCTTTGTCCCTGTATTTCTTTTAGACAGGAGCCATTCTGGGTTAAGAATTTGGAGATGAGTAGCTGGCCCCATCCCCCAAACAGGGGCCTTGTCTAACTTCTAGGTATGGTCTCTACAGGTTTTCCCTCCCTTTGTTGGGCATTTCAGCTACTCTCATCCCTGTAGGGTCCTGGTAACCTCTTGCTTTCCTAGAATCTGGGACTTTCTGGTAGCTATTCCCAGTTGTCCATCACCCATTGCTACACACCTCTATTCAATTTCATGACTCTCTGTATCTCCTCCCATACCTAATCCTGTCCCCTTTCTGTCTTTCCCCCTCCTGTCTTTCTCCCAATTCCCTTCCCCTTCCACCTCCCTTGAGTATTTTGTTCCCCCTTCTAAGAAGGACTTAAGCATCCACATTTTGCTCTTTATTCTTGAGCTTCATTTGGTCTATGAATTATATCTTGGGTTCTGAGTTTAGGGCTAATATCCATTTATCAGTGAGTGCATAGCATGTGTGTTCTTTTGTGACTCAGTTACCTCACTCAGGATGATATGTTTTAGTTCCATCTATTTGGCTAAGAATTTCATGAAGTCATTGTTTTAATAGCTGAGTAATACTCCCATTGTGTAAATGTACCACATTTTCTGTATCCATTCCTCTGTTGAAGGACATCTGGGTTCTTCTCAGCTTCTGGCTATTGTAAATAAGATTGCTGTGAACATAGTGAAGTATGTGTCCATGACATATAATAAGGTAAAAGATTTTTAAAGATTCCTTTCTAACCTTTTGATGGAGGAATCTCTAAGTGACTGAAACCATTTTCCTTAAGCAAACATCTTTATTATTAAGTGGTTTGCACTGCAAAAATTTTAGTCTATATCATTTTGCTGAAGATATGTGATAAAATGATTGACCTATCCTGGTTCGATCACAAAGTCACACGGTCCTATACTTATTTACGTATTGTGCTTTGCAACATTTCGTCAAACCTTTGCTCTTGATGTTCCATACCTGTCCCTTAGAACTATCAGGAAACTAAAACCAAGCATGGCTGTGAGGATGCTCAAAGACGGTTAAAATATGAAGGTTTCACAACTTTCCACAGGAAAACTTGAATTATAAGTTAATAGTAAAATCTGAGTAAAGCAGAGAAAATCATAGAGAAGTTAATTATTTTTCTACCTTGTGGGAGACTGGTGTATGAGAGAACTAGCTTTCTTGTGTTGTGCCTGAAATGTTAGTTAAAATGGAAATTTAAAAGAAGAAAACTACCTTATAGAGTAAATTGAAGATTAGCGAGCGTGAGCCTCAGGTAAGCGAGAGAGATATACTTCAGAATAGATTAGAGGAATTATCACAAACCTAAAATGTAGAAAAAAATTGCTTGGGTCATCTCATCACATTATGTTTAAATACATGTTATACATAGAGCTGATTAAAAATATCATAAAGGAGAGCTTGCCATAATGGGACATGTTTAAAATCATAACACTCTAAACTCAGAAGCAAGCAAAAGGATTTAAAGATTAAGGGCTATATACTAAGATTGTTTTTCAACAACAACACAATTTTTTAAAAAAAAGAAAAAAGAAAGAAAGAAAGAAAGAAAAAAGAAAGAAAAGAAAGAAAAAGAAAAAACACAACCAAAACAACAAAAATGTTATTGTTTTTTCTCTAAATATCTGGAAATGGTATTTTTTTTTTTTAAAAAAAAATTAGAACTTACTTAATTAAATACAGCAAATATAAGGAAAAATGTATTAACTTTATTCTTTGGCTTTTATTATGGGGAATAAATTTTAAAACAAGCTTATGTTGGGGGTTGGTGAAAGCATTTTACTGAACTGACTGGTAGTTCAGTTTCCAATTATCTCTACAGTGAGCAAGAATCGTGTTGTCTGAGGCTACCGCATTTGTAGAGCTCTTAAAATCATGTGTCTACTACATTAGAAGGAAAAATAGTTTTTGTGACTTGGAACACATGTTCTTGATTTCATCTTGCCTCCAAATTGCCAGAGTTTCTGTGTTCCTAACTTCTCTTTGGTTCTTTCTTTATACTTTTTCATACGTTGAAGTTGTCTTAGTGACCATTCTGTTGCTGAAGAGACACAATTAACACAGCAACTCTTGTGGAAAGAAAGCATTTAATTGAGGGCTTACTTGCAGTTTCAGAACATTAGTGCATTGTCATCATGGAGGAGAGTATGGTGGCATGCAGGCGAGCTCTGGAGCTGAGGCTAAGAGCTACATCTTGATCCATAATGGGAGGGGAAGAGAGAGCTGGGTACGAAGACAGAGATAGAGATAGAGACAAACAGAAACTGAACCTGCCACAGCTTTTGAAACCTCAATGTCCACCCAGGGACACACTTCTTTGAACAAGGTGAACCTCCTAATCGTTCTATTGCTTCTCAAAGTGTGCCCATCCCTGATAACTAATCATTCAAATATTTAAGCCTTTGGGGGCTATTGTAGCTCAAACCATCACAGTGGTGTTTTAACAAAGTTTCAAATATGATTAAAAAATGTTAGTTTTACTAATTTCTCAAGTATTATATATACTTAAAACAATGCCTCAAGGGAACTGAAAAATTCTTTCTACCTAACACCTTTCAGGTGTACAGAATTTTGAGTGGCAGATTCACAGAACTCCATGAAGAATTTTAAGATGAAGATGACTGAGATAACTTGCCTAATAGTTATTATTGAAATAGACATTTTAGTAGATATGGAATTTATACATATTAACATATCATTGTATATGTCATATTTCTAACTCACAAAGTATTTATTTATCAACAACTATCACCATCTGTCATTTTCTCTTTTTTCCTTTTATTTTCTTTAATGAAATTATTTTGAGAATTTGGAGTTTTGTTTTATCATTAAAGACTTGGAAATTAGTAAAATAACCATACACCAAAATTAAAATAAAATAACTGAAAGTGTAAAATTTAATGTGTGCAGTTACCCAGCTTCTTTTTTCAAAGCCAATTCCAACACCTACAAAAGCTGATTAAGTCATATAGGTTTAGGTTTGGTTATTCAGGTCTCTATCTTAATTATAGAATAAGAGTAGGAATAAAATCTCCAGAAAAGGAAAAGAAAGACATCAATTGCATCAGGAAACCTTTTCTAGACATTTTGAGTTGAGTTTAAATTTGAATTATGAGGAGAATATATGTAAAAACACAGGAGAGAGATATTTTAACATATTATAAAGGGTGTGGCTAGACCAAAGAGAACCACACTAAGGCATTAGACTCGCTGTTCCACTGTGGGATTTGTTTTCTCTTTCATTTGTGGCGGAGCCCCTAAGCAGATCAATTCCCACTGGAGATTTCGCTTTCTCTTGCCTTATAAACTTCAGCTGCAGTCCAGTGAGGATGAAAGTCTCTCTCAGATCCTCCCAGCAGCATTTTCTCTTGCTTCGTTTGACAGAGCACTCCATCACCGCAATTTTGGCTCCTTCTTGACTCCCTATGTCATAAATCCTCAGCATACCACAAGGTCAACTGCAGATGAGACACAGGGGCTGCCCGAGGTGCTGACAGCTCCATCTTTTCTGAAGCAATGGGAAGGCTTGGTCCTGCAATTCAGTTGCAATCTTGGTCCAAGTGTCAACTGAGCTTTCATCTTTAAGTGTGTGATGATGATAGTGGACTATGTTTCTGTAAATCTAAATTATATTTTCAGAGATGAATCATGAGGTGTGTGTGGTCCTGTTTTAAAGTTTCTGGAATTGTAGGCAACTGAAGGATCTGTCATTGCAATGGACGTGAGTATCAGGGAAAATGAAATTCAGAAATTCACAGAGAAGTTTGTGTGTGTGTGTTTGTGTGTGTGTGTGTGTGTACGCGCGCACGTGCATGTGCGTGTGCCTGTGTGTATGAGTGTATGTTTATTCCAATTTTCTTACTCAAAAGGTATTTGCTTTAGGGATAACATCCCTTTTGAAAGGATGGCTTTAGGATCTTCTCCAACTTTTTTTATTTTGGTTCATTTTTACTTTACATTTGTTTTAGAAAATAGCTGTTTTTATAAAGGTTATACTTGAATATAGAAAATTCAACTTTTGAGATATATTCTGTTAAGAACACTGTAGTAAAGCTATGTCTAAAAATCAATTTTTTGAAAGCTATCCATGCATAATTTAAAATAGACTAATCAAAATGTTCCCAGTAAAAGATCAAGAGGATAATGTTATTTGAAAAAGTTAACCAAAGAAAAGTTAGCCAAAGTGATATTCTATCATAATTTAAGATGGCTTCATACAACCTTTGCCCACAAAAGCATGTGGGAAAATGATATCTTAAATATCAGCAATTGGACTAATAAGACTGAATAGAAAGTTAAGAAATTATATAAAAGAAGATAATCCATTGAAGGTGAAAGCATTAGAGTACCCTAGGTCTCAGGCTAGCTCACTGGCCTGGCATCTGTAAACAACATCTCATGTTTATAAGGGCTCCATAATTGTTCTAATGCACTATCATCAAACTCTGTAAGTCTGTTTCTGTGTTGGAGTGTTTCCCCATTTTTCGTTTTGTACTGTTTAGCCATAGTTACTTAAGTGCTATTTGAGATAGTTCTCGTAGTTGGTTTTACTAGACTACAAGAAAAAGTTATAAGTGACACACTGGTAACCCCAGGCATGGCTTAGAATCACTTGGAGGCTTTTAAGAGTTGTTAGGCTCAGGACACATACCAGATCAATTCTGAAGTAATCGTGGCAGACATGGTATGGAAGTGTATGGTGAAGTTACACCAGTATTTTCAAAGCTCTCTCAGTGACTACATTGTGTATGACTAATAAATGCAAGTCCAAGCAAAATGGATGAGAACACAGACCCAAATGGGGCAAACACATTAAGTGTTCACTGTAGAATGCCAACTATCCATGAAGCCAAAATGGTTTTATTCTAAGTCCTTCTCTATTAGTACTGAACATTGTTGTTGGTCAGAAAGATCAGGAGAGGGACTTTAATGACTACACTAATTTTTTGTTCTCTATGTTAGGAGTTCTACTCAAAGCAAACAATCTTATATTCCATCACACAAGGTATAGAAGGACTCTGAAACAATTATTTAGAATGTGAGGGAATGTATGTTTGCCATCATTTACTACATGGTCACAGCTGAGGTCAACCTCTAGCTCATAGAAAAGCAAGTTCTCATTGTGTTTTCCACTAGTCAAATTACAAAGTAAATATGTAATTGTAGAGGAAATAATAGAAATAGATAAGACTCCCCTTAAATGAACTGTGGTGTAGATTTGTATGTTAAATAAAGACATCTCTGGAATATTATAGATTTGTATATTAAAAGAAGTTGAACAATCCCACATGGATAAGGTAGAGAGGAAAAATTCTTAGGAATTTTTCTTTTTCTTTTCTTTCTTTCTTTTTTGTTTGTTTGTTTTTTGTTTTTTGTTTTTTTTTTTTGTTGTTGTTTTGTTTTTTTGAGACAGGGTTTCTCTGTGTAGCCCTGGCTGTCCTGGAACTCACTCTGTAGACCAGGCTGGCCGCGAACTCAGAAATCTGCCTGCCTCTGCCTCCAAGTGCTGGGATTAAAGGAGTGTGCCACCACTGCCGGCTCTTAGGAATTTTTCTAGTGACAGATTCTCAGTATTTCATGAAGGGCAGATCACTCATGAAAGTAGGAGCAGGGGCACTGGGAAAGGATGCTAGTCCTCTGTTGTTAACAGTGCTCCTATTGGAAACTTTGAGCAGGTGCAACAGTGGCAGTCTAAACTAATGTCACATACTTAAAACATTTTGGGTCACCTGTTTGGGAAACATCTTAGTTCCAGTTCTCAATGAACATGGCTGGTTCTGATGGAATTTAAGTCTTTTAATAGGTCATTAAACTTCATTGAACTTATTAAAATTATTAAACTACCATAATCCCAGGTATTGGGTGTCAAATGGGATATGAATGTTTGAATGTTAGTGCTAGGAATGTCATCTGGTGTCCTCAATCACTTTATAGCTTCTAATACCTCCATTATTTATTATTTTCATAGACTAAGAATCTTTCTTGAACAAAGAGGAAGGTAGAAGTACTAATTACTTTGATTTTATCATTATACATTGATATGTACATGAAATTATCTTCTACCCTATAAATATGCATACACAAATATCATAGAAATACATAGATGCACATATATATGCATATATGTAAACACATACACAAACACGTGTATATAGAGAAAGCTGTTTGGTAACACAAGCGATAAAGACTAAACCAGGAAACCAAGACTAACATATGAAAGATGACCCCATTACCTGTGTCAGAGAATTTGTGGTTTATAAGCTAGCTCCTCATCATGAAGGTGAAAGGTTTAATAGAAATGAATGTTGTCTATGAGTACGTGAGTGAACATTTGTAGATGTATATTTAGATTATGATAAAAAGATTTTTGCTTCAAAGTTTAACTTTTAATTTTGTTAAGTGAGTGGATTTAAGTTCCTTGCAACTGTCATATATGTATGAGTAAAAAGTTTTACCACATTTTTAAATACGTTTTTTTTGTTTAGATTGAAGGTCTTCTTTTAAAAAGTAAATTACAGTTTTAACACATATCTACAAACATGTTGTTGAAGATGTGATATGCTTACTAATTAAATACATTTCTATCAAGGTTTCAAAAAAGAGAAAATATAAATGAAAAAAATCAAGATAGAAGATGAACTTAAAGCTAGGATGTTCTCAATTTTATGCCAAAGTATTCTAATGACCCAATATAAACATATATCCCAGTAATATAGCTATCCAGCTTTAAAGTTAGGTGGTAGTCCAACCCAGGGGAAACATATGCATGAAGTGATGAAGTATTTGACTGTTTTCATGAAGCAGAGAAATATTTATATTCCAGTGAGGGAATAATGATTTCTTCCATGAAAAAGTCAGATGAGCATTAATAAAGAAAATATACAATTCAGAATCTTTGTCTAGGGAATGATAATACCTACAATAAAAACTTCTTCCCATCTCAACTTAATAAAGACAATCCCCAACTGACAAGTCCACAGTCAAACTTGATCTGGTGTCACTGAGACACTCTTTTCAAGTGATTATATAGTGCCAAGTCAACTGAAACAAACACACTGTTTGATGTAACCAGGCACCTTATTTTTATTAACACTAAGGTAATTACTCTATAAGTGATATGTATAGATTAGACGTTATAAGTACATTGTTGATTTTAAAGTAATTTTTAAAAATTATGAAATAAAATTACTTATTTTAAAATCCAAAATTTGGAACCAAGAAGCTTTCACTGACATTTCTAATAAAGATTTACATTTGCCAAGGGCACAGAGGTGGCTCCTCTGATATTTGCTCTAGGGTGGCACAAGCATGTGGCTCTTTTGAATCTCAGACCAGCCTGATCTATATAGTGAGTTCCTATTCAGCCTGGGTGACATAATAGTAGGAATCGCATCCTACTATGATTATTGAACTGGTTTATTTTTTAAATATATAACTCTACTTCTTTCATTATATGAACGCCCATAAAGTTCACATAACTTTTTATAATCTGACACAATGAAATGCTCAATACCAACTCATGAGTATAGGGCCAGATAATGTTTAGCATAGCACAGACAAAAAAAAAAACTGTCATAGTCATAGAACAGACATACCTCCATGCATTTAATTTCTGAGTGTACCCATTTCTAAGCTCTTCGGAGCAGCACATCAGTCCTTAAGATACTGTAAAGAAGTGATTTTTTTTTCACAAGATTGAAAAAGGCAAACAAGAGCTGTAATTTGGAACTAATTAAAGCAGACAAAGAAAATTCAATAAAATTATTTTCAACATTAGTTAGAATGGGGAAATACAGTAGATTAATGATTAAAACTAAGTGAGCTATTTCAAATATAGTAAGTTTGGTTAGAATGAATTCTCAGTACTAAACCTTGACGTTTTAGTTTAAATTGGGTTTGTAACTTTCATATTCATCTTTCATATGATCAAGTCACCATGTCTTTGATTAAGTCATGTTTAACTGAACTTTAGAACTATATATGTAATTTAATCCTTAACTCCATAAGTCTACCATCACTTAAAGAACTGGTGAGCAGTTCAACCTTTTGCCAGCCTCCAGTTAAGTACCAAGTTTGATAGCTACAATTTCTCTTCTAATCCAGGAATTTCAAACACTTTGACTTATATATGTAAATCTAGCCCAAGCCAGATTTATATAGGAATTGATTTCACTTGTCTCATTCCTATAAGCACATCTAATCCATTCAGGGAAGGACACGAAAAATGGCCTAGAGGAAAAGGGTTTGGGGTACTGGTGCTTTTACATATTGTGCTGGCGTACACTATTCTCTGACTTCATTCTGTCCTTTCACTGTTTTCATAAGTGAAAGAAAGGGAGACAAGAAGGAGGAAGGAAAGTTCACAGATGTCTTTTGGCTTTCTGTTTTTCTTGCCTGTTCTCATCTCACACAAGGTCTGGGCCATTTCACTTGACCAGACAGAATTAGTACAGGCTGCAGGTTACTGCAGGGTTAAAGTCTTTCATTTAAGCTCCTGCTGAGAGCTGGCACCAAGCAAGAACTCTCCTGTCTATGTCATATTAATCAAATAATTAGAATTGTAATAACACATAAAATATAGTCCTTATACATGGCAATAAGACTTTGCTAAAGGAGTTAACACACATATGAAAATTGTAGATAGAATTGTATTGTGGAAAGAAACGGTTATTTGGAGAAATAATAGCATATTATAACTATTTAGCAAATAAAATGTGGTTAAGATGCAAATTTTCAGCAAAAATGAAATTGAAATGAATCTAATAGTGCTGTTTAGCTTAAAGCATTTCATAAAGGCAAGTTTATTAATACTTGAAATGCAGTCATTAAGAATAATGATTGACCATATTGAGATTAATATAATTTTCAGTTTCCTTTTTAAGTAGTAAGAGTTATATTCTGTCATTAAAAGTGAAGAAGTTAATATATTTTATGCATTTTTCCTGTATCTATCCCTACTTTCTGGAGCTGTTTCTACTTCATCAAAAGCTTTAAAACTTGCATTTTCTGTGATATACAAATATGCACATGAGTGCACCACTAGGATTTACTCACCTGTAAAGGAATATGAAAGTATGTCATTTGAATGAAAATGGTTTAAACACCACAATAAGCTAAATAAGCCAGATGTAAGTATGAAACGAGTAATATTTAGAAAAGCCACAGTGCAGACCGGCTATCTAATTGTCGGAGAGGCTCTGCTTAGCTCCCACAGCCATATCCAGCACTAGGAGCGGCCAGAGGCCAAGCAAGCTGCAGCTAGATCCATGAGGCACTAGAGTGGTGCCTGGCTCTGCCAATCTACTATGCTGCCCCCACAAAGCTTGGCTGAGTCCTTGATAATATCTGCCATACATGCCGTACTGTGTAGAATGAAGACTCTTAATGCATAAAGATTCTCCAATGGATTTATATATTTGGAAATGCTGAATTAACAAGATGTTCACACAGTTAGAATTGATACCCAATTATCTAACCTACATATTATAACTACCTTAGACTACTAGAGACACACGTACATCTGCAGCCATCTTGTCTCTTCCTCCATGGTCGCTAGCCCTCTTCCTTTCTCCTGCCCTTCCTCTTTTCTTCTCTTAGTTCCCTCCACCTCTTCTTCTGCCCAATCATCGATCTCCACTGCATATACAATGTAGCAGATAAATATCCTGCTACATAAGTATAAATTCTATATATGATCACATATGTAGAATCTCATATGTCATTTGATATTCTCATATGTATATCTGTATGCATGTGTGTGCTTGTGTGTGTGTGTGTGTGTGTGTGTATGTCCATGTGCCAGTGTGTGTGTGTGTGTGATATGAAGAGTGGGGACTATTGGAAGAAAGAATGTATCCTGGTAAACTTTTTGTCAATTAGGCATAACAAGGGAAGCAGAGGCTCAATTTAGACAATGCTTACATTAGATAGCCTGTAGGCAAGTTTGTGATGGCATTTTCTTGATAAATGATTCATGCAGGAGGGCCGAACTGATTGATGGTGGTTGGTGCCATCCCTGGCCAGGTGGTCCTGGGTGGTATAAGAAAGCAGGCTGAGCTAGCAGGGGAGCAAGCCAGTCTTCCTCCAGTGTTTCTGCCCAGCTTCCCTCAGTGATAGATTGTGGTCAAGAGATCAGAACCAACATACCCATTTCTCCCACATTGCTTTTGGTTCTGATGTTTTATCTCACAGTAGAAGCCAACAAGCATGAAGGAAGAGGTGTAGGAGGAAGAACAAAGGAGAGTCATGAGGGACAGATATGAGCAAAGTATGATAATACAACATGCATGAAAATGGCATAAATTATTACTTATATATGAACAATGAATTTACAAATCATACATTGTACATGGGAAAATATAATATAGTGAATTAAAATGAACTCTTCACCCTAAACACAATTCCCATACTTGTTTGATAATTCATCATTTTAGCAATCCTCTTCTTATCTTTTACCAAGAGGATGCATATTTACTTATTTATTATTTTGTCTTTTTAAATATTTATTTATTTATTTACACTCCAGATTTTATTCCCCTGCCCTTGTCCACACTCCGACTATTCTACATCCCATACCTCCAAAACATCCCCTGTCTCTAACCTTTGGTGGTTCAGTGTTTGAGAAATCTTGGGGGTCCAGATTAATTGAGACTGCTGGTCCTCCTGGAAGACTCTTGAGAGCCTTAGTGCTTACAGGGTACCCCCTGAGTGAACCACACGGAGCCGAGAATCAATGCAAAAATCCAAGAGAAATTTATCGTTCCAATGTGCTGGGGTTGTCCTGTATCTGAAGGAGAGGCAGCAACCCTGGACAGCCTGTTTGGCCAGTTTTTATAGTTTTTAGGGCAGCAGCCATTAGGCACAATATGATTGGCAGAATAGTATGACTTTTTGAACTGATTGGTCTTTGGGGAATGAGGTGGCAAGGACTTCCCTTGTCTGTAGGTGGCAAGAGTTGGTCTGTCCTGAGGAATCTGTCTACTTGCTCAGGACCTTCCACTACATGCAGGTCGGTCCGGTCCCCATTCCCTGTGATCTGAGGAATGTTAATTAGCCTCTCCCTTCTGGAGGGGAGGGGTGCCTAAGTGTTCTATCACCTTTCTCTTCCAGGAGGGGAGGGGTCTGGTGGAATTTTCCAAAGTTCCGAGCTAATCTCTTCACTCCTACAGGGTCTTCCTCCTCCTCAGCTTCTTCCAGATTTTCCCTAATTCAACCACAAGGGTCAGCATTGGTTGGATGCAAATATCTGCATCTGACTCTTTCAGCTGCTTGTTGGGTCTTCTGTAGGGCAGCCATAGCTGAGAGCACTCCATAGCCTCAGTAATAGTGTCAGGTCTTGAGACCTCCCCTTGAGCTGGATCCCATTTTGGGCCTTTCGCTGGACCTTCTTTTCCTCAGGCTTTTCTCCATTTTCATCCCTGGAGTTCTTTCAAACAGGAACAATTGTGATTCAGAGTTTTGACTGTGGGATGGGAACCCCCTCCCTCATTTGATGCCCTGGGAGAAGAAAGTAATCACAACTGGGGAGGGAGGGAGGGCCTGGGAGGAAAAGTGGATGGGGGTTGGGGGGAGAGGGGAACCTGATCTGGTTTTGGGTGAGGGAAAAAGAGTGAAGCCCTGAGGATCAGCAGAAAGAATGGAAACAGGCAAACTAGGGAGGTAGGACGTTGGGGGGACCCTCCAGAATGCACCAAAGACCTAGGAGGTGAGACACTCTAGGGACTCAAAGGTAGGGACCTTAGATGAAATGCCTGATAGTAGGGAGAGGGAACTTATTTACTATTTTGAATTACAATGTTGCCCAGTGTTTTGGTGGGCTTAGCAATCATCTGACTTTCATTTCCTAACTTCATAGATTACAGGTGTGTGGCACTAAGGACTTTTAAAAATCATTGCTTGGTTAACTTCAGACTAATATTTATGGTATATTGTTAAATAAAGTTCATGATCACTGTGTTCTGAAGAATTTTGTTAACTTTCACATTTTTCAGATTGTCTATGTATGGTCCATTTGTTTCAAGAGAAGACTGGGTATTTATTATTGTACTTAGACCAGTAAAAAGAGACGTGTATTTCAAAATCTCTGACCTAGAAAACTTTATGTTACATAATCAATTACATACGGTATTACAATCAAGAATAACTGAGTCCAGGAAGTTAAGTGTATTTTAAGAATGTGCCAAAGCGAAAGGGAGAAGCACAGAAGGGAGAGGTGTCATGGTAAGAATGAGAAGTCAGATTTATTGCAGTCCCTAGTGAGATGGCAGATGGAAGAAGAACAGGGTCATACTCCTAGGAGATGCCTAAAGGCCCTGAAGGCAGAATTGTATTCCTAGGGTTATTCCTAGTAGTATAGGATGAGTCACTTCACACTTCATCACAGTTCCCCTCCTGATATCTGCTGTCAGTTTTCAGCTGTCTTCAGACACTGAAGATTCGCTGATCTTTCCATATGACATTCCCACTCACATTTGTGAAAACTGTATTACAGTTAATTGGCATTTATCAAGAAGGGATTCCATATATATAAAGCATCAGCACAGCTTTGTCTTTAGCATGCGTAAATTACTTGCTATTTCGCTTTGCACCTGAAGATTGCCAGATTATCTTTTGAAATCAAGACCGTAGCTGAGGGTTATGATGTTTATAAATTGCCCTTTACCAGTTTCTCTTAAATAAGCATGCTCCCGTTCCACCTATGATGTCAATCCGTCCATGGCTGTTTATTTTACTAGGTCTTCTCATGCTCCTTGTTTACCCTTTTACTTCAGAACAGTAATTATATCTTTATTGTATCATTGACCTTTCTTTTTTTAAAAAAATTCATCATTTTTAACTTATTATATCCTTGCTACATTTGAACTAATTTTTATAATTGCCAAGTAGTAAGATTTATTCTTTCTCCTTTGTTTATTCTGTATGAACTTGGTTGGCTAATCTATTTTCATAACTCTAAACACTGTATTTTATTTATATGCATTGGGTTATCATCTTGTTTGGAGTTTTCATTTTCTAAGTATAGTTACCTAGATTTTACTGAGTGAAACATTGCTGTGGAGTGGTCCTTCTGTTCTCTAGTTAACATTCAGTTTCAAACTGAAGCTTTTGTTTCTTTATTTCATTCCTTTTAATTCAATATATTTGCACACAGTTGTTATGCCATGTATTTATTTTTAGCTTTTGCTCAATTTTAGATTTTATTCTTTTTTTTTTTTTATTTTTATTTTCAGCAAATCAAAAAAAATTAAAAAGCATTCAAACAGAATAAAATGAAAATAAACAAACAAGCAAAATACCAAGGGTCAGATATACTTATACAAGAATTCTATAGGGCCTTCAAACAAGCAACACTTTTTGAGTTATGTTTAAAAAAATTCAGAACCACAATAAGCTCCTTCACAAAGCAAATAATATTGAAATAGTGAAATCAAGTGTAGACCCAACAAAAATATATAAATTATAGTCCAATATCCCTCATGAATATACATACAAAAATTCTCATTGAAGTAGTTGCAAACTGAATACAAGAGATATAAAAAAAAATAATATTCCATGAATAACTGAACAACTTTTTTTTTTTTTGAAGACCGTACTCCATATACAGGCTGCATGTTTTGGGATAGCCCCCACTCCAGATGTTTTTGTCCTTTTAGAACGAGTATCAAAAGACTCAACCAGAGCTCCCAGGAGCTAAACCTCCAGCCTGAGAACAGACCGGCAAGCTGTCCTCTGAGAGGCTCTAACCAGCAGCTGACTCAGACAGATACAGATATCCAGAGCCAAACAGTGGATGGAGCTTGAGGACTCTTAAAGAAGAATAGGTGGAAGGATTGAGGGCCCTAAGGAGATAGGAACTGCACAGGAAGATCAACAGAGTAAACCAACCTGAACCCTTGGAGCTCTCAGAGACTGAATCACCAACCGTGGAGCATACTAGTCTACACAGATCTACTCCATGGGCTGAACCTAGGCCTCCCTGCACATATGTTGTAAATGTGCAGCTTGGTTTTCATGTAGATTTTATTCTTATTTCGTGTATTTTATTACAGTGGATTGTTTCTTATACTCTTATACTTTATACTTCTTTCAAAGCAAAGTTGAAAATGTGCCTTAGGTGCATGTATGTGTGTGTGTGTGTGTGTGTGTGTGTGTGCATGTATGTGAGTGTGTGTCTCCATCTCCATAAAGGCATACTGATTCTTGTAAGTTATTTTTCATAGGAAAAAGACCTTATAAATAGAAAGGATTCAGTAAAAGGTTTTGAGTCCACATAGCATTTGGAGGAGGTGTGGTTGATATATTCAAAATGGTTTTCTGGAGAGGCAACTACAAGCATGTGAGTCAGAGGCCAATCAGAACCCAGTCAAGACAGGCCAAGAGATGTTGCAATGGGGATGCCTTTTGAACATGCTACATGTAAAATATAACTAAGGGGCCATACTGGTTCCAAAAGTTGGTGCTTTGTATAGGAGTTCAGGAAACTAACACAAGAAGAGAAAAATCTCTCTTTCAGATTTAGACCATTTTTACTTTGAGGGGAGTTAATTTGTTAATTTTATTGTATACTACTTAAAAATACAAACACTGCAGTAGGTAGGCTAATTGTAGATCTTCACCTATCCCTCCTCTCCTCTGACACCAATGCCCAAGTTCATTTCCAGCTCAACAGATGGGATGCTACAGCCTTTCATTTCCTTTCCTCCATCTGCAATAGATCACAGAGATCTTCCCAACCTAACTTCCCTTCCTTCAGTTTTTGCACCCAACTCCAGCAGGCACATCCTCTGAACCCACAGGAAACTCCAGATAGGAAAGCCAACTACAGATCTTGCCCGTCCCCCAACTCCTTCAAGTCCCATCCCCCAGTCTTATCCATAGCTCTGTAGCAGACCACCTGCTGCAGTCTACTGCCTCCACTCCTATCTCAGTGGACCACAGAGATCTTCCTTCCATCAGTTCATTGATTTACACCAGCCTCCCAACTTCAACAGATATTCTGGGAACCCAAGGGCCAGTCATGCCAGGGAAGCATGTAAGCTCACTGTGGGCTTCTCATGTCTCTCCATTCCTCCAAGTTCAAGTTCCTAGTCTCATGCCTAGGCATACTGTATTCCCTCTGGTTCTTATAACCTTACAGTCTCATCTCCCTCAGGGTTCCCTGAGTACTTGGGAGAGTTTTGATGGAGATATTTAGGGCTGAGTGTCACATGGTCTCTTACTGTCTTCATAATGTCTGGCTGTGGGGCTCTGTATTTGTTTCCATCTGCTGCAAGAGAATGTTTCTCTGATTAGGTCTGAGTAACACATTGATCTGCTTCTCTGACTAGAGTAAACAATCTTTTCTATTTTATTGTTCCCTGTGACTAAATCTACTGAAAATATAAACATGTAATAAGGTAATAAGGTATGAATACCATTGTCAGATCAATTTGACTAATAATGAGTCAGGAAGGATAAAGTAGAAACAAGGAAAGTTAAGGGATAGGACAAGGTTCTTACATTCAGAGGTACTGTGCCTTTACCACTAATGGAAGTGTGGAAAAGCTTCAGTACAACTGATAAAGGCCAAAGTAGACATTGGGTTAGCACTTATTGTCATCCTAAGTTCATCTCAATGAAGGGTGTTAAAAATAGACTATGCTTACTTATGGCCACAATGTTTGTAATCATAAGTTTAATATGTTAGTGCTGCTCTCTCATCTTTGAACCTCCTAAAACCACCTTACAACTTAATTTACAGAAAGAAACTCTTTATGATAAGAAATAACCAATCAGCTCATATAGTTTAGCTTAATTTTTAAATGTTACTTAAAAATCAAGCTTTACTTAATCTTTGCATCTTTTTATAAATTAGATTCTCCAAGTAATATAACTTATAAGCCATAAAAACATATATAAATAGCCATTATAAAGATACCAAAAACACTCTCTTGAGACATCCATATCCATGTTTTGAGATTATGTATTTATAGATCCTCTAACTGCCTGTCTCTATATGCAGTAATCAAGCCGCCCACAGAGACCCTGCAGCTCTCTAGCCAGAACAGGAAATCGATAGGAGAGTATGCTGTGCTTTGGCTTTACAGTCCTTCTCCTTTGCACATATGAGGCACATTTATGGTCTGTACCTGTCCCTCTTGGGTTATACTCTAGTTCAGAGCTGATGGGGAGTACAGCATGCAAAGCCTCTGAAAACCAGCAACTGTGAGAACCTCTTCCTCATTTCCTCTTTGGAAATTAAGAAGTTGTCTCTCCCCTTATGTTCCTAATCATGTACTACATGATGACTATCACTTCAGGCCTTATCATTGTTGCTCATGGTCTTACGTCTTACTTTCCTAGTAAAGCTCCTTCTGAAGGGTAATTTCATGTCAACTCCTTACTATGAATCTTCTTTCACTTTTGTTTCTTTTATTATAGGACTGTTCTTTATGCTTAATAAACTCACTAGTATTGTTTCAGGTTGGCTCATTTTGTGTTTCTTTTCTGTGGCATAGATCAAGGCTCTGGCAGTACCTGAGTTAGAGCTTCCATGGAAGATGAAACGTCTCAGGATTCTGGTACAGTGCTGATGTGTATTTCTCTGTAGTCTCTGATAACAAAGGCTCCATACAGAGATTGCAATACTGAACTCACAACCAAGATTACCTGTCTGGACACCACAAATCAGTCCCTGTTAACAATCAGTGGGGAGTCATTGTTTACAGTTCTGTGTCCACTGCACTGAGCTCCAACAAAAGCTCCAAACAGCATCGTTAACAAAATTAATAGACAAGAATGTGAAAAGGATCTGTAGGGAACAGGAGGGTAGACAGGGTATGTAGGGATATGAGTATAGAAGTGTTCAATATTTATTATGTACATCTGTAAAGCTGTAAACAAGTTCATTTTTTTTAAAAAAAAGAAAGCTCCTTATGTGATTAAAGTTGGAAACTCTTTTTTCTATTGGATGTTTTCTTTATTTAAATTTCAAATGTTATCCCCTTTCCTCCCCCCCGCCCCAGACGGAATCCCCCTATCCCATCTCTAAGGAAACTCTTTTACGTGGTTAAGTGTCACATTAATTAGGTTAGATTCATCAAATTGACAATCTGGAGACATTTGCGAAGAAATCTCAATATCAGGGTTATCCCAAATCAGATTGGCCTGTTTCCATGTCTGGGGGTCGGGATAAAGTTTTGTTTCTTAATCAATATAGAAGATCCCAGTCCACTGTAGATGGCTTCATTCTCAGCAGGTGGTCCTGACTTGTATAAGAAAATTATCTAAGCATGGACATGCAAGGAAGCCAATAAGCAAGATTCCTCCAGGGTTTCTACTTCAGGTTTCTACCTTGAGTTCTTGCCTTACCTTCCCTCAGTGATAGTGACCTGGAAGGCAAATAAAACATACTTGCTTAAGTCATTTTTGGTCAAAATATTTAATCTTAGCATTAGAAAAGAAACTAGGACCTAAACTACCCTAAACAATATATACACCACTTACTTATCCTAGGAAAAGAAGTGTAAGTAAAAAATCACCCTGAATTGCAGATATTAACTTTTACCAAAAAAAAAAAAAAAAAAAAAAAAAAAAAAAATAGTGTATTGCACCAGTAGTCAGAATCATGAAGAACAGTCCCTCATAGTATCACACCAAGAACAAAGACTTCAACATTTACTGTCTTTTATGAGATATTTGAAGAAAAAAATCAACACAAGGAATATATTATATTCTATCTACTCTTACCAAACATGTTAATACCTGCTATAAAAATAAGCAGCTTTATTCTGTTACAATGATGGCCATAATCATAAAATATCCTTTGTTTAATGTATTCATTGGGTTTGATATACTATAGATTTCAAAGCCAGAGTCACAAATAAAGACAGATATTCAGAGGAAAGTGCAAGCAAAAGCTTCCTCCACATTTATAGGAAAGTTGTTCAGAACAGAAGCAGTTCCATTGTTACCATGGTAACTTTCCTAGCACTTACAAGTCATAGACCATTACCTTAGCAATCAAGAATTGATTACTCATCCTGAAAGAAAAATGGAGAAGATAACAATAGTTCCTAACCTGGTTCCTGCCTGATCTTGTTAGCACTGCCATTCTTATGCTAAGTAGACAGTGTGCTCTTCCCTCTTGATGTTAGCTGTACTATTAATAATATAAAGTTTCTCAAAGTGAACATAATCTAAGTAAAATGTTAAAAACAAATAATACAACTTGGCCCTGTCATTTGTGAAAGAGAAGACTGAAGGCCACCAAAGAAAGACAGAAAATGCAGTCTACGGGGTACCTATATCAAAATACAGGAGGCAGAACTATTCAGTTCAGGAATTGGTGGAATGAAAGAATAGAAAATGGAGAGTCAGGAAGATACACTGTCACCTACAGATAGATATTCTTGCCTCCCTCATGTTTTTACTTGGAAGGGTAAACATGTGTCAATTAATTGTTCACCAGTATATGGATATAACCAGTAATATATAATATGCTGATTCCTTCACCTGTGATATAGGCCTGAGGTTGGTGGTTATAATCCACCTTAGGGACTTAAATTCTCTGTAGATTCCAGTTAGTTCTTTGCTTTAATCAGTAGACTATGTGCAACCTTAAATTAGGAGAATTTAAATTGTTAGAGAAGTATGTTTTGTCATATTGATTCAGTTATTTAATTGTATCATAACTAATGATCTAATATTTCACAAGTTTCAACAAACATGTATATATACAATCAAATGTTTGTGAGTTAATATTTTCAGATTACTGACCTAAAAGCTCAAATATATTAGTATATCTCTAATTTTATAGACAAGACCAACTTATCATCTTCAGTGTATTACCACTGTAACTTTCCATTAATATCTGAAAGACCTTTGATCTAGTCACCAAAATAATTCACTGTTATATTATTTTTTTGCATTTTCTTAACCACATAGGAGAGATTGTCATGTCTGGTTTTAACTTGTTTTAATATTAATATAATAGGCTACATTGGCATTTATTTTAGGGCCCTTTGTATTTGATCTTTGGGATTATAATATCATCTTGTACAATTTTTCTTGGTTATTTACCAAATAGTTTCTATGCTTATTGACTTTGGTCATTGTTAATTTCTTTGTAACAGAAATGTTTCAGGTATGCATAGCTTATTATTATTTTCTATGTTAATTATTTTGATGCTATGGTAACATTTCATGACCAAAAGCAATGTATGTGAGAAAGAGTGTATTTTCATTTATCGTTCCTGATGGAAACTCTATAGTGACAAGGAAGTGAGGCAATAGGCCGGCATGATGGCTAGAGCAGGGTGTTGAGAGAGCAAAGCTCAACCTCACATAGGAAGCAGAGAGATAAGAGAACCGGAAGTAGATGAGACTATAAACTCTCAAAATCCACCCTGTAAGATACTTCCTTCAGCGAGGCTCTACCTCATAAAGGGTCAACATTCTTCCCACATAGTGCTACCAACTGGGATTAGAGATATATTTCCACTTCTTACATGGGTACTAGGAATCTGGACTCAGTACTGCATGTTTGCTTGCCAAATACTTTATTCACTGAGCCATGTTCCCAGCTTCCTCTATTGCTATTAAATGACTACTATTTTAATATATTTGTCATAATGGAACAAATATTTAAAAGTATGTTCTGATTGGGTAGTTTAATTATCTAATTTATATTTCCTATTATCTAAATGGTCACATTGGGTAATAAGGCAAGCTTCTCTTAAGAGATACTTGAGTTTTGGTTGAACATCATGACAATATTTCATTACTGTGACACAGAAAAAGTTTTTTTTCGTATAAAGTTTTCTCCTTCTCCAACCACCACAAATGCTCAATGCAATTATAATGTAAATTCTGATGTTTAATGAAAATGTTTTGTTTTTTAAATGAAAAACAATTCATAAGGGAAGTGTTTGTTTCTGACTCTCACTAGTTTCCACCATGGAAACTTCTTGGCAGTAGTTTTGTTTCAGCTGCAGATGGGTGGATCTTCTGGAAGTCATCTTAATTGAAATCTGATAAATAACTTGCCTGAGATTTGCTTCTCTTTGCACTCCAGAGTCTGGTGTTCAGGTTCACGGTTTTTCTCCTTCTCACTGTTAGAGTGGTTCACACAAATCACTCAGCATGGGTGTTAAAACTCTTCACTAGAAAGGATCCTTCACTTACAGCTTTCTCTCTCAGTATTTTAAAGATCACGTCATTGTCTCTCACTTCACAATGTGGCCTAAAAGAAAAATGATCCATATTTCTCCTTATTTCTCTATATGGTAAGTCTTCTGCCTGTTATTGGTTATGCTTCCTGTATTCATCACTAGCAGTAAAAAATAGTTGGTTACAATATTTGTTGATGTCTAGATGTTGCTTCTTAGTAGGGTTTCTTGTGTTTGTATTTTCATAGAAAGCAACTGATTGATTTCTTGACATACATTTTTCCTCTCTTTAGTTTCCTTTCCTTCATTGTAACAACATGTCAGCTTATATTTTCAGATGTCTTTTGATTCCTTTCCATTTTTGTCCTAGTTGAAGCAAGATAACTAGGCTTCAGGATTATATGATAGATGTGAATGCTTACCTCAAGTAAGCAGCAAACAGAGAGAGTCTAGAGACAAGATAAACTATTTAAAGATATACACACCATCAGTGACCTATTTTCTCCTCTTGGCCCTAACAGCCAATCCAATTATGAACTCCACCGATGAGGGTACCAGCCTCTAGAGTCCATCATTTTTTTTCAATAATTTATTTAATTTTATTCACTTTATATCTCAATTGTAGCTTCCTTCTCTTCTCCTCCCAGTGAATACAAATCTCTCACTCTATTACTCCCTCCCCTTCAGTCCATCATCTTTAAACAGCACCAAAAATTGTGATGAAAGTATTAACCATTTGAGCCACTCAGATGAATTCATCGTAAAAAATCATAAGGATCTACCTCTAGATCCCCAATGCTCATGGCTATCTCATGGTACATCAGGCATTTAGTCTAGCTATCAAGAGTACACTGTATTGTTAATAGACATAGCATTATTAATTAATAAGAGTGAAATCTCAAGTTTCTTCTTGAGACTCTTGACTCTTAGCTGTAATCCCTTGGGGGTGGAATATATATATATATATATTTTTTTTTTCATCAAAATACCCAAGAACAATCAACCTGTGATAGGATAGGTTTTTATACCAGGATAACAGCTTCCTTATATATGAGGCAAACAGAATGCCATTCAAGAAAGAAAATGAAGTAGATGGGACTTCTTACCTCAGAACAACCGAGGATAATGGTCTGAGCGTGGGATATTCTCTACATAGTCACTCCTTCAGAGTGACCCACTTTCCCCAAGTAGGCTTTCCTTCTATTAGATATTAAATAGAAATGGCTAGATGAGTGAATATTTTTATCCACTGATGAGATTAGTATCCTCAAGGTCACTTCTCAGGTCTAAAGCACCAACAGTTGTGAACCATTTATTGTTTTTAAATCTTTTATCTTTGAGGAACATTTTATTTCTGAAACAATGCATCTCCTTGTATTTCAGGTTCTTTACATTTGAGCCTACTTGTATATATTTAGTAACAGATGTTCAAGTGTTAGTCCTTTTATATTTTATTTAAGATTTTGATGTATATTTCTGTTATTAAGTTTACTCATCTTTTCTTATTCTATGTCCTATATTTCTTAATCTTATATCTTGTTTTCGCTGTTCTATATAAGTACAATATTTGCTTTTAAAAACTTTTGTATTGTTTATACCAAACATATTCAATATTTCACTGTTTGTTAGACACATGGAATAAAACTATGATGAATATTTTAATAACATTGTCTATAATTCTGTTTCTGTATAGTTTATTCTGAAGCCATCATAGCTAATATACATTATACATTTTTGATTCCCGTGTGCTGTCACTTTTTTCTTCTATATTAAGCATTTCTCATTTTATTTACTAGAATTTGATTTTTTATGAATATATACATTATAGACTTTTTCTTTCCTCCTGCTATATGATCAAGGCATTTATTTTTATTCTTTGGGTTTGGGCTTTGTATATGTTTTGTAGGAACAATGCTAGGAAAATAGTTACTTTTCCTTCCACTTTAATGGAAAAGAATTTTTATACTCCAATTAATATACAGTGTCCTGAGATTTCTTTAAGGCAATCAGGCACTTTTCGTAGCTCTATGGGTCAGAAATTTTGCTCTCTGTGCTACTGGGCTATTATCTTGATCATATCTTTGGTTAATGTCATCTTATATGTTATTACACAGTATTCAAGTTCATCTGGAGTCCCCAGAGCTCTCTTGGTTTGTTGCTCACTTTTTGCTAACATCATGCTTTTTAAACCCTAGATTCCCTGGTTGTCTGATTCCGTAACTCTTCACACCTATGGGAGTCCACAGACCTATTTGGTTTTCTTTACCTAAACCTTGACTTTGAAGATGTCTCCAAGAAGGAGGGTGGAGCTGCTTTAGAATCCATTTGATTCTCCTCTCTGAAGACGTTTTATTGTTGACATTTTGAACATTCAAATTTCTTACTTTTGTTAATCCTTTAGTATTTAAGAATAGAGGGTAAACTGACCTCTACTCCTTTGCAAATTTTCTATTTTTTCTAAAAATAAATTGTACTAATAAAATTGTTTGTATAAAATTTTTTTCTCCCCTGTTTGTATAAAATTATGGAAGAACTTTTACTAGTTTTATAATTATGAAGTAGTGTTTGTTATTGCTTACACTTCCAGTTTTCCTGATATATGTGTGTATTTATATAATATGTAATGTAAGCCTTTTATTCATTTTTGTTTGTCCCTTTATTTCAAATCATGGGAGGACTTCTCATCTCAGTCCACTTTGATGTTGTCATATGTAAGTTATGGTTCTATTACATAACAAATTTATACATCCCCCCACCTTCCCCTTATAAACTTGTATTTTCTAATCTTTGGTAGCCATGATTTGACTCATGATTCTTTACTTAATTTGGATCCATCATTTTCCTCTCTTAAAAAATACATTAGGGAGATCATTTAGGCATTAAGAATTAAACCTAGGTATGCTTCCAAAATACCCAGGTTTAATTCTTGCACCTACATTTGCCTCAAAACTTCTGTTACTCCATGTCCAGGGGCATCTGATGCCCTCTCTGGTCTCTTCCAGCCACAGACACATAAAATAAAATAATAAAAAAATTAAAAATTTCTGTAAAAGTTGCATTCTGTTTCTCTCATTTAAAGCTATTTTTGCAGCCCTGTTTTCACTCACCAATTGTATATGTCTTGCCTGATTACTTAATAGTAGTCAGTAGTAGTCACTTTTCTCTTTAATAATGAACCTTAAAAGAACAGAGGTTCTAAGTTCTGACTTTAGAGGAGGAGAGACTTGGCCACTTAAGAGGCTTGGTAAATAGCAGCACAAACTAGTACTATGGCTTGTTCTTCTTCAAGATCACGATGCAGAAATGGTATTGTAAACTATGATTCTCACCCTCAACACCAATGACCAATCTCCACCAATCAGGTTCTGTCTCCTAAAGGTTCTAATATCTCCCAAAGTGCAGCATCTGAGGACCAAGTATCAAAGAGGTATACCTGTGGAAGAAATGCTACATTCAAATGGCAGTGTACTATCATAATATTCTCAAGAAGTCACTTTCTACTCATTCAAATATATCAGGTAATCTTACAACCTGCTACCTACTCTTTCACAATACTTTGCCTTTGTGAAACACCTCAAATAGATACTGTGTGCTCTATGAAAACCCATGTATAGACTAGACTTTGAATGTGATTTTCTTTGAAAATCTCTCTGGAGAAGTGTTAAGCTAAATCTTTCTTTTTCTTGAGGTACACACCCATTCCTCAATAGATGACATTTTGAACAGGTTTTTAGAAATGGTAATGTTTGAAATCTGTACAATCCATTATTGCTCCTGTGTCACTTACAGTTTTCCTTTGATCCCATTCTGGAGTGAGGCTTACAAACCTGACTAGAGCCTCCGTGGTCACAAATCTTACTGTGGTCTAGTTGTCTAACATAACTGTAGATCTATAGGAACTTTATAAAAATAATCAAATATCATCAAATGATCTTGGAAATGTGTGTTCTTCCTTAGATATTTTATTGTCAATTGTTTGTACATGAAGTAAGGTGTAATTATTTTTAATGAAACATTTTCAATCAATTCTTGTATTTTTGCAATGTATGTTTCTCTCCTGATTTTTCTAGATCCATGGTATGGAAGTCAGATACAGTTTTCCTTTTTCCTATATTAGCACACATCACAGTGATTGCAGAGATCATTACAGTACATTTCAGGTATGGATTGATGGGCATGATGATTAAATTTCTTTAAGATTTTTTTTATTTATGAGCTTATCCATGTGCATATATGCTACAAGTTTAGGCTTGCCTGGGAAGGGTTAGATATCTTGATGTTGGAATTATAGGAAATTATGAGGAACCTGATATGGGTGCTAGGTACTGAACTCACAGGCTCTGGAAGACCCAGCAAGTACTTTTTATAGCTGAGCCATCCCTCCAGTCCCAGAAGTATATATTTCTAAAAAAGCAGTAATGGTCACAGGCTTCTGGCCCAAGGAAAGCAATGTAATTTAAGAACTACTGCCCTATATGATTCTTTTAACTGCTGCATATTACTTCATTACATTATGCAGACTTTATCTTCCACAAGGTTCCAGCATAATTTACAGGAATAAAATGATACAAATTACTAATCTTATGTGTTTTAAGAAAATAAGCTCATTATAATCTGTTTTCACTATTAACATAGACTTGGTAATTTACAGTAATAAGAAAATTTTCCTCATAGTTCTGGAGGCTGTAAAGTGAAGAACTATATACTAATAGATTTGTTCTCCAAGAAGGAAACTTTCTTTCAAGGAAATATCTAAGTCTCTGTGTTGTTCTCTTAAAATAAAAATCAATTTTTGTTCCCTCCTCTAAGTAGGACTGAAGCATCCACCTTTGTTTTTCCTTCTTATTGAGCTTTCATATGGTCTATGAGTTGTATCGTGGATATTCTGAGCTTTTTTCCTAATATCCACATATCACTGAGTACATACCATGTGTGTTTTTTTGTAACTGGTTTACCTCACTCAGGATGATATTTTCTAGTTTCATCAATTTGTCTGAAAATTTCATGAAGTCATTGTTTTTAATAACTGAGTAGTACTCCATTGTGTAAATGTACCACATTTTCTGTATCTAGTCCTCTGTTGAGGGACATCTTGATTGTTTCCAGCTTATAGCTATTATAAATAAGGCTGTTTTGAATATAATGAAGCATGTGTCCTTTTTATTATGTTGGAACATCTTTTGGGTCTATGCCCAGGATGCATCAGACCTATTCAGAAGTGGGAACAAAATAATCACAGGAGGCAGAGGGAGGGAGAGAAGAAGGGAAAGGAAAAAGAGGGGCAGGATCAGGTATGGGAGGAGACAGCGAGAAGTACAGAGGGTCAGGAAATTGAACAGAGGTTCATGGCAGTGCAGATGGGGAAATGGGGGTAGCCAGTAGAAAGTCCCAGATGCCAGGAAAGAAAGAGGCTCCCAGTACTCAATGGGAATGTCATTAGCAGAAATACCCAACAAAGGGGATAGAGAACCTGTAGAGACCATATCCAGAGGTTAAGCATGGCCCCTAGTTGAGGGATGGGCCACCACCATCTCCAAAATATTAATCAAGAATTGCTCCTGTCTAAAGGAAATGCAGGGACAAAGAGTGGATCAGACACTCAAGGAAAAGCCATCCAGAGACTGTCCCACCTAGGGATCCAAACCATATCAAAAACAACAATATCAACCAACTAGACTTCCCAGAGCTCCCAGGAACTAAACCAACAACCAAAGAGTACACATGGAGGACCCATGGCTCCAGCTACATATGTAGCAGAGGATTGCCTTATCAGGCATCAATGGGAGGGGAGGTCCTTGGTCCTGTGGAGGCTCGATGCTCCAGTATAGGGGAATGCTAGAGAGGTGAGGCAGGAGTGAGTAGGTGGATGGGGAAGCTCCCTCATAGAAACAGGAGGAAGGGGGGATGGGATGGGGGTTTGCATAGGGGAAAGCTGTGGAGGAGAATAACATTTGAAATGTAAATAAATAAAATAACCAATAAAGAAAAAGAAAAAGAAAGAAAGAAAAGAAAGAAAGAAAGAAAGAAAGAAAGAAAGAAAAGAAAGAAAGAGAGAGAGAAAAGAAATTTATGTCCTCACTCAGGAAGAAAAACTGAACAGTACAGAGGGATGTAAGATCATTCATTCATTCATGAATTAACTGTGAGATAGTTTATTATTATTATTATTATATTATTATTATTTCATTTTTTTACATTTTAAGACCTTATGAGAGATATTTTGTTGCCATTTCTCAAAACACTCACCATGAAGCACTTAGCACATTGCATTATAGAAATGGTCTCTAAAGTTCGGTTTTTAAGAGTCATATTTCATTGGGTCATGTTCAGGGGGCCTCTGTTGATGGATCTCCAGCCTCTGAATATGGCTGCAAATCACCTCTGCAAATATCTGCAGTTTCACAACTTACTTTATCCTGAAACTTTCATGAGTATGAAGCAGTTAGTCTAGAACTTGATCCAACGTAAGCCTTCTTATATACTGCTTGTCATCCACAGTATCCTTGTCTTATCAGCAATAATATGAAATAACCAGTGTTATAACAATTAATAATTTATTAGTTCTTGGCAATTCTTATGCAGTTCTTATGCACAACATCCAGTTGAAAAATATGTCTCAGCCTCATACTTCAGAAACCCAGGAGTACAGAGGTGAATGGTAGGTCCATTTTGCCCTCTTTAACTTGTCATGCCTACTGGTCGATTTCAAAAGAAAAGTTTATTACAAGCCATTTGATCTTTTAAACACAAAACTATATAAAACAAAAAAATGCAAAAACAAACAAACAAAAGAACCCAAACCCCACCATCAATCTTTGTCCTCAAATGGAAATTCAGTATGTGCTGTTTGTATATTTAATTTTGAGGTCAACATACAGAGCTCAAAAAAAAAGTTGTCAATACAATCAAGCTGATCTATTTTATAGTACACACACGCACACACACACACACACACACACACACACACACACACACACATTTTTCCTCTAAATATTTAACAATATATATTCCTTTGCAGGGGGATGAACCAACTGGAACTTAATTCTGCTCGGATATTTTACTTCATTTTTAAGACTGGTGCTTATTTATTTGTAGTTACATTCTTTTGTGCTATTCTTGTTTTCTACTAGTGTTTGAGAACAGATTACTCTGATATATTATTTTGAAACTGGCATTAACAAAGTCTTAAGAGAGTAAAATAAAATTAGTAGAATATAAATTTGTTAAAAAATTTCAAGTAATTCATAGTTTTAAAGCAAGATATATATATTTTATTATGTATTGTCTCTGGTATTATATTCTATCAACACCCATTTGAAAGTTTAGACTCTCTCTCTCTCTCTTCTCTCTCTCTCTCTCTCCCCTCTCTCCCTCTTTTGCTCCTCCTTCTCCCTTCTGATTTTTCTCCAAGAATGTTGAGAATTGAAGAGACTTCCTTGAACATGCTAGGTGAGTAAGTGCTAGACTGCTGAGAACCATTTGCAGCCCACAATGTTTAAAACAGGGTCCTTTTATGTATCTCAGAAAGGTACTGTAATTAACTGTGACCCTATGGTTCAGTTTCTTTTTTATTGTCAAGTGACTGACAGGTAATGTATTAAAAGATAACTATGTATACATTTTCCATAAAATAGATTACAACTTTATTTGTTAGAATCAAATTTCTGTTATTTTTCTTGTTTAAGAATTTTTTCCCTTCAGGTATTAATTAATTTTAAGTTTTAAGAAGAACGAGTTCAAAGTAAACTTGTGGGCCAGCAAAGGCTAAGGAAGTCGCTCAGTGTCAAGGTGAAAGCCAAGAAGAAACTTTACAAACAATAGCCCTGTGGCTGCCTGTTGATGAGTCCCAAGGCATCAGTGCACAGACACTAAGACAACAAATACTGGGAGTGATAATTGATAATTGATAATTTGAAAAACAATTAAACAATGAATCATATGACTATATGGAAATTAATTTCTTCAATTTTCTATTTTTCCTCTGTGAATTTTAATAAAACAATCCAAGGGAAAACAAAACAAAAGCAAAACAACAAACAGAAAAGTCCATTGAGATACTTCAACATTGAGAGGAATTTAATGGAGATGTTGGAACAGAGAGCAAATATGAAACAAAAAGAAAATTTATTTGGAAACAGAATTGGACAATGGCATTTGTCTAAGTATTTTTTCTTTCAGTGGAAAATTATTATTTTCATATTGTAAGCTTCATATTGAAGTAAGCTTGTTCTTAGATAGCTCCTAGTGCACATTGCCTTCCATTTGTACCAGAATAATATAAAATAAAATGTTTCCATTTAATTTTTCTTATAGGCATGCATAACACATCAATGCCCTTTCTTTCTCCCCTGCCTCTTGCACCTCACATCTGGTATGGATTAAATGACATTGGACCTCTGTTTTTTAACTGTGACTTGCAGAATAGACATCTGATAGCCCATTCTATATTTATGGAAACAAAGGAAGAATATCCGAGTTCCCTCAATGTTTTGGTAGCTTTTCCCCCATAAATGTCACATTATCTCCCATTTAGTTAACTGTTGCATCCTTCCTCAGAGGGTCAGATGCTGTTATAACATTCCTTTCTAGAATAGGAAGAAATCAGCAGTGAGGTACAAAGAGCCTACAGAAACGTGTAAACAAGGGACATAAATAGTGGGCTTCGTAAAGTTTATACTAGTGGAATAAAACTTACTGGGATTTTAAACGTTGCCTTAGCAAGTCAGTGATTATCTTACATAAATGGTGAGAACAGTTCTATGTACAATGTTTTGGTTTTTGTAGAAATAAATTAATAGAAAACAACTCACTACCATGAAAGGGGAACACAGAGTAATAAAGTGGAAAATTTTCTTCACAAATTTCATTGAATACTAATATTTTGCTGTTAGCAAGTTTGTTTGTTTGTTTTTGTGATACATTTTCTTTGGTTTGGTTTTGCTTAGCATTTAATGAAATGGAATAAGAAGGAATACTGCTGCTTTTACCATATACTGAATATATTGAATTTTACTTTTAGTAGTATTTAATACTAGTATTAAAAGCAATACTTGCTACAACTACCATAACCATCCTTGCTTCCATAAGGAAATAGCAAATTACCCCAAAGTTAATTGAACTTTCTATTTTCACGGTTTTTTTTTCTTTTTTTGCCTATTTTTTGTTTCTTTATTCTTTGTTCATACAATACATTCCAATCATTGCTTCCTCTACCTCCATTTGATCCAGTGCCCTCCTTTCATCTCTTAAGGCTTAGAGATCTTTTCTGCTATTCTGTTGTTTCCCAGCAGAAAAAAAAGACCTTCTAAAGGGACAATCTATAAGGCTTTGGTGTGTCAGTTTTGGCATGCAATTCAGGTGGGAAGGGTAGACCACTCAAGGACTAACTTCACTGAAGCTTCATTACCTTCCATTGGACTATAGCGGCAGTCAGTCAGAAGGAGGTTGGGGGAACCTCCAGAATGTATCAAAGACCAGGTAGGTGAGAGACTCTTAAGACTCAAAGGGAGGGACCCTAGATGAAATGCCCTACAATGGGGAGAGGGAACTTGTATCTCCAGCAAAAAGACAAGGCATTGAGTGAGGGATGGGCTGCTATTCCACAGTCAATACTCTGACCCATAATTGTTCTTGTCTGAAAGAACTGCATGGATGGAAATGGAGTGGAGCGGAGGAAATGAAGGTCCCGCCACAGGCCCAAAGTGGAACCCAGCTCAATGGGAGGTCTCAAGGCCTGACACTATTATAGAGGCTATGAAGCACTCACAAGAAGGAACCTATCATGACTGCCTTCCAAAAGACCCAATAAGCAGCTGAAAGAGTCAGATGCAGATATTTGCACCCAATCAATGAACTGAAGCTGCTGACCCCTATAGTTGAATTAGGGAAAGGCTGGAAGAGGCAGAGGAAGAAGGTGACCCTGTAGGAGGACCAGCAGTCTCAATTAATCTAGACCCCCTGAGATCACTTAGACACTAGACCACCAACCAAGCAGCATAACCATCTGATATGAGGCCCCAACACATATACAGCAGAAGACTGCTGGGTCTGAATTCAGTCAGAGAAAATGCACCTAACTCTCAAGAGACTGGAGGCCCCAAAGAGTTTAGATTTCTGGTGGGGTGGGGACATCCTCATGGAGACATGGTGGCAGGGAGGAGGTATGGGATGTGGAACAGTCAGAAGGTAGACAGGGAGGAGGATAAAATCTGGAGTGTAATAAAATAAATAAAATAAATAAGAAAAATAAAAAAAAGAAAGAAAAGCAATGTTTGCTATATGCACAGTATTGGGTCATTTCACTGGCAACTAGTTGCCCCTGTAAAATAGGAGCTAATGAAAGATGACCCAATGGCTTCCCCTCTGTCTAAGAATGCATGTTTTTCTATATGTAAAAAAGTTTGGATACCAATAGAAAGGGAGAATAAAGGCAGATAAGATGAGTAGTGATTACCAATGAAGTCTGTTATTCTGGCTTTATAGTTTTTTAAATTTTATTTTGCATATATGGCACTTTTAATAACACAAATAAATGCTTTATGATTTTAAAATTCTACTTCCTATTTTGATATAATACAAGTTTATCAATATCTTTTAAAGTATTTTTTGCCATTCAAAGGCATAGCTTGATAATATGATAAGAATGAAAAAGATATACAGACTATAGGAAATAAAATATGGTCACCTTTCTTCACAGTTGGCATAATCCTTTCTATAGAACATTCAAAAATATATTTAAAGGAAACCTACAGCTAAGCGATTATAGCAGGCTTACAGGGTGCAACTTTCAAATATGTAAGTTGGTTTTCAGTTTATCAATAATGAACAGGGAAATTTCAAATTGAATAACAATATTAATTATATCTCCACTACCCAGAAAGCTAATACTTAGAGGTGTTGTCAACTAAACTGCATATAGAGTCTACTGAAATTCAATCTGCAGAGAATTCCTATGAGGGATTTTCTTGACTATTTAAAGCCTAACAACCCACATAAAATGTGCACGATGCCTTCTGTTGCCAGCCAGATAAAACATGGGAAAAAAAACAAATTTGCTTTCTTTGCCTGTTTCCCCTCATTCTTGATGACAAGTTTACCAATCCTTTCCTGAGGAATTCATTCATAGGTGTTAGAACCAAAGTTTCTTGGCTTCTAATGTACACCAAAGGGCAGCAGTTCTTCTGGAGTCCTCTGTACCTCTAGCACAAACATCATCAGAAAAGGGCTGTTGATTTATCCAGCCTGTTGGAATCAAGAACTACTAGATTTTTGTCTCTGGTTTGATACAGCTATTGTTGACTACTACATCCTTTAATACAATCTAGTAAATCATACAAAAGCATACACCCCACATGAAATATATATATGAGTGTATATATACTATATATATATGAATGAATGAATATATTATATAATATAATAATTTTATCAGTACTGTCACTTCAGAGAACCCTGACTAATATAAGAAGTAAAAATCTATACAACATCTCATGGAGAAAAGTACAAATTTGAATAAATGGCTACATGCTCCATGATCATAAAAGAGATGGCTAATAGTCTGTTTAACAACACTTTCCAGTTTATTATTCCTAGAGTAACTAGTGAAGGTGAAGAATAAAGGCAGACCACTATATCATTTCAACATACCAAACAAACAGGAAGTAATGTGTGCTGTTGGCAATAGAATAGAACTACAGAAGAATGTAAAAGAGTGGAAGATACAAAAACAATGCTATAAGCTGTCCATCTTCAACAAGCAAGAAGGGTGATGGTGTTGAAAATAAATGAAGTTTATATTAATACAATATTCATCTAGATATTGTATTTAATTGCAATAAAATCTTCACACATATTTGCCACACAGCACATACATACATGAAAACACATGGTCCCACGTATACATATATGTGCATGATGTGTGTGTGTGTGTGTGTGTCTGTGTGTGAGTGAGTGTTCAGAAGCAAAATATCTCACACTGAACAATGTGATGTGTTCATTGCTGACATCAAATCTCTTTCTGTTGATTTTTAATGGTAATCTGCAAAGATAATTTTCTTCTTAATTATTTTCTTGTTACTCAAATCTTCAGTGACCTTTGTCCATAACTTAATTTGTCCTATTTCTCACTTTTTCATTAAAAGGAATAGAATAATCAACATTTCCAAAGTTAATTTTAATTACCAAGTGAATAAATCTTAGGATAATATTTAAAGTGCATCTCTTGAAAGATATTTTTAATTTTTTTCTTTTTTGTCCTTCTAGAAAATAATTACACCATTCTACTGAATTTACTATTACTCGTTTCCCCAGTTGATTCCTTTGCTTTGATTTCTTACATGAATATAATACATTTTAGTTCAATTCACCCTTCTCTCATATTCACCACTCACCTCCCCACATTTCCTTCAGAGCTTTCTGCCTTTCCAACCAATTATATCCCTGTTTCCTTGTGTTCTTTACCCCCTTCCCTCCTCCTCCTCGTTTAGTTTGTGCTGTCTACAAAGATAAAACTGCACATATGTAAAACTGGTAGCCTGGTATATATTCAAATAAAGAAAAAACTAGAGCATCAAAAAAGTTCCACCTTTACAGGGAAAACAAGACTAGGGTCATTAGCCTTTAATAGGTTTTAATGTCTGGGGACATTGAAGCAATTACTACTTGGAGAAAATGATTTAGCTAGCTGTGAAAGCTATTCAGGAACAGTTAAACATTTACAAATGTTTTCAGATTTGGTCTGTGAGTTTAATGACCATCTCTGTACATTTGATCAGCCTTGATAGTAGAATTGCTATGCCTGGTGTGGACCAAGTCCTAGAAAAACAAGCAAATCTTCAGCTGTTTTTACCAAATATAGAAATACTTAGCAATTTATCCAACCACCCCAACAGAATCACAGTTTCAAATGAGTCAGTCAACATGATTCTGAATCTTTGAAATGGTGTTTTATTTTTTACTTCCCCTATGGTATATCTTTCTAAGTCACAGATACCACAATTCAGCAAACATTGGCTAGCTTGTGTGTCTTCCGATAGAAAATAAAAACCCATGTCTCTTGTCAGGTTCTGAATGAGCATATTGCTTAGCAAAAAGCAGAATATCTTTTTATAAAGGCTATACCAATTCATAGCACGTTGATGAAAAATTGGGAACTAAAAGTTACAATGCATACAAATAAATCCTCCAATTTACTCTTAATGTAACTTACAAGGTGTACCACAGGAAGCCAACCTCAGAAAATTTCCCAAACATTTAACACATAGGCTACAGTTCAGACTTCAGCCACACAGCGAATGCCTTTGACCTGGGTCATGTATTTGAAAATCCATGAAAATGAAAATAAGTCTCATCACTAAAAGCCATTGACTCTTTTTTTTTTTCCAGAAAACTTGCTCAGAACTTTCAGAATAAAAGTTTATATAAGGTGAGAAAAACAACAGGTTTGCATACTTACACGAGAACTGAGGTAGGTTTGGTTTATTTACTTTTACTGCGTGGCCCCTTGAAACAGAACAGTGCTCTTCTTCCACATTATGAGCCAATTTCTGGGCCAAGCATTAAGCAAGCCCTCTAGACTTTTACCATGGAGAGATTAATTCATGTGCACATTTAGGTTTGGGTGAAGGTAGAACACTCCGAATTATTTGGGTCCCAGCCCTAACAGCAAGTTGTAGACAAAACCGGAAGACAGACTCCTCAAACTGTTAAAATCTGCATTCTTTCTCATTTGAGCATCCCTGCAGAGAGCCAACAGGAAGCTGGAGACTCTCGGTGTGAGTGTTCCTCTAAGGAGATATTTGGCAGGATAACAAATCTTTCAGATGTGGCATACTATTATTAATTATCAGAACAAAGCAGTTGCAATTGTAAATTCAGACAAGAGAGTCTTATTCTATGACTTTGAAAGTTGTAACATACTAAAGAAAATGGCTTGCTTGGGACAAAGTAATGGAATTTCTGAGTTGTAAATATGTGTATATTGCATCCATATTCAATTTTTATGCTGCAAAATAGCAAACTGAACACACTAATGATATATTATTGTAAAGCATAAATACTTGAAACTTCCTCTTGTAAAAGAAACTTTTGAAAATCATGCTGTAATCACACAATGATGTCTTGGGGTATATTTGAGTGTGTGTGTGTGTGTGTGTGTGTGTGTGTGTGTGTACCTCCTTCCTGTATAATGAAAAATTGCCTCTCTGGAAATTATATAAAAACATCTACTTATTTTGTATGTGCATCTACTCTTCAAACTAAATATACTGTTGGAGCAACCATCAAGAAAACTGTAATACATTCACTTTGAGAATGGATTATTGACATCAACAGTTGTAACACATTAATGTATATATTCATTTTTAAAATTATTTTTATTCATGTATGTATATGCCAAATGTGAGTACAATACTCAAGCCAGAAAAGGGCTTCAAATGCCTTGGTTCAGAGATTGAGTTACATGCAGCTATGAGCCATTCAGTGTGGGTCCTGTGATCTAAACTCTGGTCTGCTCTGAAAGAACAATAAATTGCTCTTAACCACTGAGCAAATTTTCTCAACTCACTCTATATTTTAATACAAAAATGTAAAACAAATAAAGCAATAGGGAATCATACTACTTTTTCTTTACCTAAAATCACATACACAACACACACACACACACACACACATGCACACACACACACAAGTAAGATGAAGTTATACCACAGTCTAATAAAAACTACAGTACCAGCTATGAGACTCTGTTTAAGATATAAGTCGGGTAAATCTAAATGATCCACAAAACAATGTAGGGTATTAATAATCAATCACCTTAGTTGCCTCCCAGAAATTGAAGATAGGATCATATTGCTAAACACAGTACATATTTCAGACACCGTATTACTGGAATCATGCCCGCTGTGGACTATTAGCCTCCTCCTTGAGGACTATATCCCACAATAGTATATGTTTGAATGAAAATTTCTAATAGGGAAATGTATATTATAGAGAAATCAATAGTAAAAAATAGTAAACCAACTGTGACATCAATGAATCAAAATAATAACAAACAAACTTGCTAAAATATGCCAAAAATTTTCCTAATGACACTTATAGACTGCACGTAAATGAAGATTTATCTGATTGGACTTAGGGATCATTCAGTAGGAGGGAACTCATACTTGGTACTATAAAAGTAGCCAACCACCCATGGCTGGTTAGAACATGAAACCCAAAGGAGGGTCTACTATTGCCACTTTCCCAAACCAGTGTGATCTCTAACTGAATTGTTAATGTTAATTTGTACACCTACATTTAAGTTTAGCTCTCACTTATAGAAAGACACAGCTTGTCAAAATGTAAGAATTAAGTACCAGTAAACTGTAATAATTCAAGAAAAAAGAACCTACCTAAATAAAAATTTAAAATGAAAATATTTGGTAGAAAATCAAGCAAAAATATCCTGCAAGTACTGTCAATTAAATTGAAATTATAAAATTTTCAACATCACAGTGTTCAAATTTTTTCTGTGTATACACAGAGCTAGTCCCACTGCTATGATTAAACAGATCTATCATCAGTAAATTAATTCACTTAAGCCCATTATTCTAACCTTATAATGTTTAAATTTAAAATGAAAATGATGATGTAGCTATTGTTAGTTTATTTTTATTATCTTTAGATATTTTCAATAAATATATTCATAGAGTGAAGAAATACTCACATTCTAGTTAAATAAACAATATCGTAGAACAAATTAATAGTTACCTTGAAATACTAGTCTATTTTAGTTAAGTTTTTGAAAACAAAGTAAAGTCAAATTATACTCTTGACATCATTCTTGAGAACTATACCTATTTCCATAATTTGAATTAAGGATTTGTTCCATGTTACTATTAAAAATTAATTTTTAGGCTTATGTCATAATCCTGTTTTAAAAATTCATTTTATAAAATAACCTGCTAAACATTAACAACCATGGACCATATAAACACTAAAAATGAAAACTTTGCAATGTGCTAGAATCTAATATATTAGATATGGGGTTATATGGAGGGAGGGAATTGGGTGGGCATGGGAACAAGAGATGTGAAGTAAGGGAACAGTAGAAAGAGACAGTACTAGGAGAGACAACTGGATTGGGGCTGGTATTTCTGGGATGAACTAGAAACCTAGGGATACGGAAATCCCCAGGAATTGCTGAGGATGACCCTAGGTAAGACTCCTAGCAATGGGATATATGCAGCCTGAACCTGCCATCTTCTGTAGCCATGCAAGATTTCCAGTGGAGGGATTGGTACGCCAACTCAGTCACAAAACCTTTGACCCACAATTTATCCTGCCTACAAGATATAAAGGAGTAAAGGATGAAACAGAACTTGAAAGAGGGCCCAACAAATGACTGACCCAGCTTGAGACCCATGCCATAAGAGGGAGCCCACATTTGACTATTCATAATATTCTGTCATACTTGTAAACCAAAGCCTAGGATTACTATCATCAGAGGGCTTCACCTAGCAACTGAGGGAAACTGATGAAGACAGCCATGGCCAAAACATTAAGCTTAGCTTAAGAAATCCTGTGGAAGTGGAGGAGGAAGGAGTGAAAGAGCCAGTAGGGTCAACAACACAAGAAACAAAGAGAATCAACTAACCCCAGTCCACAGGGATTCATAGAGACTGAAGTGCCAACCAGAGTGCAAGTATGGGACAGACTTAGACCCTCTGCATATATGTAACACTTGTTAAGCTGCGTCTTCATGCTGGACTCCTAATGGGGCTGTTTCTGACTACATTCTGACTATGTTTGGATCCCTTTCCCCTAACTGAGCTGCCTTGTTTAGCCTCAGATTGTGTCCCCTTGATATTGTCTAGTGTCTTATTGCTCCAATTAGAATTTCAATTACTATATTGTACTTGAAGTATCTATTCAAGTACTATATTGAATAGATATGGAGAGAGATTAGAGCCTTGTCTTGACCACGGTTTTAGTGGACTCTCAAGTACAGATGGATCAAACATCTCAACATAAAACCAGATAAGCTAAATTTAATAGAGGAAAAAGAGAGACATACCCTTCATATAGGAAACAATTTCCTGAAGAGAACACCAATGGCTCAGGCAACAAGATCAGCAATTAATAAATGGGACTTCATGAAACTGAAAAGCTTCTTCAAGGCAAAGGACAGTGTTAATAGGAAAATATGATAGCCCTGGGATTGGGAAAAGAGTTTCATCTAGCCTACATCCAACAGAAGGCTAATATTCAAAACATATAAAGAATTCAAGAAATTAGACACCAACAAACAAAAAAAATGAATTGAAAAATAGGATACTGAGGTAAAAAGAGAATTCTCAACAGAGGAATTTCTAATGTCTGAGAACTTAAAGAAGTGCTCAATGTTCTTAGTCATCAGAGAAATGCAAACCAAAATGACTCTGAGATTCCATTTTATACCTGTCAGAGTGTCTAAGATCAAAAACTGAAGTGACAGCTCTTCTTGGCAAGGACCGGGAACAATGGAAACACTCCACTGCTGGTGGAAGTGCAAACTTGTACAGACACCTTGGAAATCAATCTGGTGGTTTCTCATACATTTGGAAATAATTCTACTTAAGACCCAGCTATAACACTCTGGTCATATACTAAAAAGATCTCCACTATACCACAAGAGAATTTGCTTAACTATGTTCATAGGAGCTTTATTCATTATAGCCAGGAACGGGAAACTATCCAGATGTTCCTCAACTGAAAAATGGATAAAAAAATGTTGTTCATTTTCACAGTGGACTACTACTCAGCTATTAAAAGCAAACACATCATGAAATTTGCAAGCAAACAGGTGGAACTAGAAAATATCATCCTGAGCGAGGTAACCCAGACCTAGAAACACATGCATAGCATGTAATCACTTATAAGTGAATATTAACCATAAGAAGATAAGTAACAAGGAGGGCCAAAGTGGAGAAACTTTAATGTAAGAATCAGAAATAAAATAGGCATTGGAAGTGGATGGAGAGAGGGAACTGGGGATTGGGAGGGTGAGGAAGAAATCTAGGCTTGGATATCACGTGTAGGGAGATCAGGAGAGTGGGTCAGAGGAATGACTGTCAGAAAGAATAATAATCAGTGGGGATATCTCTGAGACAAGCCAGAGACCTGAGATGGGAGAGACTCCCAGGATTCATCGGGGGGTGACTCTATTTGAGACTCTTAGCAATGAGAGAGCCTTAAGTGGTTGCCTCCAGTAGCCAGATGGGACTTCCAGTGGAGGGAAGGAGACATCAACCCACCCACAAAATCTTTAACCTAAAATTTGCCCAGCCCATAAGATGTGCAGAGATAAAGATAGAGCAGTGATTGAATGGCCAATTGATGACTGCCTCAATTTGAGACTTACTCCATGGGAGTCAACTCCTGACACTATTAATGATAATCTCCCTCACTTACAGAGAGTACTCTAACATAACTGTTTTCAGAGAGACTTCATCTAGTACCTGATGGAAACAGATGTAGAGACCCACAGTCAAACAATAGGCAGGACTCAGGGAGGGTTGTGGAAGAATGACAAGAAGGATTGAGGGAGCTGGAGGGGTCAAGAATACAAAAAAAAAAAAAAAAAAAAAAAAAAAAAAGACCTACAGAGTCAACTAACCTGGACCCATGGGAGCTCACAGAAATTGAACCACTAAATCTCAACAGCATGCAAGGGATGAACTTAGATTCATAGATATATGTAGATAATGTCCAGTTTGGACTTCATTTGCATCCCCTAACAATTCGAGCAGGCCAATCTCTGATTAGGAGTCTGTTGCCTACCTTTGCATCCCTTTCCTCTAACTGGGCCTCAGCAGGTAAGGATGCACTTTATCCTGCTGTGACTTGATGTACTAGGATGGGTTGATACACATTGGGAAACTTCTTCTCTGTGGTGAAGGGGAGGAAAAATGGGAGAGGGTGCTATGAGGGTGGGATTAGAAGGATAAGAGGGAGGAAGACTTTGATCATGATGTAAAGTGAATAAATGAAGAGGAGGAGGAGGAGGAGAAGAGGGAAGAAGAGGAAGAGTCAGAAGAAGAAGAAGAGGAGGAGGAGGAGGAGAAGGAGGGGAGGAGGAGGAGGAGGCGGCTTGATTATGATTTTCTAGCAGTCCAAATTCATAGTGCTTTTTATCATAAGTAACTAGAAACAAATGGAGTGAGTTGCACATTGCACATGCTCTACTTTAATGAATAAACATCTGTGGTCTTATTAGCACCATGTGAAACCAAAAGTGATGGTTTGAGGTATGAGACTTACATGGGTTTCTCTATGATTCTATGATTATCCATCATATAAAATGATTCTCAAAAGGTATATGATATCTGTGTCTGTCTACACATATATACACACTTAACATTTATACACATATATACATATACAAAAGTATGTGTTGGCACATACTGGGATATTATGAATTCAGGGTCTATATATCAGGATTTGCTTCACACCATAATATATAGGATAAATTACTCAGCCATCTTGAGTTTTTCATACTGTAAATTTAGATTGTAAAATCAATATTTAGAGATTCTGCTAATCAGAATGGACACAATGGAACAAGCTAATAATAAGCAGGTGATCATCCTGAAATGACTTGCCTTGGATTAATTATATAATCTGCGACAAGTGAGTCCTAATCAGCAAGGCTGTAAGGGACTTAGTTTAGGAAAGATTCCTGCTGTTAATATATTTTTCCTATTATTATTATTAAACATATATAACAATCACTAAGCAGTAGCACACCCTTTTGGAGCAGATCTCTGCAGATGTACTGTCTTGTAGTGATGCTATATAGACAAATAGATGACTTCTTAAGTCTTAATGATGATTCTATAAGAATTCCTAAAATTATATCAATGATTATTAAGCTCTTTTATAGTGGGACTGCTATTAGGTCCCTTTCTGATACTCAAAACTGCAATGAGAACTCTGCCAGTCTCCCAAGTGTTGTCAGCTAATTGCTCTTAGATAGTAACCAGACATTCTCCTACTCAGAGCACATTCCAAGAGGTTGTAAAACAATTAACCAAAGGTCACTAAAAGGAAACTCATGATTTATTATAGATGCTAGGACAGAAGATAAAATATTGCCTGGGTTTATCTATACAAAACTTCACTAATTTCTTAGTTATAGTTTTAAACCTTCTGTGAATTTGTGGAGTTAGACAGGTGATGAATGTTTAGCCAGATAATTACTCCTAATGGATATGCATGTAAACATTCTGTGTTTTAAACTTCTATTTCAATTTATAATTTGATTTTTGGTGTGAATTTGTGATGAATTTTGTAACATGTGAACATGTACTCTGAAAGATGTATAAGTACTGAAGACAAAGACAAAGACAAAGAGAGGTGCTTAGGAGCGTTCGTCCCTTCCTTTCCTTTTCCCCTGCCTAGAATTCTTTCCCTTAGAACTTTTCCCTTACTAGAATTTTTTTCCTTTTCCCCACTTAGGACCGTTCCACTTTTCCCCTTAGATAGCTTTCATAGGAAACTTTTGACACTTAGTAATAAACTCTATAATAACTTCTCTAAGTGTTTTTTCTTCCTTCAGCCTCAGACTAGCAGGCATAAGTTAGAGCCCAGCAGTTCCTGCTGTGAGAGTACAAAGGCTATTTGCCTAATCCTCTGCTGTTTTGGGGCTGAGGTGCTAAGTGCCAGAAACTGCAGTTTCTGGCCAGAGGATACTAGAGGGCAGGTCAGCTACAGTAGCATAGTAAATAATCTTTTCTAGCACAGATAAGTAAAATTTTATTATACAGCAACCCTAAATATCTCCTAAGACCAAAGTCTTACCCCCTCAATGCTCTTCCATCCCCTGCAGCTGCTTCAAGAAGAACTGACAAGGAGAAGAAAGAAAACTTCTCCCTCACCAAGCTGGGGCTGACCCCCGGCATTTTTATGAGCAAAGAACAGTTTTATATCTAATGAGTTTTAGTGCTGAAAAACAGAAAATATTCTATTGTCTTCTATATCCTTAATTTCTCTTAGCGTCCGATTTATACACAAAAAAATCCAAAAAATAACTGTAGATCTCAAAAATGTTTTAAAAGTCATAAATTTCTAGGATAATTATTAAGTGAAACATAATTTTGAGGTTTATTCTTCAATGACAAACTGAATTGTTTTTTACCTAATTTTATTTATAGTTTAGTTCCCTTTATTGCCTTCAAATTTAATTCAAGTAACATCAATTTAAATTTAAATAATATTTGAAAATACAGAAAGGGCACACACTAAAAAAGCACACTGCCATTTAAAACTATAATTAAGTTTTCCTTTGATAGCATACGAGACCTCATGACATTCACTTTTATATTGTATTTTTAAAATACATACCATTTTTATGTATAAAATTATCAAGAAGCCTGGGATCTACAGCTTTTTATTTCCCTGTCTATGGTATGACTCCCTAGGATCACCATAAATTTTGGAAACTACTAGCAGCTCTTCTCCCAAGGTAATCACATTTTAAATATTATGGTGCATCAATAGGGGCTCTGAAGAATTGAAAATTTTCCAAATTACACTAAGACCTAGGACTGATTCTGCAGTTAAAACAACATAAAATGCTAGCCATATAAGGATGAAGTAGAAGGAAGAACCAGCTTCATATTCTTCATTTTGAAACAAAACTCCACTCGAAGACTTTTCCATCCCATCCCTAATGATCTATGTGTGGTTGCCACTGCTGGCATTAAATGCCATAAACACAGTACTTTAAGCAACCCAGATTTACTATCTTAAGTTCTGGAAGTTGAGGTAGTGATATTTTCAGTGTGTACTATGGTCCAACAACCCTAACACTCTTGTTTTACATTAAAAAGATAGTCTGAATACATTCCACCTACTGGACATGCAGGGGTAAGAGCTCCATCTCAAGGTTCTTAATTTACTTCTAGTTGCAAAGTCCTATAACATATGCACAGTGATGTGGACATCATGAATTTGGGAATTTTTGGTAGCCTGTTATTCTGCCTATCATAGATGATTAAGACAATTTCATTATTTGAAATCTAGAGGCTTAGGGACCACTAGTGGAAAGAATTCAGGGTTTGAGAGCTCATTCTTTATGTGTTCAGACACCATAGCCCTTTCTTGTCAGCTTCAGAATCCATGATAAAGTGGTAGATCCTCCCTTTGGGAGTTTCATCATTTCTTCAGTGAAGGTCTAAATAAAATGTAAGACAAATGTTTCTTATGAGGATGATAAATATCCTGTCTAACATACAGTGCCAGTTGGTAGTATCATTATATTAACTCATATATTATTACCAGTGAGATATTGTGATAGCATAAAGATTTGACAAGACACTGTTTGAGTGGGCTCTGAAATTGTCATTCTTCTTATCAACCCATAAATGCATTCACTTTGGACACCTTGGCATGAAAATGGGCCTTTACTCTGCATGCAGAGTGCTTTAAAATGTCTTCTCTGCTATTTATTTTTGCGAGTCTAAATAAATATAAAAAAGAACATGACTAACCATTTCCTCCCACACGCTGCCATACAATGGTTCTTTTGGGGTGGAAGTGACTGAAGAAAGAGCATTTCAGTAAGCCAGGTACCACATATACTCTAGTACTTTTGATAACAGGGGAACTTTTAAAACCAACATTTATATTTGTAAAGATTTTTTTTTTACAAGAATGGCCTATCTATATCATAGAATATTTACCCTAAATTTGTTAATCTTTATGAACTGATTGAGAAAAATTTCTAAGTATTGTTAGAGAAACAATTGTTAAACAGTAGATCAGAGTATTATCTTTAAGAGAAAATATACCCAGATAATACACATTTATATTGTTTATATGTGAGTATGGTTGCGATTAGACAGACACAGATGTATAGAAAGCTTGCCAAAATATGAGTAATAATTATCTCTGAGTAGAAATCTGAGACTTGGGCAGTTCATAAGGATTTACTATTTAACTCAATAAATTTCTATTCATTAAACTTTAAAGTAAAAATTTGACATTAGTATTTTATTTCAAACTAAAAAGTTAAAAAGTAGAAAATTATGATTTAACTATAAATTCAAGTGAAAGTCAGGGAAAGATACAAGTTTAAATCTCTAAGCTTAAGTATAAATTATCAGTAGGGGTCATTCAGATAGAAGTGTTTGGAAAAACGTTCCACAAAAAGCAGGGCATCATAAAATGGGCACACATTAATGCATGTGCACACACATAACTGCTTAATTTGAGATTATGCTATCTACAATGATAATATCTTTGATTTTTCTGCTGACATTCAGGACATAAACCCTTGCAATTAAGAACTTAACAGCTCTTTTTATGATAGGGATGGCAGTGATAGCAACACAGCACTGGGCTCTGCTTATATGGAGGTTCTAACTAAAATGCACTGGGATTTTCAAAGTGTAACACAATTGTCTGAGAATCACTTGATTATCTCCTTTTATAACCACATGCTCTTTAACTCACTGTTATACACTCTGGAGAAAAATCATTTCAGTTTAACTATTAAGATTTTCAAGTTTAAATCAGTTCTAGAGTTGGAGGAGGGAATGGATGAGAAAGAGAGGCAAAAGTATATACATTTATATTCATTGAACTGTTCGATGGCTTAGATGACATTGTGCATTGTGCTGAGCTTAGTAAAAAAAATAAATAAGATTTTTGACATTCAAGGATTTCTGTGAAATAGCAAGGTATGGACAGGAGAGTTGGCAGGTAAATTTAATAAAGTGGTATGAAATGCAAAATGTTATTACTAAAACACAGAGAAGTTTTTGTGCAGACTACATTTGACCCAAAGGGTCTTCACAGGAGAACTGTGTGATTTAATAGATTTGCGAATAAAACAAACAAACAACAAAACAAACAAACATGAGAATAGTTAGAAAAGGATTGCTGCTTAAAGACAAAATCAAGTCAGAAAAAAATAGAGACAGTGATAGACTATCCTACTGTGTAAGACATATTTGTCACTGAGTAGTCCTAAAGGCAGACTCACTAGCTTTAGAGCTTGGAGAAAGAAATCCATGGTAAACAGTGCATGGGTACCCTGACTCATTCCTGTATGCTCTTCCCCTCTGCTACTTTGTCTCCAGATGACTCTTCCTTATTCTGTTCCTAAGCATTTTCCATTTTTACATTTCTCACCCTGCCTCCCCATCTTAATACTGCCTACTCTCTTGCATTTTAAGCTTCCAAAATAATGACCTTCATAAGTATCCATCTTTGGATTAATAAAACTACACATACTAGCAGCTTCCTATATACATTTAATTTAAAAATGGTATTGAACATTAAGAATCTTTTAGACACAATAAAAAGGCCAACCCTACACATATACCATAGGTATAGATGTAGGAGAAAAACTCCAGGTGAAAACAACAGAAAATACTTTAACAAAAATTGTAGAAGACAGTTTCTCAAATCAAAAGAAATATTTGACCACAAGAACTAAAGCTCAGTGTGAGCAACAGAAGAAATATGAGAAGGTATAACACCTCATAGATAGCAAAGAACACTGTTGAATGAAAATTGGATTAAGAGAAATATCAAGAAAGAAATTAAACATTTTCTGGAATTCAATGAAAGTGAAAATATAATATACCAAAATATATGAAACACAATGAAGAGAGGATGCTTACAGCACTACACTTACATGAACAAGCTGAAGAAATCTCCTGATAATAACTTAAAGTTTTGCCCAAAAGACTTGGAAAATCAAGGGAAAAAAAACACAGAAAACAGAATATGGGAAGAGAAAATAAAAGTCAGAGCTGGGATTAATGAAGGAGAAAAAAACCCCAACAATACAAATAATTAATGAAAAAAAGAGTTGGACCTTTGTAGAGAATGGTAATAATGATGAAAATTTAGCCAAATTAACCAAAAGAAAGAGAGGGCCCAAATTAATAAAAACAGATAATGAGGAAAATCAGACACTCACAAAGAAACACTTTAGAATATATACTCTACTAAACTGGAAAATCTAAAAATATTAAGCAAATCTTACATATATATGACCTACCAGAATTAAACCACGAGGAAGTAAATAAGTAACCAATTTAAGTATACCAACAACTAACAATGAAATAGGAACAGTAATTAAAAATCTCTCAACTCAGGTACTTTCTCTCCTTCCTAAATCATAACTAAGTTCAGTATGGACTAAAGTTGATGAAAGGGGTGTGTATTATAAAAGGCTGCATGATCTTATATTTTATGGATATGCACATGAAGTAATGTGGGCTCCATTTATTGGCCAGTCCATGGACTGTAAAGAACATGGTGGAGGTTTGAAAGTGGAACCAATATTAACAAAAGCTTGGTAACAAATCCTTATGTGAATTCGTGATGATGACAACATTTCCTAATGTTTTAATTATACTTTGTATGGAGTGAGAGAAACACATTTCTTCTCTGGAGAGAACAGCCTCCAAAGTTATTTATACAAAATACTATCCTAAGGTGTACTAAATCAGAATTCAAAAATTAAAGATGTCTCCCAAAATCTAACAAATAATTAGTGAAGTTTGAATTTAATTTGTATTAAATTTGTTTTATTTGTATTAGAGTTATAGTACTTAAAATATAAATAATAGCCACTTTATAAAATTGAAAAGAACTTTGAACTTGAATTATTTTACATTTTTTTAGTGTGTGTGTATGTGTGAGTAGTGTGTGTTGTGCAAGGGATGTGTTTGCAAACATACCATGATGCACATGTGTAGGTAGTCAAAGAACAACTTTATGGAGACGGTTTTCTCTTCCCCTTTATTAATGCCCTGCGAGAAATTTTCCCACTGAGCTGTCTCGCAGGTCTCTGAAATTTATTATCTATTCCTTAAGAAAATGTGAATTTCATGATACTATTACATTTCTAAACAAGTAATAGTACGATTTTATCCATATATAAGTAATAATAATTTACGTTTACCACTAGTGGAATTATGAGATGATTTAATGTCAGATTTTTGTCAAATCTAAATTGTTTTTCACTTTATTTTAATTCCTAATTATCAGTGAAATTGGCAAGAGATTTCCCTGAAATAAAATAAAACTATTTCCTTTACACACTGTATTCACTGGGACTTTCCAGTGTACTTTACTTTCTTTACTTAGGTAGCTAACTTATTTTTAGACATAATATCTCCAGTGTATATTATAAATTTTAAGAAATCTTTTCTATTGCATTTTGGTCTTCTGAATTCCACTCCCAGTCAAAATGACATCTGAAGAAATATTGAATTACATTAAATATTTTTGCATACATATCATTAATCATGGACTGTACAGAATTATGTATGTTAAAAATTACTAATTTTCATATCAACCTTTAAGGGCATATTGTAAATATTCTCTATAGAAATACTAGTTTACAAAGTACACAGTTACATAATTATAGGCTGATGCAAAATTCTCTTTCTCTACTGTCTTGTTGAAGGAGGTTATTGCAGAGGTCTTTAATGAACCATGACAAATTTACTTAAAATTAGAGTTTCTCATTAAATATCACAATTTGTAGAAGTGGTTCTACCATATCTTTCTGGTGTAACAATATAAATAGCTGGGCGGGAGAGATGGCTAGGGTTAAGAGACTTAATTGCTCTTCTAAAGGTCCTGAGTTCAATCCCTGGCAAACATATGGTAACTCACAACTGTCTGTAACCTGATACCCTCTGTGTCAGACATGAAACCAGAGCCCTCATATACATAAAAGATGTAAATAAATGAATCTTAAAAAAAAACAAAAAGAAAAAATATATAAGAGTTTTAATCATTTTGATTATTTCCCCTTGGTACACGAAATGAATTTTGTAAAGTGCTATGTAATTATTGTGTAACATACATTAGATGGTTCATAACCTCCTATGCTTCCTATAACTCAGGGTCCAATAGCAAACATGAAACATGATTCAATAACAGGGGCTTGATCCAGCAGAAACTGCAGTGCTCTGCCGAATCGACACAAGTCAGATAAATGCTAAGAATCAGTCTGAATATTTAAAAAGTTCTATTGTGTATTTCTCACTATGAAGTGAAGAGTAGCGAAGAGCAGCAAAGATCAGTGAAGTCCAGGGAAATCATTGCAAAGAGTTGTAACGCTAGAACAGTGAAGATCAGCAAAGAAATCCAAGATATAGCAATGCAAGAGCAAAGCAAGACAAAGAAATCCAAGACATAGCAATGCAGGAGCATCCTCTCACTGTCTGTGGGTTTTACTTATATATATATATATATATATATATATATATATATATATATTCTTTCTAAATATCACATATAGTCTTATGCATCCACACCAGAAACATCATACACCTTCTTAAGCATCCATTCCATCAAAACATTATATGCCTTCTCAACTGTCTGCTTCAACAAATCATCCTCTCAGAATACAGTTTCAATAAAGACATTATGTGACCTGAAATTTCCACATCATAAAGCCTAGACCTTCTGGCATAATTTAAGAACCTGGTCTTGGAGAGATGACTGCAGTAAAGGATACTGAGTGCTCGTTCTGAGGAACAGGTTTCAGTTCCTATCAACAACCTATAGGTTTCCTACTTATAGTTCCTGTGGTAAGAGATCTCATGCTTTTACCTGGCCTATGTAGGCACTGCATGCACATACTGCATAGACCACACGAAGGCACAACATCCATACAAAATAAAATAAATTTTTAAAAAATCTAAGGAGGATACTAAGATACATAAATATACAGAACATAACCTTCATATAAGCTTTTTACTAAAGAAAATATCAATTATGATCAAGATCTAAAATGCCAAACTCTGTCCTATTGATTTGACATACTTATGTTGCCCTCAAAATTCCATTGTCTTGACAGAACCATTTTTCATATTCTGCCACTATTACCCCTGATATTTTTGAAGTTCCTTATATTGACCAATTTATAGCTTTTTATGGATTACATCTGTTTTCCACCTATATCTTATATATGATTATTATAAAACAATTTTTAAAACTTATTAGATTTAGAACATACACACTATGGATATTAGGAATTTTTGAGATTAAAATCCCTGAGTAATAACAAATGACCAGGGTCTACTATATTAAGAATTTGTTGGCCTAGATCCTTAAGTATCTTTCTCATAAAGGTAAAGTGCACTGTAACTTCTTTGATAATAAAAATTAAATTACTTATTTTGTTGATTAATATCATCACTGGAGTATTTAAACAGCAACTGTTCAACTTTCAATTTATTCCTGAACCATTTTATAATTCTCAAGCCCTGCCAGTAGTTCATGCAATTAGTGTTTTATTTCACATGGAAGGAATCTGCAACTGAGACATCTGAGCTGAATTATAATCAGGTCAAGAAGAGAAAGAATTGCTAATGAAAGGGGAACCTGCTCTGTTTGCCACTAAAGCTGAGCCTTGTCAAGTACAACATAAAAAACATCCCCTAAATCTCTATTCATGTCTACAAGGATGTGAGAATATTAGGAAATACAAAATTGCAAGAGTCTTAATAACCCTGTTCAAATCAATCACTTAATAAGTCACAGAGTATCAGTTGATGATGGCAAGATCAAAATTCCTGCTGCCTTACCAAAGTGATGGAACTGTTAAAACGGACAAGATAATTAAAAATTATAAGACTAAATTTTGTCACTTGTTTTAAGTTCTCCCATCTCTTCAATGACTTGTTAGTGTAGAAGCTGGCTTGCTTCTCTGTGATCTGAAAAATTAGTTCATTTCTTGCTAATAAAGAATCATAAAATGAATGCATATCTATATAATAGTACTACTCCTTGTCTTATATTGTAGGCTGGGTCCCCTGGGGGAACAGGCTTTCTTTTAAAAGAGTTTTAAATTGTGGCTTTTTTTTTCATATGTCAACCATAGTTTAAATTTTTGTATTTGAATTTATTGAAGCAGGGCAAACTTTCAAAAATTAATGCAAAACCATTTAATACTACGATCTCTCTATGGTTTTATAATATTACCTTCTTCAAAACATATGAGGTCATTTCTCCTGAATGCATTAAGAATATGAATTATAAATTTGAAACTGAGTGAGAAGTAACTTTATGTCATTAGGGATACTATTTAATATATCTAACCTATGTAGTATATAATTTCAAGAAAATAGAGCAAGACTTTATTGATTATTATTTGATTAAAAGGTAGGAATAATAAACATGATTTTGGTTTTGTACATCCTTTAGTATGTTATATTAACATTTTTTCCTCTTTCTTTTATTTTGAAACACAGTTCTACTATGTAGCTCACATGATTCTTAAACTCAAGATCTCTCCTGCCTTGACATCCTCTATTCTGGAATTACAAGTGTGCATCATTATTTTATTGCTTTAATGCTCATGACAACTTGTCCATGCTCTTGGAGATGTTATTGCCATTTTGCCATTGCTAGTACCAATGAAATCAGTTAACTAATTTAGTGGCTTTTTCATTATATTTTAGCAATAATTTTATTAATAAGCATGAAATTCCTGGAACTAGCTTCTTTATTCAAACAGTTTAATTTGGTTTTTTTTTCAATGTACCATAGTTTAATTTTGATTGCATTTTAAGCAGGCAAACTTTTAAATTAATGCAAGAACCTTTTATACTACAATTTCATGTTCTATACATATACCTTACATTCAAAAAATATGACATTTCCATGATGCATTAAGAATATGAATTATAAATTTAAACATAATAACTTTATGTATTAGGATACTATTATTTCTAACTATTTGTAAAATTTCAAAACATAGGCAAGACTTTATTGTATTATTGATTAACAAGGTAGGAATTAATAACATGATTCGTTTGTACATCTTAGTAAGTTTATTACATTTTTCCTTTCCATTTTATTTTGAAACAGTTTACTATTACTCACATGATTCTTAAACTCAAGACCTTTTTTTAACCTTAAGGGAAAGTTTTGATTAATTTCCTCAGATTGGTTTACCTTAAGTTGCCAGATTTTTTTGTTCACATAATCTGCAACACATGTACTATTGATCAACCCCCCACACCACCCCTAAAAAAAGCTTAGAAATGCATCTGTCATATGATCCAACTGTACTGCTTTCTGGCATATATTCAAAAGACTCTGTTACCTACTACTGAGACATAAGCTCATCTATATTCTTAGCTACTCTTTTAAACTGATCTAAGATATTCTAACAGCTTAAATGTCCATAACATGATGAATCTATAATAAACATATGGTACTAGATACAATTTATCCATCTGTAAAGAAAAATGAAATTCCTAAAATTTTATGTAAATACATGGAGCTGAAAAACATTATATTGTGTCAAGTAGCATAGACCCAGAAAGACAAGCATCACCTGTTCTTGATCATATGTGGATTTGAAATCAAATTGTTAGATTTCTGTTTAATTTGCAGTACCTATAGATTTATAGATTTAAAACAGAGGAAGTTGCCTGTGAGAGCATTATAGGACACAAATGCTTGGTACAAATATCACTCTTGAAAATTGGCATCAGTGATGACTTTCAGTGTTGATGCAAATGATAGAGATTCAGGTCAACACCATGACACCATACTCCAATAAATCTCCAAGTATAAAGGATAGTGGACAAAGACATGCTTCTCTTTTGTGATGTAGAGTGGTCGTCTTTCTGTTCAATTTCTATGCATCTGGGATTGTAGACTGTATTTTATCTTATTATCTCCATCTAGGTTTAAATATGTAACACATAATTTGTGGTCTATATTAGAGGTAATGAAATCATGAAAGAAGAGTAATATAGTAGCATGGATGGCAGCATGCTGGGCTACTGTCTTGAAGATAGTATAGGCCTTAGTGCAATTTAATTTATTTTAGAAAAACGCTATGAGTGTTTTAGACCCTGAGTGCTGTGAGGCTTCGGAAATACTGATGTTGCTCTGAATAAACACAGAGTAGAAGCATCAATGAGCATCATAACTAACATCTTTTCAAGGAGAGGAGACAGATGCAGGCCTAGTGATAGGGAAGAGAATAAAAATGAAGAGATATTGCTGCAAACATTTATGCTGTCCTTGAGAATGACAGAGATTTCCTTAGTTTTTGGTAAGTATAGATTTGGGGAATTAGAATCCCAGAACCTCAAGGACAACAACTCTACACTAGTTATATAACAGTAAGCTAGTGGCTTTTTTTGGAAAATTGAAGAAAAAAATTCATGAAGCACAGAGGATGAGTTTTAAAAACAAGATTAATATAGATTCATAGATGGAAAATTAAGAGGGAAGGTGGGGAAAAATGAAAGAAGAGAGAGAGGGAGGGAGAGGAGAGAGGGAAGGAAGGAGAGGGAAGGGAAATAGAGAGGGGGAGAGGGGGAGAGAGGAGAGAGAGAGAGAGAGAGGAGAGAGAGAGAGAGAGAGAGAGAGAGAGAGAGAGAGAGATCTGTGTACCAGGAGAGGTCCCAGAACATCTAAATACAATTAGCCTTATCACTTTGAAAGTCATACAAAGAAAGCCTGGTAAAGTATTGGGGAGAGGAGGTCTGCTGTGGTCAATCCAAACCAGGAGGTTGAACTTTGAGGTTTCCAGGTGCCTCTTAGCTTCCGTTATATCCTCGTATGTAGCCTCTAGGTAAAGGTGATAGTTTGGAACAAAAGGAACCAGAAGCAATAAATCTCTGCTGGTAATCCTAGCTTACCTGCAGTAAAGGCTTCTTTTCCGGGATTGATGCTTATCTGATAAGTCTATCAACTGTTCTCAGCCCACAGATGAACTTTTCCACATGTAAATTAAAGAATACCATTGTAATTGTGAAAAATTATCTTATCATCAACTATATAGGTATAAATAAATAATACATAACAATATAATGCTATATTAGAGCTAATGGGTTAAGATAGTAAGATTATTCACAAAATTTTATGCCAGACTATTTAAGAGATTTCACAAAATCTTTACTTAGTCTACATTTTTTAAAAGATTTTGCAAATCATACCTATGGTAGACAATGATTTATTCCTCCAAAAAGAGCAGTATGATGAATTCTTTCTTTCCCCAGGTGTTTCTTAAAGTATTTTAGGTTTTAAGTTGACTGCAACTGATTATATCAAAGGCATTAGCTGTTTAATGCAGTGATTCTGTGTGTGCAATCTTCTAAATGCATAAAAATCCATGGCCTTGAAATAAGTGGTGTCACATAAGATATCTACTTTGTATGGAAATGAATGCACTTCAAGGCTAAACAAACATAACTAATTTTCCCCTCCCAGACATGAAAGAATGAAAATGTGTGCCCATCCTCTCAGCACATTTGGCCTGCCACTGTGTTTACTATTTTAAGTGTATTTCCTAACACACATGAAATGACAAATAATTTGGAACATTTTTCTAGATATTGTCAAACACTTTTCCTCACTAATAAAACTGAGAAGTCATCGGTAGCTAATGTGCAAGGTAAACTGAATTGACAGAGTAATTTTGTTCGTGATTTAATTTACTTGAAGCTTCTTTCTACCCTGAAGCCTCTGGTGTTTTCCTCTATGTATTTCTAAGCCATAGCTCACTTTTTTCGTATTACCATAACATTAAAGACTGTTGAAATAAACTAGGTTATGTGTTTTCTAATGGCACAGAACAATGCCTACCCAGCTAGGAAAATGAATGTATTAAACAGATAAAAGCACCTTATTCATGGTTGTCAAAGTTTAATAGCAAATGCGGCAGACCTTGAAAATGTACAGGTCTTTAGAGAATTTCTTTAGATTGGAATCATGGTAATCCAAAAGTCATGTAGAAGCATTGATATGCAGAATACTTTATATTATATTCATTCATTCATCAGGAGATTAAAGAATATAAAGCAAAGATTCTTTTCTATAATAATACTTTTTTTCTTAAGTAATATAGATAAGAAATGAACACATATAGTGGAAAACATCACGATATATTCAGTGAAATAATTATGTAATGCTATTTAATACCATCTGATAGAATACATATTTTGTTTTCTTACCTCACAACTAAACTGATATGCTGACAATGAGTTATGAAGAAATATTGAATAATCTCATGAGACCAATTTGGCTAACAAATCAATTAGATGTAACCCTATTCTGGCACTAAAAGCTTTGTTGACTATAGCTGGCCAGTTGGGACTCTATCTCTGCTAATATTTGACAGTTCTATCTAGAGCATGTGGTGTGTGTGTGTGTGTGTGTGTGTGTGTGTGTGTGTGTGTGTGTGAAGTTTCCACAGTATTATATTATTGTACTACCTTTCACTTGTCCCTTAATTTTAAGTATGTCTCCCCATATTCCCCCTTAACTTGTTTTCCCTGTACTACATCATACTCTTAACACCCCTAATCTGTTATAATCATCCATTCTATTTCCCTTTCTTAATGAGATATTACCCTCTGATCCAGTGGTCCTCAGCCTCCCTAATTCTGCAACCCTTTAAAACAGTTCCTCATGTTCTAGTGACACCCACCAACCATAAAATTACTTTATTGATACTTCATAACTGTAATTTTGCTACTATTAGGAACTATAATGTATATATCTGATATACAGGATATCTGATATGTAACCCCTTTAAAAGAATCCTTCTCATGACCCACAGGTTGAGAAACACTGCCTAATCCCTTACTCTCTACCTATCTTCTGTGGTTCTACAGATTGTAGCTGGATTATAATTCTTTAATAGGTAATAATCACATAAAAGTGAATGCATACCTTATTTGTCTTTCTGAGTCTGGGATACCTTACTCAGAATGATTTATTTTCTATTTTCATCCATGTGCTTGTACATTTAAATGATGTGATTTTAAGGCAGAGTAATATTCCATTGTGTAAATGGTCCACATTCTCTTTATCCATTTTTCTGTTGAGGGACATATAGTCTGGGGATTTTTTCATTTCTGGCTATTACAAATAGAGCAGCCATGAACATTGTTGAGGAAGTGTCTTTGTGGTAGGAAGAAGACTTCTTTGGGTATATGGCCAAGAGTGGTATAGTTGTGTCTTGAGGTAGATGGATGTCTATCTTCCAGAGGAACAGTGACATTGATTGCCATTTTGCTGTATGAGTTTGCTGTTACTTCAGCAGTGGATGAATGTTTTCCTTACTCTACATACTTTTGAGCATGAGCTGTCAATTGTATTATTGATCTTACTATTCTGATAGCATAAGATGGAATCTCAAAATAGTTATGGATTGTATTTCCCAGATAGCTAAGGATGTTGAATACCCTTAATTGATTCTTCATTTTATTGTTTATTTTATAGTATAGAAAGAAAGCCACTGCTGAGCTTTATCATCAATCCTATATTTTTACTTTTATTACTTTTTTTTTTTTTAGAAATAAAAACATATTTGTTGTAAAGTTCAGTGATGCTCACTGCTGATTTTCCATTCGTGTACACATCACATCTTGGTCATTCACATTCAAATTTTTTTCCTTACTTCTTTTCCTCCTCAGTTTTCATCTTTCTATTCACAAAGTATGAACTTACAAAGAAAGAAATCAAGAAAGCGATCCCATTCTTAATCACTATATAGATGAAAATACTTAGGAACAAATATCATAAAGGAAGTAAAATATTTCTATATTAAAAGCTGGATATACTGGTAGAGGTAAAGGACAAACGTAATCAAAAGATCCTATTGTCACATGTCAGAACACAGCTTCACTACAAGGACTATTGATGCTAAAAGCCTTACAGAGAAAATGCATCATCATCAAAAGTTGTAATGATTCATTTTCACAGAAACTGAAAAAAAGTATATTTTTTTCAAAATTTAAATTACGCTAGAAAGCAGTGTGCAATGTGTTTGTGGGTTCCTGTGTTTGGTGTTTGTTTCTCAGAAGGTAGTTATACTTTGGGAAAAAGGAGGGAGATTTAAATGCAAAAAATAAAAACAAAAGATTCCCAGAGGCTGGCCTAAGGTTATAGCTTGAACCCTCGTTCTGATCCTTCTTTGATTCCTGGTAGCATATTATTTGAGCAGCGCCCCACTCTACTCCCCCTGATATAAACTTAATTGTCTCTAATATATTTCTCCAGGGTAATGGACTATGGAATGAGATAGAAGAAGAAGAAGAAGAAGAAGAAGAAGAAGAAGAGAGGAGGAGGAGGAGGAGGAGGAGGAGGAGGAGGAGGAGGAGGAGGAGGAGGAGGAGGAGGAGGAGGAGGAAGAGGATATTCAACTAACTAATAATATAGCTAACACAAATAACAAAATTAAAAATTTGTAAACTGACACAATAGTTAAAATATTTATGATATAAATATATATAAAACACATATATTAATTTCTTAGGCTATATAAACATATTTTAACTAATATATATATTATACACATATATGAATAATCATTATCTAACTTCAAAGTGAGGATGTATCATGGCATATCACATTTTACAGATTTCATACCAACCAATATCTCCAAATGAAAGGCAATGGAATCACAGTACAATGGTTAGAGGCTTGAATAATCAAATCAGCACTCTTGAGACCCATGGATTAAATAAAAAAAAGAGTTAAATCTAAAATTCAACAAAATATGTCAAATATCCTGTAATAGACAACAGAGATGAATTTATCGCTTTAATAGTTAATATAAGCCAGTAGTCAGGATGAAATCTGAGCATACATCATGAAGAATGAGAAAAATTAATGGTACTGTTCTGAAGATAACAGCACAAACACAAACACAAACTTACACTGTTCCACATTTGTATGTTCTTTGTGTTCATCAAGGAAATAAACTGTCTTTGGGAATGGAAGAGAGAAAGCAAGGAGAACAAGATGGAGAAATGTTGCTGCAATGAAGGTTATCTGATGATTTGGGTTATATATATTCATGTATTCATACACTGACTTTTAAACGTTTTTATGTTTTCCTAAGTCTTATATTGTAGAGAAATACATTTTTCAAAGTCCTATTTTTATATTAACATCCACTGAATTGTCTCAGCTAGTACACCAAATTAAACAAAATAAAACAAATCACAGCAAAATACATGGATTTAAATTAAATCACACAATATAGTGATCTAATAATGTGAGAGAAACATAGATTACAGAAATTTGATAAATAATGACACTAAGAATATAAAATACTAAAATGAAAACATTTCTCAGAGGCCCTTTATTAATGATTTCTCCCTTTGTGTTGTGGTGTGAAAAAAAAAAAAAAAACCCTGTATGGGGTCATGGTTTTTTTATATGCATATTTTAAAAGTATTCTGGACTGTTTCCAAAGATTATTATGAAAGAACATTTCTGACAATGTCAAGGATAATTTAAGAGTATCTGAGTAAGTATTTGTTTCTAAATCTTTGGTGCAGTGCCAAGCATTGTCTTGAATGCACTTGAAACTTGTAGAAAAAATATCCAGGGACTAATTAACAACTCGACCATTGTGAGTTGACCTTCCAGTGTGATACTTAGCATTTGCTCTTGCTTTGTGATATTAAGATCTCCAATGGACAGGGTTTCTATTAATAAAGAGAGGAATGTGTTTGTTAACCCAACATGGAAACTTTACATTTCACAAAAAACAAATAAACACAGGTAGAACAAACATGAAAGAAATATTTTAGATAAGACATCACACAGAAATTCACAAATATGCTTTTTATTCTATCTGCTACCAAGACTCTATGCTAAAACAGTAATGAATTTGAGGGTTCAAAGTACTTTTTTTTTTTCAACTTACATGTACTAAAAAGTTTATAGGAGCTGGGATACTGGATGACAAGAATTCATAATTCCAGCTGTAGGAGCTCTGTGAGCATGAGATATTACATGATGCACAAACATACATGGGCTCAAAATGCTTGTACACACACACACACAAATACACACACAAACACACACACACACACATACAAAGTTTGTATAAAGTTATAAGAGCATGGCTATATAATTATATCATGCTTTAAAATGAGTTAAGATTTTTCAACAATATACATATATATTCAACTAATTGAGACTTGGTATGTATTATTTTGTTATTCTTTCTGTTACTAAACATGCTCACTTTAAGTAAAAACATAAAATATTATAAGAAATGAATAATCTGAAGGTACTAAAGTTTATATATTCATTTTATATATATGTATATTTTATTATTTATAATATTTTATATATATCATATATTACTGACTCTATATATTCATTATTTGTTATGCACCTGACTGGCATCACACTAAAGTTTTTAAAGTAAATTAAGACCTTCTTCAACATACTATAATCCAATAAACATGAAAAAGAAAGTTTATTAAAAGGGAATTCTTTTGGTCAATTATTTCTGTTTATAAATATATTAATTTTAACCATTAAATGTTTGGTTACTGTAAAAAAGTTGCACTTTCTACAGTAGCTCACTCTGATGAAAAACATTTTAACTCATCGTTGCATCTTGTTCACTTTATTTCTTTTGTTTGTTTGTTGGGATTTTTTTGTTGTGGTGGTTTGTGTGTGTGTGTGTGTGTGTGTGTGTGTGTGTGTTTTGTTTTTGTTTTTTGAGACAGAGTTTATCTGTATAGCCCTGGCTGTCCTGGAACTCACTCTGTAGACCAGGCTGGCCTGGAACTCAGAAATCCGCCTGCTTCTGCCTCCCAAGTGCTGGGATTAAAGGCGTGCACCACCACTGCCCGGCACTTGTTCACTTTCTAGACACTGACATTTTTCTATTTTCTGGGTCTCAGGGATCAAACTGAAATGGTCAGCCTTAATAACAAGCATCTTTCCAGGCTGAAGCAACTCGAGGCTATCAGGAGAGTTTTCTGATGCCCTTCTTCACAGATTTGAGTTAGTAGGAATGGAGGATCAACCACTGTGCAAATTGTCACATTTTAGGTCTTTTCTAAAACAACCCTTTCAATGACCTTTCTCTCATTGCTGTTTCCTGGTCCCAGGCTCTCTGTTCAGTCCCATCTTTCTCTGAGGTCGGACACACACTCAAACCTTTATATCACACTGCTTCGAACATGTCCTACTTGTTTATTTGTGTTCAGTAATAGAAAGTAGGTTTTTTTACTTCACAAAATGCTATTTAAAAAAAAAATTACAGCTAAAATTTTTTTAAGAGTCTGAAAATATGACCTAATTCTTTCTTTCTTTTAGTTCCTAGCCATTTTGGGTATGTATTCTTGTTGTTGTTGGGGGCAATTGTTAATGATAGTATTGTCTATGGTGGGTTCCTTCCTATGTATGTATGAGCAAGATTTGCTCAGTCATTAATGACCTTAATTTCTGCAGCATGTAAGTCTGACATAGAATCTGAGAGGCAAGGTTCTCACCTGTGAATTTTATGGAACTAGTAATCAATTGCAGGCTTTCATATTTCTGTTGCTTGCCTCTGGTTCCGTGTGCTCTGTGGGTTCTGGATAGGTCTTGATAATTACTTTGTATCATCTCAGAGGAAAGAAACTGGTAAAATACAATTGGTGTTCCCAACTCCGTTTCTAAAAAATGCTTTGTCTTAAAGTTCCAACTTCATTCCATACTTAAATCAACTTTAAAAAACGTTATATATTAAACATTAAAGCTCCTTCAGGATCAGAACCAAAGTTTTGTTGTCGTCATTGTTTTTAATAATTTTCATTGCTGCTGCTGTCGTTTTTATTATTATTAATCGCTTTATTCGTTTACATTTCAAATGATATCTCCCTTCCTGGTTTCCACTCCACAAACCTCCCATCCCATCCTCCCTTCCCTCTCCCCTTTGCCTCTATGAGGGTGTTCCCTCAACAATTCACCCACAAACAAAGCATGCGAATTGAGAAATGTAAAGAACTTTAGTGGCCTTTGGAAACTGGATCACCAGCACAGCATGCGTGTGTGGGGGGTGGATTTTCTAGTTCAACTGTTTAAACAGTAATATCAGTTAACTTCATGGAGATTGCTGTCAATATCACACAAGCACTTTAATTAAGCCATAGTGATTAATTATTATGAATGTGGCTTTAGAAGCACTGGAAAACAGTGTTGAGGAAATTGAAGGTCTTGCTGATAACTACCAAGTCCACTGACAAAAAAAAAAAAAAAAAAAAGGACTAAGAAAGAGAGAGGAGGAGGAGGAAGAGGAGAGGAAGAGGGAGGGGTAGGGGGAGGAGGAAGGGGAGAGGGAGGAGGAGAAGAAAGAAGCAGCAGCAGCAGCCTTGAGGAGCAGCTGAGGAAATGGAACCTGGAGGCTGTGTTTGCCATTCATAGAGACAATCATGGATGCAAATACACAGTAATCACATGCTGTCACAAGACTTACTTGTTCCACAGAAACGCTGACAATGTGAGATCATCTTAGGACTATTAATTTTTAAATCTTTTAAATTATTCACTCATAATCATGTAGGAAAAACGTGTATGTAAGAGAGTGGTATAATGTGTAAGATGATAGGCAGCTCGTGAACCCGACATTCAGCTCAAGGAATATCAAGCTAAGCCTCCCCTAAAGACTAACAATAACATTGATTTTTCTCTACTCCTAGTCAAATTATTTTGGAATTTCTAGTTAAGTATTCTTCAGTATCAATTATAATTTATTACATATGAGTGCTGTAAATAAAAGTTATTCACTATAATATTTCTATAGATACACAATAAATACCCAAGTAGACTTTCATTATTATAATTTTAGGTAATTCATTTGTAATGTTATCTTACATGGTCTTCTTTTTGTGGAAAATTAGATTATTTCTAGTTTATTAAACATAATGTGCTGTGGTCATAATCATTATTATGCAAACCTCCACACTCACATTTAGATGATTTCCCTTGGTGATGACTTGCTGGGGTGCAGTATGTGTGCTTCTTCAGATCTAGTAGGTGAAAATGAATTGATTTTCATGTTCCTGTTAGCAATTTACATTCACCCAGTGGAGTGTACGAGCTTCTGTCGCAGCATGAACTTGGACAGTAGTTAATAACTTAATATTCTAGGTTGGGAACTTGACTTTTAAAAGCATAGTAGATCTTTTTAATTTATAAACTATGCACTTTGGTTCAGAGACAATCCATGTTTTTAGAGGTCATATATCAGTTAGTCTCCCATTGGGATGTGGAAGCTTAGTGTTCTGAGTTCCATTCTAATGTACTTTGTTCAAAGCTCTTGCTTCTTAACAAAGAACTGGAATTCCTCAGAAATAGGAGATGCAAACTAGGATTTATTTCATATTTAATTAAACTTTTGAGAAAGTCACTATTTTTTATATAAATTATGAATATATGGAAAATTAACTTATATTAAATTTCTTGAAAAATATGTGTAATACTAGCTAGTGTGTACTTGAAACAATACAGATAACTAAAATTTTATAATATTTAAATAGACCATGAAGACTATGCTATTGGTTAATGTTGAAGAATGAAATTATTAGGAAAATAATCTTATAAAGAGGAAGGGATTGATTTGTCTAAGCGGGAGACTTACGGTTATTAACATTTTAGTCACAAGCTCCTGGGCTTCAGAAAATGGTTGACAGCTATGTTCCAAGCATCTGGATTATTAAGGAAAATCAAGAGCCAACACAACAAATTATCTATATTTCAAAAAAACTGTTTTATAGTAGGATATTAAATTTAAGTCATTTCCTCCATGATTGTTATATTCATTATGTGTCTATCTCTGTGTATGTGTGCATTTGCACTATTCTGTCACGAATTTGTTTCTTGTAACTGAGAGGTTTCACATGAATTTCAGTTGGGACTAAACTTTGCCTAGCACTCTACTTCAAGTCAAGATATGACCAATGATTCTACTTTAGTTTTATTTGAATAAAAACAAGAAGATTAGGCTTTTTGAGAATTATGAAGTATGTCACAAATTCTATGTCTAAGAATAAGAAAAATTATCAAAGGAAAGAGACATACTACTTATTAAGGGTATTGCCGAGAATTATTTTATAAACTCTTATTGCAATAACATTTTGAAAGGCAGATATTCTAATTTAATACTGTCTTTGAATTTGTTAAATGCTTTTATCACAAAGATATTTAATGGACAGATATTGAGGATGACTTTTGAATAGACAATGTTTATAGCAGGGTCCCTTCAACATTTCCTGTCATACCTTCCGTTTTCACATTTTATTTTACATGACCCCAGTTATATAGGTATAAAAATAGGCATACAAATTATTTAGTCATATATATTACTCATAAATATTTATTTTAAAGCTGTTTTTCTGTGCATTATTTTACTATTTATTAATGTAAAAGAAAGTTTTCATACTTTTGAGTTAGATGTAGTTATTAACCTTTACATAAATACTTATTGAATATTTGATATTATAGAAAAAATTAGCTTTGACATCATTTTGATTTTACAAATATGTTGATATTTTATTTATCAAAGTATAAATGCTACTTCAAAAATCATGTAACACAAAATGGCTGAAGCAAGTTTATTCACCATTTCAAATAGTACAAAATTCTATCCAAAACTCAAGACAAAGTTATTTAGTGAGTTTTTTTCACAATAAAATCAGTAACTCAAACAGAACATTTCGAAAATGTTTAAGTATTATAGTAGAGTAGAATCCAAAGTTGTATCAATGTGACACCTGCTTGGGAATGATAAAAGGAAAATTTCAGAACTTTTTTGGTGTGCTATTAAATAAAAACACTGTCTTTCTATAAGATTAGAAAACTTTTCATGGACAGGAAAGGACACTGCATTTCATTTAATTGTGTAGTGTCTAGCTTGTGTGTCTCAGGGAGCAGTCTGGGCTCAGTGTTATGTGTTACAGTGATGTGTGGTGTGCATGCTATATTTCAGAACCACGGACTTGGAATGAAGCAGAGTGATACAGAATGTACAAAATCTGTGAAAAAAAAAACCCTAACATTGATTGAATATTTGGGTTTGAATTAATATTTGATTATTGAGCATCTTGAAACCATCAACTCTTGCTATGACCCACAATTTACAGTGCTTTTATAAGAACAAACCACAAAGTCACATGTAATTTTTCAAAACATCTTGTGATCTCAAATCAAAAACAACATTTTACCTTTGTGTTGACGGTATTTTTGTTATTAGTCAAAAACTTTTCAATTTAGTGATTTTATTTATGGAAACAATGTTATATCCCCCAAATGTCTGAATTTGACCATTTTAAATGCATTCTCTTATAAATTTTCATAACTATTATATTCACTATTACTGTTCAGTTCCAGCAAACATAAAACATCTAATCAGACTTTTACTCTTATAACATTCCTAATTCATAGAAAATAAGTAACATTCACCCAAGGCCTTTTTGGTTTCTAAGATTCTTGTTAAATTAAATATTTCTTTAAGGGTAGCTTTATTTAATTGATTTCTGTGGTTTTATGCCTCTATCACTCAAAAAAATCTTATAAAATATTGTAATGATAAGATAAATATCTGTACTGTCAATTTGACCTATTGTGAAAAGGCCATGTAGTTGTTATTTTGATGCTTCTAAATAAAATAAAATGATACTTTTTGTCTTAATTCTCACACTTAGAGTACTAACATCTTAAATATGTCACATGTTCAGTATGTATGTTTGAAGAATGAATGTACATATATGCTTGCATCAACATATAAATAGCTGTGTGACAAATTACTTGTTCAAATGATTTTTGGATAAGTCTAAATGTGTGGACTCTAATTTTTATTTAAATTATAACCTAATATCATTTCACCAAATCTACTATTCAACTATGTAGAATAATATATGAAAAATAGTACCATATAGTCACATTCTCCCATATGGATAAAGATAGTTAATTTTAATTTTTGCTCTTTGGTTGTTTAATCTTCCACCTGAATTAGCAGAAGTGTGGTGTTATATTATGCAGTGTTTCGGAGTATTTTCTGTATTAGTTATTCTGTTCAGTATGGTCCTGTGACCCTTCATTCTTCCCATGCCCTTTTGAATTGCTACTATCACATTTAGCACAGGCTTTTATTTTTCTTAAATAAATGGATCCTCAAACACATTAAATGTCATATATAATACATGAGTTTTTAATATGAACAAGGACTGTAATATTTTAGATCAGAGGTAAGGAGATAGCTCAGTTGCTAAAGGGCAGGCAGAGCAATCAGAGAGACTTAGTTCAGAACCCCAGAACACTTGGGAAAAACTGGAGCAACATGCTTCAGGAATCTCTGCGCTAGTGGATTTTGGTATTGGAGACAGTCACAACCTGAAGTTCATTGGCCTGTCAGGCTGGCTGAATCCGTGAGCTTTAGGTTCACTGACAACTCCTATCTCAAAAGCGTAAAGGTGGAGAGATGCTAGGGAAATGCATTTGATGCCGACCTCTGATCTCCAGCAGAGACTTCATTTCCCTTCCTGTTACTGTGAAAATAATATATCCTGATAAAAGCAACTCAAAGAGAAAGGGTTGATTTGGCTCACAACCACAGATTACAGTCCATCCATTGAAGTACCAGGAACTCGAGGCAAGTAAAAATCGTATCCACAGTGAAAAGCAGAGAGCAACAAATTAATGCATATAGGTTGGATTTTCCCATTTGAATTAACCAAATTAAGAACATCCCTTGCAAGCGGGTAGACTAACCATCTCAGCTAGGGTTCTGAATTGGACCACTCCACAAATCTTTATCACCTGTGAATGATTAGTACTCCTGGAAGGGCTAGTCCTGCTCTTCCAAAGCTCGAGGATCTCCATGACACAGGCAACTACAGAATAACTGGGAGGAATCCCGATTGGGACCCAATATTGATGACGTCACAGAAGCTAGAGATCTCAAACCAGACCAATTACTTCCTATAATAAACATATCCAAGTGAAGATGTGTAGACAGAGGGTATAGTGTAGAACACACTGTCACACAGAACAACTTCCACAGTGACATGTTTTCTATGCTTCTTTGTTGTTGTTTCTCTCTCTCTCTCTCTCTCTCTCTCTCTCTCTCTCTCTCTCTCTCTGTCTCTCTCTCTCTTTCTCTCTCTCTCTCTCTCTCTCTCTCTGTGTGTGTGTGTGTGTGTGTGTGTGTGTGTGTGTGTGTTTTATTAGGGATAGGCTGCAAGGAAAACTGATGAAGATGAGGAGGCAAGAAGATGAACAGGACTGGGGTGCATGATGGGAAACTCACAAAGAATCAATAAAAAGTTAAATAAAAATCAAAGAGCAAAGAAAATCTCTTGCAATCATGCCTTCAAATCAAATTCACTTAAGCAATTCCTCACTGTTATTCTATATTATATCAAATGGAAAATCAAGACTAATAATCATTTTAAAAAACAAGTGCATGCATATTTGTACATACAACATCGTATGCAAACAAATAAATTATACAAATATTATTGTAAAGCACAATAAATATGTAGTGCTAAATATTATAGGAGATACCACACGATGGGATAGAAAATGATAGCATGTAAATAATTGAAGGAAGATGTCCCACTGTCTTTCTTCTTTTGTGCTAAGGCTATTGACGGACCACAGAGCCTCAGGTTCAGTTCGCCTGAGATAGTCACTAATGTGCACCAGTGCAGAAAAGTTCAGTGCTTTCCCATGCTTTAGGTCTTTATCTGTAAAATAGAGGTGATAATGGTTTCAAACTTACAGTTATTGATTAAAATAAGTTACTCTATGTGACATCCTTCAATGTTTTGTGAGAATAAATGAGCTTCCCCTAAGTTAAAACTGTCACTATGTATTATTATTCACAATAATTATTCATGTTCAATTTTCAAATAGTATTTTTAGGTATCTTTGCCTGTCATTTCAAGTAAATTATACAAAGAACCAAGTAAGGGCTAATGTAACTTGTCTTCCATTTCCTTCTTACTCTCGGAAGAATTACTGATCCAATGACTGGAATCTATTTAATGTGCATTAAGCCATTGAAAACAAGAAAAAGCATAAAAAGATGCCAAATCATTGGACTGACTGGCTACAGGTATTTCCCTTTCTTGGTTAAAAGGCTCTTTTTTCAGTAAATATGAGAACTAAATAGCAGTGATTTATGGCAAATGAAGATTAGCTAACCATTAGAATTTGTATTTCCAAGAAAACTGATAAAGGCCAGGAGAAAATTATATTCTAAGTAACATTCATCCTACTTTAGGCTGGTACACTCAGGGATTAACCAGCATGTCATCATTTATTCTCATAGTAAAGAATAAAAGTGATCATTTTTTATTTTCCATAAGAATACATTTTTAAATCCCTAGGAAGAAAATCTTCATAAGTAAGGGAAAAATGGAACAATTGCTTCTCTCTTAAACTCTATAGTCCAGAAATCAAAGGAACAAATAGTCAAATGAATTCTTTATTTATTTTAAATCATACACATGTATGCTAACATATATATATATTATACACATACACATACACTTAAAGAAATAATACATTTTTAAATCCTTAGGAAGAAAGACTTCATAAGTAAGAAAGAAATAGACCAGTTGCTTCTCTCCTAACCTTTGCATTCAAGAAGAACAAGGAAACAAAGACTCAAATGAATTCTTTATTTTTAAATCCCACACGTTTGCTAATATATATATATATATATATATATATATATATATATTTTATATTTAATAAACTAATGTGACAATGATGAAAGGCTTTTTGTTTTGGGAGAGTGGACATTTTTTTTTTAGGAGATGACTTTACATTTCTGTCTGACACATATAAGCTATACCAGGAAGAAAGGAAGGAAGGAAGGAGGGAAAGGGAGGGAGGGAGGGAGGGAGGGAGGGGGAGGGAGGGAGGAGGAAGAAGGGATTTACTTTGGCTGATTGAAGGTCCGGGTTAACATGACAGGGAAACTCTAGCAGTGGGCACATTAGACATCAGTTTACAAACTGTTTGCTGTAGAAAAACAGAGTGGAGAATGCTGTCCTCAATTTTCTTTTGCCAATAAGAAGTTGCTAGTCTCACTTAGGGTGGATTTTCCCACCTCAATGAACACAAGAGACAAACTCTTTTACAGACATATCCAGAGGTTTGTCTCTTCAGTGATTCTAGATCCTGACAAGGTGAAAATCAATATTCACCATCACAAGTCTAACACTTGTCAACTTGATATCTAAATATATCATTTTAAACCAAATGCTTCAACCCCTTGTCCTTACAGGTGCAATGGTCACATCGTAAAGCAAAATGCATTCACTGCAACTTCAAATATTCTTGTAGTTACTATCAGTTCCAACACTGTTTTTTAAAATATAGTTTTTGAGTCTTTTCATGTATGAGCTTACAAAAATCAAAATAAAAATCATAATTAATATAAAATAAATTTATCAAAAATTTCCTTTGCAATGGAGAGGGATGAGAAGTTAGCAATGAAAGACCAAATTAAAGTAGTATGTAACCAAGCAGGGCAAGTGTGAAATCCTATAGTTCCAGCTAGTGTGCATCACAGAATCACCTTCACAAGGGTCAGATAGCCTTGCCCCTAGCCCAGTCACTTGACTTACTTTAGACAACTCAGTTCTATGCCTATAATTCTCTTAGTAGATGTCTTATGATCATGGCATCACCAATGTCCTGGAGTCACCATAGTATTTTAGGCACCCCTTACCAAATTCACACAGCGGTAACCTATTTGCAAGGACCCAAATTCTGATACACATAGTTATGATTGACTGGCATTTATAGACCATGGTATAACCCTCTTCTCTCTCATAGCACATGGTTAACATTCCAAGTTCTGTTGCTATCTTGAGACACAGACAAACATAGTTTCAAACTGAAGAAGCCTCTGTATGCTATATCTAGAGAAACCCTTTTCTAGTCAGGTACAAAAGGTGAATTCCTTCCATAGAAATTTTATTTCTGGCTCTTTCCTTCCTTTTTTTTTTTCAAAATGCATTTTAAATTAAAATATAATTACATTATTTCTTTATTTCTTTAAATCTTTTTTCTCCCTCCAGCACTCCCAACCTTTCCTATAACTACGTTAATTTTCATACTTCATATTAGTAGCCTTTTTTCATTGGTTAGTATTATTATTACATATATATGTATACATAAATGTATAAAAAACTGACTGAATCTATTTTTACAATTTGTGTATATTCAGTTTCAGGGCTGATTCATTTGTATTGAATAACTATTAAGGGGGCTCACACCTGGGAGAGTTTCATTCTTTTTCTGCTGTCACTACCTGCCTATAGTTTTTTAGTCCGTGGCTTGGCCTTGTCTTTGTCATTCTTCTATTGCTGTAAAAAAGACAACATAATCAAGGCAACTCAAAAGAAAGCATTCAATTGGTGCTTACAGTTTCAGAGATTTAATCCATCATCATCATGTTACAGAGCAGCATGACATCACAAATGGTGCTGGAGCAGTAGCTGAGAGCTACATCTTGATCAACAAGCCTAGAAAGAAACTGGGCCTGGCATAGGCTTTTGAAACCTTAAAACTAACCCACAATGACACACTTCCTCAAAAAAGCCACCTCTTCTAATCTTCCTAATCAGTTATAACAGTACCACTTCTGGTTGACTAAACACTCAAATACATGAGCCTGTGAGGCCATTCTTATTCAAAACACCACAGACCCCATGAGATTTTTACCTTTTTGTGTAGGCATGTCTTTTCATATTTCCGTTGTTGGAGTCTCAAAGAAGTAGGTTCTATTTCCGATGAAGTAATATTTCAGCACAGGATAAATGAACTTGTCAGTAAAATTGTGGAAAAACAAGCAAAAAGGAAAAATCTTCCCTCTTTCATATCCTATTATGTGAGCTGCTACAGAAGGTAAGGGACAGAGTTATGGTGGGTCTTCTGACTCAGATGATCCAGATTTAAGGTGGATATTCCATGTGAAACTATCTAGTCAAAAAAGTCCTTACTTTGACTTACGTTTTAATTGATTCCAGATGTAGTCAAGGTGACAGTCAAGATTATCCATTACAGTCACTTTGATAAACCAAAGTAATTTCTAATGATATTCTGAATTTTCATCTTATAACCACATATAAGTGTACTCTTTATCCCTCATCAAAGAATCCTCTCTTTACAGCAAATAGAAACTGCCATAGAAAATCACAACTGGACACAACACAGAAGTCAAGGGAATGAGGGGAGTCCAGCCTCAGTAGATACAGCTTCATCACAGCTCTAGCATCTGTGGCTCTGGGAACATTTCAGAAGAGGAGATCTGAGAGACTGTGAGAATCAGAATACGGGAAGTCTGCAATGAAACTCTCTCATAGAAATGCCTCCTGGTTTTCAAATGAATTGAGTTTCACAAGTTGAAGCTTTCAATGGGTACACAAATGTTATATTAAGACCTATACAATAAGCTTTCTACAGCCTGTGAGTTATACCATGGATATTCTGAACTTTTTTGGCTAACATCAACTTATCAGTGAGTAGATACCATGCATATGCAGATGCCAGAAACCCACTTAAAAGGGGAACAAAATAATCATAGGAGGCGGGAAGGACCTGGGTGGGAAAGGAGGAAAGGGAAGGGAAAAGGAGAGGAAGGAGGAGAGAAATAGGAGGGATGCACACAGAGGGCCAGGAGAATGAATCGAAATATACAACAGTGGGATATCAGTGTCAGGGGAATCTCTACAATGTCCCAGAGACCTGGAATATGATAGGCTACCAGAACTCAATGAGAATGACATTAGCTGGAATGTCCAACAGTGGGGAGATGGAACTGGAAGAGACCACCTCCCGTAAATAGACATGGCCCCCAATTGAGGCAGGGGGTCACCCACCCATCTTCAATTTTTTTTAAATTCAGAACTGTTCCTGTCTAAAGGAAATGAAGGAACAAAAATAGAGCAGAGACTGAAAGAAAGACCATTCAGAGACCGGCCCTACTTGGGATACATCCCATGCACACTCAACCTGTTAAGTAGCCTTCAGATATCTTCTCAGTAATGAGAAAGGCAAATAATTTAAATGCAAATTCAATCAGCTGATAAACTCAATGAGCAGTTTCTATTTAATTTAATAACCAATACATGAAAAACAAAGAGCTGATACAATGCAAATACTTTATAAATGAACCATGCACATTAGTGAAACAATCTAACTAATAAGGAATATGTATTGCATTGATCCTTTTATAGCAGTAATGGTGAAAAAGCAAATAAATAAATAAATAGCAAATGATGGTTAATTGCTGGTCACTGTAGAAGGAGGGGCTCCGGGGATTAACATTCAGCAACAACAGTCTTTCTTTGAAATAAAAATGTACTACAATTTGATTTTCTTTATAATTTTACAGATCTATGAATTTTCAAATATTTATTTTGGGCTACAGAAATGGCTCCGTGATTAGGGAGGTTTGCTGGACTTACAGAGACATGGGCTTACTTCCAAACACTTATATCAGGGAGCTTACATCTATCTGTAACTCCAGCTCTAAGAGATCTGACAGCATTTTTTAGACTGTGGTGGCACCCAATAACTTTATGTGATAGTATGACCAAGGCCATATTTTCTTTTAAATTCTCATTTCTATTTCTTAATTTTGTAGGATTAACATTACACAATGTATCTATTTTACAGTATGTGATTTAATATGTGCACTTATACTATTATTAGTTCCAACATAAAAGGATGAAATCAATTTAGAGGATACGAATAATGTTTACAGACAAGATTATTATCTTTCTATTCATTTAGTGTACACTGATCTCAAAAGCCTTCCGACAGTTCTGAAATAATTTTTTTTCTAGATTGAGCATAAAGGAAAATAAAGGAGACCAAATGTCATGGGAAGTGAGTAACTGTGTTATAAACACAGAAGTTTAAGACTCATAAAATTGTGATCAAAAAGCAATAATCAGAAATCAGTGTAAAAAAAAGAAAGAAAGAAACAAAGCCATTCAATCTACCTGACTCAATGCAATACAGCATAACCACCTTAAGAATAGCTGAGGATGAACGTGCTAGTTAGGTCAGGATACAGGAACACTGCTTTTATCAGGCTTCTTTGTAAAGGCTTTCTTTTTCTGTCCTTTCTTTTCTTTTCTTTTTTTTTTTTTTAACCTTACATTTATGTATTATGTGCATGTGTGGGGTGACCATCTACACATCTAGAGGTCAGAGTACAGCTTGCTGGCATTGGCTCCTTCCTTTTATATCCATAAATGTCCCAGGATCATAGGTTGCCAGGCTCAATGACAAGCACTTTTACCCACTCAGCCCTATTGTCAGTCTCAGAAAATAGTATTAATTCACATTTTAGTTGGGCTATGTGTCTTAATACATTTCAAATTATTATTTAACCAAAAGAACAGAAAATCTTGGTCAGAAGAGTTCTCATATATGTGTGAGAGCATACAAGTGTGAGAGAATAAGACACAATATGTGAATTGAGTGCAGTGTGTGTGTATGTGTGCGTTTTATGTGTGTAGTGTGTAGTGCGTATGTGTAATATGTGTGTGTGGTGTGTATGTATGTATATATGTGTGCGTAGTGTGTATGTTTGTAGTGTGTATTATGTAGTACATATATAGAGTATGTGTGTTTGTGTGTGTTTGTGTGTTTTTGTGTGTGTGTGTCTGTCTGTCTGTCTGTCCATATGTCTTTCTTTCTCTCTGGTTTGGTATATATTACTGTAGAAGGAAATCACTTTGATGGAAAATGGAAACTCAGACATCTGGAAAAATTAGTGAGTCCCTTTATAATATTTTTTCTCCTGAGAAATATTATAAAACTATTCAAATATTCAATGAGATAATGTATCAATGTTTATTAGTACAGTGCTTGGTGAACAGTAAGTTTTGGATATATTTTAAGTATTAATCATTTTAAGTTATTATATTAATAAATGTTAGACAAAGAAAAGTTACCTTATTTTTAAATTACTATTCTTATTCCCAGAGTGGTTGAAACTCTGTTTTTTAAGGATATGTATTAGTAATAACCTAATTTATTTTTTAGCTAACAGCATTATAAAACAAAACAAACCCAAGCAAAACAACCCATAGAATTGGAAAAATGTTCAAGTATGTTCTATTTTGCCTAATGTGCCCAGAGCTCTGTTTTGTTCTCCTTGTGTATATTTCTGGAGACATAAACTTAATCCTAAAAGTATTGTTTGATTTTGTTATTCTAGGTCTTTTACCAATGGGAACAAGATGTGCCAATGAAAATTGTCAATTTTATGATCAATGAAATACTTTAGACTAATTTTGATATTTGCAGTTAGTTCATATATTTTTACTATTTGTGGTAGAATATAACAAACTACACAAACATATGAAAGAGAATATATCAACAAATTAAAAAGAGGAAACAGTAAACTTTAGTTTTTTTATATGATGAAAAAGAAAACATTTATCCCAATAAAACATATATACAAAAGCTAATGTCTACTTTTGTGAAATATTGTAGGCATTTCTCAAACATCAGTTTCACGACATGATGCTGTTCACAAAACTGTTATTAATAGTATTTTCATTAAAATAATGTTTTGTGAACAGTTTGATTGCTCTTTTTAGGTACCTGCTTGCTTTTACTGATTAAGAGGTAGGAGTCTCTTTCAATATATTTTCTGATCCTAGCTCTTCCCTGCATTGGATTGAAAGTTTTAAATCTGTCCGTGCATTTGGTTGATATTGTTAGACTTTAAACATGCATACTGATTTAATATTTGAAGTCAAATACTTATTCACGTCCAAGTCAGTTTATATTATTTACATTTAACTAAAAATATATGAGTTCTTAATGTTAGTGTTCATTTATTCATGGTTAAACTCTGTCTACTGACTTTTATATTTTGTAGGTGTTCTTATATACTTTTTTGTTTTTATGTATTATATATAATTTCTTTTCTTGGATACAAACCTGTACTTACATCCTTATTTGTTCATTTTTTGCTTTATATATCAGAACTCCTTTGTGTGTGTGTGTGTGTGTGTGTGTGTGTGTAGAAACTCTCTTGCCAGCCATTTGCCCCTCTGCTTATTCTCTGTCCTTCATGTCTAAGAACATTGGCAAATTCCTTGACTTGTCTAAGACTGTAATTTTCATTGTTATTTGATACTTTATTAGACACAGCAAATAGAAGTCGGGGTGACTTTCAGCAATTCTAAACATATTTTTAGATATTATTGTTATGAGGATCATTTCTTTGTGTTCTATTTCCTCTCATTTCTTTCTTTACTCTTCTTTTTTTTTGTGATTTATAAACACAACTTTATTTTAATCTTCCTTATATGCACCTGTAGACAAACAAGCAATATCTCACACCTCCAGTCCTGCAATCAAGCTTTTAAAGTGACCAGGTAGCCTTCTAGAAGGTCAAGTCTGGGTCTTCTTTATGTTGTGATTTATTCATTTTTATTTTATGCCTGTGCGCTGAGTACATGCAATACCCACAGAGGCCAGAAGAGGGAATCTGATCTCTCAGGATTGGAGTCACAAATGCTTGTTAGCTGTATGGTTGGAATTTTCCATTGAACCCTAGAGGATTCACCAGTGGTTAAGAAAGTTAAGACAACTCTTACTTTTCCAGAATCTATCAGCAGTCAATGCTTCTGTAGACAGGAGTGGGGTCCTATGATCCCCTCTTTTATCTATAAATGACTGTCAACAGTGGCAGTGTGGTGTCATACCAATGTAAATAATCAACACTGTGAATTAATGATTGTACTGGTTATTTCATAGCCAGAAAATAATTCATGTCACCCTCCATCTTCCTGCCCTTAGTTTCTTTCTCCTTCTTCTGTTATGCCATGTCTTTTTAGTCTTGAAGAGGAAGATGCATATGTCTTATTCATTGATGAGGGTCTTATGTATTCTCAGCACCTTGAGAAATCCCGGATCGCTGTCTTTTACTACAAAGATATTTTCTTGAGTCATATGTGGTTGTGTGTGTGTGTGTGTGTGTTGTGTGTGTGTTGTATACACAAACATAGATATTTAGAGAGCAGTTTTGTGCTTTGTCAACTTAGCTAAACCAGAGTAATATGTTTCCTTATAGTGCCTGTGAATGAACTCTACAGTGATACATTTTTGACCAGGTTTACAGTCCCAGGCAAGAATCGTTCTTATGGAGTAGAGAGCAGTTGGTTAATACTATAAATACTTGTGCTTCTATTACATAAGTGAATTCATGTTGTCTGCAATTTGTTTTTGTTTTCATTTAAATCACAGATGGGTAGGACTTTTAATGCTTTTTTCCCCTCCTAGAAGCCTATATAATGCTTCCAGTATCATGAAAGCTGGCTGGCAAAAGGGAAACTTTCATCTCACTTTCATTTTGATTTTTCTCTAGTTTACAACACAGGCATGTAGTGTCTTTAATAATAGCATCTTATAACCTAGTTATGATGGATAGAATCTCTAATGTCCTCTGAACAATGAGTGTGAGGGAAAGAATTAAATATTTAATGTATAAAAATTATTGTATGCTGCCATTACTGTAGTCAAGGTAGTAAATGCATCCTACATCGCTCAAGCTTTGTGTGCATGTGCGTGTGTGTGTTTTAGAGCACTATAACATTTCACATGAATTCTGCCCTATAAGTAAGCTTTGAAGTCTGCAATTTTGTGTTATTAAATGTTAGAACTATAGTGAACACATCACTAGAACTTGGTGTTATAATATAGGTATAGTTTAATACATTTGAGTCACTATCTATTTTTCTAATACAAGCCCATGAAACCCGTTTCTCTAGTTTGTTCATCTATAACTTTGATTATTTTTAATGTTTCTAAATAGAATCATGCAAATACATTCTTCCATGACTGACTTATCTTATCATTAGAATAATGTCTACCAGATTCATGTATATTGTTTAAAGTGAAGGAATTTAGACACGATTATAATCCCAGAACTCAAAAGATTAAAATCAGAGGCTCACGTACAATTTCAAGGTCAGTCTGGAATACATTTTGATATTTTGAGTTCCAAGACATATTGTGTTTCAGAAAAAAAGTCTTTATCAAAAAGAGAGAAATAAAGAAGAAAGAAACAGAAAGAAAACAAGAAAGACAAAAGAAAACAATGTAGGATTTTTTTCTTTGTTTTGTTTAACACACACACACACACACACACACACACACACCACTACCACTACCATCAGCTTCTTTATCTGTTCCTCTGTTGAGTTGTAGTAATGTTGTTTCCATATCTTGACTGAGTTCCATGAAGAGTGCTGCAATGAACATCAACTTGCAGCGTGCTCTTTAAGATCTTGATTTCAATTCTTCTGGATGTAAACACAGCAGTGGGATTTTGGATCATTTAGTAGTTTTGTTGGTGTTTGGCAGACCCTACCCGCTTTTTTCTATGGCTTCTTTCCCAGCTAATTTTCTTACCAACAGTGTAAACTGGTCCAACATTTTCTACTTTATGTTTGTTGATTATGTAAGCTCCATCTTAAGTAAAATCTTGTTATTGCGTAAGTATAAAATTACCTGATAGCATATTTTCTTGTATCTGTTGGCAGTTAACATGTCTTATTGCCCCAGCCCATGGGAATTCGATGAGACCCTAGGGAAGGCGGTAAAAGAATGAAGGGACAAGAGACACAAAGAATGAGAGCTAGTCTGGAGTTTTTTTTTTGTTTGTTTTGTTTTTTTTATTGGAAATTTTACTTACATTTCAGATGTTCTCCCCTTACCCTATCCTCACCCCCCTAGTCTGGAGTTCTAATCAAGCTCTGAAACTTTAATTTCCGGGACAGGTTATAAAGACACAGCAAAACCGGAAGTTTAGGCGAGGGTCATTGCTTAGGGCTATCACACTATTGAATCATCATTGTCTAAGACCATCCCACTGTCGTATCCTTATTGCCCAAGACTATGCCACTGTCGTAACCGGATCCAGGAAATGTTCTTTAAGTTCCTGGGACCTGCGAACATCCTTTCTTAATCTTGTACTGACTAGGCTTTTTAGAATAGCAGGTAATTTCCTGGATTTGGCTCCCAGCATCTTATTTAAAATGTCTGTAAATCTTTCCTCTTTCTTCCCCAGGTTATACATGTTCTGTTTTCTTTGTTGTTGTTGTTTTTGTTCTGCAATTGTGCTACAAAATTGGTCCTATTTATTTAGGTTTTAATATTTTTTTAATTACATTTCATTTTGATTTGGGTTTTCTCTATTCTGGGCTAGCACTGAACACTCTGTGTAGCTTAGAATAGCCTGAAATTTCTGAAACATCTGTCTTTGCTTCTCAAAGTGTTGAGGTAACAGGTATTATTTATTCAGCTTATGTAATTTTAGGATTCAACCCAAGGCTTCCTATATGTGAGACAAATACTCTAACTAAGCTCTATCCCTAGTAATTAGGTTATTTGGTATCATCTCAAAAATACTCTTATGAAGATCAGTGTCTACATGGGTTTCTCATATGTTTTATGGTAGAAGATTTACATTTCAAATAGTTTGTATAAGTCTTCAATATAAGTCATTTTCTTATATGATGTAAAGCAAGGGAACATTTTAGATTTGTACCTCCAGACACATGGTTCCCATATCACCACAGCTGGAGAATTCACCCTTTCCCATGCATGTGTTCTTCTCACCCATGTCAGAGGCCAACTGACTATATACTTTCAAGTTCATGAACCTTGATATTCAACGTGTTAGAAATACTGCACTTATGGATTAGCATCTATTTCTTCAAATAGAATTGCTGTTTCTTCCAACTGCTAACAAGATCACCAACACAGACTAATCAAACTGACCCTAGTACTCTTCTTCTCACTCTGCCTGTCAAGGTTGGACTTCTTTTTAACATGCATGGAATGAATTATAATCCCAAATACAAGTGCATTTAATCTGTTTTCTCTGTGTCAACTCTGTCTAGCTCATTTGTCATGCTCTGCCAGAGCTGTACTTGAGACCAGTAAGTGTTTCCTTTAAGTGTGAAGTTGGTTAGTATAACAGTGAGTGAAATAGTTACAGGTCTTTAGTCCTGTGTCCTGATGAATTCTATGATCTGACTCAGATCTTTGGGTGAGTCCAGTGGATCCTCTCAGGACAAAATTTTTGTTGTAATAAATGTTAAGCATCAGTTCTCTGAATTCCTATTCACTTCATATTTTCACATAGCTTATTTTCTTCAATATTTTTCTCAGTTATTAGCAACTTAATACAGCATTATCAACAAGCTTTTGATATCACATTTAATATTTTTATTATTCAATTTTGAAGAGTTTCAACTATTGATGCACATTTACAAGGAAACATATTTTCTTATGCAAACCCATACTGATACTTTGATGAAGAAGTGGAAAGGAAGACATGTATACATGCAAGAATTCCACAAACATTTTAATATATATATATATATATATATATATATATATATATATATATATATATATATTTGCCTAGGATTATTTCCATTCTTCATCGACTAGTATCTCTACAGTTTGTGGTTTTATCAACCCTTCTTGCATCTGTACCATCTGTGCTGTTAGAGAAGGATACTGTACTTGGAGATAATGCTTGGGTTTGTACTCCATTCCACAGCCATAAATTTTCTTCTAGTCACATACTGCTTCTCTAGTGATTATATTCTCTCAATTCTAAGGTGACATGGTAATCAAGTCCAACATAAATTAATACCAGTTCTAAGGTAATGTGATAAAGTGATTATTTTTTCCATTCAGAAAGTAAAGAAACACTAGGCTTTGTTTTGTATTTTGCTATACAGAAACATACATGCATTAGAATTAGGATTCCATTCAATAAACCGAATACTTGGTCAGGCCTAGATTTCATTTATTTTACAAGAAACTTATGTCATTATTGTACATTATTAAATGATCCTCTAATGTATCAGATTTTCATTCCATGAGATAGGTTTATTTTAAGCTATCTTCATTGAAGGTATGAAGCTTATGAGTAATTTTCAGAACAGAGAGCTGCAATTTCAATATTCCCTTCCAACTCAACTATATGAGGTTCCTTAACACACACACACACACACCCATAAAAAAATAGATTTGTCTTAATGTCTTTTGACGACTTGAGTAAATATCCATGTTGGGAAAAGTGTACTACTCATAAATGCAATCTGGAAAAGACAAAATGCACATTGTAATGCAACTTTTACTTTGTTTTTCTTACCTTGTTAAGCCAGATAAAGTTTCTTGGAATAGTGAAAATTGAACATTGCTTTCTATTTTGAATATGTATCCAAATATGCTTTTTTAAAATGAGTTTTATCATAATTCCTTCCAGTAGAATTTATTCCCCAAAGTTAGTGTAAGATCCAGCAAAACTCACAAATTGCCTCAAAATTTGCTATTCCAAAAGTGGAAATGTGAAAAAAATCTTTATGACAAGTGTTAATATACAGCAGTACAGATACAATAATTTAAACAATAGAAATTTGTATATGCAAATGAACATCTACATATATGTAGACAACATTGAAGATTTGAAAAAGGAATCGTTTTAGTCCTGTGAAGGCTTGATGGCCCAGTGTAGGGGAATGCCAGTGTGGGGAGGTAGGAATGGGTGGATACATGCAGGAACACCCTCACAGAAGCAGGGGAGGGAGATGGGATAGGGGGTTTCTGTAGGGGAAACCACGGGAAAGGGAATAACATTTGAAATATAAATAAAGAAAATATCCAATAAGGAAAATAAAAGAAAAAAGTATAGTTTAAATAACATTTTAAAATAAATACAGATTCTTACCCTAAGAGGATTCTTTTAAGACTATGTAACAGCACTCTGAATTAACTCATTTCTTATAGAAACACTTGATGAAACTCTCTCTCTCTCTCTCTCTCTCTCTCTCTCTCTCTCTCTCTCTTCTCTTTCTCTCTCCCTCTCTCTCTCTCATACACACACCAAACACACATACACACACACATACCTTCTGTTAAATCATAGGATGTTTCAGGTTTCTAAGAAAGGTGTGCTAAAAGTAAAGACATAATATTATTTTCTAAGTTTATTTATACTGAACACTTTTATAAATTGTATTGAAAATAAAAAGCAGAGATACTCAGAATTTCTTGCATTTAGATTTAAATAGAGATCTGTTCTCAGAATTTATTGTAAACAAAATAAAACTAAAAATAATTGAATTGGGATACTATCCATTTTAAGTATTCTTGATATTATTTGAGAATATTTTAAGTGTGCTAAAGGAAAGATTTATAACGTGCTATGAAACACTGACATTTACAATTTAGTATAAGAATGTTTGTTGCAATATACAATTGATAAAAGCAAAGACACACAATTTTACTGAAGTCTATATGATTAAAAATAAAATTATTAGCAGTAGGGTACCCAGGCTTTTATGGAGCTCTAGAGTACCACAGAATTACACCACAGGGCAAAGTCTCACTCCAGAGGTTTATTAAGCCAAGACACAAAGTGCTTCCTTTGAGCAGGAAGCAGATACAAAATGGCTGCCTCTGTGCAGGAAGCAGACACAAAATGGCTGCCTCTTAACAGGAAGCAGAGGCAGCAGTGAGTAGAGCTGGGATTCAGTTTATATAAGGTGAGCAGGAGCTTGTACACATAGAGGTGGAAAAGTACAGCAGCTGTGGTTGAGTCAGGGTGGTTGTGGAGGAGTACAGGGTGGAAGTATGGCAGAACTCCCTGAAACCTAGTTCTGAATTTATGCTAAGGTTAGGACCTTAGTAATTTTTCATTTGCCCAGCAAGTGTTTGATTTTAGAAGAGCTAATAAGGATTGTCTTAATTTAGAGATTGCTGACATGTATCTTGATTTAATGTTTGTTTTTTAAGGTATTTTATGCCTATTATAAAAAAAATATATAAGCCTATTTTCAAGCAAATGAATTTTAAATGTAAATTATACAGAGGATTACTGCTGGCAGATTGGAGCTAGGAAAATGCAACATAAAGAAGTCACATGTCCTGTATTCTGCCAGTAGCAGCCAGATTGCTACAGACAGTCTTTCACAAGTCTTTTTAGGACCTAATGCTGGTTTCATTTGAATTTGATAAGTTGAGTTTCAAGGAAGTTTGACACAGGAATTTGTGAGCTCTCTCCCCTGTGCACTAAGCTACCTTTAGTCTAATCTTTTAAATACCTATTTTGTTTTGAACAAATGGTTTCTACTATATAAACAAACTCCTTTCTTCTAACTTCTGACTATTGTTGAAGTTTACTTCTTGCTACTTTCCTATGCCAGCAATGGATTAGAATAAAAAACAATGTTTTGTTTTCTTTGCTGAGTGTGATGTGGGTGGCTCAACATGCATCCAGGAGCTGATAATGTGGACATAGGCCATGGATAGCCTGCCGATACATGGATTTTACTAAAATCAAAACCAAAATATTTTATTCCTTGTTTATTGAGGGAAAGAGAGCCTTTAAAATCAATCACAAAAGCTTGAGTCTCTAAGGAACCTGTCTGCAAGCACTGAGATTATGTTCAGGGTTATGTCAGGGGATCTCTACTAACAAAGTAATTTCCATGCTTTGATACAGGTCCCTTAACTGGAAAGGATTTGAAAATATAATTTACAACACATGTTGACACATCTTATTAAATTTGTGGGAACAAACCAGCATCTTGAGAATTTTAAATGATTCTGGAGCATGTGTATGGAGATATACTATTCACAGTGTACACATGATGGTGTTTTAGCAAGAAACATAGTCCCCAAACTACAGAATGATTAAATGCAAATTATAAGTTATGATTATGCTATCTACCAACAGGGAATATATATTCTTGAACAAATCCTAAGGAAATTGCAAGCTCCTGGGAGTCCTTCGTATTTTTCAAACTACACCTTCCAGGTGTCCAGATCCTTTTACTGACAGACTAAATTTGTGACTCCAGTCACTGTAAACCATCCCCAGAGGCCTCTAAAAACATGGATTAGAGTGATCTTTCAACACCAGGTAAATAACAGGTGGTGATATCTGACAGATTAAATGGCAGCTGCTCAACCATTCACTCCTGTTATTACTGACAATGATGGGGAGTTTATAATTCTGGTTCTGGAGAGATGAGATCCTGACGCCTGGGCCAAGATGGTCTAGCATACTCCTGTCACGAACTGGCAAGGTGAACAACCATGCATTCTGCCAAGCTAAATATTGTGTACTCCTTACCTGGTTTGGTGTTACCCCTTCCTATAGACTGTCAGATGTATTTGGATAAGAAGGTCAGGCTCTTTAAATACACAGAACTCCTGGGGTATCTCTTGGGAATCATCAAATCATTTGAACCTGAATTTATCAGATGGCAGCATCAAGTTAAGTCATGGGCATCTATGTATTTTTGTAGCTAGGTATTTTTAGAGAAACAGCAAATTTAAAAAATATGAACATTAATGTGTTTGGGGGTTAGGAAAATGCATTTTCTCTCTTCTCTCTATACAAGTCATATGGGTTCTCATCTCTTTATTTTGGCCATGTCTTTCACATTTTAACATATGGCCAAGGGTAATGCCTTGACTCATTTGAAACCATACAATCTCAAAAGCATTGTCATAAATTACATTTCCCACCACACTACCATGGTCACTAGAAAAAAAGTCTCTAGACAACCTTTTTTTTTTTAATAGAAGTTACAAAAAAAATTCTGCTTAAACCTGAACAGCAAACTGGCAGTGAGTTCTCTGCCAGCACATAATTAATAAAGTAAACTAATCACAACCTTCTGTATCAGTCAAGGTGTATCATGTTAACTGATTGATAGCACAAAGTCTACTTTCCAAATCCTCTGCTTGCTTATTCTTTTTTCAATATAGCCCTATTCATGCCAATGTAGTGGTATGGCCATGTTCCCAGGGTTATGACTATATATTAAAATATTGTTGCTCCCATCTGCCTAATGATGAGTGTTGAGAACTTGATTTTCCTCTGTCCTTCAGCCCTTTATACTTTACCCTATATGGAGTAACTAATGTGAAGTTAATGGGGAAAAACAACAGCAGTATAGGTTTCTTAAGGTAAACAATCTAAATATTAATTTGAAATTAAATGTGTAATAAATTCTAGATGTTTGGGTAACATTACTCACCTGCATTGCATTTTATGAATGCAGTAATCATGGTTGTGAACACGGAGCATGTGAACTTTGCATCAAGTACGTTGTTAGGCCACCCAATATCAAGCCTACCTTGAAACATCTTAGCTAAGATTGGAGAATATTTGATAGTTACAATAATTGTTTGACAAAGCAGGTTCCTAGACAGAAAGATTGTTAGAGTAAGAAGACAAGAATACCGATTGTGAGATTGTATTTTCTAGACACTATGAAAATGACACAACCATGAAGTCTCAATATTATGATTGCTTCACAATGGTTATACCAGTCAACATGCCAACATGGATAAAAGAAAACTTTAGAAGGTTCCAGTTCTGGATGATGAGGTATGGGCAATCCATGGCTACTGGGAGAGAGAATCAGATGGTTCCAAGGAAAAAACCTCTGATAGGTTACTCAATCCTAGATGGACATACTCAGTGGGATATGTGTGTGTGTGTGTGTGTGTGTGTGTGTGTGTGTGTGTGTGTGTGTGTTTTATCAATAATAAATAAGAGATTGTGAATTTGAAACAGAGTGGGGAAAAGGCACAGGAAAAGTTGGAAGTGGGGAGGAAGAGCTATAAAATATGTGATTACAGAACTCATTATGGAATTCTCAGAAATATAACAAATATAGAAATACAAAATGAAAAATTAAAATAGTTATTTTCAAATATTTTTATTCTATGGGCTAATGAGAAAGCTCAGAGATTAAGAGCACAGGCTGCTTTTCCAGAGAACACAGGATTAGTGCTCAGAACTCATAGGGTGTCACACTCTGATTAACTTCAGTTCTAAGGAACCTCTTTTGAACCTCTGCATGCATATGATGCATATAATTGCATGAATACTTAATACTCACATATACAAAATAGAATATATATAAACAAAACTTGTAAAACTAAAAACATTAAGCTATGGTTCTTATGGAGATAATTACCAGCTAAAGTGGGTTAACTTTCTTTAATATCCAAACAATGACAATATCAAGAGACACAGTAACATGGGATCATGTATTCAAATAGGAATGAGAATAAGGTTCAGGAGGCATTACAAAGGAGAATAAGGAGGGTTTATATGTGATGACAGAGTATTCATGAAAGAAAAAAAGAAAGACTACCAACTTGAGAAGCAGATAATTGGAAGTATTCCAGAGAGGGGCAGGAAGAAGAAAAGGGAAGGTGGAAAGTAATATAACTTTAACTCAGTTAAAAGCACATTTTGAAACAAAAAAATTAATATTTGAGTTGCTGACTTGAATTTTATTAAGTAGTTTAAATTCATTTTTTAAAACAATTGTTAGAATAAGATCAATATTGAAGAAAATAACAATAATAAATTGTTTAATAAATATGCTTATTCTTGTGTCTATATACGTAGGGTAGTGTATTAGTTCTCAGGAGTTCCTGAGTAGAATGTTTAAGAAGTTTTGTCCTAGAGTGGCTGTATGAACAGACCAGAGGGCAAATTACACAGCTAAACATGTGCTAAACATGATCTTTATGCTTACTTCTAGTCAGTGACTATTAAATAATTCTCATGTAGTACAGAACACTTGCATTACTCTATGAAATATAAAAGAAATTTTTTTTTCTGTAATGTCAGCCCTTCTAGTACTCTCTGTCTCATTACAATACCACCATGCACTAGGTGGGTTTTCCACAGTAAACATACAATATATTTGTGAAAAGTTGGTTGGCCTTTCTCCTATTGCATCTTTGTTTTACACAACCTTTAATTTGTAAGTAATTATAGGACTAAATTGTTTTGGTAACAGTAAAGCCCCAAGGGTTAATTTCTTACTTCGGAGCTTACTTCTACTGTTTTATAAACTTTTCTTCTGAATCAGAAGGAAAAGTAAATACACATTTATCATCATTATCCAAATATAACATGTAAAATGATTGAAAGTATATACTATATAAATAATTAATAGGTTGCATTATTTTTGTTTTGTTTTCTTGTTTGTTTGTTTTTGTTTTTGTTATTTTCGAGACAGGGTTTCTCTGTGTAGCCCTGGCTGTCCTGGAACTCACTCTGTAGACCAGGCTGGCCTCGAACTCAGAAATCCACCTGTCTCTGCCTGCCAAGTGCTGAGATTAAAGGTGTGTGCCACCACTGCCCGGCAGGTTGCATTATTTTTAATAACATAGAATTTATTATTCTATTCTTATATTTGTTTCATTACTTTCTTCTTTGTCTTCTTAGCCTTAGATCTCACATAATTAAAATTACACACACACACACACACACACACACACCACAATATATATATATATATATATATAATATATATATATATAATCCCACGTATACACACATATATATGTACATATATACATACTTGTATACACATATACATATACACAGATACTCATACACACGACACACACACAATCACACACACACACACAACACACATATATATATATATATTATGTCACTTGCTTTGATTATTATGAATTAAAAGAAAAAAATACTGGTGTGCTTGAGAGTGTAGCTCTCTTCCAGTCTAGAAGAGGGGTCCACTCCTTGAGGTCTGAAGTTACATACAGGTGCTTGTGAGGTATCCAACATAGGATTTAGAAATTGACCTAAGGTTTGAAGCAAAAACATTTCATGCTCTTTATTGTTGAGACACATTGCCACTCTGAAAATCTAACTTTCTAATACATCAAAATCTCAACCTAGTTTTCAATTTGTAGACCCCTTTGCCCTTTATACTCTTCCTAAGGAGCTGATAATATGCCACAGCTCAGCCTCTGCTTTACAGGTACCAGACTAAATCTGATGCCACAGAGAGACACTTACACTGTGCAATGATTTATAGACCATGAATTTCAGTTCTTGATTTTTTTCATTTAACATTGATTTCATTTTCAACATTTTAAATATGAAGACAATTTTTTCACACAACACAATTTTTTTCTTCAATTTTTCAATGAAAATGCAAGTAGTTCTTAGAAGAACAAATACAAATAAAGACATGAGAAATGAGTTGTACAAAAAAAGAGACAGTCTTTTATAAAGAATAATTGCTGTCATACAGAGAAAATATATGTTTATTTTTTATTATTATTATTATTTTTTTTTTTTTTTGGTTTTTCGAGACAGGGTTTCTCTGTGTAGCCCTGGCTGTCCTGGAACTCACTCTGTAGACCAGGCTGGCCTGGAACTCAGAAATCCGCCTGCCTCTGCCTCCCAAGTGCTGGGATTAAAGGCGTGTGCCACCACCGCCCGGCTGAAAATATATGTTTAAATGTGACCTACTTTAATGGTTCTTGTGAAGGAAAAGAGAACAACAAAGCAAAACAAAAATAAAAATAAAAAAATAAAAACTAAACAAAACCAAATGCTGGTATTTCCTTATTTTCTACTCTCAAGTAAATGTTCTTGGCTGGATAAAACTTACAAAACCTTTGATTGTGAAAATATTCATTTATATAAGATACATCCCTAATTATGCTTTCTTCTTCTTCTAAAAAAAATGGAAATCCTGGGGCCTGGAGGGATGACTGTGATCAAGAGCACTGACTGTTCTTCCAGAGGTCCTGAGTTCAATTCCCAGCAATCAGATGGTGGCTCACAACCATCTATAATGGGATCTGATGTCCTCTTCTGGTGTGTCTGAAGACTAAATAAATAAAATATTTTTTTAAAAAAAAATCTGTGTTCTGCTACCCAGAAATTAAAAAAAAAATGAAAATCCTGTACATGAATTATGCTTACAACAAAATAAAAAGAATAAATAAAATAATATTTAATCATCTTAAGACTTTGAAATTATTTTTGAAATTCTTATGCAATAATTTTTTATGTTCTACTATTTGTTCTTTCAACTTGACTTAAATCTTTCCGGTAAGGGAGAATCGTCATTCAGAACATGGTTTCATAATATCTGCTTCAGGTATTGTTTCCATCTCATGAAGCGGGCTTTAAAACCAATTTTAAAAATTCTCGGTTACTGTAGAGCCCACCTCCAGCAGAAAGACAGGAATTCAAGTGAGGGATGGGGTTGCCATTCTACAGTCAAAACTCTGATTCATAATTGTTCCTGTCTGAAAGAACTGCAGGACAAAATGGAGAAGAGCCTGAGGAAAAGGAGGTCCAGTGCAGGCCCAAAATGGGATCCAGCTCAAAGTGAGACCATAAGGCCTGATACTATACTGAGGCTATGAAGCGCTCACAAAAAGGGGCCTATCATGGCTGTTCTCCAAAAGACCCAACAAGCATCTGAAAGCATCAGATGCAGATATTTGCACTCAACCAATGGACAGAAGCTGCTGACCCCTGTGGTTGAAATAGGTAAAAGCTGGAAGAAGCTGAGGAGAATGGTGACTCTGTAGGAGGACCAGCAGCCTCAACCTGAATTTCGAGATATCTCAGACACTGGACCACCAACCAGGCAGCATACATCAGCTGATATTAGGCCCCCAACACATATACAGCAGAGGACTGCCAGGTCTGGGTTTAGTCAGAGAAGATGTACCTAACCCTCAAGAGACTGGAGGTCCCAGAGAGTGGGGAGGTCTGGTGGGGTGGAGGTTGGGGTATGGAGACCAGAGAGGGTTAGAGGGGTTAGGGGGGTTAGGGGCTGTGCAGGAGTTATGAGATGTGGAACAGTCAAAGGGTGGGCCAGGAGGGGGATAAAATCTGGAGTGTAAAAAAAAAATTAAATAAAATTTTAAAAAGAAAGAAAGAAAGGTAGGAAGGAAGGAAGGAAGGAAGGAAGGAAGGAAGGAAGGAAGGAAGGAAGGAAAAGAAATGAATTCCTTGGTTACTCTCATAGTATTTATGCCACTATTGCCAGAAGGTAGGTCATTGAAGATCACAGGCTTCACAAGTGATGTTTATACAACTATATTTCTCCTCTGGTAAGATATAGAGTGCTTTTCTGAACCATTAATGCTAGTCAACAGGGTGAAGCTTCTAGCTGAGTACCAGATTGACTTTGTCTTGTCATATAACATAAGTATTCTTCTCAACAATAGGGCCTTACTATCAGATGGCTCAGACCAATCAGTAGTTTTTACCATAATCTGTGATGTTTGATGAGGAAGTGTTTCCATAGGACTCCTTTGGCCCTATAATGCAGAAAAGCTAAGAATATGAGACCATATGGGTCATGAACCAATTGGGAAGAACTACTATATTCTATAGGAACACAGCAATGAAATGACTCCTAATGACATATTGCTATACTTACAGATCAGCATCTCATTTAACCTTCATCAGAGACACTGCTTCTTGCATGTGATAGAAAGTAGCACTTAGGCCCACAACTAAACAATGTGAAGTCAATGAGAGACTTTGGAGCACTCATTTCTAAACTAAATAAGCTGTCTTCATCAAACCCTTCCCTCTAGAGGCTCAGAGTTGTACATAGAAGAAAAGGTGAAAAGATTGCAAGAACCAAATGTAGTAGACGACTACATAGAAACAGGAATTTCCAGATTATTACAGAACTGATTCACATATGAACTCTCAGAGACTAGCAGAACGCATAGAACATGCACATGTCAAAGCAGGACAGGGTCCTAGGAAGGAGAATGGGATGTGAACACAGGATCCCACACATAACCAAGAAGTTATTGGCAATTTACACATACTGACAAAAAGTAAACAGCTTTTTTCAATGGAATGACACTGATATGTCAACCACACTCTACAACAGACCCCATGTCACAAATATTTAGTCCCCTAAAATGAACTACATGTTTTGTTTTTATTTTTGATATTTTGTTTCTTTTTGGTTTTTTTTATTTGGCATATTTTGTCTTATTTGTTAATTTTAATTTTAATTAAGAGAGATTTTTTTTGTTTGTTTATTTTCCAGAAAAGGATATGCAGAGAAAAGAATGTGAATTTAATAGAGAGACAGGGAAACCTGGGAGAAGATGAATGAGGAAAAGAGCATGAATAAAATATATTGTATGCAAATTTTAAATAGAAGTTACAGAACATGGTGGCTGGAGAGATAGCTCAGCAGTGAAGAGTACTGGATATTCTTCCAAAACTCAGGTTCAAATCCTAGCATCCACATGGCAGTTCACAACTGTCTGTAACTTTTCTTCCTGGAGATCTGTCACGCTGATACACACATACAAGGAAGCAAAACATCAATGTAAATAAATTTTAAAATAAAAAATATTAAGTATGTTTTAAAATGGCCTCTGAGAAAGTCTGTGGGGCTATTATCTTGATTAGTTGATGTGAGAGAGCTCACATCTCCGTGGATGGCACCATCCCTGGATTGATGGCCTTCTTGGGAAGAAAGACAAAGAGCAGTGTTCCTTTATGGTTTCTGCTTGAGTTCCCACCTCTACATTCCTATCTTGAATTCATACCCTGACTTCCTTCAGTGATGAGTATGACTTGAGAGTTTTAAGATACAATAAACCCTTTCCTACCAAAGTTGCTTTGGGACAGACTCTTTTATTACAGTAATAGAAATTCTAATGAAGATAAATGTCTTTATCCTTTTCTTGGCTGCCAGAGAACTAGCAGTCAATGAAAATGAAAACATAAATAGTCTGAGAAAAATTAAAACAGAACAATGTTATGCTTTTGAAACTCAATTTGAACTGTGAAATCATTTTATCGATGTGTCTTCTCAGAAACAAGTACAAAAGTAGAAACACATGTTTGAGGGGAATTCTACATATGAAATGATTTGAAATCTTGTCTACAACCCTCAGATATATGTCATAGACAGGATTACTATTTCAACATATTACTTAGGTTCATTTTTGGCTCATATAAATCTTTAGACTTTACTGTCATTAATTGAAATATATCAGTATCTCATAAACAGAGTCTGAAATTACATCTCCACCATAATGTTAAGAAATGTACAAAATATATTTTTGTCAATAACTTGATTTTTATTGAATTGAAACATTTGGATGTATGAAGTTAGTTCAATCAGTTTTGAAGGAACATGTGAAATGTGCCTACATGTTAGAATAAATCAAAAAGGTTACCTATTTCCTATATTTACTTTGAAATAATAATAAGACTAAAATAAAATTCTTAGTATTTATTTTATTCCTAATTAACTGTATCACAGTCTTTGGCAATATGATTTCAAAGAAACCAATGTAGATATATTTAAATTCTGTGTTTGTAAAACATACAGGAATATAGGATAACAAGAAAAAAATCAAGAAATTTCAGTTATACAGGGTTTAAACTTCTACTTTTAAAGTTATTCTGGTCACTGATGGATAAATCCATGGAAAATCTCTAGTTCAGACTGAAGATAAAAATGATCTCAATGACAAATTACTCATAATTCAGTAAGCCTTTCCCATGCCTTTCCTTTGTTTATTTAACTAAGTCCAGACAAAACATATATAGTTAAGAATCTGCCATCTTAACTTCTTCTATCATTTGTATGTATTTTTCCCTTCACATATGCTACTGTTCTTAAAATATTCTATGGAGCATGAGTTGCTGAGCAAACAAGAGTTGTTAAAAATTATAAAATCAGGCTTATACAAGTCATATACTATAAATGTTCTTTCATTTTCTCAGATGAAGGGATGAGGTGAGGAGGCTGAGAGCAATGCACAAGCTGTATAATACACAGCTTGGACTGAGTCAGAGTATTTCTTTCTCTGTTCTACCTATCCTTAGACCAAGGCTTTGAGGTATCTAGCCTCTATACAATATAATCTCCAAGTTTACTGATTCAATCTGGCTTCTCACAGCTTCTGAGTAAATTTCTCTGCTCGGCTTAATACTCACTTTGACAATATGTTCTAACCTTCTGGCATTTTCTTGATTGTACTGTGACCTAGGGATAGCAGAGATAAATACTCAGCCATGTTTGCTTCATTACAACAACTGGTAGTTAGTTCCTAAAACTTTGTTTGGGTGCTGCTGATTGTCCTTGTGGATGTGGCTGGGTACTTCTATGTAAAAATTCTACTAATATAGATTTCATATATTTCCTGGTAGGGACACTTTAGTGCAGCTTGCGAGAATATCTTAGAATCTGTATCTATAGAGGTATTTGCTTGTATTGCTTGAAGGCTCAACGATAAACACAGACCTATGGTAGAAAAAGTCCATGGGTTTGATGGCAGAAGATGGTTTTCAAATCATTTGTCAAGTTAATTCAGAGACTGTAGAATCAACTGATAGAATGACAAAAATATTCCTTCTGTATTTGTTTCCAAAACTATAATCTAGCACTTATTCCTACATAGCTTGCAGTATATCCTTTTACCCAGAAATTTACTCTCTGAAGTTTATATGTTTGATACTTAAGATGGATATACATTTTGATATGAATCTTTTCAATTATATTTCAATTATATAATGTGTATACACAAGCAGGAACAAAGTAGTTTGTGTATAAGTACATTCAAAGATACATATAGATAAAGCCAGAGAGGGGAAAACAATTTATAATACAAGGATACATCAATAAGAATCTCTAAGAGAATGGAAAGCTGTATGTGAGTTAGAAAAAAACTAGTATGGACTGAATATATATAATATAGAATTTAGAAGCTACACAATCATTCAACACTTCACACAAGCAAATTCTGTATAATATTACCAAATTGCCTTTGATGCCTTTAATGACCATTTTGTTACTTTATTGGCGAAACACAGGCTTCTAAGACTAATCAAGTCTAGAAGGATAGAGATCATTCTTTAATAGCAGCAGAAGCTACTGTTGTCTTCTTTCTAAGCCAACACTCCCATTAGTAGCACCAAGTTTATGCATGCATGTTCTTTAAATGTTGGAAAGTTCAATTTTGTCTTCTAGTGTTCAAAAATCGTGATAGAATCTGCTTCCTTGTTGCATTGAATGAAAAAAATATATTAAAGATAGACTCATATATCCAATTTTCTAATCACTATTATCAGTAATTTCCAACATAATGTGGTATGGCTGAACCCATTAAGTCATTAAGCAGCTATAATATTTTTTCCTTGATTAGGACATAATAGGTGATATTGTACAATGGCAGCATTGTGTTGATTTTAAGTCAAAGTGACCTGGATCTACAAATGATAAGAAAAAGACGAATAAGAGTTTGATAATGTGGAGCTATTTTATTGTTGGAACATTCATACTTGGGAGTTCTCAGTGCTTTATAGGCAAAGCTATCAACTTCCTCAGGTAGCCTAATTACTTTTCAAGTCTGCATCTTGGCCATCATTTATTTGAGGGAAATGTCATAACTAATACCATTTCAATTGTATATAGTTATAGACTTTCTCTACTTTATTTCTTGCATCATATTCCTTTCCTCAACTTCATCATAAATTTGAAAGTGATGATTATGGTTATAATGTGGGTGTTTGAAAGACAGTTCTTTATTCTCTTATGTCATTCACAGTTGAGCAAAGAATAATCTTCTTTTTTGAAGTTGTTATTTAATAAAATCCTATAAAGCAATGATTGGGGAGAGTTGATATTAATTATGGAATAAGTTATATTCTGTATAAACTAAAAGCTTTAAATTTATAGTTTTCAATATTTCTGAGCCACTTTGTATAAATACTTTGTTGCTATGGTGTGAAGTGTTCACCCAACTCTCTAGGAGATCTTTGTAATGGTCTAGAGAATGATTGCAAAGGGAGATGTTATGGACCTTCTGGTGTACATTTTTGTCAGATCACTATGCACATGAAGGGCTTCTTTTACCATATTCTCTGTTGTTACACTTGGTTTAAGAGAGAGACAATTGCCAAGTCTTATTCAAATCATGGTGTTACTACTCACCATATTTGACACAACTCTCAGAGAATCTGAAGTGATGGTAGCCATGCAATATACTAAAACTATGACCTAAGTCAGCCTTTCTTCATTTAAAATCAGCAGGAATAGACATTTAACTGCAGCAATTGAAGTCTATGTAGCATATCACCATACCTCATTTCAAGATACGGGTGGTTTAATTACAGTCTTAAAATTAAATAATAAGTGAACCATGATGTTATAAGAAATGGACATCTGCTTTACATACTGTTGACTGACTGAACTCATTCACCTCTACTTTGACCATAAAAGGATATAGAAGACAAAAGTACAGTGAAATGTATATATTCTGACTCAATGATTGTTCCTTCCACGCTTTTGCCTTCTTTTGTTCATTCAGTAGAGTGCAACAATTTTGCACATGAAAGATTTGAAGAGGAAGTATCTTCTGATACTTGCCACAGAGGATCCAATTCAAGAGGCCTTACATTTTATGCTTACTTGTTTAAATATTTCAGAAATATTAATTTTTGTCTTATTCAAAAAAGAATAAAAGAACATTTTCAAATTGATTAAAAAGAATTTATTAAAAAAGTTAATTTTTGTTTTGTATAAGAAAAACTCAACAGGAAAGAAGAGAAAAGAATAGGTCTATACTGATACGTGAGGAGATGTTAAATAAATATGTCATGCATATTGAATTTTGGATGCTCTTACATGTATAGAACACCATATAAATTCACAAAATAACTTCCCAGATAAGATAATAGGAATTAAGAAATATATAGATTAGCATATAAGCAACATAGTAAGCAACTGTGACAAATAAATACCCATAGAACACATGATATGCCTAAATCAGAGGCAAGAGACTCATATCTCATTGTCCTAGTAATAACTTTATTGTCCTTAGCTCTAAAAGAATGATCTAAGCCTCTGACAAAGGCAGAGAACCTGGACTTTAGTGAATTTGAATTCTTGGTAATGGAAGGCAAGTACATTTATCCCATTGTTACCTCCCACAAAGATGCAATGTTTATTGTACTAGAAAGCAAGCAAAACTGTATTCTAATTCATACAGTAAATTTGTCCCCATCATTTAAATCTGTTCATTGCCAACTATATGAATATCTAGTATCAAATCCATTAGTATCTTTTATTCTAGAATGTGCAGAAATGTGACAGACATATAGAGCATTGACTTCCAATTTATTTCCATAAGTGTGAATATTTGAGTTACTATGCAGAATTCAAATTGAAGATTTTTATTTCTACAGATAAAAATGAGAAATATCTCTGAAGACAATTACCATTATACTTGAAATCTCATTTCAACAGCAATTAAGTAATTATAATAATTATCTCAATGGCATGTGACCTAAAACTGTGAGAACAAATAAATGTTGGTGAATAAAACAACAGTCAAAAAAGCACTGTCAGAATTTTAAAACAATGCAACCACAAACAGTTTTCACATATGTTTATTATTTTGAAAGTATTTTTATTTTTTAATTGTGTGTATATGTGTGTGGAAGAGAGGTTGTACTGGTGTTTTAGGGCCCATGATGGCGAGAAGAGAACATAGTATATCCTGGCTCTGGAGTTACAGGTGAGTATGAGTTGCTTAACTTGGGTGCTGGTAAATGAACTTGAGTCCCTCAAGAGCAATGCTCTATACCCATCTGGGCCATCTCCCCAGACCCAACGTTTATTATTATTGTTTTATAAGATGATTTAGATTAATGTTGGTGAAGTATGACATATGGATTAAATCTGCCTACTATTAGATTTTGAAGGCAAAATATGATTGGAATGCAAAACTAGAAACCAAACCAGGGTGCCTGCATACTGATAAAAGTATCCTCCTCTAGTACAGTTCTTATTGTGCTTAATTATCCAGTCACCTTCACAACTTCCCATTGCAAGTCATTTGTAACTCATTTTTCATAATTGCTTTTGGGCTAGAATCACTGAGTATGTAGGACCTATGATGGGTGATATGTCATTACCTAGCAGTATAAAGGAAGCTTGAGACTCTGCATTTGGATTACAGAACAGAATCTATGATACTTTAAATAAGATATTTTTGTCAAGGATTAGCCTTGACACCCAGGTAAGCTGAGATGGGATGCAGTGTCTGAGGGACCAAAAGCTGATGGCCTCTGGCAATTAACTCTTGCTATTCTGGACCACAGCTGGTGGTTCTGGCAATGTATTCCTACTGATAGTAGAAGTTTCATACGTTTTTTTCAAAGATTAGAAAATAAATTTGGCTGACTGTGAGCATTGAGTACCTGAGGAGTTAGAGAAAGAACTGAAGGAGCTGAAGGAGTTTGCAATCCCATAGGAAGAACAACAATATCAACCAACCAGACACGCCAGAGCTCCAGGGAATAACCCACCAACCAAAGAGTATACATGGAAGGACCCATGACTCCAGCCTCAGATGTAGCAGAGGATGGCCTTGTCGGGCATCAATGGGATGAGAGGTCCTTGGTCCTGTGAAGGCTCGATGCCGCAGTGTAGGGGAATGCTAAGGCAGGGAGGTGGGGGTTAGTGGTGGGTAGGTGGGGGAGCACCCTCATAGAAGCAGGTTGAGGGGAAATTGGATAGGAAGTTTAATAAATAAAATGTTACATAAGAGCAAAGTTACAGCAGTGTGTTGATTATAAGTTTGAAACAGTGTTTCATTTTATAAGTCATTGTAAGTTCAAAGCATAGTTTTGCATGCTTTGCTTTATCATAGTACACACATGTGATCATCCTTAACTGGATCCAGAATGATGTTTTTCCTTGGTCATTATTTGTTCTAAGCCTATTTTTCTTCCTAGGGCTATTTACATATTTGTGGTGCATGAAAGTTCACTCTACTCCTTTTCATGCAGCCTTTACTTACTATTCTATGAGGAGGGGGAACACTCTATTCTTGATTCTAACTTTATTATGTGCTTCTGGAAAAATAACTAAAACCATTTTCTTAAACTTTCCATCAATTATTCTAACTTCCTAAAACTATTTGGATGAATCATGAATTCACCACCACTACCATTAATGCATCTAAACAACATTAATTCATGAACTTTCATCTTTGTGTTGATCTGCAGGAAATTTGCCCAATAGGGTAGGCTGAAACCAAAGAATCTATAGGCAAGGAGGGTTTTTCCACACCATGCCAGATAAATGAGGAATATGATATGGAAAGGTATATCAGCAGGCAAGAGGCTATCCTGGGATGAAGTCTCTGGGTCCTCCTGTCTTCAAAGCACACCCGTAGTAGTCATGCAATACAGTGGGCTGTCTCTAGAATGCTCTCTTGCCTGCCACAGCCTTCCCTGTATGGCTGTTGTTAATATTTGGACAAGGTTTTGTTTTCGTTAACATTGTGTTCGATCACACCTTGGTATAAAATTACTGAGTTTCTTAGCCAACTCTCAGAGCTTCTCATTGCAATTTTCTCAGGAATTCAGGTTATTTTATTTCAGCCAGCATTTTCTGTTTCTATGTATATATTTAGAAAAACTACTGATGTTTTAGTTAAATTATCCAGTTATTCTAAACCTTTTCTGAATTTGATTTGTCTGATCAAGTTTAGCAAGCTCCCTCTGTGAAACAAATGCTTTTACTGATATGCAAGTGCACAAGGTTAGCTTCTAGTACTTAATTTCAAAATCTCTATGCCCTGAGGAAATGGGGAAGTGAGAGCTTCTGAACAATCTGAAATCAGCTGTAAAATGGGTTCCAGGTAGAACTACAACGAATCCTTCTGGATGAGTGTCACTTTCTGGAATGTATCTACCAACTTACACTATTAACAAAGTTGAAATTTCTGACATATTACACTGGAATTTCAAAATGTATAGATGAACGTCACATTTGACAGACTGTACAATTTTGGTCTAGTCTTTCTTCAGGGCATATTAATGTATGGTCCTGTGGGATTCTTGTGTCAAATGAACACACTTGGCCCAATTGTTTAACTTTCCTTCCAGTCTGACTTTTTCATTTTCATTAGTCCTGTGCTAAGCAGATGTAGGGTTGAAGGATGTCTTCCTAGATTTCAATTAACTCTTAGTGCCCTGTCCCAACAGCTTAAAGATATCCCGCTGGAAATTCTTCTAATTTAATGGCAAAGGTCCTAATAATCTGTTAATTACATTAATAACACAAAAGTATTCTAAAATGGACAATATTGATTGCATTTAATGTCATCATTGTTTTCCTTAGGATACAAACTCTAATTCTGTTCTTGTTGAGATCCTGTGTTGAGATCTTGTGCCAGCTGTGAGCATGAATAGTTTTCTTATCTACAAAGTGTAATGAGTTCTGAATTCAAAGTCAGAAATATTTGACCTTGGACTTTGAAGCTAAGTAATTTTAACTAATTCAACACCAGGGTACAATATTTTAATTTAAAAACCTAGGGAAGAAAAGTATAAATTAATAGTATTAAATGATCCTAGAAATATAGGAGACATACGTTTTTAAAGTTATAAAATGAAATGCTGATTCTCTGAGAACATAAATATGCATGAGTAAAGTCTAATGCAAAGACAGTCAAGTCAGACAAGCACTGGCAAAGCTTTGAGAAAATGAGAGAGTCCAGACACTTCTTCAATTGTGAATTTTTAGTATATATTTTGAAAATCATAGATCCACAGACTGATTCTATTCTAACAATGAAAGTCTAGGATTATTTATGGCAAAGTCTGTTGCTAAAAAGAACTCGCCAGACAAAGCATACAAAAATAACCATTTGAAGCAACCAGAGCACTAGCAATGGATAAAGAGTATGAGACCAGAAGACAAGAGTATGACGGCCAGGAAAAGGGATCCAAGGACATTAGTCTAACATTCCACAGAGAGTTTCCCTAGAGCAAATGGTTATTCAGAAAGTATAATTCAAATATGAGACTTCTAGAAACTTATAGAACATTAGCGAATACCATACATCTTAAGAAAAAATATTAGATTTCAAGACACATTTTGGTGGAAAAATCTTATTTAATATCCCTAGATTTTGGTTGGGTTCTCCAAATTCCTACATTATAAAAAAGTAAAGATATAAATATTTGGGAAATGATCTTTCAAAACTTTTTTTTGCTTACAACCATTCATAGAAAATTTATTTATAGCAGTTCCCAAATTGGACAAACGAAATGCTTTTCAATAAACGAACGCTATACAAAATATGGTGCATTCACACCAGTCAGCAGTGTGAACACATGCAATGACTAGAATAGAACACAAGGGTATTACACTAAGTGAAAAACATCTCCAATGCTTATTTATTATATGCTTCCATTCTCAAAACTATAGAGCTGGAGAAGAGTTGGCTAGAGTGGTAGTCTGATAGAAGACATGGTAGGTGGTTGAGTGCAAATCAACAAGACCTCCATGGTACTAAGCTAGTTCTATATATTGGTCATATATAATCACATGAATCTGCACCCATGATAAAATAGCATGAAGCTACATATATACTGTTCCAAGGACCAAATTCTTGTTTTTGATATATTGCTCTATATGTTCTGTATAAGCAATGAGGAAAATGGGTGTTTAGTGTAGGATGTATGTTTACATTAGCTTTGCAACATCATACACTATCTGAATTATCTCAGAACAAAAATATAAAAGTGAAAATTGGGTAATGTGCAATAAGCTTCCAAAATACTGCCATGAGAAAATGCCTTATCTACTAAATCCCATGACTGAAGAAAGCACATCAGTTTGATTCACATCTTCTTGTTTGTGGTTTATAGATGGAACCAAGTTTGTAAAAACCTTAGCTGATGCTTACAATCTTCTAGTTGAGAAATTTTACTATTACTACTAGTATAACACAAAACTAGTGTTTTGTAAATGCATCCAAAATTAACATATTTAAAATGTTCCCAGATTTTATTGTATGTTGCTTTCACAGAAATTAAATTAACTCCACTATTCTGGCTAAATTCAAAGACATAAGCTTCAGTTGAAGGAGTACACATTTCTTCAAGCTATTCAATACAGCATGATTTCATTTTTGATACACTAAGCAACACAGCAACACAAAAGAAACTCAGAAGCCATTAATGAATAAAGCATAATTCCTTAAAAGAAATAAAATACATATACAATATTTTAATACTCCATTGTATAAACTGATATATACAAAGTGGTTTTATGATCTGCTATGACTTAAGTTAACACATCATATAATTCTCAAGCACATGTTGATACCTAGCCTTTGCTCTTCTTCAGAATTTCCTTTGCTGCAGCCAGTACATGAGCCTTTTTGATAACTCCAGATTTACTTTCACATGCACTTGTCCAGGACTCTTCTACCAATCTCTGAAAAAAGAGTAGGCAACTCAAATGGATTGCAGCTTGTCTGCAAGATGTGCTTGAGGAAGGCGCAGGGAGCCTTGCGCTTTATCCACCTCGAGACTGTGGTGGAGAATGTCATCTTTGAGGCTGGTCTCACTTCCCTCAGCCCTGGCTTCCCTAAACCCTTTTTATTTTGGAGATTATAAAGTAATTGTAACATTTCTATCATCGCTTTCCTCCTTCAAACTCTTCCAAATACCTTTCCATCAAATCCATATTTTCTTTTTTCACTGTATTTTTACATATATATATATATATGTTTGTGTGTGTGTGTGTGTGTGTGTGTGTGTGTATGAAATGCATATATTTTATGCATGTATAAAAGTATCACAGATTCAATGCATATAATGTTCTTTGTATTGTGTTTCCAGGGCTGACTTGCAATGGAAAAGCAATGGATATGCTCTTCCCTAGGGAAGATTTCTCCATTTCCCAGTTCTCCTCAGTTGTTTATAGTAATTTTAGTTGTGATATCATGAGCTTTTCTTTATCAGTTTATCTTATCCATTGGTGTCAACTCTTTTTGGCTCACACTTAGGCAGTAATATTAGTGAGATTTTGCGGGTATAACTTTTGGTGTAACCTGGAGACACGATCTCACAGCAAACACCATGATTCCATGGCTCTTATAATATATTCATTCCAATTTCCCAAGCCTTAAATATGCATTTAAAAGTATTATTGGTTGGATTTTTAGATGAAGAGAAATAAATACAGTCTACTCCTTTGTCATTTTTTTAGCCAACCTATGCATATATTGTCTGCTGGACCTGGGATTTGAGGATCACAGAAAATGGGACTACCTGGTGGGGTGGAACTACAGTCTAATGCTGTTGACAAGCTTACTTCAGTTTCAATGTGCTTTAATAAATGAATATAACCGAGAAAGTAAAGACCCAAGATAAATTCTTAGAGTTCAGAAAATCATTATTAGAAAAATAAATTCTAGTAAGTACATACTAAATATTAACAGAGCAGCCCTTTCCAAGAACTTTCTAAGGACAGACCAATTTAAACCCAATTACCTGGCTTATAGTATAGATTATATCTGGTAAAACACACAATCAAAGCAGAAGGCCATATCCAGATGCAGGGTATGCCGATCAGATTGGGTTCTAGAGCTTTGCTACGACATCCAAAACGAGCAAACATGTCTTATAAATTGAATGTAAATGTTTGTTGCAGGAGGCATGAAAACAATGTCTAAGAATTATCCATGGAAAAAGTGCACCAGAGGTATAAGGCCCTTTGCCTTTTATCCTGGAGCCTCTCTTCTACTTCCCCAAGGCATTTTCACCATAGACCATTCTTTTGACTGTGTTCCAACTCTACTTTTCACAAAGTTTGCAAATATACAATCCAATTAAGACATAAAATGTAAAAACAAAACAATAAGACATTCAATAATTAATATAGATTATCTTCTCTTTTAGAAATTCCAGTTTCATGAGTCCCAACTCTAACATGAATGTTTAACTTTTATTCCAATCAGTTTTAAACTATACTACTTGGAGCCCTATGTTAGTCATTCTAGATGTCTACTTATTGGTGGGCTTGAATTATAATACTCCATTTGAGCAGTTCAACCATATTTGTTGTCACTAGGAACACTGATGTCCTGTCACAGAGGAGTAATGAGAGAGATGTGTTCTTTCTTACCCTCCACAGTGTTGAAGAGTATCTCACTATAGGCTAGGGATACATCTTTGCTTACATACACAAAGATATCCTCATATGAGAAAGTAGATATCTGACCAATGACTTCCATTTGGGTACAAATATTGGTCCAAAGGGACTTTTTACCTCAATGTTTCCTTTATGACTATTCTATTCAGAGGGTATTCAACCAGTTCTGGTTTTATATATTCTCTTGATAAGAGAATATATAAGTTTAAGTTTCTTAAGTTTAAGACTTTAAGGAACATTTTATTCTCATGCACTTCTTTTAAATCCTCAGACAATGAGAAAAACTTCTGGGGAAATACAAGGAAATATATACCAAAGATCCATCAACTAGAAATGAATCTGCTCTAGAGAACTTTGGGTGTTACTGTCTGTCTCATTCTGCTTCTCAGAAATCTTCCTGCTTATTGTCATCAGATGCAGTTCTCTATTACCATTACTAATGAGTATACTATTCTTGAGCTAAGAATATAATGAATGAAATGATGATCTTTTTAACAGGTACAATCAATTGTAGGAAAAGATTCCATGCACTCGTTCTTTTTTTTTTTTTTTTTTTTTTTTTTTATCAAAAAGAGTGGGGAATTTCTGTTGTCCATAAAATACTCATTCCCAGGAACTTAACATTATTTTGTCTTTCTACCAACTTCCACAATTCAAAGGAATTGAAGAAAATGGTAGGAGCAGGCTTTTCAACACAGACTTCTCCACTGTCTGTTAGCTTCCTGCTTCTAAAATCATCTGCTTCCTAAAATCAAAATTTCTAATATTTAAATTATTTGTATTATTAGCTTTGTTCTTTTAAATGTTATTTAAGAAAAGTACAACTCAAGAATGGTTACATTGCTATAATTAAAAGTAATTTAATTTACATAGCAATTCTGATGGTGGAATGGTGGAGTGGAACCATTATTCTTCCAAACACTTATTACATGTTTTCATGTTCATTTTTGCAGCTGATACAAAGCAACTGTTCACTTGTATTTTCAGCTTGATCATGGTTAACTATAATTTGGTATGAGTGGCAACTTTACTTTTACTGAGATGCAGAAAAAAATTTGCAAGACAAATACGGGTGGTAAAGGGATAGATGATGTACAATCACTGAGGGGGCAAGGAGCATATAAGGCCAACAGTACAATCTGTCAGGATGTGCCCTGATTGACATAAACCAAGAATATTCTCTATGTTATGAAGGACAGAGAATACTTTATTTTCCATCACAGATATTATGTATTATTTATGGATCTAATTTCAAATAGCATGCCTCAAACTTAACATATTTGATCCAAACATTTGAAGTGATTGAGATCTTTCTTTGATATGGACATTAATTATTGTTCAGGGAAATAAGAACAATTAGATTCTGGAGAAAAATAAATGGAACTGCTTGATTTCAAGAAACTACTCATGATCATGATGGCTTCTAATTCCAAAATCTTTTGGAGAGACATTGTCTGCCCAGGAAGGTAATAAGTTCAGCTTAAGGCTGCAGTTTCTCCTTGCTTAGAAACAACCATTCTTTCTACTGCAGATAGAATTAGTGCTATTCTTCTTTAACTAAATTCTAGCAAACTGGGCTGGAGTGATGGCTCAGCAGTTATGAACATTGTCTGTTCTTTCAGAGGTCTTGAGTTCAATTCCCAGCAACCACATGATGTCTCACAACCATCTTTAATGGGATCTGATGCACTCTTCTGGTGTGTTTGAAGATGGCTACAGTGTACTCATATACATTAAATAAATAAATAAATCTTTTTAAAATTTTCTAGCAAATTAATTAATCTCATCCAAAAATCACCTTAGAAGCATTTAGAATAATACTTTTCAAATATCAGTCCACCATGGGACCCCAATATCAACAAAAATTTCCATGATAGTAAACAATATATGGAGATGCTCTTATGAGAATCCTTGGAGACTGCTCAATGTAGGCACTATATTTTGTTGAACCCTCTCTATTGCCCACATACCTTTAGAGATGACATATGTAACTGGGTCAATTCTAGTCACACTCTTAGGTTATCCCTTTTCACCAGTGTTTGTGTCCTTTACAAAGAAAGACTTCATCTAAAAAAGGTTTATATTCTCCTGAGGGATAATTTTGATGATACAAAAGGTAAAAAAAAATAAAACTTTTTTGATTTCATATAGATAATCCTACATATGATATCATAGTAGGTATTTCAATTATTCTTTTAAAGTGATATTAAGCAAATTACTATCTATATTAAAATTAATTAGACATGAATAGAGTATATTTTCTCTATAATAAACTTTCTATAAGGAATCAGAAATTTTTAGATCATATAATGGCTTGTACTGTACGCTTGTCTGTATTACCAGCTGTATATAGGGCATGGAATAAATATCTAACATTTTAAATGACTAGTAAAATTTCAAATATCATGGTTTCCAAGAAACTTCGTGCTTCACAAGTTCTAAGGCCTAACATATTAAGCATTGAAAATGCTTTATGTACAGAGGCATTTCACACTTAAGATCTACAAGTGTTCAATAATGTCAGGTTTAATGCTTTAGAAAAATACCATGGACCAAATCAAACTCGCCACTTGCAAAATCAAAGAGTAAGTATGGCTGAGAAAGGGTAAGGGTGCCGCCTGAGCCCTGTAGTTCATGACAGAGAATTCATCCTATTTGTTCCCTTAAAATCCTAGGATTCTTTTTCCATAAACTACATTGTGTTTCTGTTTTTGTGTGATTATGTTCATATGGAAGTGAACATACATGTGTAGGTGCACATATGACCCTACCCTATGTGATTGAATGTGGTGTGTATCTGTGTGTGTGTGTATATGTGCATGTGTTTGCATGTGTCTGTGTGTGTGTTCTTGTGTGTGCACAAGTGCATGTGTGCATTCATATATATATATGTGTGTGTGTGTGTGTGTGTGTGTTTGTGTGTGTCTGTGTGTGCATTCTAGAGGTCGACCTTGGATGTTGTACCTCAGGTGCCATACATGTTTTTCCTAAATACAAATACAAATCTCTCCATGGTCTGAGATTTACTGATTAGTCTTGGATGGTTCCACAGGAAACTCAAAGGATCTGCCTCTTTCTGCCTCTCCAGTCCTGGGATTATTAACATATGCCACTATGTCCAGCTTTTTTATTTTGTTCTTATGGTGGAATTTGGGTCCCAATGATTTTTGAGAAAAAAACTAGTAACTGATTTATCTCTGAGCCCTCCTGAAGTATTTTATGAGATATTTATATTTAAAAATAATTTAATACTCTCCTGAAATTCAAATGTAATTGAAATTTAACATTACTGCTTCTCAAGCTGAACAACTCAACAACTGATTAGTGTGTGTGTGTGTATTTAATGTTAATTTATCCTTTGAGATTTAATGTAGTGTATTTTATCATATTTTCCCATCTTCCAAATCCTCCAAAATCCTCCCTTCTACCTACCTTCATGTTTTGTCCTATCTCTTAAAAACAAAACATAAACACAACAAGCCGGCCATAGTGACACGATCCTTTCATTCTAGTACTTGGGAAGGTGAAACAGGCAGATCTCTGTGTATTTGAGGTCAGCCTGCCCTACACAATGAATTCCTGGTCAGCTACACAGTGAGATTGTCTCAAAAATAACCCAACAAACAGAATATAAAAAGCAAAAGAAAACAAGCAAGGAAGGAAGGAAGGGAGGGAGAAAGGGAGAAAGAGAGATGGGGGGTGAAGAACATTAAAAAACATGGAATTCACTAATGTTGGCTAATTATTCCTGAGCACAAAACCTGCCCCAGAGTGTGGTTGAGATACCCAGCATCATGTCATTAAAGAAAATATGTCGTCTCTCCCAGCAGCTATCATGTGCAAATATCTTTTTGGATAGTAGTAGAAAATATGTTAATAATTAATTAATTAATTTTACATTCTAATCACGACTCCCTGTCTCTCCTCTCCTCCTAGTCCCATCCTTATAAACCACTCCTCCCATTAACCCTTCCCTTCTCCTTAGAGAAGGTGGCAACAGAAATCAAAACCCATGGTAATGTATTTAGTGAAATCAAAGTAATTTGTTTCCTTTCTAACCCAGTGTTTCTCACCTTCCTGATGCTGAGACCCTGTAATACAGTCCCTCGTCTTGTGGTAACCCCCAGTCATAACATTATTATATTACTATATCATCACTGTAAATTTGCTTCTGTTTGGAATTGTAATGCTAATATTTTTGGAGACAGAGGTTTGCCCTAAGGATTGTGACGCACAGGTTGAGAACCACTGTTCTAAGGTTGGTTTCTTAACAGGTGAAAAAGTCATGTTGCTTTGCTTTTGTGTATGTACCTAACAGAACATTAATGGTGTGGGTTTTTTTTTTTAAAGTATATTCCTTTCTTAAGGTTGTTCTAGGTTTGGTCTTTATTTGAAAATGCTTTGTATAACTTAAAAATAATTAGTATTGAAATACATCCTTTTACTTGTCTCTGTCTCCCAAATACAAGAATGAAAGGCACTTTTCCTTAGAAAAGGACCATCTTCTCTTTCTAATATCACACATATTTAGACAATAAATCTGAAACCCTAGATTCCCATTCCTACCCTTCAATATCCTGTCCCCTTGGGACACAGAAAACTTAACATATTCAACGACCAACTTTCCCCAAGTTTTGTGGGATACAAACAAATATGGGAATCTTTACTTAGCATTATGTTTCACATTAGACTTCTTTAATGACAACACCCTAAATACCTCAGCAATGTCCTGTGAAGGGCATATTATACAAGAGCTTGAATTAAAACAAAATCCTGAATCATTACATACATACATACATACATACATACATACACACATGCATACATATATACACATACATAGATACATTCATACACACAAATACTGATTTTAAAAATTAAGGGCTGTGAGCTGCACAGATAGTCCAGTGGGTAAAAGAACTTACTACAGTATGTGGGAGTTCTGCGGTCTCTGAAACTCACACTGTGTAATGAAAGAATTTACTTTAGGAGTGATTCCTGAGTGCCTAACCTATGCACTGGCTGGCATGTGCAGACATTCAGATACATGTCTTTATAAGCAAACAAAAACAAATAAATAAATAAATAAATAAATAAATAAATAAATAAATAAATAAATATAAAGAAATTAAAGGCTTTTACTGGGTAATATGGATAATGATTTTTATAATTAGGAAGGAAAATTCTAAAGTATTTGCTTAAATTTGCATGGAGTTAAAAGTTATTTTAAAAGACCTTCTGGTTCTAGTAGCTTATGAATTTTTACATTTTATATATTTAGACCAATTCTGGTGTTGATTGAAAGCTAACTTGGCAGTCCCTTGGAACCAGTTTTATAGAATAAAATTTGCTTCAGAGAAAACGGAAGCACAAAGAAACCCCTCAATTTCATTATTTGAATTAAATTTCTCCATAAATACAATGATAATTATAAGAGCATATTGTAAATATTATTTTAAAATATATTTTTATTTATTTTTGAGATTGATATAAATATTTCATCTCTCTCTTCCCTTTCCTCCATTTAGACTTTCTCATTTACCTTACCCTCCTTGCACATTTTTAAATACATGTCTTCTTTTTTTCACTAATTGTTGTTAAAATTTTATGTGTATACACATATATATTCCTAAATATATAAATACAACATGCTCAGTCAGCACAATGTTATTCTGTGTTTGATATCAGGGCTGCCCATTGTTATTGGCTGACCAGTTGGAGTGTTCTTCTCTGGGGAAGTCTGTTTCTCCCACTCTTGCATTCCTTAAGTTGTTTGTAGTTCTTACTGTGGGTTGAGGACTTGTTGTGTTTCCCTCCTTAATTTAAACATATATATTGCTGTTGTCCTAGTTCAGGTCATGTTTAGAAAGTCATGCTGTTGAGATTTTCTGAATACAGCTTCTAACAACACTAGGAGACACAAACTCATAACAAACTTCATGATCCATTTGATGAACAAGCAAATGACATGTCTTTGTTTATTCAGAACGCTACTGAATACTGCACAGCTCCAAGCACAAAGTAAAGTGATTCTCACTGGGAGCCCAGGCCACCAAAGGTGTCCATGGCAGTCAATCCATCCGTCATATGTGGTATGCAGGAACTTGGTTTCATACGTTCTTGAGTTTATCATTTCAGAAATGACCATCGCATTCTGAATACAAGATTAAAGGTGAAAATACAAAAAAAAAAAAGCCTCATAAATACTTCTTCAGGCATTTTCTAGAGATATTCTCTTGCCTAAAACTGGGTAGGACAGCCAAATTTTCCAACAAGGGTGATGCTGTGTGTCTTTTGTGTGCTCAGAAAAACGTAAGAGAAAGTGAGTGGTATACAGCTATGCATCCTCCTTCAGCTGTCTGACATATTACTGATTTTAAAAGCCTAAATCTAGGAGCTTGTTGATGCAGTCTCCCTAGAAAATACATGTATTCTATGCACTTCAAAGACAGATTAGATTTCAGATGACAGCTACTTCTCAGCTTTCACTACCTCAACTGGACAGGAGCCTCTCTCTGCAGGACTTTACAAAATCCCCAAATGCCCATGCACAGATTATTGATTCTTTTCCTCTCCTGTTGGAAACATTTGCCACTGTCTGAGCACACTTTATTTTGTCACAACTGGAAAAGAGGAATTACTCTCATCTGGCCTAAAAAGGCTAGAAATACTGATTAATAGTCTATGAGTCACAGTAAATAAATAGAACACAATATATAATAAACATGTAATAGGCTGCATACTGAGGTTTGGAGTGAGAAGCCCAACTTAAATAGTCTAAAACTTCACCCAAAAGTGAAGTCATTTCAACATATCTTAGCCATATTGTATTATTAAAGTGTGTGAATATACTGTGAACATTGTATTGATAATTCCAGGATTTTTATTCTGATATATATATTGAAAGAATATTGGTGGATATAAAATTATTATAGTTCATCTTTATATGTATAATAAGGAGATCAATTGCAGTGTTAAATCTTTTAAAACTTTACAAACAAATTTCTATTCATTTGAAAAGTAAAGGCACAGCATTGTTTGAATCATTTCATAGATATACCTTTGATAAATCAGTATGCACAATTCTTTTGACTATAAGATGAGTTGTAAATATGTATGCAAATTTTGAGTGAGAATATTATTCAAAGTATGTGGTTATTATAATGTGTATTTATCTAGTGCATACATCTTATTTTTTCTGTGCATATATATGTGTGAATGAGTATACTTATTACATACCTACACTCATGGTTTTTCACTCTATATTAACTTTCATACCGATTTAGAGGCACTTTTACTAGTACATATTGTTCAAATATTTCCATTTACTACTCAGAAAATTATGTGTTTGGGAAAAAGAAATTAAAAATTCCATGACTTTACCATCATGTGATATTCATGGGATATGTTTTAGAATGGTTAAATGCTGTCTGCAGCATAAGCTCTTGGATCACCATAATTCTCATAAAAATTTCAACACTATAGAGTAGTTGATTTTCCATCCTTGCTGCAAAAAAAGGTTAAAATAACTCCTGAATTATTGAATCTATGTGTGTCTACAAAAATGGAAATATTTTAAGCGCCTCATGCTTTGCTGTGCAATTTGAATCCAAGTGCTATTTTCAAAATGTTCTAGGTTTTATTTTAAAAACACAAGCTGTCTTTTGAAGTATTTATATACATTTTAAACGAAAATTCATAAACTGACAAGCTGTTTGCCTTTGGCCTCCATGGAATTTTAAATTGTTAAAGTTTAAAAAAAGTACTTGATATTCTTTGAAACCATGTATATATCTGGCAGGATTATAATGGAGCTGGAGCCCTCAGCATCACACAGGACAGCATCCTAAGAAAAGGAGTCATTTCATATTCTCCCATTTAAGTAAAGCCAAACTTTATGAAGCTTAGTTTTCTTTCCCTTTGCTGTCTTCTCTAGGCATCACTTTCTACTTCTGGAAGTGTAAAAATAGCAGATACTATTTGAATATCTGTTTTCTCCATATTTAGTTTAAAGGGTGTATTTCAATCATATCATTCTAATTTAAATATTTATCTAATTTGTTAAAATGAACATCTAATTTTAAAAGCCAAAGGTGTTTGAATCCATTGTCATGATTTTATCAGGTGTGGTGATGCGTACCACCAAACACTGGTAACCACATCCTGAAGAGCTTTGCTTCTCTGTTCAATTTATCATACATATTCAATTCATATATACACATAGATTCAATTCATATATATCTTACCCATGATGTAATTTACTCACCAAGATACTTTAAAAGAAATTCTTTATGAGGAAGCAAGACTTTCTTCCTTTTCTTGTCTCTTCTCTGGGATTTAAGAGAAATATATTGAATTAATTAATCTTCAATTTGTAGATGACCTCTCTTGATAAACATTGTTTCCCTTTTAACTGTAATTTCAGAGAGCATCATGGGAGTATGTTGAGATGCTTTGGGAATAAAGCAATGCTGATGAAGACACTGGGTTAGAAAGATGGATTGCTGAAAATCTTTTGACTAAATTATTTGGTGGATTGTAGATTAGACCATTATTGGCACTTGACTTTATTTACAGTCTGTGTACATCATTTAAAAAGAGTAAATGAAAATGAATAGATCTTGGTCCCATGAAGGCTGGACGTCGTGGCGGGGGAGATACTCGAGGGTGGGGAGGTGAGGTACAGGGGAGGGTGGAAGGGGTACACCAACGTGGAGATAGGAGGAGGGGGGAAGGGATAGTGAGTTCCTGGGAGGGATGGGGGGAAATGGGGTAAGGAGAGAACATCTGAAATGTATAAAAAATTTTCCAATAAAAAATTTCCAATTAAAAAAAAAAAAGACTAAATGACCTCAATATTGCATAAATTCAAGCTAACAATTAAAAATTATATATACATAAAATGATATCCAGAGTAATGTATAAGATTATTTCATAATGATACAAATCATTTGACTAGTGAATGGAAATTTGGGGTCCCACATTATCACAGTCAAATTAATCAAAGAGGACCCTAAAAATGATATAATCCACAATGTTCATAAGACAGAATAAAAATACTCCAAAAGTATCCTTTCCTGTTCCAAGAATCAAGGAAATTTATTCATTTATTCTATAACTTTTCTTTTTTTTTTTTTTTTTTTTTTTGGTTTTTCGAGACAGGGTTTCTCTGTGTAGCCCTGGCTGTCCTGGAACTCACTCTGTAGACCAGGCTGGCCTCGAACTCAGAAATCCACCTGCCTCTGCCTCCCAAGTGCTGGGATTAAAGGCATGCGCCACCACCGCCCGGCATATTCTATAACTTTTCATAAGTAAAATGTTTTTAAACTAAATCAAGGACCATGCCCAGGCAACACTTTAAGTATTAATTTAACTGGGATATTTCTTCTTCTGATCTCTTGCAGGCTTAGAAACATACTCAAAGTAAGTTTTAAAAAAATGATGCTTAAGGTGGCTGAGAGTGTTAGCCTTGCTCTGGTGCTGATCTGAGAAATATTTCAAGACCTCCACTTTAATTGTGGCATCTCTCAGCTGAGCCTAGTATAATAAGGAGTAACTTGAGGTCAAAATGCAGTTCCTAAACAGCTGACATTTACATCCCTAGGTAATGGGTTGGTCAGAATCTGGATGGGTGATCTCTGGGGAAAGCTGGCATCCAGGTGCAGTTTTTGCTGAATTGAAGACCATGTAAGTTTATTCACAGTATAAATGAAACAATTGGTATTCTTTTAAAGAATTGTTCTTACTCTTCTTCCATACACACATAAACTAAGAGTAACAGATATGAAGCTTATACAGTATGATATGCCCATGAGTATTTTTCACCTGGAAAAACCATATTAAGATGGTTGTACTTATACATATGTTTTAACCAAGCCCAGTTAAGCTCTAAAACTGTTAATCCAGTTGTATCTACCGATCCATTATACACAAAGCATACACTATGATAAAATAGCAACAAAATCACCTGGAATTTTCCTTGTATATGCAACTATCATATAGACTGTGAGATTATGAGAAGTCAAATAGAATGAAAATCCAAAACCAGTTTAAACTAGATTGTAGAATGTTGATTGTGCATTGATAATATCTAGTTGAAGAGCTAATGATCTTATTCTATGTGCTATGAAACTTTTATTAATAGAGAGAAAAGAAAGAGAAAATAAATGAGGCAAATCATAAGCAGGCATTTTAAAATATGGTACACAGGATATATACACATACATACATGTGGGGTTTGTGTGTGTGTTTGTGTGTGTGTTGTTTGTGTGTGTGTAGCTTGATAAATCTAACCAATGTTGCTTGTATGTACTTGTGTTTAAGGATTGACCACTTGGTATTAGATTACCAAAGAATGGGTTAATGGTTTTAGAAGAGTAAGTGTTTATCTCTTGGCAATCTTTAATTACATTTAGCTTTTATTTAAGTTTGGGGTCCTGAGAGATTTCCCTCATCCATGTTAGCATTCCACTTGGTCTTATTTAGTCACCCACACTTTGGAGATTTCATGAGTTTACCTCCCTGTAATATCTAGATGACGTAATCTTGCAGCAGACTTTATTTTGCCTTTGGCTCTCACAATATGTCTAGCCCCTCTTTCATGTTATTACCTGAACATGGAAGTGTCTAGGACTTGTGCTGTTGATGTATCAGTTGACCTAGACCCCCTATTATCTTTAATTGCAATTAGCCCCCTTTATAGTAATCCAATACCAAGTGTTCAGTCCGTAAACATATACGCATACAAGCAACATTAATTATATTTATTAATCTACACACCTATGTATGTATGTATGCATGTATGTATGTATATTATGTGTACCATATTTTCAAACTCCTATATCCCTATCTTATTGTTGGCTTCATTGTATGTTATCACATTGTATGTATGTTCCTCAAATTTTGACTGATGGTGGGTTTTGGAAATAGTCTCTCTCTACTAAGAAAAAAATGATTTTGCTATTGCTGACTCTTTTATATTCCTATATTTTAATGTTTACAATGTAGTTTTTGAGAATAACTGTCAAGGTATATAAGCTATATAATAAAATATCACTCTATCACAGATTTGTGCTAGTGAAATATCAATTAGATGGCAAAAGCAACTTCATGTATGGAAAATTAAAGCACTAACTAGACTTGATCATCCAAACATTATCTGGAAACATAGGCTTACTTACATGTTTCCCTTTGTAAAATGTCTCTTGTCCTACAATGTATCATTTGGTGCATAGTAGGTCTCTAGCAGAAAACAAAGTATTTCTGTTGCAAATTTGCACTATTAATAGGTAATTAAGCAACATACAAAATTTTGTGAAAGTTCAACACTGGTATTCAAAGTTAATTTTGATTTCAGTGACTATTTTACATTCAAATAGTTTCTTACCATATTTATTCAAGGACAATAACAGAATAAAACTGAGGATGCCATAAAGTAACTCTACAAACCAGTCTTTTCCTATAAACTTTAATTCATATTCAGTCTCATCAAAGGTAATATTTTATTGATTAAACAGAGAAAATGGAGGAAAAGGTATTTCAAATATAAAGAGGAAAAAGGAAGGAATTAAAATACAAAGGGAAATTTGATATCATGTTGCCTATTGATATCAAATTAGCTACGTGGTCATCTTGACTTCCTGATCCACCTGTCACCAATTCCCCAAGTGGTTTGATTACAATCATATATTACCACACCTGGCTTAATATTAAGTAATTTGTGTTCTGAAGAACATTCATAAGAGAGAAGTTTTACAAAAACATTTTGTTTGCATTTTCTGAAATAGGATAGTCCATTAATAATTAGTGGTGATTATCAAATCTTGAAAAAACTGAGCTGGAACCTGATTCCTTACTTCATAGGGCCTGCCATCCTTCTGCCTCTGGAGTTGCAGCCTTAAGTATCCTTAAGCCTTGACTATGCGTTTGTCCATATCTGTCTGCCCATGATGTTAATAATTCTCTTATAAACTCCTTACATCAAATCAAAAATAAAAAAAGAAGGAAAATAAAAAGCATCCAGTTAATGCAGGAAAAATGAGATTCTAACAGTGACAGCTGGTGACTTCTGGAATATAAAAATTGAGAAGAAAAGAAATTCATAGGAGAATAGTCTTAAAACATTATATAAAAGAGGTAAGGCCATCAGAAAAATATGAGATGTAACAAAGACATTCAGAAAATAAAATACTCTCATAATTGGAAGGTGCACTTGAACCAATAGCAAATCATCAGCTGAGGAGATAGAGAGGAAGAATCAGTTGGATGGATGAAGAGCAATGAGAAGTGACTCTCGGTTACGCTCACTCAGGAAGCTGAGAATCTGTGTAATCAGAAAGTCAGCAAAATAGTGGATCTGCCGGCACTCTGAAAAACTTACTTGACAAATCATAACAGCAAAACACATCATTTATCTTACTGCTCATTGTAGAATCTCTTCCCTGTACTTTATGTGTCCAGAGACTCTCAGCAAAGGGAAAGAGGCATGCAAGTGCCCACAGTAATGAGCCATGTTCTAAGAGATGGATGCAAATAGTGCTCTGGAAGCAGAGGAGAATGTAATAAAGATAAATGGGACTTGGTGTCCTCACAGGGGACTAAATATTTGAGTAACCCTTTAGGATGAAAAGCAGTTTGTCTTCTAGGCAAGAGATAGCAGTACTTACTTTAATATCAGTGTCATCAGACTAATCTGCAGACAGAACCACAGTGGATGGATTCTTACAATGTTTGCTCTCAGGAATTTGTGAAACGTAGATGCCCATTTCATAATGTGTGCTTTGACATCATAACTGTTGATATTCACTAAAAATTGCTGCTTAGAATTGTAGCTCTCTGAGTTTGAGAGCAGATAGAGAAATTCTAAGTTTTGATCTCTTCATTATGGTTTGAAATAGTTAATTCTTTAAAAAGTTAAGGTTTAATTTCTCATTTCTATGAGTCAATTACAATTAGTACCAACACTTTTATAGATTATTTACATTATCAATGTATTTTATTTATTCATTCATCAGTTCTTATAAGTTGTGTATTTATAGAAGAAGGAAAGAATGTAAAATTTTCATCATCCATGTTTGTGTCTCAAACTAAAGTTGTGGTTTGTTAATTCTTCATAATGTTTTATATTTTGAGATTATAATACAATTACATCTCCCCTTTTCCTTTCCTCCCTGAAGACTCTTTCACATACCCTTGCTTCTTCTCTTTCAAATTCAAGGCTTTTTTAAAATTAATATACTACTTTATTACTTATTCACTGATTCTCAGATTTGATGCCAATTCAAAGCAAATTTTTAAATAATATGTCTAATAAATATTTCAAACTTAACTCTATTGACTGATGTCATCATTCTAGAAATAGAGTCCTATTTTTAAGGTTATAATTTACAGTTTTTTTAAAGTCCCTTCTATATGCCACAGTCTTTTTTTTTTTTTTTTCTGAATATTTATCTGAATCCACTTGACTGAGGCAACAATTGCCATCTCAACCAGTGGCTGAATTCATCAAAATTTCAGGCTTTATTTTCAAAACAGGTATGCTTAGAAATATATTTTTGTTTTGATATTTTGTTTCTCTGACACCATTCTGCTCCTCCCATGGTGTTAATCATTTATTATTTAGTGCCCGCACTTTAAGATGCCTTTGCAGTGTATCTCCACTGCTGGCCTGGGAAGGGCATTCTTCTGCATTTTTTAATATGTCTGGACCACCTGAACCCTTATTTTTATTTATTTTTTTCCCTTTGCCTTGCTTTTGTTTTTTTCCTACAAAGCATGCTTAGCTAAATAATAGATATATATGTAAGCTAACATCCCAAAGGATTTGTAAAGCTTTCTAGCCCTAAAGGACTGTATGAGAGTAAAGAAAGTGAATGTCTGCTCTGTTCTTCTGTTCCTTTTAGAGACTTCCTAGTAAGATCCACACTGCAAACTTCCCTACGTAGAAAACTTTCAAATCTATGTCATCTTTTTTGCACTGATTATGCTTCTAAATTTGATGTTATTGTTCCAAATATCCCTTTCCAGATTTAAACAGAGGGCACAGAAAATAGATATATGTATGATGAAAATTATACATAGAAAAATGTCAGGGTTTTATATTATTAGAGAATAACAGTAGAAACAGAGCAGCTGTTATTATTTGTTCTATGAATTCCCATTGTCCTCGATTGTAAGATGGTTGTAGACCAAGGATAATGTTGCATCGTATCAGCTTTAGCTCTACTTCCAAGTAGTTTTATCTGAGAGCTTCACGCTGTGTTTTTAGCAGCCCTTTTTTTTTTTTTTTTTTTTTTTCTGCATCGCCTTTCCCCTCTTCGGCCTGTATATTTATGCGACCTTCAACTACCGAGGCACTTCTCTATATTGTTTTTCAAAACCCCCATTTCTTGTCAGGTAGAGGATGTGCTGCCAAGCCTGAGTGGCCAGCTGAGCTTCAGCAATTCGAGGCAATGTGACAGCTCCTGTAATTTAGTGATAGAGAAAGCCATTCTGAAGGGGAATGGGAACAATAAGTAGTTTAATTAGTGACAGCTTTAATATGTGGAGATTCTGCCTTGAGAAATGATTCTCTAGGCTGCTCTTCAGAAACCAGAGCATATTATATTTTCCAAAGTCTATGAAAAACCTGGATTTGCATAGCATATATAAACATAGTCTTTCAAAAGAACTATTCCTTCAGAGTTACTTACCTCCAAGGTAGTGAGTGCTGTGCTTTGTGACATCATCAAATGCCTGGTTTTAAATATAACCTTTTGGCTAATCTGTGATATGTAACAGCATATGACATAAATATCATTCACAGTATTTGTTTCCTATAAGATCCATCGTGGTATACCAACACAGTCACTAGAAATTGATTCAGTTCTCAAAATAATATTTCCCTATATTCTCAAAGTTAATTTTGAATGAATTTCATATTTTTTTATATTTTTGTTTTCTATAGATATATTTCTCATGCAATCTATTATGAATGAATTTTCTTCTCCCCCAAACCTTTCGAGGTTCCCAAATTCCCTGCCTTCCCCTCATCTAAATCCACATCCTTTCTGTCTATTTTAGAAAATAGTCATCTAAATAATGAAACAAACCAAACAAAAATAAGACAAATAATCAAAAGAAGAAGAAAAAAAGCCCCACCCCCAAAGCACAAGAAACACATATAAACACACACACAAACACACACACACACACACACACACACACTATACAGAAATCTCATAGTAAAATAAAACCTGAAGCCATAATACATATTAAAAGGGTCTGAAAGATTAAAAAAACATTCTCTGACTAAATATTATGAGATGAAGAACCTCCAGAGGTGCCATTGAGATTTTTGTGTTGGCATATAGTGTAGTGTGTGTGTGTGTTTTGTGTGTGTGTGTGTGTGTTTGTGTGTGTTGGCTGGACATGCAGTCTGTCCTTAAGAGTAGTTTCTATTCCCAGTGAAACTCCTTTGGAGAAAACTAATTTGTGGTCTGACATGGTTATTGGAGATAGGGAGATAGTTTCTGGCTTAGGGATGGGGGTTTGTGTCCCTTGGATACCATCTGGCACAGACCCGGAAGGCTTAGTGCATGCTGCTTAGTGATCTCATATGTGCATTTGTACTACTTTGTTTAAAGGCCCTTGTGTCCTTGATATCTGCCCTCACTTCTGGCTTTTACAATCTTTCAGCCTTCGCCTAGGGTTCCATGTGCCATGAAGGAAGAGATTTGATGAAGACCTTCCATTTAGTAGTGAGTATTCCAAGGGCCCTCACTCTGTTTAGCTTTGAGTCTGTATGTGTGTTCCCATTTACTGTAGGTAGGTAGTAGTTTGTCTGATGATGGCTGAGCAAGGCACTGATCTATGAATGTCATTAGGAATCATTTTATGATGATTCTCCTTTGGCAGAACCGTAGTATTTCATTTTCTCCTCAGTCTCTGGACTATCCATCTAATGTTTTTGGCCACCTAAACAGTATTGGATCTGGGTTCCATTTCATGGGTGGTCTTAAATACAATCAGATAGACATTACTTGGCTACTTCTACAAGCCTTTTTACCACTATTACACTAGCACATCTTGCAGCCAGGTCACCATTGTTGATCAAAGAATTTGTAGCTGCGTTGGTATTTATTTCTCACATGGTAACCTGCAGAGTCACTTTCAGTAATATAAAAACTAATCTGTAGGAGTTACGGCTCTATGGAGGGGGGCCAGCTAGACTCTTACATGTTCAGTGAGTTGGGTGGGTGTTGTCTTCAGCCGCAGAGTCTTACTGTCAGTTTATGGGAAGCAATCAATAATCTTTGCTGTAGCCCAACATGTTTGGAAACTCATGGCACCTCTTTGGCCAACACATCAATTAGACCTAACCCATTCCAGGCACTGCAAGAGTCATGTGATTAAGAGAGATATTCAGTTGTGCTCCACTTGTCCCATTATTTAGTTATTTCATTCAGACTGCCATCATATAAGTATACATTTTAGGATGCCTCTACTGAATTAGTTCTCCACATAAACCCTCAAAAGGTCCTTGTTGTTCCTCCACTTCCTCCCTCACTCCCTGTCTTCCCACTCTCCCCTTCTTATTTGATCTGCTCCTTCCTATTCCTTCCTCACTATCCATCCAAAACTTTCCTTTCTTTTTTTTCTTCCTAGGAGATATACCTCTCCCCTCTAGTTGCTTACTCTGTATGTAAGTTTTATGGTTAAACATATTACAGCTCACTTATTTTCAATTTAACAGTTAACATCCACATAAAAGCTAATACGTACCATCCTTGTCTTTCTATCTTGACTCACTCAGTATTATTTTTCCCATCCATTTACCATAAAATTTCATAATTTTATTTTATAATGACTGAGCAATATTCCAGTATATATTAGTACTACATTTTCTTTGCCCAGTTATACATTGACAAACATCTAGTCAGTTTTCAATATCTGGCTATTATGAATGGAGCAGCAATGAACATGATCGAATAAGTGTTTTGTAAGAACAAAAAATATCCTTTGGATATATGTCCAAGAGTGGTATAGCTGGATATTGAGGTAGCTCTATTCTCCACATTGATTTTCACAGTGGCTGTACAAGTTTGAATTCCCACCAGCAGTGGAAGAGTTCCCTTACGCCACATCTACATCAGCCTGAGATGTCATTGGTTCCATTGAACTTGATAATTTCAATTTATGTAAGATGAAATCTTAAATTGGATTTGATTTGGATTTCCCTGATGACTAAGGATGTTTGAAGCTCTTTAAGTGTTTCTCAGCAATTTGCATTTGCATTTGATAATTTTCTGTTTAGATGTATACACCATTTTTAGTTGTTTTATTTGTTTGTTTTTAATGTCCAGTTTTATGAGTTCTTTATACATTTTAGATATTAGCGCTCTATGAGATATTTAGTTGGCAAAACTTTTCCACTTCGTAGCCTGCCACTATATCTAAATGATGATTTTTTTGACATACAGAAGCTATTCATTTTCACGAGTTTCCATTTATTATTATTCTCTCGGCACCTGTGCTATTGGTGTTCTCTTCAGATGATGTTTTCTATGCTAATGAGTCCAAGAGTATTCCCTACTTTCTCTTTTATTATGCCCAGTGTAGCAGGTTCTATGTTGAGGTCTTTGATCTATTTGGAATTTTTTTTTTTTTTTTTTTTTTTTTTCAGAATGATAGTCTGAATATATTTACATTTTTGTACATATAGCAAATATATCAAAAGATAATTGTTTCAAAAGAACTGGGACATATATTCTTAAATACAGAAGATAAACTTGTAAACAAATAACACCCCTGTTACAATGAACTTCTTTTCATTGAGTTTCTAAATATTAGTACTGAAAGTACCTAGGTAATAAGGTGCAAGTGGATGGCATACATACAGCTTAGAGTACACCCTTCTAGAAGAAACATTTGTTGTTGTAATGGAAATCTGCTAAATATTGTGCCTTGTATGGGATAATAGGGTGCTGTCTTATTGTTTCCATTGGAGGATAAAAATGGAAGTCAAAAAAAAAAACTAGATTCAAATGTCATGAAGTGTGGTGATATGAATGTTCTGAAAGTCTCAGCATAATATCCCCTTACAGTGACCATCGACAGAGAAATCAAATGGACCTTATTTCCCTCACCAGTCAACTCATTCATTCTCTATATCAAGCCAGGCTTCTGTATGTTGCCTTTTTAATTAAAATGCTCTACAAATCATTCATCATAAGCATAGAATTAGGTTAAACATACAATTTAGTTTATGCTTTTTGCTAAGTCAAATGTGGTGTATTTTATTTTACTACATATTAGTAAAGCTGTTCCATTTATTCCATACAAGTGAGAAACCAGCTGACAACTAACACATCTGCATCTAACTCTGTCTGACTCATTATTCTGCTTTCCCTTACTTTATGGGATTATTCGTCTAATTTCATCTATCATTCTTATTATTTCATGTTTTCAATTATTTGTATGTCCTGAGCATGTAAATATTTCAAATTATAGTATGTTTTGTTTTAGTAAAAGGCCTCACGGTTTATATCATAGGAGAGATGTAATATTGCCACAAATATTATGCTATGATATGTGCATAGTATTAGTTGATGCCACATATCATGACTTAATAACATACAAAGATGGCATAACCTATTTAGAGCTTCCTTACTATGGGATATTTGGATAATTTGCAATATTTGTCTAATGAGAATTAAATTCTTTGACATTATTTTTCATGCAGACTTTTTCATATGACCAGCTCAACTTATTCGCAACTCCTTATCTTCTCATTCAGTTAGTATGCTGTGTTTGTTGTTTGTTCCATGAATATCTCTTTCTAACTCTAGATTATTTTGCTCCAAGACTGAATTGGCTCATTGCTGATGTTACACTGTTTAAATTTCAGCACATTCAAAACTCTTGCTAGTGTGCTTTTGGTTTTGACTCTTATGACTAGTTAATTGTTAAGAATTAAAACATTCTGTATAATCCTTCTTGGAATTATACCTAAAATAGTTTTTACTGTGTAGGTTTGTGTTATGATTGTTGCCAGATGTATTGAACATTTTGGTGAGTGTAGCATGCCTTTGATTTAGAATTTCTCTAGTATTTTTAATAACCACTTCAAATTAAACTATGAATGCCTTACATTTTATTACCTCCATTCTTAGCCTAATTATTTTGCTAGCATCATTATAATTGCTGTGTACTGATTTATTCTCAACCTCTAGTATTGTGTAAAATATGCCTGATTTTCTTCTCATAACAAACTTATACAAAATATATCAAAATGTCCTTTACAATGAGGTTTTACCTGTATTACACAATTTGGGAGTGGTATGGTCCCTGGTTTCTCAACACTGATAATGTTGTCTTTCCTTTTATGAAAGGAAATTATCTCAGAAACTCACCAGATATGTATTGTGAGCAAATTGACCACATAAAAGATGCTTGCTAATGAGACAGGTACATGTTTAACTCAAATCCAGGACTCTGTAACAGAAAATAGCACACCTTGAATGATTTTTGGCTAACTTCATCCAAAATTATAAATAAAATATAAAATAATAATCATCATCATCCGTGTTCTCATCATGAAAAAAATTCAGGATTGCCACCTCTCCTTTGCACTCTTGCACACTGGGCTAGAATGGAAGGAGGGAAGCTTAGCTTCGACAGATGGGCTAGACACAATCTTGGTCAGCGTGAGTAAGGGAAAACAAACTTCTCTGGAGACAGTTTTGGGTGAAACAGCTCTCTTTATTGGATGTGCAAGAACATGAGTTATATAAAGCTTGAGGAGTGGTAGTGATTTGTGTATCAGTGCATCAGTGTATATCATGGGCTAGGACAGAGGGGATAGGAATGACTCATTTGCTTGAAGAGGAATTCTAGGTGCTTGCCTGACATATGTTTATAACAGGAGAGGAATTTTAACCTGTAACCTGGCCACCAGGTAGTAGAGGTAGGAATTTAAAAAGACTAAATGTTCTGTGACACGCAGGCCTAGAGCAGGGAGGAAGTATCCTATTCTTGCTGGTCTCAGGATGATATTTTCGTGGTTTAGACTTATCTCTATCTCACCTTTGCACTGGCCTAGGTACACTGGTCACAAAGCCCCACACAGGATTGCAATAAAGGACATTTCTTAAAATGTTTTGAGATAATGTTTTCTCAGTGTAACTTCTATGAGGAGCTGAGGATGCTATAAGTGAATACATAAAGAGTAATAGAAGTTCTGAGTGAATATGTATTGTTGATATGACCATTGCCTTGTCAAGGACCAAGACTTTATATCCATGGGGAACTGGCAGATATCCTCAGTGGTCCAAGTATGAATGTTTAATAATCATTGAGTAATGTATGTAAAATCTATGAACTGCAGCTTCCTTCTCCTGGATTTTATAGCCTGAAACTGCTACTTGCAGACATCTCCTATGGGACTAGCTAACTCCTTTCCTGTGAGCTGTACATAATAAAGATGTCGAGGTTCCACACTGCTGTGGGATTTGGTGACATTCCACCAGCATGTATCCAATTCATATGATCCCAGGATTTTGTTTTTTTGTTTGTTTGGGTTTTTTTGTTTTGTTTTTTATTTGTTTGTTTGTTTGTTTTTGTATGTGTGTCTGTCTCTTCTTCAATCTCTTGTCATCCCAGTCTGGTCAAGTCTCAGTATATTCCTTATGAAAACAGTTCATTGGTTTTTCAATTCTCTTATGAAAGGAATGCCACATGTTAATCATTGATGAACTCATCCATCTTTTCAACTACTCTCATAGTATTTCACTGAAGAACAAAAAGAATGGTGTGACTTGATATAATGATTGAGAAAATGCATTTCCTTTCAGATAAAGGTGAATGGAGAAGTGGGTTAGTAAACTCTTGCTGGATAAAAGTGAGGGCCTATGATCAAATCTTTAGAACCAATAGAAAGTTGATAATATTGTCAAGCTTCAGCAATCCCAGAACTTGTACAGTAAGATGGAATGCAGAGACAGGAGTTCCTTTTACCCACGGGTCCAGCTAGCCAGGCACATATAATGAACAAAAATCCTGTCTCAAACAAGGCGAAAGTGAGGATGTCCACACTCATTCCTTGGCTTATGCACTCAGGTGCATAAATATATCATACAAAATACACACAGAGAGACACATACACATACATAGCACACACACACAAACACATACACACTTGCTGATCTCAAATATCCAATTAATCTCCCAAATATTGTTCCAGAGGCATCATTATGCTGTGGATAAACTTCCTCCCTCAGGAGGGAAGAATGACATATTCCTCGCTCTGTTAAATTTTGTTATTGTTGTTAATCTCTTCTTCTGCTGAATGAATGTGAGGTCTGAGAAAAGCCAGACTGAGTGTAGAGATATTTAATTTTCTCTAATCATCTTTTAAACAATAAATAACCCAGGTTATTGCCAAGACAAACTGTTCCTCTTCACAAATTGACTGCAAGGCTTTATTACAAAAAGACAACACTTACACTACTCATTGCACACAGAGAAGGAGGGCTTCCTAGAGCCATCACACTCACACATCCTAAGGTTCTGAGTAGAAAAAGTATTCTTCAAGCTCCTAAAGGAGGAATGCAACCACTAACTCAACTATAAAGTCTTAGCTCTAACGGTTGTCTGGCCTGCAAGATATACTAGTGCAATGATGGCCCAAACCTTATAGGACTAACCAACCAATATCTGTTTTGACTTAGGCCCACTCTCCAAGAAGGAACCTGTACTTGACATTGCTTGGTTGAACAAGAACTGAAGACCAGATAGCCCAGGGTCCTCAGATAAAACCAAATACTACTGTTGGAAAAAAAAAGGAAAAGAAAAAGAAAGAAACATGGTGTTATAATGACTCCTGCCGGGCGGTGGTGGCGCACGCCTTTAATCCCAGCACTTGGGAGGCAGAGGCAGGCGGATTTCTGAGTTCGAGGCCAGCCTGGAAAAGGACTCCTAATAGCATTCAATATATTGATAGATCAGTGCCTTGCTTAGCCATCGTTAGAGAAAACTCTTCCTGCAGCAGATGGGAATAAATACAGAGACCCACAGCCAGACCTTATACTAACAGGAGAGACCTTGGAATATTTGGCCTTAGTGGATGTCTATCATATCTCTCTCTTCAGGGCTCAGGGAGCTCTGTGAAAGAGGAAGAGGAAGAGGAAGGAGAGTAAGAACAAGAGGAGAAAAAAGACTTCAAGAAAACAAGGCCATCTAAATAAAGATAAGTAAAGCTCATTTGAGCTCACTGAGACTGAAGAAGCATGTGCAAGGCTTACCCAGGTCTGTACCCGACCCTCTGATTATATACTATAGCTTCCAGTTCAGCATTTTATGGGATTGCTAACTGTGAAAACTAGTGGATCTCTGTTTCTTGTGTGTTTTCTTAGGCTCTTTGCTTTCAGTTTGTCTTTTCCAACTCTGATTTGATTTTTGATTTATGTTATTATATTTTAATTTGTTATATATTTTTATTATTCCTCAGAAGCCTTTTTTTTTCTTTTCTTTTCTTTTCTAATGAAAGACAAAAGGGATGTTTATCCATATGAGAAGGAAGTACAAAGGAATGGGGAGGAATAGAAGAAAAGAAAATCATAATCAGGATCTATTATGTGAGAAAGAAATCTACTTTCAATAAAAAACCTTAAAAACAGTATCTCTGTGTATCTGTATGTCTGTGTTCAGTGTCTGTTTATGTCTCCATCTCCCATAGGTTTTCCATTTCCTCATGGTTGCTCCTTACATAAAACAATGTGGTCTAACTTCTTTTAGTTCCTAACATTTAGAGAAGCCTTCTCATTGTAATCTTAGTAACTTACAGCTTCTTCTACTTACTGTACTGAAGGTCTAATTCTTCCCATCTCATGTTAAGAAATGCTCCAAATCTACTACAGTTAAAATCATAGTCATTTTCAGAAGAACTGTCATAAAACTAAGAGATGAATGCGGGTATGTGTTAGAGTTTGGTAAGGATTTCAGGGCTATTGCTCTCTTTTTTGTACATTTATGGTTTGTTAAAAGGACCACATGGCTTATGTCTCATAATAGTACAAGGAAATATTAAGAGATGAAAGATGTGAGCTAACATCTTTTTTTTTATTTTATTTTTCCTGTAAACTTTTTCATTACTTTTAAATGTTTTAAATGTTTAGAGTCCTGATTAGTTTTCTGATTATTATGGTATAAATATTTGATAATATTAAAATATACAACAAAAATATGATAGATATTAAATGTAAACACAGAGTAATAATTAAAAGTTTGCTACTCTTTGTTGTTGGTTTCCTTGTTACTCTTTTGATGTGATTTTTAATCAGATATTTCATGTTTAAATGTCAACTTGCATTTGTTATTAAATTAAAACTTACGATCTAAACATACTATCAAGTGAACTTGAAATGTTGGCAGGGGATCAATACTCCTAACTAAGGCTTAAGTAATTGTGGAGTAAGCCCTTTCTATTAAGTAAAGAGAGGAGATAAATTATGCTGCATTTACAACAGTTAGAGATGCAATGAAGTGAGTTGAGAACTTTGGCTCTGAATATTAGAAAAACTCACAGAATGCACTTCTGACTGTGTTCGGAAACATCCACTTGCCAAATGTGAGATTTTCCACTGAAACATAAAATATGTTTTTCTGTAAGAGAACTAGAAAGCAAGACTTAAACTTCTTGTTTACTTTTAATCTTGTCATATAAATCAACCTGCATTTGAACATGAGTTTCATCTTGAGGGTCTTCCAGGGTGATGAAGCTTTAACACAAGACAGAAAAAAAATGCACACATGTTGCTTTCACAGAACCACATTGCTTTTATTCTAAATTTCAAATGATTCTGAAGGAAAACAAGTTTATAGAAGTACTATCTCTACAGATCATCACAGCATACCTCAAAAGGTCTAGATAGCTTGCCAAGCTATTCCTGTGCATGTTTATTGAACATCTTAGCCAAAAGTGTGTGTGTGTGTGTGTGTGTGTCCTCTAGGCATTATAATATTGAGGTGTGGTTTTTAACAATAAAGAATTTGAGGGAATTATTATCACTTATACACTCATTTTTCAAAACCTCTTAATAAAAATTAAGAATTGATTTAATTTGCTGAGTTTTCCTCTCAGCAAACTCCTCATTGCTCTGCTGATTATAATCTTCTGACCCCTCTTCTTCAATGATCCCTCAGCTTTAGATACAGAAGTTGTATAGTAGATACATCTATTAGAAAAGAGAGAAAGAGGCAATGAATTTGAAAGGCAGCAGGGAGATATAATAGCATTGTTTCACTTCTCCTGTCCTCCAAAGTCTCATTTTCACATTCATATGACCAAATCACAGCTCATACCAACCCAAACTTAAAGAACAATAAAATGTATTTTCTTAGTAGATTAGCAGAATACAGGTAAATGCTAGTACAGCCTGGAACTCCAATCTGTTGGGGAAACATTAGAGTCAATAGAATGTGGACACACTGCTGCTAAGAGTCACCTTAAGTCTGCCATTTTTTTCTAAGTATCATTTTGTGAATAATATTGCTTAATATACATGAAAAGATGACTAATGGAATTTCTATCATCTAAACTTATGATGCACATGGATAAGAATCGTTCCTCTCAATTTGATAATATGAAAGCACCGTGTGGTGTTTGAATGAGAATGGTCCCCATAGAATCATAGGGGGTGGCATTATGAAATGTGTGTCCTTGTTAGAATAGGTTTGGCCTTATTGGAGAAAGTGTGTGACTAAGAGGTGTGATTTGTTGATTTTGAAGCTCAAGCCAGGCCTAGTGGCACACTGTCTCTTTTTATTCCCTATCAAAGAGGATGTAGACCTCTCAAGTACCTCTCTAGCACCATGTCTTTCTGTAGGTCAACATGATTTTGCCATGATAATAATGAACTAAACCTCTGAACCTGTAAGCCAGCCCTGATTAAATGCTTTCCTTTAAAAGAGTTGCTATTGTCATTGTGCCTCTTCACAGCAGTAGAAATCCTAAGACATACTGCAATTGAAAAATCCCACATTATCATATGTCTCTATAGTATGTTACAAAACATCACTCTAACATTCTAGTAGTACATGAAATAGAAGATAGATGTCTAAGTTAGATGCTGTTCTTTCATAAGAAAGAATCTAAAAAATACCCTTAGTACTTGCTAATATGAATACCAAGTTACATGCAGACAAATATGCAGCAGTTACCATAATTAGTCCATTTCCAGATCTGTTATATAAAACTGTTTCCATTGTAGAATAGCACATTTGCAATAAAAGTGTTACCAGGCTGAACTGGAAGGATATTTGTGCTGACTACTGTTTCTGAAACATTTTTTTTTTTTTTTGTACTGCAGATTGACTAGAGCAACAAAAGTGTCTTTCCCAATAAGGAAGAGAAGATTTAGTGAAAAGAACAGTAGTCATGTAGTAGTCATGTGTGTGAATTGATTTTATACATTCCAGTTGTTGAAGAAGACTATGTATATGTCAGGTGTGGAAAATTGGTTTATGTTCACAAGGTTGTACGTACATGTGTGGTGTTTGTGTGTGTCTGTGTGTCTTTGTGTGTGTGTGTGGTGTGTGTGTGTATGTGTGTTAGAAACTTTCCTTGGCTGACTGTGGTCTTGACAACTTGTACCATCCCTGCATAGATAAGTATATTTTATAACAATGGATATTACTGTCTCCCCAGAACAGCTGACTGACTCATTGATCTGCTTTGACTCAGTGCAGTGCTTTATACACGTCAGGCAGTTGTTCTATGAGACCAAGAGGAGACAGTGTATGTTTAAAAACACAGTAGTGCTTGAACAATTAAAAATCACATCTCAGAAATAGAAAACTTTATTACTTTATGGTACTAGTATCAATCCATATGAGGCAATCTATTCTATGTATAGGACCCCAAAGAGCTGCTATGCCCTGGCTGAGCCTTTCCATATGCTGCTGTCTACTAAGTAACATTCTGCAGTTCCTCTAGGATCAAAACATCCTAACTAAGGCATGGTACCTCAGGAAGGGAATTTACACTTGACATCCTATTGCCCCCCAAGTTGAGTTCCTACTTTTTCACATCCTGACTAATACATGGTGCCCCAGGAAGGGAATTTACTCTTGACATCCCATTGCCCCCCAGGTGAGTTCCTGTTTTTTCCTGAGTTTGTGTTTTTCCTTCCCTGGCTTGGTGTATATATTGAACCTGTTCAGTAAAGGCACTGGCATTCACTCACAACGGATGACCTGAATCTGAGTATTTCTTAATCCCCCAGGCCTACGCCCGAGCTCGGTACCGCAGGCAGTGCCGGAGCTGTCACTATGTAACATGGTATTGACTATATTTTTCATTTAATTAATTTTCAATTAATATAGATTTCAAGTTTCTTTTGATGATAGGAGTATGAATTACCTCTTATCACAGTCTGACTGAGGACTAGAAAATTGATTTCAAAACTGGCCTCTCTTCCTGAAAACATGCCCTGTGCATATCTGTCTAAACAATATTCCACCTCTTCTTGTCCTTCTTATGGTGCTGCAGAGTGTTTCGATGTACTTTTCTGAGGTTTCCATAAGTCCTTCATCCCTATGAATTTACTACAGACTGAATCATAGGAACCAAGAAATACCACATAAGAGATAGAACTGTGTCAGCATTTGCACTAAAGAGGACTCCCAGGAGTGAATTAATATCACTTCAGCAGCCAGAGTTTGGATATGCTAGAACAAAGGGGAGAAAGTCAACATTGCAGAATTCTCAGCATTAGGTATCAATTAGGGTGAGACTACACTTCCCTCAAGATGACAATTCTTCAATTTAAAGATAAATCCACTTTTAGGTGTTATGCTAAAGAGGCTTTAGGTTTTCTAATTTTTCACAATATGTATTAAGGGGTATAAATCAACATAGTATACAAAGCAGTTATCTTAATCAGGGTTTGTATTCCTGCACAAAACATCATGACCAAGAAGCAAGTTGGGGGAGGAAAGGTGTATTCAGCTAATACTTCCACATTGCTGTTCATCACCAAAGGAAGTCAGTACTAGAACTCACACAGGACAGGGACTTGGAGGCAGCTGATGCAGAGGCCATGGAGGGTACTACTTAATGGATTGCTTTCCCTGGCTTGTTCAGCTTGCTTTTTCATAGAACCCAGGACTACCAGCCCAGGGATGGCACCACCCACCATGGGCCTTCTCACCCTTGATCACTAATTGAGAAAATATGTACAGCTGGATCTCATGGAGGCATTTCCACAAGTGAGGCTCCTTTTTCTGTGATAACTCCAGTTTCTGTCAAGTTAATAACACAAACCCAGCCAGTACAGCAGATATGTAAGATGCCAATATGGAGAGAAAGCCTTTGATAAAGCCTTTTTTTTTTTTTTTTTTTTTTTTTTGGTCCCAAGAGATTTAGACAAACAGGTGTTATCTGAGTATCACAAACCAGTAAGTTCTTTTCACTGCAGATGATAAATGCCCCATGCTTAGTGCAAAGTCTGGAACATGTCTCACTTGTTCTTATTCTGTCTCCCAAGTGATGACCAGAAGATGATCTTTCCCTGAGTCCAAGAGAAACATTTTCTGAGTTGTTTCCTCTACACTCTCTGTGATCAATAATTTTGGTTGTCAAATTGACTACTTCTGGAATCAACTAAAACCCAAGTAGCTGGGCATGCCTATGAGGAATGTCTTGATTGGGTTGAGTTAGAAAGACTCATCCTTATCTGGGTCACAGTTGGTAAGGACCAACCTAAAAGGACATGAAAGAAGGAAGTTTTAGCTTTTTACCAGCTAACCTTCACTCTCACTGATAAGTTCATCTATCCTGCTGCTGTATCCAGAATTAGATCTGTCTCCTTCAGGATTCTAACATACAATGTAATTAATCAGCTTTCTGGGAATCCTCCCGAGTTCTGCAATAAATTGGGACTCCTGACCATTCAGTCATGTGGTCTGAATAACAATTGTATTCTTGTCCTTTCTTTTGGAATACAGTTAGGCTTCCTTATAACCTGTAAGTCAGTCTAGTACACCCCCTTTTTAGCTTTTCAGCACACACACACACATAAGCCTGAGCTCGCGCTCTCCTCTCTCTCTCTCTCTCTCTCCTCTCTCTCTCTCTCATTCCTTGTTGTTGTTGTTTCCTCTGACTACATTATACCTTTTATACTGTGCTCCACACAGATTCATTCTCTGTTCTTTTTTCCAGTCCTAACCTTTTAAGGTCAGTGAAGTCCATGAAAATGAGTTTCCAGTGGGTTTAGATTTTTGCCTTTATGTGACATTCAGGCATACTTTAACATCCAAGGAAGTACATACTCAATTGTTTCAAACACATTGAAACATCATCTTACATCGTATTTTCGGCAGTATAGTGCCTGCTAACTTCAGTGCTCCGCAAAAGAGAAAGGATGCTGCTATCATTACATCCATGAGAGATGCTGGTTGCTAATGCTTACTTTACTACTTTGCATCCACTGCTCTCTAACACATGGTAAATAAGCAGGATTTTGAGAACTTGAACTTGATTTCATTGTTACATTAAGATTTTTTTATGGAAAACACCTTTTTATATATAAACTATTAAAACTTTAACATTTAAGCAGCATATTAAAGCAATTATATTCATATTTACTTGAATTTTAGGCTATTTCTTGAATTGCTAGGCAATGGTTCTCTTCTTTTGTATATAACTGATCATAAATATGCCTTTTTCAGCTTCTGTAAATAAGCTTGGCTACTCATTTGCTAGAAGCCATGTTGGTCTATCTGTAAAGTATCATTCTGCTTTAATTTGCATTTCTCTGATGATACAAAATTTGGTACTTTCTATGGATATTTAGAAAACAGCTGTCCTTAACCACTACAACCCTAATACCATGAGCAATTAGGGATCCCTTTTTGTAATGTGTTTTTTTCTTTTGTACCTTAAGAATTTTCCTTACACAATATTTATATTATATGTAAGAATTTTTGTGCATGGATAAATGTGTAACACATGTGTACCTGGTGCCCATAGAGGTCAGAAGAGGAAAGTAAGTTCTCTGGAATGGAGTTATGGATAGTTGTGATGCAAGATGTGGAGCTGGGAATCAAACCCAGGTTCATTTTTCTATAAGAATGTGTCCTATATTCTCTTATTAATTTTTAAGTTTTTAAAATTCTGTAATGAGTTGTTAAAAACCAATTTCATTTATGGAGAGTATAGATTACAACATTCCCTCCTTTTCTTTCCTTCCTCCCACAGGCCCATATAACTCTCCTCTCCTTCACATTTATGGCCAATTTTTTCAATAATTACTATTCAACACACAAACACATACACACACAAATTTCTGAATATAACCTGCTCATTCTCCATAATGTTACTTATGTATGTTTTTAGGAATGACCATTTAGCACCAGAAAACTAATTGGTGTGTTTTTCTTTGAGAAAGAGGAATATCGTCCACTCTCAGTATTCTTTAGTTGTCCATAGTTTTGTGTGTGTACGGTTGAGGCTTTAGATTTTTCCCCATCCATTTTGAATTTTCGGCTGTTGTCCTTGATCAGTTCACATTTGGCTGGCAATGTTGATGTGACTTTATATCTTCCAACATTACTAGGAGACACAGTCTCACAGAAAAGTATCTGTTCCTCTGGATTTTGTAATCTTTCCACCCTCTTTCTCCATGTTCCCTGAGTCTTAGGCAAAGAGGTTGTTTTGTAGTTACATCCACTGGGAATGGGCTCTACTACTCTATACTGCTTATTTTTGTGTATGTGTCTCCATCTGATGTAAAGAGAAGTTTTCTTTATACGGTGTTATGACTACACTTATCTGTGCATATAAGAACACATATTTAGAATATAGTTAGGGATTATGCTTCTTTAGTGTTGTGACTTTGTAGGGTCTCCTCCAATATCAAAGATAAATTCATAAGCCCAGGAAAGTTTGCTATATTTCCAGTACCGAGCAAGGATTCCCTCTTGGTTTTCAGGCCAAATACAGAGCTGCTGGTTACCACTAGGCTACTGCCCCTTTAGGGTTATCATGCCATGCTGTCCAATTTTGTGCTCCATAGACATCATAGCTGGGTAGGACTGTTGGTTGCTTCCCTCCTTCAGAAGCTTGCATGACATTTTCTCGTACCAGGAAAGCCAATCCTCAGGGAAGAAGCATCTAGCTCAGGGTCCTCTGGACACTGCATCAGTCCTCTGGGCACTGTATGAGAAGTGCATAGAATCTTCAGCAATAGGCACTTACCTTTCACCTTAAGGGTAACTAAGGACAACAGCATGGGCTGTATGTGTGTAGTTTTTTATGCAGCTTTGATCAACAGCTCAAAAGAAAAAAAAATCATTTTAACTATCTATGTGTGTTTATACACAGAGTTATGTGAGGGTTAATGGATACTTTCCTATCATATTTTTCAGAAATCCTTACTGTTATTACTGAGAAAATCTGATACCTTAAAAAATGGATTCTGAGGTGAAGTCATTCCAGGTTCCATACACTCAGAATGGATGGAGTAGGATTGAAATGCCAGAGGATTGGCTATTGCAAGTCACTGAAAAGATCATGCAGATTCTTTAGTCTCTCTGATTCCTGAATGTCTCTCTATATATTTATTGATTAATAAATAATTCATACAACATTATGAAGTATCTAGATGCATGCTACTACTAGGAAGATACATGACCTGGCTGCTGTTTATAACTGAAGGCAGAAGCCAGAATGTGAACATATCTGCATAGTGTCAACTCTTGATATTTATTCCCAGAAGCTGGGGAAGAAAATGCTAGTAACTATGACATAATTTAGAAAAAAACTACATTTACAAATTTTATTGGCTATATGTATTTATTCTTGATTCTGCAAATTCTTTTATCCTCTTCTTGGAAATTTTCAATAAATATAAGTCTTTCTTTAATAGTAATGTGACAAGTGTTTATTAATACTCATTTTAAAGGTAGGTTACAGTTTTAGGAGCTGTGATACACCTTTTTTTTTTTTCCTGTAAGAATTCTTTCATGTGTTTTATTGCAGAGCTTCCCTGCTTACTATTCTATTTATAACCATAATCCATTCTGAATTGATTTTTTTGTGAGTGGTGTGAGATGCCAGTGATGATTCGCTTTTACACAGAATACTCCAGTTGATCCAGAACCTCTTAAGGAGTTTAAAAATATAAAATTTTACACAGTTTTAGTTTTGCTTTGATCATAAATAAAATATTGCCACAAACATCTTTTGGATTTGCTGCTTTGGTTTGGTTTGAGGAATTCTGGTAAGTGTAAGAAGACCAGAATGAACGTTAATATTTCTGTGTTGTTTAGATTCTGATTCATATGGTCATTGTGGCAAGTATGGAGATTTGCCTATGCACAATTTATTACATGAAATTTTATGAAGTTTTATGAAGTTGATATATGTTAGGGAAAATATTGTATTTCAGGGGACATTTGTTGAAATATTTAACACTGATGTACCAAACACCTATTTTTTAAATTAAAAAATCAAGAGAATATACAAAGATTATATTCTGCTTAGAGATAACTATGATGTGATTATTTTAGATTTTATTTTTTATGAATTTACTTCTCTGAAATATTTTTCCCTATGAAATTGTAAAGAATAATATTGGTTGCCAGCGTGGGAAGAGAGAACCCCAACTGAAGAATTACCTCCATCAGATTACTCTGTGGGTTTGTCTGAGTAGTGTTTTCTTGATTGCTAATTGAAGTAAGAGGTCTCAGTCCACTGTATGTGTTATCATCCATAGGTGCACCTGGCTGTGTAACAGAGGTAGCTGAACTTGAGCATAAAGCAAACCTGTAAGCATAGTTCTTCATGTATTCTGATTTAGTTTCTACCTCCAGTTGCTGCTTGAGATTCTACATTTATTTCATTTGATGATGATCTACATGACCTATAAGCTGATATAAACGTTTCCTCTCCAAGTTGCTTTCGAAATCAATTATGTATCATCCATAAACTTTTATTCAGAAAGAAAAGTTCTAGCTCCTAATGAAGCTTGGGGTTTGAGCAGCATCATATGATGGGGTTTACTACTGATGGGACTTCTCATATTGAATGAAATGTTTCCTCACGTGGTTTGCTATCACGCTTGTGTAGTGTTGCCCCTGAGTGCCTGAGTGCCCTACACTGGACAACCACTGGAAGAGTAAATGGAGTATATGATTAAGGCTGTGAATATTTTTGATGATCAATTCATATTTCTGTCTGTTTTCTGTTGTTTGTATTTTGTCTAATCTCTAAAAGGTAGAACAGTGTATCTGGCCAATTCAATTCTCAACTGTTTATGCCCTCCTATTTACAATGATGTGGTGAGCAAAGATACATGTGTGTCTTCAACAACTGGATCTGTAATAAATACAGAAAGCCTACATTCTTCTTGAAAATAAAAAGAAAGAATACAGCAAACAGGTATAGTATTTTTAGAGCTTTTATTGACAGACATTTTGTTTTACAGTTGATCACATATTTACCTAATCTAAGACATATTTACTAGTATAATAAGCTCTAAAGATTAAAATTTTTTTTTAAATAATATTAATACAGCATAGTAAATTATATCAAAAAATAACTCCTTCCAAATTTTGAGAATGCAAAACTATAACAGCATCATTTGATACAAAAAATGCTAATATAATTATTATGCTGATAATTTGTTACAAAAATGGAATTAAAATATATTTGAAAAAAAGAAGTGACCATGAATTTGAAATATCATTCAAATGGAAGACCATACTTTGCATAATATTTTTCTTCTGCTAAGCTAACTTCTGAGAAAAAACAAAAATGGCTAGGTAAATTAGAATCCCTGAAAATTTCAAAGATTCTATATTTCATTTTGAGGCCTTAATGATGGTTCCATTTAAGTTGACTAGCCAATTGTTTGTCCTAAAACAAAAAGATGGGTGGGAATAAAAATAAAAATCATAGGAGCCTTAGCTTGATTATTGGCCAAAGTAATCAAAATTTAGAATTTTTGCCACAGAATTGCTCCTGTCTAAAATAAATTCAGGGACAAAAATGGAACCGATTGAAGGAATGGCCATCCAGTGACCACCCTAACTTGGGATCCATCTCATGGGTGGGCACCAAACTCTGACACTATTACTGATGCCATATTGTGCTTGCAGACAGGAGCCTGGCATGGTTGTCTTGAGAGACTCTACAAGCAGCTGACTGAGACAGATGTAGGTAGTTATAGCCAACCATTGGACTGAGGTTGGGGACCCCTATGGAAGAGTTAGGGGAAGAATTAAAGGAACTGAAACGGATTGCAATTCCATGGGAAGACCAACAGTATCAATGAATCCAGACCCCTGGGAGCTCCCAGAAACTAAGCCACCAACCAAAGAGTATACGTGAACTGGTTCATGGCCCCAGGCATGTATCTAACAGAGGACTGCCTTGTCAGGCCTCAGAGAGAGATGTTGCCCCTAATTCTGTAGAGATTTGATACCCGAGGAAAGGGTGATGCATGGGTGGGAGAGCAACTCTCAAAGGCAAAGAGGAGGCAGGGTGGGTAAAGAACCCTTGGAGGGAGGACTGGGAAGGAGGGTAACATTTGAAATGTAAATAAGTAAAGCAAATAAAATAATAAAATTTCACAGCAGATGGAAACATAAGGACCATGTTTATATTTATTTACAGTCATTAATTATCCAAAATCATTTTAAGAAGAGCATAAATATGAACAGATTTCGAAAAGTAAGAATGAATGCTCGACAATATCAAATACAAACAAATATGGTCATACAGACTAGTTACAAGATGATTATTGACATAGAAAACACATCACCCATTTTGAGATCATTAAGTAGATTCAGTTTCTAGACTTTAAGAATGAATTCAGGTAAAATCAATGTATAACTAAAGGAAAAGATGAGCAGAACTAGTAGGTTTAGAAATAATCAGTGATGGAGTCTATTCAGTGGAGTCTATTCAGTTAGCAAAATCCTTGTCATGAAAACTTCAACTGAATCCTTAGGACCCACATAAAATGCCTGATACAGTAGCCCGTTTCTATAACCTCAGTATGTTTTGTTTTTACTAGTTATTCTAGAAGAATCAATTCAGAGTAGAGACATTGTATCAAGATTTGGGTGCAGAATGCTGAGAAAGACAGCTGATGTTGATGTTAGCTGATGGTGGCTTCTACGTGTACTCAAATGCATATATGCATACCTCATGAACATTTAAACACATCATACATACACTAAGTTAATAAAATACATTGCATTTTTATTTTAATATGAAATGTATCCTATAAACTCACATTCTAGGGACTTATTTGACAACCGGTGGGCTTTGGGAAACCAACTGGATAATGAGAACTCTGGCCTAATTGTTAATAGTTTGATAAATTCATAATCTGTTGGCATTATTTGTAGTTGGTGGAAAGTAGTAGATTGGACCTGTTTAGGACCTATCCCTATTGAGAATTTATTTTTAAATTATGACACCTAAGTGTTTTATTCAGATAACACTATCAAACATAGAGGACATAGATTTATCCAGGGATCCTGGTTGACCATGCATCCTCAAGCATCCAATTAAAATGATCAAATTAATAAAATTAGAAAAAAGGTTTATTTAATGCGGCCACATTGAAAGAGGGACAAAGAAATTCAGTGACTCCTCAAGTCCATTTTAAGGAATCTTAATGTGAGATTAAAGTTTCAATAAGTGGCCAGGAACCTGCATATCTAAGTAGTTTTTTGGTCTAGGTGTGGTCTTGTCTATTCTAACGTGTCAGTGACTCTGTACCTTTTAAATTGCTTTTTGGAAGAGGACAGTGGGGAGAGAATTCATGCTCTGCTGTCCTAGGTTTTGTTGTTTGTTTGTTTGTTTGTTTGTTTTTCCCTCTCAACAGGAGATTCCTGAGGAAATCCAAATATTTTGTGGCCTTATAGCTAAACTGTCTCTAATATATTCATTTCTATCAGATCCTCTACAATAATTCCTATTGCTTAATTTTGAATCTAGTTACTTTTGTCTGCATAAAAACAATGAATATATTTGTATTTCTTCTTAAAATGTACCAGTAGATAATTTACATAATTGTATTTATGTCCAGCTACCATGAAAGTTACCAATAGTCTTTTTGGTTACTCATGATGTATGTGTAGTATAGTGGGTTTGCCATGTCTGAGGCATTACTCCTATATTTAATTTCTTTAAGCTGGACATTATCCTTCAGACTCACAAATTCATACTGGGCCTTATGCATCTCAAGAGTAGAGCAAAGGGGTATATTGCATGTGTCACGTTCAAAAGAAATTCTGGAAAACTGGATAGCTGTTGTATTAGCCTACCAATGCCCGTGACGATCTTCAGTTTTACTTAGTACCTGTGATTCCTCCCAGCTGTTCTCACCATGCACCTTACCCTGAACTCCTCCAGCTCAGGGCTTTCCCTTCCCCCAGTTTCTGTTTCCTAAGCAATCCTGCCATTTTGGGCATGAGCTTCTTGGTCCTCTCTCTTTGCTCTGTCTCTCTTGCTCCTCTGTCCTGGTCCTCCTCTCTCTCTCCTCCACCTCCTCTCTCATGGCCTGGTCCAGTGGGCTTTGGGCTTTACTCTCCCTCATATACACAATCAAAACCTTCCCTTAACCATCTATACCTTGGAGTTGTCATATCCTCAATTTATACAGCTAGTGCCAAAATATTTAGTCTGTAAAGCTACCGTTAAATTAGTTAGGAATTATTTAACTTAGAGAGAACTTAAATTACTAAAAGCTATCTTTTAAAAGTTTATTTTTACTTGGCAAACTGATAATTGTTACTGTATGGCATCAACACTGATGTAAAGTAAGCATGAAAGCAGTTCGGGACTCTTCTGCCACCACAAAGGACAGAGTAAATATAGCTGAAAGATTTATGACAAACATACCAATCATGTAATTTTATGCTTCTGTATTCTAAAACTTATTTCTTAAAGTGGTATTTTGTTCTTGTGGTGTCACGGGCTAGATACATGGTTTCTCTCATCAGTTCTGTCCCTGCCCTCATTTCCTACAGTGAGGCTCATGGCAGCTGCCTAGCACATCTTTCTGAACACAGTTTCACCTCTGCTAATACACACCCCGATACCAGATTAATCCTTCTAAAATACTATTTTCGCTGCACTAATCTTTCTCATAAGCCTGCAAAATCCCCTAATGGCCTGTCACATTGAGTTCATGTTCGTATGCTTGTCTTATCAAAAATTCAGACACGTGAATTAATTTTTACTTTTGCTTGAGCTTTAGCTTCCCTGAAAATCCCCAGACTCCTGCCTTCCTTGACTCATATTGAAACAGACAAGGATGGTGGACAATGACATATAGAGTTAGAATTGGTGAGAGAGAGAGAGAGAGAGAGAGAGAGAGAGAGGGAGGGAGGGAGGGAGGGAGGGAGGGAGGGAGGGAGGGGAGGGAGGGAGGGAGGGAGGGAGAGAGAGGACGGAGGTCGATGTTAGAAAGCTGTGTCGTGGTTGTGTAGAGGCAGAGGGCAACAGTGGGAGAAGGAGGCTCATCCTGATCATGTGGGCATACTTCCCGATCATGTGGGCACGGGTAGGTCAACTATCCATGAAGGAGAACAACAGGGACAAAACTGTGAGTGAGATGTTATTGATTTATCAAGTTCTTTATGAATGCCTCTGTAAGAGGTTTTAGTTAACTTTGTTAGACGAAATTTACATGACAGCTGTCACCTTGCTGCTTACTGAACTTTTAAGACTTAAGTTTGCATTTCGGTATAGTTTGAAAGTGACGTTGTTACTGATTGGAGTCCTATGGATCTAGACTGATAACGTTGTTAAAGTACCGAAATTGTTGGGAGTTAGGACAGTCCTGCCAGAGTTGCCATGTTACCAAGGAAATCAAGATTTCCCCCTCTGGGTTCATTGCCACATTAAACATTAAAGAACGGACCAAATGGGAAGGTTGGGGCCAATTTAGAATTTAAATGAAAACCAGCCAGAGCATGCAAGCTGTGAACCCAGGATGCTGCCCAGAAAAGGAAAATGGAGAGAAGAAGGAGACAAAACCATGTTACTGGAATGAAGCAGGCATGGAGCTCAGCCATAGCAGCTACTTGGTGGGGGAGGCACTTTAGAAAAAAAAAAGCAAAACAAACAAACAAACAAACAAAAAACAAACCTGAGGAATCCCTGAGTGTTAGGAAAAGCCTAGCTTTGAAATGAGACAGAATAGAGACAAACAGTGGCCCAGCTTTTCTGAGTAGTTCACTCATGGACAAAAGAGTAATCCAGAACAGCTGTCAGGCTTGGAAAGCTGCATGACCTCTCTGTGAGACACTGCCTGAGGGCAGGAAAGCTGGAAATGGAGAGTGCACTATGCCACAAAAGACCTAAGCCTTCTCTCTAGGCACTCAGCATGGCTTAACATGGAAACCTGCTTTCCTGGGGTCCCTGCTGAGGTGATTGACTTATTTAACTTGAAGTTAGGTCTCCACCTAGACCAGAGGTTTCATCATTTGACCTCTGACCAGAACAAAATAGATTTTCCTTAATGGGCTCCTGTGTTACTCTCACATAAGCATGAACCTATAGTCAACTGTAGAATCACCATAGAAAGGATACCTTTGTATATTCACTTGCATTTTGATATTTGATATAGCATTCCTTTTTCATGAAATCCTTCGAATTTTTTTTTTATGGGTGGTTATTAAGATAAAGCAATAGTCAAGGCAGGAAAGCATAATTAATAGGTGCTAGTTCCAGAAGGCTATATGTAAGGATTTTGAAAGTTCTCACAACATAAAAAGAGAAATTATCAGGTTGGAAGATGCATTTATGTTGAACCTTATCTAAACATTATAAAGAACATACGTATATTGAAATATCTCACCACACTGCATTAACTGACAAAATTTTATGTTCTTATAAATCAGTTATCAAGTTAGCAGTTATAAAACTAATCTGAGTAGCTATATTCATTTCATGGCAATACACAACAGAATAAAGGACATTTGGAAGTAAGCAGAACATTATATAAAAAGGAATTTTTAAAACCATCATCAGATGTGTATGTACTTGACAGCTGACCAGGGAAACAAAGCTGACATTTTGTTATTATTTTCCTCATTGCTGTGGTCCAGTACCGACAAGAAGCAATTTCAGGAAGGAAGGAGAGTGTATTCTGACTTGGGGCAGGGAAAACATTGAACCGACGAGGGAAAGCGTGGCAGCAAGGATAAGAGTGGAAGGTGCCTGATAACATAGAGACATTCAAATTGTATTGTAGACTTTATAATTGTATTGTAGACTCTACACTATTGTATTGTAGGCTATACAGTTGTTCTGTAGGCTGCACAAATATAACATATCTAGGGACAAATACTTTGGTGATCTTTTCATTTTATGAAGATTTTTTAAAACCATAACACAAACAGCAGAATGAATTAACAATAATTTGGTAAACTTGGTGCTACCAGTTTTCAGCTTTTTACCTTTGACAGATGCTGTTAGAGAGAGAATGTATTTTCAATACTTTCAAGTCTTAAATCTAAAAATGGGTTTGCACCATAATGTACTGAAAGTTTAAATCTCAGTATTAAGGATAAAATTGGAGCAAATTTTGAATAAAGCAGAAAATTTCTGACTTGATCCTTCTGTAAAGAAAATAAAAAATAGTAAATAAATACATGAGAATTTTGTTCAATAACAGTTATCACCGCACCTACAGACACATCACTGCACACCTGCTAAAGCAACTAAGGCAAGATAAGAATTAGAAGCACACACACGCAGTTAAAGTATCAGAAAGTTTCCTGTTTTGTCAGGTGATAGAATTCAAATGTGTCAGCCATTATTGAACATGAATTGACAATTTCTCATAAACCAATAGAGACTCAGTGCAAGGCTTAGCATTCCAAGTATCTAAGTGAATCACATACAGGCATGTGTTTAGAGAAAACTGGTGTCACTTTCATTCATGTGCATGACAATTAATAAGTACTTACTTTTCATCAACAGGTAAACTAGTAAACACTGTGGGACATGGATTCAGTGGCTAATTTTTAATTAAAACCAAACAGTGTGTATTGTGTTTCACCATGGTATTTTGAAATAAAAATACGTTGATTTCCCTCCTTCATCTTCTCCAGCACCCTCTCTCCTGTCTCTCCTTCACCTTCTACAGCCTCTCTCCATCTCCTCCTTCCTTTTACTCCTCTACGCCACTTAGCCTCCTTTCTGCTTTTAAGCCATAAATATCTAATCAATAGAAATGAATTATTGATTTGTCAAGAACATTGATGAAAGTTTAATGTATTTTGCTAAGTGAACCAAACCCAATCAAACAATCAAACAAACAACAAAAACATAGTACACATATTTAGTTTTACTTCCATAAAATTGTGGTGAATATAACTATAAAGACTATAACTATCTTACCAGACAAGTAGTTGCCAGGTATGTGTCAAGATGAGATGCTGAACTCAATCAGTTGTTTATTTAACAAGAATGTGGATAACATTCAGGATTAAGTATATACTATAAATAAACAACTTATTGTTAAACAAAAACAAAACAAAAATAAGAGAATTTCATTGAAGAAATAAGCAAGAAAGGATCTGAGAAAATGACTGAAAAAGATCTTATCAGCATAATATAGTGTTAAAGACAAAAAAAGAAATGTGAACACTGTGCTCTCTTGGTAAGTCTCTTTTTCAAAGTGTATTGTTGAGCAAGGTACTAATTGTATGCATGCTAGAGTTTAGCTAATAAGTATATGGTAGATAAATGGAAAGAGATTTCTAGTAGAGAAAAAAGTTATAGGCCAACAGGAGACGCTGTAGGAATTTCTGTGTGCTGCATAAAAGGCAGAGATATTTACTTTATTTACAAATATATATCATCCCACCTGAAGGCAGAAGTGAAGGTATAGATATGTATTATCTTGGGAGGAACTAGAGGCAATGATGTTCTAGAAATAACAAGTTCACCAAGCCTTGGGGTTGTAAATGTCATGCTTCTCAGAAGGTCATCAAGGCTACTGGAGGAATGTCTGATTTGAATGTCTGCACAAGGAAGATAAAATAAAGTTAGAATGACTTGTAATCTCATAAAGTAAGAACGGACAATGAAAAAGCACAGGATAAGTGTTTTTAAAACACAGCAAATACAGTCTAGAAACATTTCCATCATCTAGGCAGAAAACAGCCAAATAATGTCAATGTACAACCAAGAAGCAAGTCAAAAATCTCTGGAATGGGCTGAAATGGGACACAATCTTGCAAATAAGTCAGAAGACTGATGGTCTCTGGCCCTTTAAATCTCTAAGAGTGCTCAATACTGCAGCAAAACCATTCTTGCTTGTTCTGATGTTAAAACCTACTTTCTTGGATGACTAGAACCTGGTGCTTAACAATGAGGGAGGGGAGATTAAGTAAAGGATTAATTGTTAGGGCTTCTTTCTCTTACCTCTCAGTTGCCAGGCAGAAGAGAGGTTTGCAGCAATAAACTTTTATTGAACCACAAGAAGAGAGTCATGCTCACAGAAGGAAAAACTTGTACACAAGCAAATATGCATAAACATACATTCATGCACACATTCTTACTACAGATCCATTATCATATACTTATTTGTTGGGTCCAATAATCTATCTAATCATCTCACAAACTTACAAAGACACACCTATGCTTACATACATATGGATATGGAGCAAAAGCCCGAGTACCAGCACAAAAAGAACTACTCATTCTGGAAAAAAATAAACTTCAACTTTTTATGAAAGAAAAAGAAACACATTTTAACCATTACCAATTTGTTAAAAAAAAACCAAATTTGTTAAGCCAAAAAACTTTGCTTCTGCCCTGTAAGGAAGCCTCTCTTCCTCTGCTCTTCTAAATCTCTCTCTTCTGGAATTCGTAGATCTTCTCTACCTAATTCTCTCTAGATTTTTGCCTCTTAGTCATACATTCCTAGTATCTTTCAACATGTTACCAAGAATAGATCAACATGATTCCTAATCAAAGTCACATGATTTAAAATAAATCAAATTTAATTGAATAAATTAACATAGGTATTGTTAACATGTTTCATTAACACTAGGTACTTGGCCTAGAACATTCTTATCTGATCTCAAGCATAATTTGGTATCAAGTTAAATTTTTTTTTAGTAAATGAGTTTATGAACCAGTAATATTCTACTACTCTTCACGTCAATAATATTACTCTCATTGTACCTTTATTTATTGCTTTAGAGCCAAGGTAACCAAATTGAAATCTCTTCGTATTCTCACTTCTCATTAAACTGGAAGTTGATAGATCTAAAGATAGTTCCTAAATTGTAAACCTGCCTTAATTATACAGAAACAATGTTGCATAAATACTGCAGGGTTTAATAGCAATTTTATATCAGGCAGATTAAATCACAGTTATAGCACACAGACAATTATCTTGATTATATAAGGGCTTAATGCTAGATAATTTTAGATTCTTATAGAATAGTAATAGAATAGAAATCACAATTTGTTTTATGCATCCACAAACAAATCTTGTTGATCTGCAGAAATTTGCTAAAGGATAGTAAATGCACAGGGATTGTTATAATTATTTCTAAGATATGAAGGCATATCAATAGCAGGAATCAAATCCTGAAATGTCATCTCTGGGCCTTACTACAAGGGATCATTCATTGCATTGCACAGTACATAGTAAAACCATCTCACCTGGTAGCCTGGTAGGCTTTATTTAGTCTCTCCTAGAAAGCGCCTGACAAAATGTGTGGTGTGTGTGTGTGTGTGTGTGTGTGTGTGTGTGTGTGTGTGTGTGAAGATTAACTGATATAAACAAAAGAGCCAATAAATAGAATGGAACAGTAATACCTCTCAAATATAACAAGTAAATTAGAAGGTCTAGTGATAATTTGTGGGTTCCCAGTTCTGGAGGGTGTCCCACGAAGATCTCCCGGCTGAGGACAGAGTTAGAGCAGGAAGGATCCTCTGCAGGGAGGAGAGATTGCCTGCCCCACTGCTGCCTCTGCTCCTCTGCTGTCGCAGCTAGGTCACTCCCAGGTGCTGCACCTGTCTCTCCACACTGGCACTGAGCAGACCGGACCAGGGCTGGGCCAATAGGAAGCCAGCTAGCTGGCAAGGAAGCAACTTCGTGACCCAGAAGGTTCCGGGAGAGCAGATCTCTCCCCAAGTGTTACAGCTCTTGAGACAGAAACTCTTAGACACCAGAATGATTCTCGAACATACCTTTACTTCTCCTCAATAGAGCCCTTATATACAGTTTCAGGGTGGGTTAAGGTCTGGCAGCAGATAATACCTGATGGTCACAGACCTCCCTTTGGGAGGGGCTGTGGAGGGCCAAAGCTGAATGAGAAGAACAAGGGCCTGGGGGCAGAACCGAACATCTGCTGTCCTGATAAAGGTCCAGGGTTCAAGACTTGCTCAACCAAGCACCCAGCTGCTTCCCACAGCTCACCACCCCACAATAATTTTGTCATCTGTGTGGTGGTGGGAGACATTTTTAGGGCAAAAGAGAACATTTGTAGCTTCAAATTGACTCTGACATGATACTCTAAAAATGTGATATTAATTCCTTGTCCTTGAGATGTAGATAGTCTTCTCCAATCAATATTCAATATAGAAAACAGGGAAGGATAACTACTAGCATCAGAGGATAACAAATATCAATGTATTTTGGTACCCTGCATGGGTTCTCTAAAGGAAGAAAATATGGAAAATTGTTGGAAATCTAATAAATCAATATAACTCTCTGATTTATTAATGTTGAATTAGTGGTTTTTTTTTTTTTTTTTTTTTTTGCTTTTGACAAATCAATACTGTTCTATAAAGTGTTATAAAATAAATTCTCTGTTATAGTGTTATAAAATAAATTTCCTGTTATAGATTTAAAGCTTGTCTGAAAATCTAAAATCACTTCAAATTTGAACAGATGAAATAAAAGCAATCATTCTTTTAACTACAAAACATTTTCACTTAATTGATTTAAATTTATGCTTAAGAGTGTTTTACTTTAATTTGTTAAAAAGTTGGTCTTAAATGAGTTTTTAATACAAATATGAAACCAGCTTTAATTAAATGGTATCATTCTAAATAACACAATTACCATGAAATATTTTGACAAGGAGAAAGATCATTTTCCATTTATAATTTAGTACTGTATCTATGCTGAATATTATAACTCCTCTTTCAAAAAGGTATTTAACTCTAGCTGGATGACAGTACATTGAAATTCCTTGTGTTTTTTGGACTGGGCTTACTTAATTAGATTGAGTGTATTTTCTACAATGTCAATGTTTATGGTTTGTTATAGATTTAAGACTTGCATCCAACTTGGGACGTATGAGAAAATCTGTTACAAGTCTACTGTAACATCATTGTGTAGCCATACATATTATAATGTTAGATATTGAAGTAGAAATTAAATTTCCTGATCATTTGATAAGTATATGTTATTGTTTAACAAATGGCTGAATACTTTCTGAAAGTACTTATAAAATATTTCTACTAATAATTTATTGGAATTAAGTTTTTCCAAATGTTTGTCAACTCTTAGTATTATCATGCTTTTAATATTTAAGAATTCAAGGACTACACTGCATTATCCTATTACAGTATCTTTGTGTAAAACATTTTTAGCAAGCTTTAATTGGTTTTTAAAGCTTTCTTGTACCTTATTTAGAAGTCCCTGATTAAATATGTTTGTAATTTTAAATTTTTATGCTTTTTCTGTGTTTTTATTAATAATTTCTGCATATAAATATTGTTTTCACATATATGTGTGTCCAAGGTAAATGTATAAGCGCATTCATCATAGCATATTTGGATGTTGTGTTATATTAACATATTAATTTATAAATTACTTAAGAGTTTTTAATTTTAATAACTATTATTATTTTCTTTCTCCAGTTAATGTGTTTGAGCTTTAAGAAATTTTTGCCTGGGGCTTGAGAGATAGCTCAGCCATTAAGGCTAGGCTCACAACCAAAAATATAAGAAAGTTTTGCTTAAAGTTTACACTTTCCCATTTTTATTTCATACACATGTTCTAAATCTACTACATGGAGGAAATCAATCAGTTTCTTTTTTTTTCTTTTTATAGAAGAACACAAATATTGACCTATTCAGAATTCCATTGTCTTGGGAATAAATTAGCACAAATAGAAATTGTCCACAGCAGAAAGATCCAGGGTTCAAGGCTAGCCTCAGCTAGATAGTGAGATTTAAAGCTATAATAATTTATATAAAATCCATAGGTAACACATTGCACAAAACAGTAACTCAAAATGAGTCAAAGATCTAAAATGGAAGCTGATGCACAGAAACTGCTAGAAGAAAACTATAGGAAGTTCCCTGCATGACAGCCATGTAGGAAAGGACTTTATAAATGGCACTCCATTTATCCAAGCATAAGGGGACAACTGATAAGTGGGATTTCATAAAACAAGAAAGCTCCTGAATAACCAGAGAAGTAATCAATTGGATGAAGAGGAAACTTACATAATGGAAAGGAATCCTTGCTAGCTATACATCTAACATAAAACATTCACATAAATTATTTGATTAAATTCTGGGATTCACAAAGGGCACATGGGTCTGGGTCAGAAAAAAAATTAAGAGATAGACTGCAAGATGCACAGCATACTGGATTACAAGATGAGCAATGTAAGTACAGGATTGTGGACATCTGCATATTTGTAGACCATGAGCCTGTGTGCAAATGAGTATCATGCATTCTACACATGAGAAAAGTGAGATCTGAGGAACATAATTCAAGGGGCCCCTGATTTTTGCTTTTTATAAGAGATTCTAGAAGATAAAAGAAAGTTGAATTTATTTTAATCCTCCTGTGTAAAGTAGTATAAGAGAAACAGCGACATTCCTATATGCCACAAAACATTCCTAATCACAGTAACAGGAAAGACAGTAACAATGGGCTAATTTTCTAAGTAGCAGTTAGCTACTTATGAGAGGGATAGGGCAAAGGGGGGCAGTGGATCTGTGGGTATATTAAAAATATCATATTTAAATTCTGTATCTTGTAGATAGGGGGAGGGAAGGAAAGAAGGAGAAAGGAAAGTGACAGAGAGTGGATGGCAGGTAAGAGAAAAGTATATAGCTGCATCATCTTTAAATCCCATGCCTTTAATTTTTTTCTTTCAAGCATATGAATGCATATAAAACCCTCAATCATGTTGAAGTGTTTCACAGATAAAAAAAATATACTTTTGCTTATAAAGAGACAAATAAACAATGAAATTTCCTGGCCCAAGGCTGTCAGGCATTTTATTCACCTGAACATCATTGGGAAAAGCATAATAGAACAATGTCGATAATACAGTGTCTGCTGGTTAATTCTGTGTCAATTAGAGCAAGTGAGTCAGAAAGTATAATGATTATCATTGCTTCTATGCGTGACTGGGAAGATTTTCTCTTTATATGACATTAGAATTTGAATTGAGTGGATTGATTACTTCTGCAAAGGGTTTGGGCATTATCCAATCCTTATAAGACATGAAAAAATCAAATCAGAAGTAAATATCATGCTTTTTTTTTTTTTCATTCCCCACTACTTGATTCAAGACATTGGCCTTATCTACTCTTGGAGTGAATAATACATCCTTGGCTCCTCTGACTCTCTGGTGCAGAGAATCAAATTATGAATACAAAAACGGTTCTTCTGGATCTCCAGCTTGCAGTTTGAGTATCTATGGAATGTCAGCCTCAACAATCACTTAAACAAACTCCTACAAATATATCTTTTTATATCTATGTGGGTATATACACATGCACAGATCTTTCTCGGTATCTGTCTTCCCTCCTTCTATTGACGTATTTCTCTGCAAAAATTAATTTAGCACACTTGAAAAGTATACCCTCTGGTATGCATATATGAGGGAGATTAATGTTAGTTTGTCTAAATAATTAGAGTTGCTTCTGTTTTTGTATATTTATTGTTTACTACCAAATTTACTCATAAGCTATGACTTGTTGAGACATTTAGCTAATTTTGGCTAACAAATACCCACACTATTAAAATCCTTAAAGAAAATGTAAAATGGATAGATTCTTGAGTTTGCTTTTAAGCTTTGATATTACTGATGATTGATCATAGAGCCTTGCACATGCTTCTCAAACACTTAACCACAGAGCTATACCCATGACTCTTTCTACTTTTTATTTGAAATAGAGTCTAAATAAGATGCTGAGACTACCCTTCAATTCACTTTATAGCCCATGCTAAATATAGGCTGACACTCTAGAATAGGCTTAAAATAGAAGACACACTTTGGATGTGATACTCAAGTTCACTAATTATTGCAGACTATTGTGAAATCAACATGGTGATAAGTTGCCACTAGAGAATAGGTTTTGTGTATAATCGATGTATGTCTTTATAATGATAAGAAATATGTGATCTACAGTGGCTGTTATATCTCTTGAAACCTTGGAAGGGGTCATTTGACTTAAATGTCCATTAGGTACTCAGGTGATAAATAACACTCTAGTTTAGAATTGTATTTATAAAGTTTTTCAAGTATCTTGATACCTGGATACACTTTCTGTGTACCTGAGTAACAGGTTCGTGAAGTGTTATGGATGAGTTCAGCTTAATTTCATTACTTGTGTTCCAGATGCCATTAGCTATTACAATCGAGACATGTTGAGGTTCCTTTCTATGTGTGCTAGGTGGAAGTCTCACTGGAAAACAGACACATGTTCATTAAGACAAAGAATTCAGAGAATTTTCTTGATAAGCCCAAAGATAGTATATGATCAAATTAAAATTTAAATGACAAATCCTTAAATACACCAGCTCTAGTTGAATTCCAAGGTCATAACATCAATTTTTCAAGAAAATGGAGGAAAAGAACAAAAGAACATTTGATACACAAATACTCTTGTGACAAACAGAAACATTTATGTTGAATGATATTCAGTATCATTTTAAAGATTTTATTAGAATTCAGGAAGATTTTCAGATATTATTTCAGTTTCAAATGAAAGATTACAGTTATGGCAGTACCTAACATCTTGGTACCAACCCAAATATTGTGTTTATATTTCAGATGTTCATAGGATATTTTTTAATGAGTTTCCTCTTGCAGTTTTCCATCTGTTAGTTGTGTTACAGGACAGAAAAATGATGCATGCTGCAGTGTTCCAAAGAGTCACTTGGTCTGAGCTTATGAGAGAAGAACTGTCATTTTGGTTTTCAGCAGATCTTTTGACAGATCCCCTGGATTCTGAAGGTTCCAAAGATTTGTTGGACAGCTGCTGGGACCAAGAGGAGACAGGCTGACCAGGTCATAGTCGTGTCCAGGAATGACTTCAGCTGGTTACAGGGCCTGTTACTGGTGAGCATGTTTGAGTTACTCTCACAAATCAAAACACAATTACATTTTATTTTTTTTAAAAAAAGGTAGCTATCTGAGTAGACATTTTCAAAAAGAACAGATAAACAGCTAAAGAGTACATTTTTAAATGGTTAAGATCCTTAACCATTAGAGAAATATAAATATCTCTATGTATCACTTCATCCCTGAATGTATAGATGTTATAAAAAAGACAAGAGATGATTAACAAAAAGAAATGGACAAAATACCTGTAAAGTATGAGTTTTCAAATCTTTAATAAGTGTTCTTAAATGGTTTAACCTCCATTCTAGGCCACCACCCACTAGAGGTAGTGGGAAAGAAACATTAATAGGACAAAGAAGGTGTGAACCTGTTTAGAAATAGTTCTTTGGGGGCGATTCCAATATTTTTGGTCAGAATATCAGCAGTTCAGTTCACATGGATTAGCAGCAGTAGCTCAATCTACTCACAAAGACCACTCATAATTCAACAATGGCAATTTGATCCATAAAAACATTCTCTAGACTTATCAATCAGCCTGGGGAAGTGGCAAGAAGCTGCCGGATTATAAAAAGAAGTTCTTTGGTGCATTTCTCTCTATGAAGTCATGGCAAGCAATGGTCAGTGAAGAAAACAAGGTGAACCAATAGCAGAGCATCGTCCTCTGTCTGTTGGGTTATACTTATACCTTTTCCAAATACCACGTATCCTCTCAAGCACCTGCTCTAGCAAAGCATCACATGCCTTTCACCAGACAGCTTCCAGGCAAGAACACCACATGTCTATTTTCACCAAAAGATCCTCTCACGAGTCTGCTTCAGCAAAACATCCTCTCATCAGACAGTTTCCAGAAAAACATCACATGACACAATGAGTCTCCAAAGACACCGGAAATTTCTACTCCAGGAACCCTTACCCACTGTCAGGGGGAATGTAAATTGGTTCATTCTTTATGAAAATGTTAGTTTGTTGTTTCTGTGAGATTCCTAAATGGGGAGTGGTGGTGTCTGACTCTCTCTCTCTCTCTCTCTCTCTCTCTCTCTCTCTCTCTCTCTCTCTTTCCTCCTATTGGGTTGCCTTGCCCAGCCTCCATTTGAGGGCTTTTGCCATGTCTCATTGATTCCTGTTTGGTCATGCTTGGGTGTTTGGTTGTTGTCTCTCAGAGGCCTGCTCTTGAAACAAGGAGAATGAATCTGGAGAAGACAGGAAATGGGGAGGGAAATGGTAGAGAATGGAAAACTGTGGTCAGGACATACTGTATGAGAGAAAAAAAGATTTAAAATTATTTCTTTGCAAAGATTTCCCATATTGACCTTAGTTGTTTATCCAGAGATGGGCCCACCAGGCTGTACTGCGCTAAATACAATTATTTTCCAGTAAGAGACTAAGTCTTCAGTTACAATGCTATATTTTTACCATTCAACTCTGAGAGATAAAAATGTGAAAAGTGAACTTTTTTTTTTGTTTGAGAAGTGTCTTAGGTAGCCCAGATTTGCTTCAAATTTGCTATGTGGTTTGTTTAAGAGTGATGGCCTGAATTTAAAATTTGTCAGCCTCCATCTACTGAGTGTTGGAATTACAGTAGCTATCTAAAACATGAAATTTTACTGTTTTAAAAGAATACTTTTGAATAAAATTTTTTGACAGTTTTACATGTGTACATAATGCCTGCTGACCATGTTTACTCCCACAATGTCCTTCTTTTCTACTTTCTTTCTCTATGCTCCTTGTTCCCTATAAATCATGTCTCACATTCATGTCTGTTAATTTTGTTTTATGTGTCACTTGGTTTTTATCAGGGTCACCTGTGTGTTTCTAAAGTTAGAACTGCCCAATGGAGTCTGGTGGGCCCATCTCTGAGTATATAGCAAAGACAATGTTACCTCTTTTTTGGCATTTATAATAGTCGATAGTTCAGCAGTAACGAGCAGGGTGCCTTGATCCCTACCACTTCCATGTCTGATTGTTACAGGAGGCAGCCTCATATGGCTCCACTGTAGATAACTGCAGTTGTTTTAAGTTCATGATTGTAATAATTATGAGTCTAGAGGATAGCATTTCACAGCCTGCCCATCACCCTATATGTCTTCACGACTTCCTTCTTCTTCCAAAGAGTTCCTGGGCCTTAGAGTGGGCTGTGTCCTAAAAAAGTCACATATCTCCATTATCTTGGACAGCAGTGAGTCTGTCAATTTAACTCTGATCATTAAAATGAGAAGTTTCTCTTATTAAGGCTGTAGCAACTTGCCTTAATATAAACATGGATATTTAGAAGGAAGTTTTATTTTGTGACTATTTAATTAAAGAACAGTAGTAAGTTCCTCACTTGGGTCTACAACTCCCCCTGGTTATGGGCTGTTATCCATGCTTGTAGTAATAGGCATGAATGAATTGCTTGTGAAATAAGCCTCAATTTTAACCAAAGAGCAGTTGGATCTCTGCAGGCATGTCTCTATTTTACGAGTGTGGGCAATTTGCCAGGCAGGTTCTATATTTCTTAGGGTTTACAGTTGGGTAAGCTTTGTTTTCTCAGTACCATCGATCTTAGTTTTTGGCACTTGGAAACCCAGCCAGCACTGACTACTCTCAGCTCAGTTTCAGCTTCCTTTCTATAAACCTTCAAACTAAAACATGTTTACAGAATGACAAAAGGCTGCATAATTAGGGGTCCTCTGGGACAGACCTCTTGAACATTTCAAACAAAGATATTCCACATCCAGGTCTGGACATTTTATGTAACAGCCCATTGTTTCTAAAAGAAGCATTATCTAGCTGAACAAAGTCACTTGTTTCAGTTTCTCTTTTGCATTTGTCTTTCATTGATGTTACAAGATAGAAAGTTTCTAGATGGTGTTTAAATATACCTTCTATTTTGAATAATTCTTGCATTCCCCAGTAAGCTCCCCACATTTTCTCCCCAATTTCCTGTCCGTCCTTTACCCCTCCTTTTACCTTTCAACTCTCAGCATTCTCATCCTTATATTCCTTTTATTTATATTTTACTATCTGCCTTCACCTAAGCACCGACTGCCGTGTTCCCTTCATAGCATTCTTTCACACATGTTTCTTGTTAAACAGTCAAATGGAAATCAGCCAAGCCTGACTCCGCACTTAAGAGGTAAGGTGAGGCATTTGTCTTTCTTTATACCATCAGTATAAGTATTTCCAGCTTTATCCATTTGCCTTAAATTTTCATAATTTTATTTTTCTTCATAGCTAAGTAAAATGTCATTGTATCCACAGTTTTATTTTTCATTCATCTGTTGTGAAAAATCTAGAGTGCTTGTATTTCTTAATTATTGTGAGTTAAGCAGCAATGAATATGAGCATACAGAAATCTCTATAGTATATACCTGGATACACCCATACTCAGAAGTAGTATAAATAGGTCACATGGTAGTTCTAGGTTTTGAGAAACATCTAGTCTGATTACCAAAGTGGCTCATGTAGTTACACCCTCACCAACAGCATAGATAAAGGTTTCCCTTTCCCTACATAACAACAGCATTTGTTATTGATATTCTCAATGATAGCCATTCTGGATTTGGTAAAGATGGACAGACCATTGACAGAACACAGTCATAAAAATTCTCAATAAATCAAATTCATGATCATAAGCACTCATCATGATCAAGTTGTCTTCATTTCAGTGATGCAGAGATTCAACATTCATAAATCAATATATGCAATATCTGACATAAATGGACTCAAATAATAATTATATACTTATCTCAATAGACACAGAAAGGACCATTTACAAAATTCAACATTCTTCCATGTTAAAAGTAATGGAAAAAAAACTAGGAATACAGTGAACATAAACCAACATAATTAACATTATACTTAATAAATATATAGCCAATATTATGCCTAAGGGGAAATGCTTAATACATTACAGATCAGGAGCAAACCAATAGTTTGCTTATATTCAATATAGTTCTTGCAGTCTTATAGCAAAAAGATAAGAAAGAATAAAAGAGATACAATTATAAAAAGAGCTTATGGCATTTCTATTTGTGATTATGATTTTATACATTAGAGAACCTAAAGACAGCAGCAAAAAACTTAGAGCTGAAACACACCTTCAGCAAAATGGCAAGATATAAAATTAACACAACATATCAGTAGTCTTCTTATGTCTTAATGATAAACATTCTGAAAGGAAAATCAGGAATTCCATAACCAGACATACACAAACAAATAAATAAAACATTTAGGACTCAATGTGGGGATCCAATGGAGTTATAAGTGAAAGCATATTATTGACTTGAGCACATATCAGGGACTTCCTCGATGATTTCTTGGCTTCTTAGGAATAATAAAGCTTTCTCTCACCTAAAATAAGATGTTGACAAATGGTTGGCTAAAGTGAAAACTTCCAGTTTCTTTGGAAAGTTAGTTATATCAAATGATGTTTTGCTGGGCACACAGGTGAGCAGATATGGGAAAGGATATTGTGATATAGCAAACATGTGAAAGAACCCATGATAAAGGAGTATAAATATGACCTCACAGGTAGTGGGAGAAAATCACAGAGCACTGGTTTGTTTTGCTCTGACTCACTATTCTTCACTAATCACAAGCACAAGCATGTATTGGTGTGAATTACATTGCTTTGTTGAGCTCAACTTGTGGTAACTCTGCCATTGAGAGAAACTCCAAAAGAACTGCTTGTGAAGTTCCTGCAGCACCTTGCTGCTTCTGTAGCCACACCTCAGGCTGGTTGGTGAGCCTTGAAATGTCTTCAGGATTGAACTACAGCTTGATGTCTGATTGATGTCTTGATCAGGATTGACTAATGCCTGATGTCTGCCTGGCAAAAGGACTGAACTATAGGTGCTGGTTCATGTGTGGTGTCTGTCTGTCTATAGGACTGGTCCTTAGCTGCTGAATAATATTTGGTGTTTGATATAGGACTGAACTGCTGAGAAAGAAGATCGAGCTTACCCTAAAGAAACTATTGCTGAACAGATACACTTCCCCCATATCCTGACAACTATTCTCTTCTACTACCTCTGTTGGGTTTTGGACTAGAGAAGAGGTTGAATCCTTATTAAAAATAGGTTGCAAAAATTTATGCCTACAGTTGACCTTTAGCCAAAACCAATCTGTTTAGAAACTATCAACCAGAGCTTCTTTTTTTCTAGATAGTTTCAAATGAGACTACTCACCTGCAGGGATGACAACTAAGACTATCTAACTAGCTGGTTCCACATCATTACTATTTTATATCAGAAAGATGTTGTGTTTGGGGGCTGCTCATTGTGTGTCTTCCTTAGAGCACATGGCTCAGCTTTTCTGTATGTGTGTCTGTCATTGATTCATTCCCCATTGCGACAGTTAGATCAATCCCTCAGCTGTGCAGGTCAAAACAAATATGTGTAACCCAGGAAACAAAAGCCCCCTACAATAATATTTTAAGACACTAAAAATGTTTTGAAATATATTAATTTGGTGCTTTGAATCATACATTTTGTTTTATGAGGTTATAATTAATTACAGTTATAAATAAACTGTGCCACTCACTGTCCAGTGTATAACAGATCACCATCATTTGATGTCAAGGTTTTAAGACATTTCACAGTGTGTCAGTTCAGTTCTATATTTATGATAGTCAAACTATGTGATAACATTAACTTTGTTATTTTGTCTTATTAAAAATATTTCTATTATGTATAATAGAACCAAATCTTTCTTATTAAAAGACAAATAAATAAATATATCAGTTCCAAATAACATCTCTACTCCTAGTTACACAGTTCTGACAAAGTATATACTGAAGATCATACTATAAATTTGTCATGATTGGTAATTTGGTGCTTTGGATCATACATTTTGTTTTATGAGGTTATAATTAATTCATGTTGTGCATGTTTTATTTTTAAAAACTATTTTAATTTTATCTGAACCAAGGGCTTTGCAAAGCAGAGTTGGAATGCTACTTGGTCTTCATAGAGCCTATCATCTTAGTGCTGACGGCTTGGTAGACTGTTGGGGTAAAAGAAAATTGCTGCCCAGGGATGTGCGATGTGTCAGGAATTGCCAGGCAGTGCAGATGGTACTCTCCATGAGACTGCTGAAGTTAGGGAACATACGGTTTTGTGATTCTAATTTCAACAATGGTGTGATTTTTCTCTGGAAGTGTTCAACCATCCTTGTTGAGAAGTTTAATTTTGCTAACAAGGCATAAGGTAATCAAGAGTTAATTGTACTTATAAATAAAATGGTGTCTTTAGCCTTAATTTAGCTACTCTCTACTTGCTTGCCACTTTGCTCTCAACTATTTCTCAAGTAAAACGTTATCTCCTCAGCGTTATGTGCAATGCACACACTTCTCAGCATGAAATCATGTTTCCTTTCTCACACCTCACTCATAGCAGCAGTTATTTTCTGGTTTTCTTGATCCAGTCTGACATGAGCAGAGATACTCGGTTCTCAGTGTTTCCAAGCTTCATTGGCTTTTCTTATGATTTCCCCTACTCTTGTAATTTTCAGAGTTCACATCTTATCCTGACATCATAACTTACTTCATGAAATAATTCAGCCTTCACCAAAAAACTAAGCCTATCACTCAAGTCCTTTACTTCCGCAAACTGAAAACCATAAAGCCTCTGTAGGCAGGATGGTCTCATTATCAGGGTGTTCTTTACCTCATTTTACACTTGATTGGACAAAGGCTAAAACTACATTACTGTTTTAATCTATTTGAAATTAGTATTGCTGGAACTACATTTTTTTACTGATGACACTTCTTAACTGTTGAAAATTGAGGGTGAGCTCAAGATAAATTAAGAAAATAGGAGCCAGATTGTATTTCCATTATACAAAGCTAACAAATCATGCAAAATGGATAAAATAGTACATTGTATAATGGGAGATCTGAGAAAGAGGGTAAGCAAGCAAGGGAGAGAGAGAGAGAGAGAGAGAGAGAAAGGCAGAGACAGACACAGAGCAACAGAGAGAAACAAAGAGAGGAAAAATTAAATCTCTAATTTTTCATGATGATTTCCCAAGAAGAACTTCAGGCTACTCAAATACAGTTCCATAATATTCTTTTGTGTGAAGTGAGAAGTAGTTTTGGTTGAAGCAAGAATCTTCCACCTACTAGGCAACATTTCTAACACTGAGCTATTTTCTAGTCCTATCAAAGGCCAGCTTCAACACCACTGGGTAAACTGAGGAGGGCCAAGTGTGGAGTCAATGATTGGAAAATGATGCTGATAGCAGCTGACAGGGGCCAGCACTAGTAGTGGCTGATTGAGCCTAGGCTGACAGCAACTTCCAGGGCTGCTACTGATGGCAGCCAATGATTAGAGAAAAGAAAAAGGAGGAAAGACTCTCTCTCTCTCTCTCTCTCTCTCTCTCTCTCTCTCTCTCTCACACACACACACACACACACACACACAAGAGAGAGAGAGAGAGAGAGAGAGAGAGAGAGAGAGAGAGAGAGAACACACACATACAGAGTGGACAAACCAAATCATACATACATACAACATACAGGCAGATATATTTCATAGATGGAGCAAAGCCCAAATCAACTTATATACATATATACATATATACATGTATACACGCACACACACACACACACACACACACACACACATATATATATATACAGATATATATACAGATATAAAAGTACAGATGATATACAGATATACAAATACAGATGATATACAAATATGCAGAAACACAGATACAGAGATCTACATATAGATATACTGACTGATACACATATACACAGATATATAGACGATACACAGGTACATATTTGATAGATGGTGCAAACTCTAATGATTCAACTCCAACAACAATAATTTTTCTCCTAGCCTTTTTTATACCATATAAGACAGAGTTCTCTATGTAAAGATAAATTTACCTCATAGCTACAAATTACACATTTTCTAAAACAATGACTATAAAACACATTCTTCTAAAGCAAGTTAAAATTATTATAAAAAAGGACATTACAACAGGGTTAGTAATTATATAATCTTCTTTTGAAATTCATACCTAACTACACATTTCCATCTGTCTTTCTCTCCATCAGTTCAATGTTACCCCAAAGCAATAATAATTTTGTCATTAATTGACAAAGTATAAGCAAGTCAATCTACAGCAGCAAGTTCATAAATTTCCTATGCTTACCTGGCAATAATTTGTATTTACCAAGAAATGGATCATCATCTATCCTAGGTCTTATTTTTGAAGTTTTCTTCAGCTAAACTGGCTAGTCATCTATTCTCTATTCTTAGAATTATTTACTCTTGCATACTGAAACCTGTGACCACATCCCTAGATTACAAGATTTAGAACTCAGAGCCAACCTTAGAATGAATGTTTTCTTTAATCATTAACATGTGCCAAGCCTATTTCTCTCTTCCAAGTAAAATTGTGTGCTTATGACACATGACAGCTCACAGGACTCTTTTTCTAACCTATGCAGCCCTCATTATTCTACAAGGGAGGGGTACATTCTACTCTTTATTCCAACTTTATTATATCTTTCTGGCAAAACAATGTAAACTGTCTCCTTAAACTTTCTATCAACTACCCTAACTTCCTAAAACTATTTAAATCAAATCAAGAATTCTGTAAAATCATGAATGCATCTAAACGATATTAGTTATGAAACCTCATCTTCATGTTGATCTGCAGGAAATTGCCAGATAGAATAGGGTATCAGGGTCTCACCCAGGAAGTAATCACACAAGGCTATAGGCAATGAGCATCTCCTCACACCCAATCACACCATGAGTTATATGAGGAATGTAGCAATGACAAACATGAGAAGGCATATCACTAACAAGAAGCAGTCTTGAGATGAAGCCTCTAGGGCTGTGCCTTTTCAAGGTACATCCATCAGAGCTGTGCAAAATTGTGGGCTGTCTCCAGGAAGCTCACTTGCACAATGCATCCTCCATATTGACTAGCTGTTTTCTCAAATTTGAGTCAAAGTGAAAATCAAGAGGTTGAAGGCACCTAGAGTTTGCAACACTAGAACAGCATGCAGGGAATGTAGAAAAGGCAGGAGGTGGGAGGGAGGGAGTCAACAGACATACAAAAGGTTTCCTTAGTGTAGTCCATGTAGCAATGGTGAGCAATTTGTGTTAATTAATTACTTGAGGCAGAAAAAATCATTTTAGAAAGACTTACTACAGAGCTGGCAAGATAGCTCAACATGTAAAGGTGCTTGCTGCCAAATACAAAATTCATAGTTTTATCTATAAAATCTATATTAAAAAATAAATAATGGAATTCCTTAAGCTGTCCTCTGACCTCCACCCACAGGTCAGGGCATATCTACATTTACACGTATGCTCATATATGCACACACATATACAACACACATTCATGCATGGATGCTACTTTGCAAGAAAAAGATTGGTAGACTAATCAATAGCGATTATACAAGTTAGTTTTTATTTGTATTTGCTATTACCTGGAGTGAATAGCAAAAGTCTCCCTAATATCTGAAGTACAATGCTCAAAATATTGCCTTACAAATCAAGGGAAAATGGCTCTGTATGCAATACCGCTTTAAGAAACGTTGACAATAAAATGATGAAAAGATGAGTAGCTTTTCAAATAACAATTCCATCCTTGATTGAAGTTCAAGAATATTTCAAGGAATAAAATGTCCACTTCCAATAAGGTAAATGCTAGAGAATCTACCAAAAAAACTAATATGTTCGAAGATAATATCAAATGTGGTAGTAACCAAGATACTGTAGTTTGGAGAGGTGAATGGGATGAACATTTATTAAAAAAAAAGTCAGGGATTCTTCTTGATCTTCTTCTATGTATAGATACAGAAAACCCCTTGATTCAGAAATAATCTCGACAGCAGACAGTAAATCTATTTACACATTGGACTTGCTGCTGAACATGGTCCCATATAGCAGTCCCAACACTTGAAAGGTAGAGGCAGGAGGATTAGGAAACCAAGGCTAGACTTAATTACAAGGAATATGTCTCAAATACAAAAAAAGATATGAAAAATTCACACCAAACAAACATATATCTTGGATGTCTTAGGCTAAGAACCGTGAGGTAAAGGTTTGCTATATAAATCACTTAGTTTGTTGTATTATATAAAAACTTGACAAGATCAGGACAGTTTCAAAGAATCTGTCATATTCTCAAAATAACCACAAATAAAAAGAAAACAGAAACAATAATAATGAGTAGAAATTTGATTAATAGAAACTTGATATGCGACTAGTTTTTATGTCAACTTTATATGGTCTAGACTCATTTTGAAACAGTGAATCTCGTTTGAGAAGTTCCCTCCACCATAGTGGCCTGTGGTACATTTCCTTGAAGGATGATTGATGTGAGAAGACTCAACTCACTGTAAATGGTGCTACCCCTGACTGATGGTCCTGGGTACTACAGAAAACCTGGCTGAGAAAGCTATGGGAAGCAAAGGATAAAGTAGTACCTGTTCATGGCCTCTGCAACAATTCTTAAATCTAGGTTCCTGCCTCAAGTTCCTACCCTGACTTCTCTGAATGACGGACTTATCAGATATAAGGTGAAAAAAAACCCTTATTATCCAAGTTTCCTTTGTCATAGTGTTTTATCACAACAATCAAAATACTAAGTTCTAGAAATAACATAGATATTGTAATTATTAAAATATTAGTTAATAGTTGTAGAATAGGGAAAGGAATATAGACCTTATTATAGCTTTTATATTGTATTTTCTAAAAGGCAGAGGAAATCCTATGCATATAAAGGAGACGTGAAGGATATGAAAACCACTCAATTTAAAATTCTAGACATGGAAATATTTACTAGGAAGAATAAAACAATGGCTGACTTTAACAGCATATAAGATACTTAAGCAAGGATTTAAAGTTCTTCAAGACAGTGCATCATAAAACACCCAAAGTACAAACTAAAAGAAACACTGAGAAATGTTTAGAGTGCATTGGTTCAAGATTCTGAGAATAATTTATCTGCTTAAGTCTCCTTCCCCTGAGTATGAGCTGCACATATGTCTTGTTCTAAATGACTAGCATCCACCAGAAGTCATGGCCAATGACTTCTAAGATTAGACCCACAACGCATTATATTTTCTTCCTTGACACAAACACTGAATCACTCTTTCTGTGTGTGTTATTTGAGCCATGACAAAAAAACACCCAGAATAAATTTGGGTCTCCGTCTAAGGGTAACCCATAAACTGGTGAGGCACCTCAGCAGTAGAGTATTTGTCTAATATGTCATAGCTCTCGATTCAACATGCAAAACCTAAAAGAACATTCATAAAGTCTGTTAGGGAGCCCACCACAGAGCACATCTTTGTGTGTAACATTTACATTTAAATATACATTTAGTATATTTGCCAATGAATGGCATAGATCTTGATTTCCTTACTCTGTGTCATCAGATCTGAGTTTCTCTTGTCTACTGTGATAATGCAGTAAATAGTAATCTCAGGTCATTGTGGAGACCAGTTTACTTGTTTGTTTTCTGTCCCTCAGGTATGTCTCTTTTTAGCTTAAATATCACTGTTTCTATGTATGTGTGCACCAGACTATTCCACCATCTGTTCTCAGTTGCTTTATGCATTCTTTTTTATTCCATCTTAGAAGTGAAGATCCCATCTCAAAGCAAAAACCCCATAGAGGCATAAACAAATGAACAAAAAGCAAAATAAATACAACAAAATGAACAGAAAAGGAAAAGAAAGAAAATTAGAACAATAACTTCTTGTCACACACACAAAAAAATCTTCAGATCTTCAGGCCAGTTTTGCATCACTGACAAGTTTTATCAAAACGAGAGAAAGAAAAGATTTATATTTTGTTTCCATAAAAAGAAAAACAGAAAATTTATTTAAATCTTAGTGATGCCTTTGCTATCCTAATACAAAAAGTGGTGTCAGTAATGGAAGATTACTTCCCAACAACCTTAGTTTTTTTTTAATATTTCTACCTACCTTCTTTGGTCTTGTTCACATATGTGCAAAATAACTAATGCCACTCAGTAGTATTTCCAGTCACTCAGTGGCCTGAGCAGTGGCAGCTGCAGTTCAGGTCTCAGTGGCTGCTGAGTACTCTCATGTCAATAGCAACCAGCCAAATAGGTACAAAGGGCACCTGCACATCTGTAAACACGTCAGCCACCTCAACCTGATCAGTCCTAGATTCAGGAGCTGGTGAAGTCCATCCTCACCCAACCCCCTGAATATTCTTCCTTAGTGACACAGCAGATTGCCCATCCTTCTGGATCCTACTAAAGGTCTTTCCAGAAGGAGAGATCTGACATGACCTCCAACAAATGGGCATATGAAGAGTATATCAGACATTGGCAGAATTTCCATGGGTAGCCAACATTCACAACATCAGACCTGCCAAGTGACGTTGTTTCTTGTTGTTTGAGTTGACAAGGTCCATATAATGCATAGCAGAATCTATGTGTTGAATGGAGCGACTATAGAAAGATTGACATAAGACACCTCTGTGAGAAATGTATCCTAATTCTACCAACACAGGGGGCTATGCCTATTTTTCACCAGTCACTTTAATTCAGTGAGTTAGCTTCATTCGGTACATAGTCATGCATGTTATGTTTTATGATGTAACCTTATTTTCCTATACATATATAGTGGGTATTTTGCAAAGGTTTAGATAAAAGGACTATAGGATAGAATCTCTGAAGTGACATATTTGTTTATAAGTCAGGTATTCAGCAGTATTTTGATACTCAGTGACCTTTGTCATAATGTATTCATTGATAAACATATTATTTGAACAATTATGAAAATAATCAAAGCAAGTAGAATAGCTAATGAATGAAAATAATCTATATTTGATTCTAGGTAAATGAAATATAGAAAGCATTGTGGTAATAATAATTATCCACCACTATGAAGTGAAAATTTCTGGTTCCTTTAACAACTCAGTTGTCTCATGTGATGTTTCTCTGGAAAGTGTCTTAAGATAGGATGCTTGCAAGACACATGAGAGGATGTTCTGCTGAGAACAGACACGTGGTGTTTTTCTGGAAGCTGTCTTGTAAAAGGGCATGAGATGTTTTGGTGAAACAGAGACTTGAAAGGGAGTGTGATGATTAGAAATAATATAAATATAACTTGACAGACAATGAGGAGTGACTCTTGCATTGGTTAGCCTTGCAATACTTTGCTGGTCTTTGCTGATCTTCACTTGTTGTGACTTCATAGACAGAAAAGCACCAAAGAACTTCTCGAGGACTTCCAGATGCTTCTTCCTGCTTCAGCAGACTCATGCAGATTAGTCAGAGCCTCATAGTTTCCTCTGACTTGAGCCTCTGCTATGATCCATGTTTGCTTTTTGCCAATTAAACTGGACTGCTGATGATGATTTGTATTTGATGTTTTTGATTTGACTGCTGATATCCTGACAACGAAGATTGGTATTGCCCCCCAAAACTATTTCTAAAAAAGTTCACATCCACTTGTCCTATTAAACACTTCTCCCCTAACTTTGGTTGGTAGGCTAGAAGGGAGGTCGAAATGTTTAAGAACCCTTATTAAAGTACATCCACAATGGGTAAGGAAGGCATTCTTGTCAGAATGACAAGTCTCATTTATGAAAAAAAAAAAAAAGGGGAGAGAGGCAGAGAGCTTTTGGGTCTACTTGGCAAGAATCTGACATGGGCCATGGACAAGGAAATGGACTGCTTGCCAGGAATATGATATTGGCCAAGGACAAGGAAGTGGGCTTCAGGCAGGAATCTGATATTAGGCTAGAACAAAGAAGTAATTTCAGTCAGGAATCTAAATCTTAGGGTAGAATAAAGAAGTAATCTCAGGCAGGAACCTAAATATTAGGCTAGAACAAAGAAGTAATTTCAGGCAGGAATCTAAATCTTAGGCTAGAACAAGGAAGTAGGCTACAGACATGAAAATGACTTTGGGCCACAACAAGGAATTTGGCTCAGATATTTTGGTCATCCTGATAAGCCCTTAGAAAGAGTATTCATGGAACTTTGTTTATTGCCTTGCTTGTTCTTTGATTATTTGTGTTTATTGTCTCGCTTGTTCCTTGATTATTTGCATCTATTGTATTGCTAGTGCTCAACCTAGAACTGACCTTAATACGTGTATGTAATTAAAATGGTATAAAAGCTAAAAGGAGGAGGTAGGATGGGATAGGTTTCTAGGGAGGGGAAATGGGGAAAGGGGATGACACGTGAAATGTAAATTAATAAAATATCCAATAAAAAAAATCTAAACTTAGACCGCTATTTCAAGGTTTTCTATTTCTAAGCACTATGCTAAAATTTGTATATACACTATCTTATTAAGTGTCATTATATGAGATGCATAATGTAATTGTTGAACAACTACTAAAGTTCAGGTAATGTGTAAATAGATCAATTAGGATTTGTCTCTTTCTATTTTCAGTTTGTAGTCTGGGCTTATTACCATTAAAATATACAAATTTCTGTCGAGAATGTAGCAGTAAGAAACAAAACCAGATCTTGGCAGTCCAAGCCATTTCTAAATGGCAAATAATTGCTACATTGCCCCAGTGTGACAGCACTGAGTAGAAAACCTTAGTGGTCTGGCAATATCAGGCTCTCTTGAAACATGTTTTGACAATATAGAAATAGAATAAAAGAATACATGATACAGAAAGCATTTGAACTGGATAGAATTGATAAATAGATAAGATTTTTTAAAATTCTCTATTGGTATGTATTTCTGCTTTCTTTTACATGAGTAGACATTCAATTATGTAGACAAATAATAAAGAAGGTGATTATTTTATCCAATCCTATTATTCTGTCTTAGTATTGACTACCTTCTCTGCATTAGCCAGTTTTATCAATCCATACCATAAATGGAAAAGAATATATTCAACAATAAATTACTAATAAATTTTACTGATTTTTCTAAATTATGAGCACTATTCTTTTCTTACATATTCAAGTGATATTTTCTTTTAAGTTGTTTAATAGTAAGGCTACATATTTAATACATATTTCTATAAATCTATTTATTTTTATTTATTCATCTATCTTTATTTAAAATAGTCATTTCACTTAACCCTCCTTCTCCTCAGTCTAACCATTGCCATCTTTTCTCAAATTCATACCTTTTTATTCTGTTTATCTTCTTGAACATAGGATTCAATTCCATTCTACTTCATGGTGCCCCTTTATTCTTCAAACCATACATTTTGTACTTTTCCTTTTGAAGATTGTTACCTTTGATCCAAATGTTCCTCATGAGACTAAACTAGAGAACAAAATCGCTGCTGGGCTTTTATGAGTCTGTTTTTGTCAATGCAATTAATATAAATCTCTTTACCTTAGCCTCAGGTAGACTCTTCAGACAAGGGCAAAAAGCAGCCACATTCTTCAACAAAATACCACAAAAAACAATCTCTATGCCACATAGTAAAATTTTCTCCGCTGAAATCTCTTGGGCCAGGTCTACGAGTTCAAATCATCCTCAGCATCAATGTCTTCTATATTCCTACTAGGATGGCCTGCTAAGCCCCACTTAAAGCATTCTGCTACTTTCCAAATTCCCCAAATCCACATACCTCCAAACATACCAGTACCTGATTCCTTGGTACCAACTTCTGTCTTAGTTAGAGTTCCATTGCTGTGAAGAGACACCATGACCAAGGCAACTCTTGGCAGGCATGGTGCTGAAGACGCTGAGAGTTCTACATCTTGTTCTGAAGACAAACAGAACACTGGTTTCCAGATAGCTAAGAGAAGGGTCTCAAAGACCACCCCCACATTGACACACTTCTCTAATCAGGTCACACCTATTCCAACAAAGTCATATCTCCTAAGAGTGACACTCCATGGGCCATGTATATTCAAACTATCACAACTGTCATATCTAGAAGACACAATGTTGCAGCAGATTCCCTGATCTTCTGAATCTTAAGTCATTCTACCACTTCTTCCACAGTATTCTCTGAAATATGTATGAGTTATATTGCACATGTATCTGTTGTGGCTCAACACCCCACTATTGATAGATATCTATGTTTTGGCCACTGTGATTTTCTGTAATGGTATCCATCTATTACATAAAAGGTAGCTTCTTTCATAGGTGTGAGAGCTGTACGTATTTGTGAGTATAATTCATAGAATGAATTTATGAGTTATACTTGTTTAGGAAAGTGGTATTTATTCATTTATTATACATTAATACCTGTGACCTCACCAGCCACAGGTGTTTTTTTTAACTTTTCCCAATTAGGCATGATTTTCTTTCTCCTGAGCAAGTTTTAAGACTGATTAGATAGCTGATGGTTACCTCCAGGATATAAATATCGTTATCATATCTATATGGATATCTTGCCTTGCTGGTCATTGTTGTGATTCATAAACGTCACATAATGTAAAACAGTTGACTACTTTATTCCTTGAAAACTCGTATAATATTTCTGGTACAACTGAAGATCATTTTAGAAAATAAATAGTCCTGTTTTTGTTTGTTTTTACCACAGATTATGTTAGAAATATTTATTTAAATAAAACAAAAAAGTTCAGAGTTTACTGAAATTGTTCTACTTAGTCTTGCATTTAATTATGTTTACATGGAATGTTAATTTATTACTTCAGAGAAGATAATCTAATTTATATAAATTATTAACCAGCATATCCTCAGGGTATGTACAATAGATTCCTTTATATGCTAAGAATCTCAAAACATGACAACCAAGTAAATTATATTAGTCCCTTTGTAGTATTGACAGAGAAAGATAGCACAATGCAGAAATAATGAGATGAAATTCTTGTATTATACGTTAATTCGATATGAAATGCTAATATGAATGTAAGTATATTAAATTCTGGCAAGCATATTTAAAACTATGTTATTTTGTTATACTTAATAATTGAAATTACGATTTCCACCTTTCTATATCTAAGTTTAGAAACTAATCTTTAAATCATGTTAGTTTGTTCTCTGGTCTAGGTTTTACTATTATATTGTAAAATGATACAATTCAGTTTATATTAAAATTTCTCCTATATATTGTAATATTTCTCATAAATAAAATAATTTCTTCAAAAAAGGTTTTGTTTATTTCTCAACAAGTCATAAAACCTGTTTCTTCATGTATCTCTTTAATATGTAAGAAGATAAGACAAAGAACATAGGAAAGCAATCTATAGAATATATATTAAACTCAAAAGAACACCATTAAACAAAAAAAAACTGAAACAAAATCTGATTTTAAAATAGGATGTACACTGAAATATATACTTATCTAAATAACACAAACAATTATCTAGTGACTACTTGAAAAAAAAAAAAGGTCTGCATCACTAATTAGCAGAATAATGCAACTGGAAACCAAAAAGAATGGTGGTTATAAATAATAGTAGACCTCTACATACTCTCTATGATGTGGATACAGGAAACCCTTCCACACTGCAGGGAGAAATACACATTAATATGAAAAACATCATTGCTATTCACCAAATATTAAAACAATAGGGATGCATTTACTTCACCTAGGAAGATATTTCTTTGGTAGTGCCATTCATTTGTTTGCAAGTTTTCGGATGCTATTGTTTATAACAGCTGACAATACATCATTGTTTAAGTGTACTATATTTTCTTTATCCATTCTCTGGTTGTTTCCAGTTTCTGGCTATAGTAAGGCTTCAATGAATATAATTGAGCAAGTGTTCTTGTGATAGGATAGAATATACTTTGACTATATGCTTAGGACTGGTATAGATCTTGAGGTTTATCTATTCCCAGCTATCTGAGAAATCAACAAATTAATACCCCAAATGGCTATACTTGTACATGCTAAGATGGAAACTCAAAGTAGTTTTAATTTTCATTTCCCTGACGACTTAAGGGTGATGAATGTTTCTTTAAGTGGTTTCCAGCCATTTGAGATTTCTCTGTACATAATTCATTGTTTAAGTTTATACCCCATTTTTAAAATTGGATTAATTGGTTTATTGATGTCTAGTTTCTTAAGATCTTTATGTACTTTGAATAATAACCCTCTGTCAGATGTGGAATTGGTGAAAATTGCTTCCAATTCTATAGGCTGTTGTTTTGTCTATTGCTTATGTCCTTTGTCTTACAGGATCTTTTCAGTTTCATGAGATTCCATTTATTAATTGTTGTTCTTATTGCCTTTGCTATTGATGTTATGTTCACAAAGTTGTCTCCTGTACCAATGTGTTCAAGACTATTCTCCATACTTTTTTTTTCTACACAGGAATTATTTATTGAGGATGCTTTCTTTTTCACTCTATATTTATGGTTTCTTTATCAAACATCAGGTGTCCATAGGTATGTGGATTAATGTCTGGGTCCTCCATTTAATATTATTGATCAACCTGTCTGTTTTATTTATTGGATATTTTATGTATTTACATTTCTAATGTTATCCCCTTTCCCAATTTCCCCTCCAGAAACCCCTTATCCCGTTCCCCCTCCTCCTGCTTCTATTAGGGTGCTCCCCCTCCCACCTACCCACTTCCACCTCACCTCCCTGGCATTCCCCTACACTGGAAACTCCAGCCTTCATAGGATCAATGGCCTCTCCTTTTATTGATGCCCAACAATGCCATTCTCTGCTACATATGCAGCTGAAGCCCTGTGTTCCTCCATGTGTACTCTTTGGTTGGTGGTTTAGTCTCTAGGAGATCTGAGGAGGGTCTGGTTCATTGATATTGTTGTTTTTCATATGGGGTTGCAAGCCCCTTCAGCTCCTTCAGTCTTTTCTATAATTCATCCATTAGGGTCCTCATGCTCAGTCCAATGGTTGGCTGTGAGCATCTACTTCTGTATTTGTACAGAGCCTTTCAGGAGACAGGTATATCAGGCTCCTGTCAACAAGCATTTCTTGCCATCAGCAATAGTGTCTGGGTTTGGTGTCTGTATATGGAATGAATCCCAGGTGGGTCAGTCTCTGGATGGCCTTTCCTTCAGTTTCTGCTCCTTATTTTGTCCCAGCATATCCTTTATACAGGAGCCATTCTGGATTAAAAATTTGGAGATGACTGGGTGGCCCCATCCACAAAACGGAGACCTTGCCTAACCTCTGGATATGGTTTCTACAGGTTCTCGCTCCCCTTTGTTGGGCATTTCAGCTAAACTCATCCCTGTTAATTCCTAGGAGCCTCTTGCTTTTCTGGCATGTTGGACTTGCGGGTGGTTACCCCCAGTTCCCCATCTCCCATTGCTACACACCTCTATTCAAATTTCTGACCCTCCGTATATCATCCCCGTCTCTTCCCATAATTAATCCTGCCCCTTCCCCACCTCCTCTCTTCCTCCCAAGTCCCTCCCATCCTCTACCTCCCGTGAGTATTTTGTTCTCCCTTCTAAGAAGGACTGAAGGATCCACATTTTGGTCTTCCTTCTTCTTGAGCTTCATATGTTCTGTGAATTTTATCTTGGGTATTCCATGCTTTTGAGCTAATATCAGTAAGTGCATATCATGTGTTCTTTTGTTACTGGATTATCTCTCTCAGGATGATATTTTCTAATTTCATCCATTTGCCTAAGAATTTCATGAAATCATTGTTTTTAATAGCTGAGTAGTACTCCATTTTTGTATATGTACCACATTTTCTGTATCCATTCCTCTGTTGAAGGACATTGTTTCCAGCTTCTGGATATTATAAATCAGGCTGCTATGAACATAGTGGAGCATGTGTCCTTGTTATATGTTGAAGCATCTTTTGAGTATATGACCAGTAGTGATATAGCTGGGTCCTCAGGTAGTACTATGTTCAATTTTCTGAGGAACTGCCAGACTGATTTCCAGAGTGGTTATACCAGCTTGCAATCTCACCAACAATAGAGGAGTGATTTGCATTTCCCTGATGACTAAGGATGTTGAACATTTCTTTAAGTGCTTCAAGGCCATTCAAGATTTTTCTGTTGTGCTGTCTGTTTTTAATGCCAATGCCATGTAGATTTTATTACTATTGCTCTGTAGTACACCTTGAAATCATAGATGGTGATACTTCCAAGTGTTATTTTATTATACAGGGCTGTTTTAGATAAACTGAGCTATTTGTTATTCCATATGAAATATAGTATTGTCCTTTTATGGTCTGTAAAGAATTGTGTAAGAATTTTGAAGGAGATTACATTGAATCTGTACGCTGCTTTTCATAAAATGTTCAGTTTTACTATGTTTATTCTACCCATCTGTGAGCATGGGAGATTGTTTTATCTTTTCTTATCTTCTTCAGTCTCTTTCTACAGAGATGTGAAGTTTCTGTCAAAACAAGTTTACTTGTTTTGTTAGAGTTACTCCAAGATATTTTATATTGATCATGGCCATTATGAGGCTGTTTTGTTTGTTATTTGTATATAGAATGGATGCTGTTTTTTTTTTTTTAAAGTTAATCTTATATCTGGACACTTTACTAAAGTGTCTATCAACAATAGGAGTTTTTTCAGTACATGTTGCACAGTTCCAAATGTATACTATCACATCATCTGTAAATAATGATACTTTAAATTCTTTCTTTCTAATTTGTATCTCCTTGATCTCCTTCTGTTGTCTTATTGCTCAAGCCAGAATTTCAATTGTTGTATGGAGAGAGTGACAAGCCTTGTCTTTTCCCTGATTTTTAGCGAATTGCTTTGAATTTCTCTTCATTTAATAGGATGTTGGCTACAATCATGTTGTAAATTGCTTCTATTACACTTAGGTATAACTCTTGCATCCCTAATCTTTAAGACTTTTATCATAAACGGATGTTGAATTTTGTCAAAAGACTTTTCAGCATTTAATGAAATGGTCATGTGTAATTTTTTTTCTGTTTTTCTAATATCATGGATTATATTGACTGATTACTGTATGCTGAACCATTTCTGTATTTCTCAGATGAAGCCTACTGGATCATGGTAGATGATCTTTTGATGTCACCTTGGATTCAACTTGTTAGTATTTTATTGAGTACATTTGCATCTATTTTCATGAGGAAAATAGGTCTATAGTTCTCTTTGTGAAATATTGGTGTGGTTTGTGTTTCAGAGTGACTGTGATCTTATAAACAGTGCAGTGTGGTTGAATTAGGAAAAAGCTGAGAAGGAGGGTGATCTTGTAGAAGGACCAGCAGTCTCAATTAACCTCAACTCCCCAGACTTCTCATACACTGAACTACCAACCAGGCAGCATACACTAGCTGATATGAGGCCTTCAACCATATATAGCAGAGGACTGCTAGGTATGGGTTTTGTCAGAGAGGATTCACCTAACCCTCAAGAAACTGGAGAGTTTATAGGTCTGGTGGGGTGGGAGTGCTGGATGGGGACATCCTCGTGGAGACAGGGGACAGGGAGGAGGTATGGGATGTGCAGCAGTCGAAGGGTAGACTGGGAGAGTGATAAATTTGTAGTGTAAAAAAAAGATTAAATAAAACTTAAAAAGAAAAAAAGAGGAAAAGGGTTAAGTCTCTGGGTTAACCATCAAATTGGCCTGCAGGTTTAAATATTATTAGCTGTGTAACAGCTAGAGGTAAAAGATATTGCATAAAGAATGCTGTGATATTGAAGTATGGTTAGATATTGGGAGAAAGGATTGATTGCCAACATGGTGAGACTGGTTGGCAGGGTGTGTGACTAGAGGACAATATTGTGAAATCTGAAATAACTCAGATTATTTTTCCCTTTGATGACAAGTTCTGTAGGACCAACAGATCATTCGCACTAGAAGAAATGAAGAGGGGGAGGGTGTGTTTTTAAATGAATCTGCATCAGAGTATAGGCAAGGAAAAGCACTGCTTAGCAGTCAGGGGCATGTGCCTCACTAGAGCATATTCGTGTTTTCACAGGCCTAGAAAAAGTACACAGAAAAGGTAGACGCTTACTTGAGTATTGTATGTGCTTTGCCTTTTGGTTTAGTTTTAAGCAAATACCATAAAATAAGTGCTTCAGTTGTGCAGTTCAGTCTTCCTTTGGGACTCCTCAAACAGCAGAGCAGGAAGCTGTCTCTGACTCTAATACTCAACTTTGAATCCCTTTCCCCTAACTGTGCTGCCTTTTCTAGCCACAATAGGAGAAGATGCACCTAGTCATACTGCTAGTTGATGTGCCAAGTAGGGTTGATACCCATGCTCCTATGGATATCAAAGGCCTCTCCTTTTCTGAGGAGAAAGGGAGGACAGGAAGATTCGTGGAGAGTTGGGGAGTGGTGAGATGAGAGGGAGGGATTGGGAGGGAAGGAGCGAGGAGAAGCTGAGATGGGAATGTAAAGTAAATATAGTAATAAATATTTTTTAAAAAGTGAAAAATGTCCAATGTGTTTTTAAAAATAACTTGTTTGGCCCTTGGGCTACATATTTTGTAAAATTTAATGAAATATATTTGAAACTTCTTTGGATGGCACAATCCAATGTTTTTGACATTACCAATCAGATAATCTTTTTAGAAATATATTTATTTTCTCACATATTACATTCTGACAGCATTTTCCCCTCCCTTCTCTTCTCTTAGTTCTCCTACCACAAACTCCCCTCTCCACAGATCCTTTCCCCCTCAGTGTCCCTTCAGACAAGGGCAGGCTTCCCTGAGATATCAACCAAAGATAGCATAACATGTTGTAAGAAGATTTGGTACCTCCCTTCATACTAAAGCTAGAAAAAGTAACCCAATGGGAAGAAAAGGGTCCCAAAAGCAGCAAAAGAGTCAGAGACAGTCCTCACTTCCCACTGTTGGAGTCCCACAAGAAGATCAAGCTACACAATCATAATATAAAAGCAGAAGGCCTAAGTCATAACCCATGCAAACTCCCTTGACTATTGGTTCAGTCTTTTTGAGTCCCTATGAGCCAAAGTAAGTTGATTCTGTGAGGTCTTGTGGTGTCCTTGTCCCCTCTGACTCCTACAATCCTCCATTGCTCTCTTCAGCAAAATTCCCTTTGATTTGCCTAATGTTTGGCTCCAGGTCTCTGCATATGTTCCAATAAGCTTCTGAATGAAGCCTCTTTGATTATAAGTATGATCTATTCTATGAATATAGTATAGTATCATTAGAAATCATTTCATTGACTTTCTTTTCTTCCTTTCTTCCTTTCTTTTTCTTTTCTTTTATTGCCAGTTGTATTTAGTTCTATTCTAGGTCTCTGGGCTATCCAGCCTCTGGTCCTTGGCCCTCTAGGCAGTGTCAGGGGTATGATTCCTCTCATGATATTATGGTGTGAGCCTCAAGCTGGGCCATTCATTTAACATTAATTTTATAATAATTATATGGTTCAAAATTTAACTTGTCTTCAGTATGAATAATATTGGAGAGGCCAAGTGATGATATAGTGTTGTTAATTTGACTTAATAGTTTTTTTTGTACTATGAAAATTATGAATATTGAATAAAATGTTATAAATATTTAGCAATGATAGAAAAATTAATAAGATATTCATGATTAAATACTAACAACAGCATCCTAATATCCTGTTATGTAAATACATCCTGGAAAGAGAAGAGAGACTGAGCCATGGTAAAAGTATGCTTACTTCCACATTTATAGGATAGTTTGGCAATATAAGGCTTTGGTTTCCTTCATATTTTGGCATAAATTATAGAATTTATTAATTTGGTATTATACTGGTTATAATGTTAAATAAATGAATGAAATACATAACTAAAACACAAAATTAATAGGTTTTCTACACTATAATAGAAACTTTTCAAATAAAATAATTATATAAAATCTAATTCTGGAAGTTGTAGCAAAGCTTTACTCCATCAATTAGTAAACTATATAAAATGGCTGAAGTGAAAGTCATAATGGTATTGCAAATTTTTATTCATCTTTCTTCCTTTCATATGGGTATTTTTAAAATTATATTTTATATATAGATTCAAATTTATAAAATATTCATTGGAATTTGGTTATAATGTTTTTGTAATGACAAAGATATAATTCTATTTCTTTTTCAAATCAAATCTAGTAGATATAAAAAGAAAACTGCTTAACCAGTTTTAAGTAACAATATAAATTATGTTTTTCGTGGTGCATTATGATTATAGTGGTATGTTTTAGATTTGAAAAATAACAAAGAGTATTTTATAACAACATAAAACATGAAACTTTCAATTAGAAGAAAATAACTAAGGTGAATATATAATTAATAGGGAATTTAGTATTGAGTCTCTGGGGAGATAGCTCAGCAATTAAGATGATGAACTGCTCTTGCATAGAACCTGGGTTTTATTTTGAATACTCGCATGGTAGTTATCAAGTGTGACTATCCTCCAATTGCAAGGAATTTGGCTTTCTCTTGCCTCTTGAAGAAGTCTTATGCATTAGATATGCATAGACACAAGCAGACACACACACACACCGTTAAATTAAAACCAATCTTTATTAAAAATAAATTAATGTTAGGAAACTATGAATCAACTATATTTATGAAATGATAGTCTATTAAATAATATAACCTATTGATTTATATGAGAATTAATTCATGTTACTAAAATGAAGTGTTAATCTGCACAGTTTAACACTATGAAAAGTCCAAACAGGCTTGTGAAGTAAGATCTCTGACGGTGAATCTTGAATCCATAATTAGAGTTTTTGGGTGTGTGTGTGCATGTGTGTGTGTATGTGTGTGTGTTTTGTGAAAAAATGTTGACAATGAGTCTAATGTGTAGTAAGAGTTAACATATAGTAGATTAGAATTAGAATACGCCAAGAAACAAAATGTGTTAATGAAAGTCAATAATTCAATCTCAAACTTAACTTATTAGAAAATAAAATATAAATGAATAGATCAATAAAAACAATTTTATGGCCTCAGCGGTTAAGAGTACTGACTGTTCTTCTAAAGGTCCTGAGTTCAATTCCCAGAAACCACATGGTGGCTCACAACCATCTATAATAAGATCTGATACCCTCTTTTTGTGTGTCTGAAGACAGTTAGGATGTACTCATATAAATAAAACAAATATATCTTAAAAAAAATCTTTACAAGAATATAGTGGATAGAATGTGATATCTAGAATTAAGGCATGGGCTTGCAAAATGGCTATTGATCAAGAACCTTCCTGTCTGCCTGCTGACCTGAGTTTCATTCCTGGGGACCTGTGTGGTGGAAGGAGAGAATTGACCCCTGTGAGTTGTCCTCTGACCATCGACTGTACTTGCAGACTGTGACACATTCATATTCACACACAAACACTACATACACACAAATAAATGTTAAAATATTTTAGCAAAATAATTAGTTGAATGGGAGATGTAAATGGTTATATTAGTATATTTATTAAATCTTTTAATAAAAGTAACCACAGCTTGGGATTGTAAGATGAATCTATAAGTTTTTCACTTTGAAAAATTCATTGTATGAAAAAAACTAACATCAATATTGATTAGATAGATTAATGTTCTTTATAATTACTTTTAAAGCAGAAATAACAATGGCCTGAGACTGGAAGAAACAATTCACAGTTTATATAAGGAAAAGTTTGAACTCATTGCATAATTTCAAAATATATGATAGAAGCAAAGGCTTACCTTTGCTCCAAATTAGGAACATTTAAATTTCAGTTGCAAACATGGGAATGATGTCACCAGTGAAATATCTTATATAATTCCATAGATGCTATTGGTAAAATTTTAGTGAAATATATGTTTTATCTAAAAAAAAAAAAAAAAATGAGTTATGTAATTAGGAAGCCCTGGAACTTCCTAACTTTTGATAGTAGAATTTGATGAGAGAGCAAGAATATGTTTGCTCCTTTGATTCCTTTTCTTTCTCATTTCTTCTTTCTACACTCCTTTCTTTTATGCTACTAGACATGGTTGTGGGAGGAGGAAGGGGGCATATGAGAGGATATGGGTAGGGTAGAGAAACAAGATTAATGAAGTGTGCATATGACTAGAGCACATTATCACATTATGCACATGTGGAAGAATTATATGATGAGGTCAATTAATTTGTACAATTACCAATACTAACAAAAAATGGAAATATTTATAATCTTACACATTAAATGCATTATCAAATTATAACAGTAGTATTGGGGAAGCAAATACTAATCAGGCAAAAATAATGTCTAAAGTTGATGCTCCTTTCTTTTTGTGATAAAGTTAGTATCTATGACCACATTTGGAATTCAGTAAAACACATGTTGCCTGGACCCTCCTTTGAGGTTATTTTTCTTAATCAGATTATTTGAAAACACACTCTAAATCTGTGCAGGTATTTTGGTGGCAGCATTCACAAATGGACATGGAAGAAGGATGTTCTATTTTTGCTTTCTTGTCTTCATTCTCACTGGTAAATTCATCAACCCTGTTGCTGTAACTGTTTTGTTTTGTTTTTTGTTTTTTGAGACAGGGTTTTTCTGTGTAACCCGGGCTGTCCTGGAACTCACTCTGTAAACCAGGCTGGCCTCGAACTCAGAAATCCGCCTGCCTCTGCCTCCCAAGTGCTGGGATTAAAGGCTGTTAACTACTTTTAAATCTATCTTCTTCAGCATGCTAAGGTAGAAGAGAGAGCAACAGTTCTCCAAGAACCCTACAGAACCATTCAAGATTCCATCACAATATTCGGACTGCTGAGACATTCAGTATTGTGGACTGAACAGCTACCAGACTTCTAGCCTTTTTGTCATGAGACAACCATTGCTGGACTACTTGGACTATTTCTTTAAATTTAGAATATATATATATATATATATATATATATATGTATATGTATAGTATATGTATATGTATATGTATATGTATATGTATATGTATATGTATATGTATATGTATACGTGTATGTATATATATATGTATATATGTATATATGTGTATATATATATTATATATTATATATATATATGTATTTCTGTCATTCTGTTCTTTTCAGAACATGACTAATACAGATTGTAGTGGGATATTTTTCCCACAAGTTGAGAGGAGCTAAGGTAGGAGGAGTAAGGAGAGAAAGAGGAGAAGAAAGGAGAGGAAGAAGAGAAGGAAGAAGAGGGAGGGAAAGGCAGAGAGAGAGGTTAGGAGGATGAAGAGCCACACAGGTATGGAGAGCAGTCCTGGGTAACAACTTATATTTAAGTTAGCTAATTGGGAAACACCTCTAATTGTATGGGCATATTGTTATTGAACATTACCAAACATATAAAGCCTTTGATTTATAATTAAGAATTAGAGTCTCATTTCCTACTGGGCCCGCATGGATGGCAGGTTGGTCTGGCCACAGCCCAGCCTTGCAGAGACAGCGTGGAAGATTGACAGAGCCATCTCACACACTGGCGACTCATGGTTGGCAAGGCCGGTGTCTCTGTCTGCCTGAGCCGGTGGCCTGAACTGAGCACTGTTGGTAGTACTGCTGCTGCTTGTCGGGAACAAGGCAGCTCTGTAGCTACAAGCCAGATTGAGTGCTGCCGTTTTAAATATCTCATGCAACAGAAAATTCTCAATTCAATGTGGAAATTTCGTTTGTTAAAAATTTTACTTATCTTTGACATTTTATAGTCAATTCCAGGTAAAATTTAAATAGAACTCTAACAGTATTAAAGTAAATATAAATAGCATATAGAAAATATTTACCTAATTATTGGAAGAAATTAGTCTGATCATAAAATACCAAAGTTTATGATTCTTTTAAAAATATAGAAACTAATTAGGCAAACATTTTCCAGCCCTAAATTAGTAAAAAGTAAAAAAAAAAAAAAAAAGTTTAAATACATGACTTAAAAGCCCAGTAGAGGACTAAGTCATAAGGTGGTCATTGAATTCATAGGAAGGACAATGTGTCACAGAGAGAACAAGAAAACACAATGTTTTTCCTCTGAATTGTACAAAAGTACAACATGGAAATTATAAAGATTTCCCTGAAGGAAATAGGTATGAAAATAGTAATTAATAAATATTATTAATGTGACAAGTATCATAAGGAAACAGCTGAATATCCAGGGTATTGGAGAGCATTCTCAGAGGTTATGGCATTTTTAAAGGTCAGGATTTAGCTGTAGGGAAGAGAATTCATTCTGATGTGTTTAAATAAAAAGAGGCTTTGGTTACAATTTTTAAAACTTACTGCTAAATCTTTAGACAGCCTGAAGAAACATAATGGTGGCTTTAGGAATGCCAATCAAACCAAGAATTCTGTGATACTGAACAGATATCTTCCTCAACAGAAGATGTAGCTTGTACATGTGTGAGAACAACAATAGCAGCAACAACCACAACAACACGAAAACAAAACAATACTTACAATACCAAAAAAAAATTTAAAAATAATAATAATTTTAGGGTTATAGTTTTTAAATTGTCCAAATAAAGTTTATTCTTATTCATTGTAATTTAAATGATGTGGAGTTATCCCGGGCAGTCTTACTTAAAAATAACCATGGATGAGATTCTGAAAAATTGCAAGTTTAAAGAAGTATGTTATGTATGTCTTTCTGTTTTAATGCATATAATGTATCCATGAAAATGATTATTCTCTTTAGATATTTATGGTAGTGCTGCAGGCACGAATCATGTTTGAGTACCATTTTACAGTAAGTGGTTTTGCTTTAAGGGAAATGGAGAGCCAATGAAATTCTTTAATAGTTGACAAATGAAAAATTCATCTTTAAACACTAAATAAAAAAATCAAGCAGATCTTGATAAAGGTTAATGTGCTTTCTGTTGTACCTGGTTGTATTAATGCATGCTGTAGCATCCCCAGTGTGAAATCAAAGCTGTAATAGAGAATGACTGAACAGTACATTTTTATGTCTGTCTTGCATGCTCTTAATTACCAAAGTGAGTCAGATGGAGAAAGATAAATATACCAAGCTTTTTCTCCTACACTGAATCATGGGAGACAATGTGAGAATAGCAGATGAATAGGTGAGAAGTGTAAAGGGACCAATGAGAGAGGGAAAGAGGCAAAGAAGAAGGGAACAAAATATTATCAAAGAACAGCATACACATGTGTTGACATGGCAACATGATATATATCATTATAGACCATTAACACTCAATAGACACTTTCAGAAATCATCTGGTTTCTTGACTTACTTGAAAGTCTGTGGATGCACATCTTACTGTCCATATGACATGAGCTATAGAAAGACAATCATATGCCACTTAGGAAAGTTAGCTTGGGATTATTTTGTCTAGGACATTCTCATAGACCATACAAAATGCCTAGATGTTTTAAACGTATGAACAATTTAAATTTACATGTTGATAATAACACACACAGTATTTTTAAAGTTATCAGACAGGAGAAGTTTTTTTCCTGGAGAATTGATAGTACTGGAATTTTCTATAGTAGATTTGTAGACCCGCTGATCTAATTCACTGAATTTCTTAATGACTTCAGGATCTTTAGGAAATAAAGTGCTGAATAATGTGAGTTAAGTCATCATTTAGTTTATCTTTAGTTATTTCGTTCATTTTTAATGGACTTCCCTTTAGCAGTTGTGAAACTAGATTGAGCTTAATTTAACTTGGCAGCTGGAAGGGAGAGATAACATGAACAATTCTATTTATAGATTATGTTCTTAAATATCTTTTATCCATTTACATAAGATTCCTATACCAAAATAAAATCACCCTTCTAAGTAATTGCAACAATTTGTAAAACTGGCAATATCTATTCTGTCTTTGTATGATTATCTACTTGGAATTGGTGGAAAGGAAGAAAGAGCTGAGTGTTGTAAATTTAAATGGATGAAGAGTTAAAACCTAGAAAAATAAAACAAATGTTTTGAAAACACTAAGATAGAATTCCAAGGAATTTTGCTTTACACAAATATATAGAAGGATGTAGAGTCAATATTTTAATAAATATGAAAAAAAGCAGTGAACAGATTTCAGTTTTATAATCATAAGGGTGTTTCTATTTAATGCTTATAATAGAATTATGGGCTAGCCCTAGTTAGAATTAACTTTAAGTAGAAAGAAATACCCATAGAGTTTTTGTAAGGACATAGGTTCTCTTCTCTTCACTATTCTTTCTCTCTACTAGATGAAATGAGGACTTTGAGCACATAGACAAATATTCACACATTGACCTACACCAGATCCAAATCAATGCTTTTTCCTAACTGGCTTTAACCAAATGAAAAAAAAAAGGAGTTCTATTATTAATTATTATTATTTATTATTATTTATTATTACCAGAGGATGTTTTCAGTTTAGAGAAAGGTATTTAGCAAAACCAAAAAAAGAAATTTACAAATAAAATTATACTTAATAAAGAAGCTACTGTTCATCAAAGATAGTAAATATAGTGTACATATAGGCTACAGAATGGGAAAAATTCAAAAGAGTTAACAAATTAAGATAAGTTGACAAAGAACCTAAACAAACAGTTCTCAAACCAATAACCAGTATATTTATTAAAAAGCATTCATCATCTTAACCCATCAGAGAAATATGAATTAAATATTCAGACTCGATCTTTGCCTACTTAGAATAGTGATACATATTTACTGGCACAGAACTCTTGTGTTGTGTTAGTAGAGATCTAAATTGGTCCAAAATAAAGAAAATAATTAGGTAACCTTCAGAAACATGAACACTGGGCTCCACCTATTTGAATTGTGCTACTACTTGATATACAGACAAAAATAAAATCAATATGGAATAAATATGTCTCCATTTATGAATGTTGGATATACAAATAAAGAACACAGCTAAATATTAACCTTCATATAAGTGAATTGAAAATAAGTTGATATATATGCACAATATTTTACCAGTCAAAAAAGAATAAAATCACATTTTTCAAAAAGAAATGAATGAATATATCTATAGATAGATGATAGATAGATAGATAGATAGATAGATAGATACTTATATTTAAGTTTTATATATGAAAACAGATAAAAACTAAGGTGGACAAAAAAGGGAACTATAAAACTAAAGACATTTCATGGGAGGCAAAAAGTGGAGGATATAGATGGTATAAGCATATATGGAATTCTAAACTTAGAATTTATTAATATGTACAATAGCTAAGACTGAATTAATTATAAGAGGAAATTGAAGAAGAGAAATGGAAAAGGAAGAGAAGAAATAGATAGATGATGAATCAATAGGTGTTAGGGCTACCCCATGTCCGAAGTTACTGGGGCTTAGGAGCACCATATTTTCTGGTACTTAACATTTAAAAGACATGGATCCTCACCTTATAATAAAGACATCCTAGACATTCCACATTTGTCATAAGCTAACTGGTGGAGCCAAAGGTCCTTGTAGTTTTTCCTGGCTTCCAGCAGAGAGAAATAATTATGCATTACCAGCAATGGCCCAGCCTGAGTATAATGGTCTGCTGTTGCTGACTTCCTGTGTTGCTGAGGAGTGTGGAGTAGGTAACCATAATATCTGCTGGAATTGTTATAGTTTACTTAATCAGAACATATTAATTTTATTGCTTTTAACTTTTCACCAAAATGTATTGTTAAGCATTACCAAATTTTGAAGTGTTATATATCAATTAAAAATTATTTCTCTAATTTCTGATAATAAATTTTCATACATAATAATTGTTTTAACATACATCTTAAAGATACAATGAGAGGGTTTGTAGTGAAAGAATTCTAAAGAAAGAACTAACAAAGGCAGGTCAGGTACTTAAGGTAAGGAATAAAATTGTCATTTAGTCAATTGGGAAAAAAAGGTCATTTTAGAAACAAAATATAATCAGAGAGGATGAGCATAAATTTCTGGATGTTGTCACAATATTATTCTTAAAATATATCCATTGCTTCGGGTACTAGTAAATGGAAGCATGTATCTCTTCAGGAACTGAACTACATCTTATTATCACTTGCTTATAATATATTCTGATTGAAAAACAAAGCAAGAAGTACACACTCACATGCTCCTCTTCTAAAATTGTACTTTGCACATTTTGCTATTCTTCAATTTTTTTTAACAAAATTCTAAGCCACATAAAGCCATGAATGAGGTTAGGCTCACATCTTACTTTTATTCGTGTTCTGCTTCTCTACTCTGCCACTTTGGCTGTGTCTCACAGCACACACATTGGTACCCAGCATCTGCTATGTGCTAAGGATATTATTCCAAAAGACTAGTCTAGAACAGCATTCTTGGTCATAAAGTATTGTTGTTTTCAAAGTTACAGATTTTTAATTAATTAACTTATTTACTTATAACTATCCCAAATAAGGTTTCCCCTATCTCTTCTCCTCAATTCCCCTTCTGCATCCACTGTTTCTACCTTTCTCTTCAGAAAAGGCAAAGCCTCCCATGGATATCAACCAGCGTTGGCATGTCAAGTTGCAGTAAGACTAGGCACTTCTCCTTCCGAGGCTAGATGATGATGCTCAGAACAGGGAACAGGCCCCAAAGGCAGACAACAGAGTCAAAGAGAGCCCTTGCTCACACTATCAGGAGTACCACATGAAAACCAAGCTATATAACTGTTGCATATATGCAGAGGACCTAGGTTGGTCCCATGCATGCTCTCTGGTTGGTAATTCAGTCTCTGTGAGCCTGTATGAGACCATGTTAGGTGATTTTGTAGGTTTTCTTGTGGTGTTTTTGAGACCTCTGGCTCCTGTAATCCTTCCTCCCCTTCTTCCACAGGATACTCCAAGCCTAATGTTGACTATGTGTCTCTACATCTGTCTCCATCAGTTGCCTCTCTGGTGACAGTTTTGCTAGTCTCTTGTTTGCAAGTATATCAGAATATCATTAACACTGTCAGGGTAGAATCCCTCTCATGGCATAGGTGTCAAGTTGGAGCAGTCATTGGTATGTCATTATCTCAATTACTGCTCCAACTTTATCCCTGCATATCCTACAGGCAGGATAAATTATAGATCAAAGATTTTGTGGCTGGTTTGGTGCAATAATCCCTCCATTGAAAGTCTTGCGAACTCTAGACAGTTATAGACATGTAGAGGAAGAATCATATTCAGATTTGATTAGCCAGGTCGGATTAACATCATGGCCCCTGGCTGAAACTAAAACTATTTTTCTCTAAAAATTCTTCAAATTTGCTCTAACGATCAGTCATTGCTTTTTAGAATGATTTTAGAAACTGTGAGAGATGAATTAGATTAGGTGGGGTTTTTTATCTATAATTCATCAAACGGTATCAGATTATAATTGAAGCAAAGAAAACATCACCAAACTATATTAAATAATTGAGTTTTTACTTATTGGAGAGTGAATCCAATTATGATTATCTTCAGTTATAAATTAGTGACTTATCAGCTCATTCCCATGAATATTGAAGCTGGTTTGTTTCTCTCTCAAAAAAAGAAAGAAAGAAAAAAGAAAGAAAGAAGGAAGGAAGGAAGGAAGGAAGGAAGGAAAGAAAGAAAGAAAGAAAGAAAGAAAGAAAGAAAGAAAGAAAGAAAGAAAGAAAGAAAGAAAGAAAGAAGAAAGACAAAGTCTTGCCTGGCTATAGGAGAAGGCCTGTTTAGGCTCCGTATCTCTCCTTGCTAGAAGTCTTAGTTAGGATTACCCTTATAGATTCCTGGGAGTTTCCATTGTGCTAGGTTTTTGTTGTACCTAGAGATGCTTCCCAATTCCAGTTGTCTCTCTCAGTGTTCTCTTCTTCTGACCTCCCACACCTGATCCCTCCTGGTCCCATCTTTCAGTATCCTCCCCAAACATCCATGATGTCTATTTTGTTTCTCCTTCTGAGTGATATTCAAACATCCCCCACACTTGAGCTTTCTTTGTTACTTAGCTTTTTGGAGGCTGTAAATTATAGCATAATTATCATTTACTTTATGGTTAATATCCACTTACAAATGAGTACACACCATGTTTGTCTTTCTGGGTCTGGGTTAGCTCACTGAGGATAATTTTTTCTAGTTCCAACCATTTGTTTACAAATTGCATGTTGTCATTGCTTTAAGAACTGAGTAGTATTCCATTGCGTAAAAGCACCACATTTTCTTTATTCATTCCTTAGTTGACAGAAGATTTAAAGATTTCACATGCTCGTGGATCAGTAGGATTAACATAGTATAAATGGCCATCCTACAAAAAGCAATCTATAGATTCAACACAATCCCAATCTAAATTCTGACACATTTTTTACAGACTTTGAAAAGACAATACTCAACTTCATATGAAAAGCAAACAAAAACCTCAAAATAACTTAAACAATTCTGTACAACGAAGGAACTTCTGGAGGTATCACAATTCCTTATTTAAAATTATACTATAGAACAATAACAATAAAAACTGAATTGTATTAGCATTAAAACATAATTGGTTAATCAATAAACCAAATTGAAGACACAGAAGTGAAACCATAGACTGATTTATGGGGGTTAAAAAAAAAGGCAGCGGTGGTATCCCACAAACAGGAGAAAGGTCTGGAGTTTCAAAGGCTGGAAGCTTTGGCAATGGCAAGTCCCAATGACATGAGGAAGTCCTTGGTTCCAAAAAGAGTTTATTTTCATGGCGGATGGAGATGGATCTGGATCTGGATGTACCCCCCTGAAACTCAGGGAGGGAGAAAGGGGGAGGTTCTGGGGAAAAAGGTTTAACTGGCTCCACCCTCTGGCCTTCATTAGTATATAAATCTAGGGCCTGAGGCCTGTAGTCACACCCTCTACCCGTGCACTTTGGGAGGGGCTGTAATGGCCTACATGACTGAACAATGTAGGTTGATGGAGACTAGACTGCTTGTCAGGACCCTGGGTTCTGAGGACATGGCTGAACACCTGCTGTTTCTCCCTTGGAGTCTCGGGGTTCCAGGCCTATGCTCAGCCAAGAACCAAGATACCCTTACGCAGTCCCACAGATTTACATTTGATTTTTGACAAAGGAGCCAAAATTATACAATAGAAAAATAAGGCATCTTCAACAAGTCCTGTTGGATTAACTGATGCCTGCATGTAGAAGAATGTAAATAGATCCATATATATCATCCCTGTACTAAACTCAAGTCCAAGTGAATCAAAGACCTTAACATAAAACAAGAAACATAAATCTTGATAGAAGAGAAACTGGGGCATAGCCTTGAATGAATTGGCTGAGGAGACAACTTCCTGAACAGAAAACCAAAGCTCAGACCCTAAGGCAAACAATTAATCAATATGACCTCATAAAATTGAAAAGCAAAGTATACTATCAACAGAATAAAACAACAGCCTACAGAATGGAAAAAATATCTTCACCAACTTCACACCCAACAGAGGATTGATATCCAAAATATATAAATAACTTAAAACCTTAAACCTCAGGAAAGCAAATAACCCAAATAAAAAAATGACATAGAGATTTAAACAGAGAATTCTCGACAGGAATCTTTAATGGCTGAGAAACACTTAAAGAAATGTACCACTTTTTTGGCCATTGGGGAAATCCAAGTCAAAATATCTCTGAGATTCTGTCATGTGCATATATATATATATATATATATATATATATATATATGCTAAGATCAAAGAGCCACATGACAGCTCATGTTGCTGAGGATGCAGAGCAAGGGAAACACTCTTCCATTGCTCATTGGAGTGCAAATTGGTATAGCACTTTGATATCAATTTGGGGTTTTCTCAAAAAATTGTGAATAGATAACCTCAACTATACCACTCCTGAGCATATACCCAAAGGATGTTCCATCCTGCCACAAGGACATTTGCTCACCTCTGTTCATAGCAGGTTTATTCATAATTGTTAGAATCTGGAAACAACCTAGATGTCCTTCAAAGTTATATTTTTAACAAAAGAAAATTTTAAGGTCTCTATTTTTGTGTGTAAAGTTATTTTAGAAAATTAAGAAACTTTTGTCCATGTGTTCCTTACACTAATAGTGGCAAGAAAACAGGTGAATTTTTTTCTGTATTAATTTGTACTTCTCACTGGATCCCAGAGAGAATTCCATGATAGAGTGGATGGAATTCTGACAGCTCTGTTCAGCATTTCTCTCCTGTCTGCATTCTCGAGGATTTATAAGTGTTTTGAGATTGACACACCTGGTCTTATGGTCCTCTGGGATAAAAACTTTAGTCACACTAAATTCTCTGCACATAGACATCTGGCTGAATACCCCATCCATTTTCTTGACAAGTCTTAGCTATTGATGATTACCCATCTAGGTTTAAGGTGAAGTCTGTCTTAGTCAATTTTTGTAAGCATACCTTATTTCATTCTTTTTCATTTTACTTTTAAGTCCCATTATTTTAGATATGACAAATAGTGCTTGCTATAATAGTCTCATGCTATATAACAACATAAGCTGTGGTTTTAATAAATGAAACTACAGATAGAACTTTTAGAATTAAAACATCTGAGGTTATACAACAGTATTTCATTCAATACACGTAGAATCCTTTTACAGAAACCATTGTTCAATCTCTATAAAACGCCTGCACTTATTTGAATTTTCCTAAATGATGTTCTTTGGTACAAATGTAAGATAGGAAAGGAAGATTCAAATCCAAAAATCCATTTTCTGTTTTAGATGGTCTTTCTTAGTAATAGTGAACCATCTCCTGGTTTGCCATCTGCTTGTTTCCTTGTCTAAAAAAAAGGCAGTGGTTAATAATAACTTATTTGAAGGGTTATTATAAGAATTAAATCACATAATAATTAAGTTCCTAGTTGGTAGTTTGTGTCTGACATAGTGAAGGTTCAGAAAGCAGATTTCATGCCCCTGTTATTCTCTTGTACAGTAGCTGGCTATCAGCAGGTTAAACTCATGTCAAATGAACTTAAGCTTAAATCATAAAATTCAGACTAAAATGACTTTATCAAGGTTTTATTCATCTTTCTTACTGAGTCCCTCTCATATTCAATTTTTGAACAAAATGCTCATTGTATTCTGTCCTTCCATTTGAGTTGTAAGTTCTTGTCCCATGGCTGCTCTCTTATGAAGTTCTCAATGGTCATGCATATGTCAACGTTTTCTCTATTTTCTAAAGTGTTCTTGTAAAAGATTTTCCCCAAAATACATGTTAAATTAAGTTGTTCTGTTTTTTACTTGTAAATGTAACTTTCTAAACTTGTATCATTTTTTTTCAATTATATATTTTAAGGCAATAGTAATGTGCCTGCATTTAACAAGCTATTTTATACAGAATAATTTTTATACCCACATTGAAAACATTTGGTTTCTTCATTTTAACTTTTAATTGTCAATATTTCTAAATCCATATACATATAAATCTAATTTCTTTCTGTACCCTCAGGTGTCTCTTGAATATATTGCTCTGGTGTAAGGGACAACAAGATAAATGATATCATATTACTATGCATGGCAGAACTGCAGAGCACCACTGGGCCCAATTCCCCTGATTTCTAGCATGTCTTTTATGGCTTCCATACAAACTGCAAGGGGATTTACATATTCAGAAAAAGCTATTTATCCTAACCATCCTAATTCTCTGTTCTTTAAGTGGAAAACAAGCTTTTCCACAAAGAGCATCATCAACCACTTGTCTCAGGGGCAAGGAAAGCACCAAGGAGTTTATGTGGGCAAGATTCTCACTTCAGTAAGTAATAACACTCTTAAGGGGAAAAATCTAAAATGTTTTCAAATACGCCAGATGCATATTAGAACAGTTAGGAGAACTCATAAACACAGACTCCCTGAAGCCCCATTATACTTCAGTTCAGACAAACTAGCAATCTCTCCTTGAAAGCAGGTGCTCAGATCCAGAACATGTAGACACCAAGAGCCCTGGATTCCACTGTTGATGTTCGGGGAGATTTGGAAGAAGGTCATTTCAGTGAGTAATTTAATAACTATGTACTTAGATTTTGATATCTTTTATGAACCATACATAAAATCAATGGAATAGAAAAAAAACATGCTTCAGTTTACTTCAGAAAATGTAACTGGTACAAAAATCAGAGACAAACCAGCTTAGCTTTCAGAAACCAGCCTCTAAAAGATATTTTCCTGGCAGGACACCATTGTACATAAAGACTTGGTGGCTTGAGGGGTAGTATGGGTGTTAATATTAATTATCTTATCCCTTATTCCCTCCTACATTCCCCTCTTTCCCACTTGATCCTCCCATTTCAGGTCTATCCACAACAGTCTATTCTATTTCTTTTTCTAAAAAGTGATCTGTTCTTCCTTGTCCCTTTCTCTATACCTAATCTCTGGGATTCTATAGATTGATCTTGGTTATAATTAACACTTAATATCTAATATCTTCATATAAGCAAATATATACCAAATATATCTGGTCCTGACATACCTCACTCAATTATTTTCTCTAGTTTTATGGATTTAACAGCAATTTTCATGAATTCATTTTTTAATAGCTGAGTAATACTCCATTATGCAAATGTATCACATATTCTTTATTTGCTCTTCTATTGGGGACATCTGTTTTTTCCAATATCTAGCTATTATGAAAAGAGCAACTATGAACATGGTTGGGTAACTGTCTCTGTAGTAGGATGAAGCAACCCAAAAAGGTTATAACTGAGTACATTGATTCCCATCTCTCTGAGGAACCACCATACTGATTTCTTGAGCAGCTGTACAAATTTGTATTCCTTTCAGCATTTGATCTACACCACATTTTTAATGAGTTATTCAATTTCTTGGCATCCAGTCTTTTGTATTTTTTATATATTTTGGATTTTAGTCCTCTATTGCTAAAAAAAGAAAAAAAAATTTCTTCCCATCCTAAAGTCTGCTGTTTTTTTTTTTAAATGAAAATGTCCTTTTCTGTGTAAAAGTTTTTTCAGTTACATGAGATCCCAATTATTAATTGTTTATGATAATACCTAAATGTCTAGTCTAACAGCATTCTGTTCAGAAAGTATCTCCCCTTGCCAATGAGCTCAAAGCTATTCCCCCACTTACTCTTCTATCAGGTTCAGCATACCTGATTTTATGGTGAAATTTTTGTTCCATTTGGAGTTGAGTTTTGTGCATAGTTACAGGTATGGCTCTATTTTTCATTCTTCTACAAGCAGGTATACAGTTTGACAAGCATCTTTCTTTTTTTTTCAAAGTTGCTGTATTTGGTCCAGTGGGTATTTTGAGTTACTTTTATCAAAATGCAGTTATCTGTTGGTATGTGGATTTGTATATGTGACTTCAACTCAGTTCCATTGAACAATATGACTGTTTTTGAGGTGATATACAATTTTTATTACTATAGCTCTGTTGTACATTCAACATTGTTTTAGGTATACTGTATTTTTTATGTTTCTATATGAGGCTGAAAATTAGTCTTTCAAGATCTGTGAAGGATTGTGTTAGAATTTTGATGGGTGATCTTTAAATTTCCTTTTATAGGATGACTAGTTTTACTATATTTATCCTACCAGTCCATGAGCAAAGCTATTTTCAGATATTGATCATATACAATCAATCTTCTAATGATACCTAAATAATATATTGGACAATAAATTTATTATTTTAAATCACAGACTTAAAAATAATCTCATCAAGAATAGGTAAGAGCCCCATCTGCCATCTGAACACTTCAATCTCTTGGTTTAGAATCCAAAGACCCAAGTCACTGAAAACCACTACCCCACTACCATCCACCTGCCCCTACCACTGCAATAGCAGACATCCCTGGCTCAGGTGTAAGCCAACCCAGTCAGAACGGGTAACAGCCCCATCTGCACTCTGAACCTTCCCATACCCTTGGTTTGGATTTCAAAGACCCACCCCTACACACACACCTTTCTGTCCCCATGCCCCATCTAAAGCTCAAGATAGACCACAATATCCAGAATAGTTAAGAGTCCTGCATGTCAGCTGAACCCTCGTACTTCCTTTAGTTTAGAATGAAACTGTTGATACTACCAACACCACCAGCCAGTTCCCACTGCCATGCCCCTCCTCTTATACAGGTTGATACCCACTGGCCTGCAAAATGTGATGTGATAAAGGTGGGAAGCAGCCAACCTACTATGTGTTCAGCTTGAGATCCATGCCACAAGAGGGAATCTACCCTTGGCACTGCATGGAGGGTCAGGAACCAGACACTGGATACCACAGACACCTAAGATAAAACAACAAAAAGTCAATAAAATGGTTTCTAATAATATTCTGATATACTTGTAGACAAGAGCCTACCATAATCATTTTCAGAGAGACTTTATACAGCAACTGATGAAAATAGATGTAGAAGAAGTGGAGGAAGGATTATAGAAGCTAGAGGGTTCAAACACAGCACATGAAAACCCACAGAATTAACTAATCTGGACTGGTAGGGCCCTAGCTCACAGAGACTGAACCACCATCCAGGGAGCCTGTATTAGATTGACCTAGGCCCTCTTTACTGCAGCTTGATCTACCGTGTTTGTTTAATAAAAGGGAGGCCTGCCCTTTTCTGAAGGGAAATGGTGGAAGAATGGATGGAAGGCTGGGGGACAGGAGGGAAAAGAGGGAGGAAAATCTGTGGTCAAGATGTAACATATGAGAGAAAAATAATAAAGACATTAAGAAAAGTTTTTCTTCAGACGATGATTTCATCATGACAGCTTACAGCATGGTCCAGGGCATAAGGAAGAAGGCAGAACATTTGGTTCCTGGTTTAGAGAAAGCCAGAAGGAGGTGTTAAAAGATAGTGTACTACTTCTAAGAAAACTTGCTGACTGTAGTTTGAGGGGCATCTACTCCAACAGAGAAGGGTGGAGGCAGGGCAGATGCATCGATGCATCCAGTATTTATACATTGTCATGGTTATGTTCTTAGTCAGTACTACCCAGGATGTACGTTTCACTTGTACCGATCAGTACTGATGAAGTACTCAGGCCTCATGAAAGCTAAGTTTCTAAAACCACTGGTCACAATGTTTGCAGCTAGAACTCATTTTGTTTGATTGACTCAGTTATAGTTAATTATAAATTTATTTGATAACACTTTTTAAAATCATAACGAATACACAAAGCTGTATGTGGGCAGTAGTTATTATTTAGAAAATACTGCAAAAATATGTTATTAAATATACTAATTGCATGATTCAGTGAGAAAGAGTGTGAATGATTCTATCAAAAATAAGCATAATATCAAAGTTTAAAATAAGCAAACCAAAGAAAACAATGAGAAATGGTTGTCTCAAATTCCTGGAATTATTTGAAATAATCTACTTAATTAAATTTTCAATTTTCTAAATGCAAACTATTCTAGTTATATTAAATCATACAATACATAATGAAATATTTTCTTTGGATATTATAGGAATAATTTGTTTTATTTTTTATTTTTCATTATAGAACTACTACTGGAAGGTAATAAAGATGGCACCAATTTTAACATTGCCAGAAAATACATTTCAAAATGTACATTAATTTCTTATATAGGCTTTAAAATAATCTTTAAGTCTAGGAACCCTGTTCTTGTAGATTTAAGCAAACATGGGCTTTAGATCAAAGAATCTTATGTTCTGTAAAATGTATTAAAAGAATTGTGTTTCAATAGAGTTATAAGAAATTTGGGGCTATAAATTATTCCAAAATTAAGTATGTTTGGAAATTGTTAGTCAAGTTAGATTTCTTCATTTATTTCAGGATGATCAGGTCTTCGGTGTAAAGTATATATACAAGGGTGGCTACTCTGAGTAGTGTTTGTTAAGGTCATTATTATATACATGTTTGTTATGATAATTTTTCAGGACTATACTTAAAAAAAAATAACAATACCTAAGCAATCTAAGGCATCATGATAGATTTGAAATGAGATTGAGTTCCACCTATTACTTTATCGCCACAAAATCAAAGTTTTGCGTTAAAATATAAATGCTCTGTAATGTTAATGTTATGATTCAGATGATTAGTTACTGGGTAAATACTGCAAGACCTATTAAAGTTTTGAAAATAAAATTTGACTATTTTTTGGATGATTTCAGACAAATCTAGGATCCCAGGGTGACCAAATTATCAATATTACAAATTAGGTTTGTTTGGTATGTTTGCTTGTCTTTATGTTTTTGTTTTTTGTTTTATTTTGGTTTTGGCTGTTTGTTTTTTGTTGTTGATGTTGTTGTTGTTTTTTAATATTTTTTTGTACTCAGATCCTTTATCACTTACTTGATTGGAACAAATGATTCTTAAACATTGGATATAGGAGCCACAATTTTGTCTTGACTATATAAGGGAAGAATTATTTTATTCTACTATCTTATTGATAAGAACAGTCAGATAGGTTAAGGTACCCCAAAGGAGCAGCTCCATGAAGACCCTTACTGGATGACACAACCACCAGACAGACAGATCACAGCTCTGGATCTTGGTTCCTTGTTTTCTCTGACCCATGTCAGGAACATATAGTGGTGAGGATGTGACCCAAACTCAAAAGAATAATAGATACCTATTGCTGGGCCAATTGTCCTGGAGATCTCATTCAGAATGACTGATCTAAAATTCTGGTGTGGGTGTGTAGTGGTGAGAGTGGCAGAGCAGGGTTTTCTATCCTGAGACCTAGACCAAAAGTAAAGTCCTCATGTGTTCTAATTGACTTTTGCTTGAGCATAACATACGTTATTACTGCCTATACACTTTTGCAAAGCTTATAATGACACTAAGACTGACATCAACTAGGAGAGATATGCAGGACTTTTACAGGCTAGAATTAGCATGTGAAAATTAAGAGGTAGAAAATGGTCTCATTGTAATGAACACTTTTTTTCTAAGTAAATTATTAATTTCTGAAGGCAGCTTGAGAGTAGTGAGGATAGCTCTGGCAGGTCTTATCCATCTCCTCTTTTCCCTCTGCCTCTCTAAAAACTATTGAATTACATTTCTAAAGCTAACCATTGAGGTCTATTTCCTTATTTGTCCACTTCCTCCTCCTGATGCTGACTACCTAGGACTAGCTGTCAAGGTATTGAAAAGCACCCCTTAGTTTACCTAATTAATATGCCCAATCAAAATATACCAACATATCATGGCCCATTCTAACACAGATCTTCCCATTTTCTCTTAAAAATTATACCTGCAATGTCATTTGCAGCTGTTTGTTGTTGTTGTTTTTGGTGGTGGTGGTGTTGGTGTTGGTGGTGGTGGTGGTGGTCGTAGTGGTGGTAATGTTCTGTTTGTTTGGTTGGTTGATTTTTTTTCCTTTGAGTCAGAAAGCAGCCATTTTAACCTTTTTCCCTGCTTAATAAAGGATCTGTGAAAACGTTTAGATTTGGTTTGTGCCGAATCTGGGATCTGGTAGGGAATCCTGTTGAATGGGGGTTTCCTTCAATTTTGTTTTAATTTTTTTCATAGAAAAAGGCAGAGTTTTTTTATTTTAACATTAAATTTGAGAAAACATTTAAAACTCATTTCTATGTACTATCTTTATTTTACTGTGTACTTCTGGTATAGTATATCATATCACAACTAGACATGGTCAGTTTAACTTTTCCTGAGGAGGTGTTCACTCCTGGTGGATATAAAAGACAGACAAAAGTAGAATTTTATCTAACTCCATCAATAAGTTTATTGAGCTTTCATTTAAAGGATGAGCAAACAGTTATGTATAGAAGCATGGGTGATCCCCAAAGTGCTGTTACTGCAAAGCTATTGTGAGATACTATGCCTGAGGAAGACACAATTCTACTCCTCCAAGACAGGGAAGTATGGATACCACCAAAATCCAAATTAGTGAAGCAATGAATGTTTGAACATTACAGGCATATGTGCAAGAGGAGCATAAATGACTCTAGGATAGCTTCATCATCAAATTTCACTCTACCGTGAGCGACAGCTCACGAAATAGTAAAGCTGGAGCTCACTGCACAGCCTGGGCAGCTCAATAGTTAGTTCTTTTCCAATAGGTAAGTTGGCCTGAGCCTTTTCTAGGAAGCCTTGTCAGTCTGTGCCATGTTCAGACTACTTGACTAATCTTTATTTCTTCCAACTGGCTGAGCTTGTCTGCAAGCAATTCTCAGCAATCTTAACTGTTTACATACTCTTGTGGAGGGACATGCCTCCTGAATCTAGTCAGTTTCAGGGACTTCCTTAACCCATTTTGAGTTATTTCCTGTCTCCACAAGTTGTCTTTCAAGTTGGAGTTTTTCACATCCTGGTCTTTCAGATCTCTGTAAATATGTTGTCTTATAATATCCTATTGTTTTACTCTCTTTTCAAATCTTATGCCTTTAAAAGTTTTCCTTTAAGATGGTTTTTCCTTTAAGGTTTTAATCTTGAATGAAGCTGCTATTCAGTTGAAGCCCTGCCTCATTGTGGATGGATACCTCAAGGAAGTTACATGAAAGTCCTTCTTTCCAATTAAATGGAAGCATTTCCTATACAGTATTTAAGCTCCTAAAATCACTTGCAATGTGGAAAAAGAATAATAGCAGGAATTCCAGGTGATGGAATACTCATTTGGTCCTGTTGATGTAATTTTTTTTTAAAAATTGGCCACCAGTCATGCCGACTATCTAAGCTGCAGTGGCTCTGCCTAGCTCAGCTGCCATGTTTCTGGGCCAGAGGCCATATGCATACCACAGCTAGAAACGGCCAGCCAGAAACACTAGCCCTGCCACTCATGAGACACCAGCGAGGGAGATGGCTCTGCCAGTCTTCCATGCTGTCTCCTCAAGGCTGGGCATTGTCCAGACCATCCCACCATCTTCGCAGGCTCAATAAGAAAATGAGACTCTAATGCTTAAATTATCCAAAAGCTGTATATGTCTGATAATGCTCAATAACAATATGCCCATACAAAGAAAGTTGTTTCCCAATTAGCTAATCTAAATAAAAGCTGTTACCTGTGACTGCTCTCCATACCTGCAAGGCTCTCCATAGCTCCTACATCTCTGCTGCCCTAACTCCTTCACTTCCTTTTCCTCTTCCTCTCCCTACTCCTCCTCTTCCTCTTCTTATACCTCCCACCTTAGCTCCTCCTACATGGTCCCTAGGGAAGACCCATATCCTCATTGCCATTACCATACATCTAACTAGCACTATACTCTTTGCTGTAGTTGCTATGACTACTGAGACTACTACATGATGCTCAAAGCAAAAATTCCATAAAATATTAATGAATTAACTCTTAGATGCAACAGCTTGTATCATCTTTAATGCATTGAATATTATACAACAACATTTATTGTATGGCATGGAAATGCCTAATTCACATATGTTCATTATAAATATGAATTCTATACTTTTAAATTTTAGTGTCAAGTTTTTTTTTACTTTTGAGCTATAAGTTACTGATATTTTTAAACATATTAATAATAAAAAATCAGTTGCTTAAAAGTAAGAATGTAAGTATGGGATGCATATTATTAAGTTAATAGTCATTTTCTGTCACTAAACATTTTACACTTAACTTACTTGTAATAATAAATTGTTGTATTTACTTTTGTCTTTTATGCATTTTCCAAAAATTTTAATTAAGATTTTATATATTTTTTCAAATAATGGATTTTTATCAGAAAAATGTCTTGATATATATATATATATATATATATATATATATATTTGCATTTTAGTGATGCTACAAAACAATCTCAAGATGAATGGTGTTTTCCTTTTTGTGTTTGCACATGTCAGGAAACAAAAATTGAGAAAAAGTAAATAAAGAATTTTAGGTATTCACCTGTCCCCTGCAGCAGGCATTGTTTTGGGAATGTTTTCTAGGTAGTATCTTATAAATAAGAGACAGGTTCTAACTGGTTTAGAAAAAGAGCTAAAACCAAATCACCCTTTAAAGATCACTTAGTAAGTCTTGAAGTGGGAGAATTTTTTTTTAAGATTTATTTACTTATTTTATGTGAAGAGGGCATTGGATCCAATTACATATGGTTGTGAGCCACCATGTAGTTACTGGGAATTGAACTCATGACCTCTGGAAGAACAGCCAGTGCTCTTAAACTCTGAGCCATCTCTCCAGTCTCAAAGTAGGAGAATATTAAAAATTGAGAGTATATCAAATCATTGACATTAGAGGGTAAAATATTCCTCTTAAAACCTTAGAAGTAGCTTCATTACAATAAACAGATTAGCAATGCAATGGTGGCACACACCCTTTACTCTAGCACTCTGAAGGCAGAGATTAGATGGATCTCTGTGAGTTTGAGGCCAGCTGGGTCTACAGAGTGAGTTTCAGAATAGCTGGGGATACAGAGAGAAAAACCTGTCTTGAAAATCTAAACCGAACTAAACCAAAAATAAAACCAGAAATTGGTTAAAATGAAAGAACACAAATGACTTATAAAGGTTGGAGGGGAAATCCAAAGAGGAACATTTAGAGAAATCTTTGGAGCAAAATATCTGACTTTTATATTTTAGAGGTTTGCAGGAAATTCCACAGGACCTGATCTAATTTTAGAGAATGTGTAACAAGGAGCTTAGAACGCCAGGTTCTGGCAGGATCATAAATTTGGGACTATACAATCCAACACAGAATGGCTTTTAAACTGGCTGGCTGTAGAAGCAGCCTTATTTCTTCAAGATGTGAGATCTGACAGATTAGAGTAAGTGACGTCTTAAAGGCACAGATCCGGCTGCAACTCACAGTGAGGGAGCAAATCATTCAAACTGTCAGGAAATGCATATTATATTACACAGAACACTTAAGAACACAAATGATTCTTAAAATATTTGATATTATATCTACCAGAAAAATAAGTTTCTGTGGTAGAAATTGTTGGAAGGAAGTCACCTCCCTAACTTCTAATGGATCAGGACTTGAAGGATTATTGAGAAGTTGATTATGGATTACAGAGAAGTTGAAATGCTGCAGGTACACAGTCTAATTACAAATTATTTTCGGCTGTTTTTCTCCCCTTTGATTATGAATTACTTACCTGGGTTATAATGAAACATTTTTATGACAGTTAGGTAAACTTTTTGGAATGTACACAAACACTTCCCTAGGTTCCACCAGTAAAAAGACAAATAACCTGGTTGGAAAATATCAGAGACTAAATGAGAACACCATGTTTGTACATAACTCACCAAACTGATGCTTCTGCCAGTATATTTGAAAGCAGACTTGATTTGAATTTTTTTTCATACATTACTAGAAACACTTCATGAAATGAAATGTGGAATGTGGTACAACATCAGTCTGTATTCCTATGTCTCTCACATTTGGATCTAGAACAAACCTTGTTATCCTGCTTTGAGAGTTATGTTTTGTACCAATGAATTCAGCTCACCTTTGAAGAAACAAGATTTGACTAGTTTAGGGCGAAGTGTAGACAAGCAGCAGTAGCTCTATCCAGAAGAAACCTCCAGGCTCCACCAATCAGCAGGAGTCCACAGAAGAGGAAAGAGGCAGTGGACAAAGAACAACACTAGAAGTTCTTTGGTGTGTTTCTCCATACAAAGTCACAACTAGTGAAGACCAGTAAAGAAAGCAAGATGAACCAATGCCAGAGCATTGCTAGTGAAGTCCAGCAAGGTCAACCAATGAGAGAGGGTTATCAGAGAAGACAAGCAAGGCAAGACCCCATGAAGATCAGCAAGACAAACCAATGCCAAAATGTCATTCACTGTCTGTTGGATTATATTTATAATCTTTCCAAATATCATGTATCCGATCAAGAATCTGCTGTAGCAACCCATCACATGTCCTTTCCGCAGACAGCTTCCAGAGAAATAACAACTGTCTGTTCTGAGCAAAATATATTCTAATGTGTCTGTTGCAGCAAAACATCCTCTCATAAGACACAACTGAACCTTCAATGAATCCAAAAATTCCCTCTTCAATTTCACACAGAAGAAACTCTTCCCTTGGGGAGTCCCAAAAGGTCACTGGGCATGGGTATGTGAATTAGTTTTGGTATGAATAAAGAACAAACTTCTAGAAAACTATGGAGTTAGTCAAAAATCTGTAGCAGCTGGATTACAGGGTTAAGAGTCTCTTCCTTTCGAATCTTGGTCCTTCTTTCTCTTTGTCTATAATTTCTGGATAAACACCATTATGTGAAAGTTCACCCCCATGTCACCTTCTCCTCATCTGTAATAACTTTGCTGCATATGAAGTCATACCTTAAAATCAACCTTAATTCAGTCATGTACATGCTTTAGAATCATAAAAATTGATTCATTTTTTAAGACTATAGTCATTATCACTATCCATTAGGAGTAGTAAAGTACCTTGTGAGTGTGTATATGGTTAATTTTGAATGAGTGTTTAGTTTTTGAAAATGATCCCTCCACAATATAAACATGGTAGTTAGGAAGTTCAAACAGAAATTTAGTTTCCATCTTATTTATTCATAATTATTGCCTAATGATTTTGATACCACCATCAAAGCTAGAATAAAGACAAGTAACATCTAACTAGTATTATTAACAAGGTAGTTAAAAATTATCAAGAATTTGAAAATGACTTGATAGTTATATTTCAGTTAGGTCAAAATTATAACTAGCAAATTAAAATGTTTGTTCTTAAAGTTTTCCAGTTGCCAAATATGCATACTGTACATTTTAAAGTAATATTAATATACTACAATTGTAATATATATCAAAAGAGAATATTTTAGATGGAAAATTCTTTCTTTGATTTACATATGGCAAAAGCGTGCATAATTATAGGCAAATTATTGATGAATGTTATAAAAGCAATATTAGAAGGGAGAGATTGCCTAACATGGTACTTATGGCAATTTTCCTTAAGTCTATATCTTGGTTGATCCCTGGAAGTAATAAGGCAAGGACAAATTCATACAGGTTGTTGTCTGACTTTCACATCCATGCCATGGCAAACAAGCCTCTACACACACACACACACACACACACACACACACACACACATACACACAAACACACAAACACACATACACACACACACTAAAAAGAAGCATTATAAATAATTTCTTAGAAAGAGTAAATCAAAGAGGGGTATAAAATATGAAAGTGTTTGACATGAGGAAATGGGAAACAGAAAGGAGAAATGATGTAATTATAACCTGAAAAAGTAAAAGAAAAGTTTAAAATGTGAAAGTAAACTAACGCTATTTGAATTTCCTGAGGATAAATTTGATGTGTTAAATTACCATAATTATGTGATCAATATTCAGATTGAGACTAAGTTTACGGTACAAGGGAAAGGTTTAAGTAAAATTAGTTTTGATCTAAGAGAACACAAATGCCAGCCCAGACTACTATACCCAAGAAAACTCTCAATCAACATAGATGGAGAAAACAAAATATTCCAAGACAAAACTAAATTCAAACAGCATCTATCTACCAATCTAGCCCTACAGAGGATCCTAAAAGGAAGGCTCCAATACAAGGAAGGCACTTACACCAAGAAAAGACAAGATATTAAGCATCTCACAACAAAACCAAAAAGAGAGAATCACAAGCACATAAAGCCACCTACAAAAACAAACATATCAGAAACCAACAGTTATCTGTCTTTAATATCTCTCAATATTAATGGACTCAACTCACCCATAAAAAGACATAAGCTAACAGACTAGATATGCAAACAAGAAAGAACATTTTGCTGCATACAAGAAATATACCACAATAACAAAGATGGGCACTATCTCAGAGTAAAGGGAGAGAAAAAGGTCTTCTAAGCAAATGGTCCCAGAAAACAAGCTGGATTTGCCATCTTAATATCCAATAAAATAGACTTTCAACCAAAAGTTATCAAGTGTGATGAGGAAGGACACTTTATATTCATCAAAGGGAAAATCCAACAAGAGAAAGTCTCAATTCTGAGCATCTCTGCCCCAAATGTAAGGGCACCCACATTCATAAAAGAACTTTTACTAAAGCTCAAAACACACTTGAACCACACACAATAATAGGGGGAGACTTCAACATCCCAGTCTCATCAATGGACAGGTCATTGAAACAGAAACTAAACAGAGACACAATGAAACTAATAGAGGTTATAAACCAAATGGATTTTACAGAGATCTATAGAACATTTCACATAAAAAAAAAGAATACACCTTCTTCTCAGCACTTCAGAGTACCTTCTCCAAAATCGACTATATTGGTCACAAAACAACCCTCAACTAATATAAGGAGATTGAAATAATCCCATGCATCCTATCAGATCACCACGGCCTAAGGCTGGTCTTCAATAAGAGCAAAAAACCAACAGAATGTCCACATACATGTAGAAACTGAACAACTTTCTACTCAATGATAACTTGGTCAGGGAAGAAATAAAGAAATTAAAGACTTCTTGGAATTTCATGAAAATGTTGACACATTGTACTCAAACTTATGGACACAATGAAAGCAATGCTAAGAGGAAAATTCATAGCACTAAGTGCCCTGGGAAAGAAAATGGAGCGATCTTACACTAGCAATTTAACAGCACACCTGAGAGCTCTAGAACAATAAGAAGCAAACACACCAAAGAAGAGTAGATGGCAGGAAATAGTCAAAGCCAGGGCTGAAATCAACCAAATAGAAAGAAAGAAAATAATACAAAGAATCAACAAAACCAAAAGATGGTTCTTTGAGAGAATCAACAAGATAGATAAATGCCTAGCCAAATTAACTAAAGGGCTCAGAGGCCGTATCCAAATCAACAAAATGAGAAATGAATAGGGAAGCATACAACAGAAATGGAAGAAATTGAAAAAATCATCAGATCCTACTACAAAAGTCTATACTCAACAAAACTGGAAAATTTAGATGAAATGGATGATTTTCTAGACAGGTATCACATGCCAAAGTTAAATCAAGAGCAGGTAAACTATCTAAACAGGCTCATATCCCATAAGGAAATAGAAGACATCATGAAAATTCTTCCAACCAAACAAAGCCCAGGTCCAGATGGATTTAGTGCAGAATTCTACCAGACTTTCAAAGAAAACCTGATACCAATATTCCTCAAACTATTCCATAAAATAGAAACAGAAGGAACACTACCTAATTTATTCTATGAAGCCACAATTACTCTGATACCTATATCACACAAGGACCCAATCAAAAAAGAGAACTTCAGACCAATCTCACTTACGAATATTGATGCAAAAATACTCAATAAAATTCTTGCAAACCAACTCCAAGAACACATCAAACACCATCATTCACCACGATCAAGTAGACTTCATCCCAGGGATGCAGGGTTGGTTCAATATAGGAAAATCCATTAACATAATCCACTATATAAAAAGCTCAAAGAAAAAAAATCACATGATCATCTCCTTAGATGCAGCAAAAGCATTTGCCAAAATACAACACCCCTTCATGTTAAAAATATTGGAGAGACCAGGATTTCAAGGCCCATATCCAAACATAATAAAAGCAATATACAGCAAACCAGTAGCCAATATCAAATTAAACAGAGAGATCATCTGGAAAGGCAAAAAGTCCAGAATAGTGAAAACAATACTTAAAACTTAACGAATGGCTAGAGAAATCACAATACCAGACCTCAAGCTTTACTATAGAGCAATAGTGATAAAAACTGCATGGTATTGGTACAGAGACAGACACATTGATCAATGGAATAGAAGTGAAGACCCATAAATATAACCACAAACTTACAGGCACTTGATCTGTGACAAAGAAGCCAAAAATATACAATGGAAAAAAGAAAGCATCTTCAACAAATGGTGCTGGGCTAACTGGCTGTTGATATATAAAAAAATATTTGTCACCTTGCACAAAGCTCAGGTCCAAGTGGATCAAGAACCTCAACATAAAACATAATACACTGAAGCTAATAGAAGAAAAAGTGGATAAGACCCTTGAACTCATTGGCACAGGGGGAAATTTCCTAAACAGAACTCTAATGCCTTATGCTCTAAGATCAAGAATTGATAATTGGGACCTCATGAAACTGGAAAGTTTCTGTAAGGCAAAAGACATAACCAAAAGACAAATCAGTAACCTACAGATTGGAAAAAATCTTCACTAACCCCACATCTGATATAGAGCAAATACCCAAAATATATAAAGAACTCAAGAAGCTAACCACTAAAAAAACCAAACAACCCAATAAATATTGAAGTATAGAACTAAACCGAGAATTCACAACAGAGGAATCTCTGATGGCTGAGAAACACCTAAATAAATGTTCAAAATACTTAGTGATCAGAGAAATGCAAACCAAAATGACCCTGAGATTCTACCTTACACCAATGAGAAATAGCTAAGATCAAAACCTCAAGCAACAGCACATGTTGGCAAAGATATGGAGAAAGAGGCACACTCCTCCAATGCTGGTAGGATTGCAAACGGGTACAACCATTCTAGAAATCAATCTGGAGGTTCTTCAGAAAATTGGAAAACAATCTACCTGAAGATCCAGCAATACCCTACTCCTGGGAATATACTCAAAAGATGTTCCACCATGCCACAGGGCACATATTCCCTTATGTTCATAGCACCCTTGTTTTTGATAGCTAGAAACTGGAAACAATCAGATGCTCCACGACAGAAGAATGGATACAGAAAATGTGGTTCATTTACACAATGGAATACTACTCAGCTCTTAAGAATGAGGACTTCTTGAGTTTTGCAGGCAAATGGATGGAACTAGAAAATATCATCCTGAGTAAGGTAACTCAGACCCAAAAGGACATGCATGACATGTACTCACTTATAAGTGGGTATTAGCCAAAACAAAAGGTGCCAAATACCCAAGATACAGCCCATAGAATTCAAAAAGGTCAACAAGCTGAAGGACCCAAGTGAGGATGTTTAAGTCATACTTGGGACAGAGAAGAAAGCAACCACAAGGTGGGAGAGAGGGACCTGGGAGTGAAACGGGATGGGGGGAGGTGGGCAGAGAAGAGAACATGATCTGATAATGGGTGGGGGAAAAGGACTGAAATCCATGAGTGCCAGTAGAAAGAATAGAAACATGCAACCTTGGGAGATAAAAGGTTGGGAGGACTTTCCAGAATGTACCAGAGACCTGGGAGGTGAGAGACTCTCAGGACTCAAAGAGAGGGGCCTTAGATAAAATGTCCTACATTGGGGAGAGGGAACTTGTAGAGCCCACCTCCAGCAGGAAAGACAGGGCATCAAGTCAGGGAGGAGGTTGCCATTCTACATTCAAAACTCTGACCCATAATTGTTCCTGTCTGAAAGAACTGCAGGGATGTAAATGGAGAGGAGTCTGAGGAAAAGAAGGTCCAGCAACATGCCCAAAGTGGGATTCAGCTCAATGAGAGGCCCCAAGCCCTGACACTATTACTGAGGCTATGGAACACTCACAAAAAGGGACCTATCATGGCTGCCCTCCAAAAGATCCAACAAGTAGCTGAAAGAATCAGATGCAGATATTTGCACCCAACCAACGGACAGAAGCTGCTGACCTCTGTGGTTGAATTAGGGAAAAGCTGGAAGAAGTTGAGTAAGAGGATAACATTGTAGGAGGACCAGCAGTCTCAATTAATCTGAACCCCTGAGAGCTCTCATACACACTGGACCACCAACCAGGCAGCATACACCATCTGATATGAGGCCCCAACACATATACAGCAGAACACTGCCAGGTCTGGGTTTAGTCAGAGAAGATGCACCTAACCCTCAAGAAACTGGAGGCCCCAGAGATTTTATAGGTCTGGTGGGTGGGAGGTGGAAGATGGGGACATCCTCATGGAGATAGAGGGGCAAGGAGGAGATATGGGATGTGGAACAGTTGGAGGGTGAACTGAGAGGTGAATAAAATCTGGAGTTTTAAATAAATAAATACATAAATAAGATTAGATTTGAAATACAATATGTACAAAATGATTATATTGAAAGAATAAATATAAGTGAAAATGAAACAGTACATTTTTGTAATGAATATATTTTTACTTTAATTCCACCAATATTTCAGTGATTGTAACAATAAATTATTGAACCTAGAACTCATGGGAGCAAAACTACTTGCTTTGGAGTGATGCCTTATACAGTATCTTTGGTAAGCTATGATGCAATGTCTTCCACACTGTGGGTTCCTATGACACAATACCTCATCAGAATGGCATACAGTGTGATTATTTCTCGTAGATTTTAGATTCCTGAAATCATATCTTTTCAGAAACGTACTAATGCCACCATGGAGGCTCTATCTTCAGGATTTCATCAAAATCTAATGTTTTTCAAAATGCTACCTAGTCAAATAACTTCACATATGGTAAATCTTCAACATATAAATTTTAAGAAAATTTGAAAGCATTATGTAGTTACCTTCTTCCAATCTCTGACATCCTCACATGCAAGCTGTACTCACTATATACCAATAATCATATCTTGACTCATTTTGACATCATCTCATAATCCTGATGTCTGAAGTCTTATTTAATGATGATGTAAAGTGGATATGACTGAATTTGAAGCATGCTTTGTCCTGAGGCAAAATCCTTTCTGTATTGTTGAACCTATAAAATCCAAAAGTATACCTTGATAACTGAGTGGTGACATAGCTTAGTCTAGACAATTTCATTTGCAAAAGAAGAAACTAAAAAGATGAAAGGGGCAGCAGTATTCATATGGATACGAGATAAACTCAGCTATAACATAACATTGTAGAATAATCCTCTTTGTATCAGTGTTACATTTGGTTGACTCATTAGAATAAAATTATCCCAACTCTCTGCACAGCCTCACTAACAAGGTCTTAGTTGGAGGCAATGTGGACTTCAGAAATATAAGAAAGGGCTTTATGGTCTCTAAATAACCTTTGGATTCTCTTCTCATTTCTTGAAAAATAGCCACTAATGCTGTAACTTCTGAATAATATTGCTCATTGTGACTTGAGATACAGTTCACTGGTAGGGTGAGTTATATCTCACGAACATGAGTAAGGCCCAGAAGTGGCCCTCAGTGGCAATAATAATGACAATAATGGATGATCGAATAACGCTGATAAAATCGTATTGATCTATACGCGTAACTTCATTTCATTTTCCTTTTGTGCCTCTAGCCATTATTGGCTGCCTTTGATAGTATAATTCCATCTTTATACCTAGCTTTCTTCAAAATGGCTAATTAAGTCCATATATCACACCTATCCCTTTGTTAAAAAGAGTTCTCAGCCACATCTTAATGTTCTCTTAAGATACAGTTAGTGGCTTTTGTATATGAATAGCTAAGAGTGTTGCATAGCTCTAACAGTTGCTTGTATTTTTGTGTAACTGTTCTTTCTGGAGTTCATCTCTCTCTATCATTCTCTTTTACTATAAACATTCAGAATCTTATAGTAAAAACAAAACAAACAAACAAAAACAAAGCAACAAAAAACCCTGACCCTTTAACTTTCTATTGAGGAGTCTTTTCTGCTACATATCCAATTATGTCACTCTCTGGTTCTACTTTCACAACGGTTAGAACACTGTTTATCTAGGTTCTGTATCATGTCAAAACAATAATCACCTTTTCTCTAGTCTTCATTGTTCATTATTCTTTTGTGGCACTTTTTCAGAACCACCTTTCATTTTGAATAAGGTATTTTTATTAATCCTTTAAGAATTTTATAAGGTCAACTATTGTTCCTTTTTAGTCTATGTTTTATTATATAACAAAATTCTTCATAGTTTAATTCATTACCCAGGTCCAAAGCTCGACATGTTTTAGGTCTGTTATAGCAGTGTTCTATATCTCAGTTATAGATACAAAAATATAACTATCTTAGCGTTGTTTCTATTGCTATGAATAAGCACCATGTCCAAAAGGAACTGGTGGAGGATATTATTTCAGCCTACAAGTCCACATCATGTTTCATTAGTGAAAAAATTCAGAGAAAGAACTCATGCAAAGCAGAAACCATGGAGGAGGCCTGCTTAGTGGCTTGCTACACATTGTTTGCTCAGCCTGCTTTATTGTAGATGCCAGGAACACTATACCAAGGGCTGTAGGACCCGCAGTTATCTGGACCTTCTCACATCAATCATCAATCAAGAAAATGAACCATATACTTTCCCACAGTCCAATCAGATGGGGGCATTTTCCCAATAACTTTCCTCTTCTTTAATGACTATCTTGTGTCGAGTTTTCATAAAATGTAGCCATCACATCCATTCTGAAGTCTACCTAAAATACTATAAATGGAGAGTTTAAATAATAAATTAAGCCTTTATGGTTTTGTCAGTTGTAAATCAAGGATCAAAGTGTTGCATAATTCAGGTCCTTGTAAGGGCTTTCTTTCTGAACTTCAGACAGCAACCTTCCCACCGAACCTGCATGTGACATTTAACTCTGGATAAATAATTCTTTTGTCATTATTACTGCACAACCATTTGTGGTTGTGTTACTTAAACATATATGCATGTTTTGCATCATATGCCACTAGGGAATCAGAAATAACGCTTATAATAATAGTTAATTTCAAATCATTGTAAATGCAAAACAACGGCCAAGTATTTTTCATTTGGTACTGGGAGGGAAGAAACAATAATATAGCCAATATGAATCTTAGTTTTATGGCTTCTTAAAAGGATCCTTTATACAAATCCTCCAAAACTAACACTCCTTGGTATTTATTAGGCATATTGAAAACCTAGGCCCAGAGAAAAACCTGCAAACCAATAGCTAAAGTTGGTTTACTCCTAATTTGGTGCCTTCCAAGTTAATATTCATCAAGCGAATAGAGACATCCAGAAAATAGACTATTACTCAGTGATAATCAGAAATGGACTAGCTAGAAATCCAGTAATGTATATGGGAAAACAGTAAATAAATTACTAAGACAAGCAATGTAAAAAGCCACATATTATCTGATTCAAAAATGTAATATTTTTAAAAAGATAAAACTATTGCTACAATAAAAAAAGATTAGTGTTTGCTAGATTCGCTGGAATTTTCAGGGGATGCAACACCAGTATTTAAGGTAGAAAAGTATTGAATATTATAGTATAATGGTGCATAAATGTCAATATAGGTTGTAGAAATTATTAATCCCAATCCAGGGTTTCTAGTTTGTCTTTGACCATATAGTTCCCAGAAAATGACACACATAGCCTTTATACTTAAAATAAGCCTCAAACAGCACAAGAGCTGGCCAGATAACTACACTCTATTTTATTAGAATCCACATTCCTGCTGATAACCCCAGGTTATTACTTACTATGTTTCATCTGACTGTTCTTAACTCCAATTGGCCAGTCCTCAGGGCCTCATTTTTATGGCTCACCTAACCCATGGTGGCTTCTACTTCCTCCTCCACCTTCTCCTTCCTGTGGTTCTGCCCAACCCCAAGCCCAGGAAATCTAAACACCATCTATGTCTCTTCTCCTCAGCTATTGGCTGTTGGCATCTTATCTTACCAATCAGAAATAACTTAGGGGCAGAGTCACAGGTCTTGGGGGCTGAACATAATATTACAATAGGCAGCAAATCCAAACTTCAGCAAGTATAAATGTATTAAGACTCATAAAATGCACATCAAGTACAGAACCTGGTATTAATAAACAGAGGACAGTGGGGACAATGATTTCTCATTATAGGTCCATTGTTTCTGGTGGCTACATTAGGAGTACATGTTGACAATTACAAAAATTGTGCATGTGTCAGGACAGGGAGTATATGGGCATACTGTAACTGCCAATTCTATGATCCTAAAACCTAAAGCTGTTTTTTTTTTTAATCTAAGTCATTTAATATGAAAAGTTTAAATCTAATATCATCATGTTGAAGATGTTTTTTAATATCAGCTTGGTAAAATGTAAAGTGTCAGTTTAAAAAATCTGGATTTAAATTCCTTTATGCCACTACTGAATTGATTCTCCTATGCTAGATAACATTTCACTCAAACATTTTATCGTTTAAAACATTAAAAAAGACAAATAACTTTTTTGTGAATCAGAAGTCTGAAAACACTGTAGCTGAGAGATTTCAGACCAATGTATATTGGAGAATGCATTTCATTCTTTGACTACGGCTGTGGTTACTTTTTGTTTGTGGAAAGATAGTGGGAGTGACAGGGTGCACCTTCTTTCTCTGGTAGATGGCCATAGTCTTACTGATAATATGACTAGCTTTCCTCCAGTCTGGATTTCTCAAGTACAAAATGATCCAAAGACAGCAGGAGAAAAAGATCAAAATTGTAGTCACCCTATAATCTGTGCTAAGAAGGAACAAAGATGAATGCCAGGCTTTCTTCTTGTCCTAGTATTGTCAAAAGAAAGTAAGTAAAGCTACTCTAAATTCAAAGGGAGGATTACATGGGGCTAAACTCAGGGAGACATGACTGAAGGTCATTAGGAGAAACCTAACATATTTTGCTTGTGTCTGTTTCTTTGCTGGAAAATAGTACTAATCTCCTAGGAAAGGAGCTGACCTTTGAAGTACAATAACACACAGAACACTCTCAATAGCTTCAATTCTGACTCTAATGGAATCCCTTGTTCACATTTTATACAGCACTGCTATCTCCAGACATCTGTTTCCATTCTTTTGGACTTTCTGCTTATTTTTATCTAGATATGTATATCTAGCATCTCTTTATTATAGCATTCTAATTAAAAATACTTTCTTGCTATGCTCAAAATTTGCCATAGAACTGTCTCTGTGAAATAGTCAAATATGACTCTTCTTTTCAAACAAACTTTTAGGTTTTGTTAGGTGGAGATCTGAAATTATCTTACATAATCTTTTCAATTTTCCATAATTTTATTTTTGTAATGTAAAACTCCTATGTTTACATTGCCGTCACAGCAGGATGGACAGCGTATGAGTCTAATGGGATGGCTAATGTAATAAGGAAGCAAAAAAATAATAAGGCGGCATGTGTATGGTGTGATCAAGTATATGAATAAGTTGATGTAAAAAAAGAAGCTAACAAACCAGCAAGTAAATCAACAAACTAAAAACAAATACTCCTGACCTTTGTTAAAGAGCAAAAAAGACATTATGAAAGATGCTACAGTTAGTGTAAGATCTGAAAGATTAGGAAAATGCATCAAAAAAATCTAGGAACTGAATTAGATTTAAAAGAGTAAAAAATCCAAAGACAAATTCTCAATTTTTTCTCATTCTTGCAATTGCAGTTACCCAATAGGATTAGAATTTAGTAATAATGTTAGTGTCATTAATCCTTCCCCATATCACCTACCCTTAGGTCCAGGCACCACACAGAAATTTTACTTTGACCCTAATAAAATCCTTCGATTGATTAACATAATGTTACTTGGAGATTCTATAGGCTGCTCTTGTATTCCTTATCATTTAAAGACTTCTAATCATTGATTTGAGCATAATTGGTTTATCAACATTGCAGCTTTCTATGTGTAATTGTTTGATAGTTACATTTACAAAATTTGGGTTTTGAAAATACAGATATTGGCAGTTCTTTATTTTAGATCCTGAGTCTTTTTAGATAGGTTTTTTAAGGTGGGTTAACATGAAAAGAATGTTAAAATGTATGTGCTGCCTCACAAAGCAACCTGACTTGAATCTTTGGTACTCCAAGGTAAGAGTGATGTGACACTTGCAAGTTGTCATCTGCTGTCACATGGGGAACGAAGTACTCATACACACACAAACACACACACAGCATATATGCACATACATGTGTGTATGTATATATGCACATGTGCACATGCATACATGCACACAACTATGGACATATAAACAAATTTGATTAAAATAAAACATCCCTTCTGTAAGAAACCAAAACCAACATTAAAAACAGATAACTGGGGTGTTTTTCCCTCATACTATCTCTCCATTTTCATGCAATAGCTTTTGAGACAGACATCCTGGGCTCAATATAGAGATACAATTAAGTAGTAGATAGAGGACAGATACACACATGGATACATAGATGAAAGATATATCTTAAATTGTTAAGAATTTCAATAACTTTATATTATAAATTAAATTTAATTAATACCAATCTTATGCAATTTTGATTGATAGGTGACATATAGCACTTAGCTGTTGACTAGGCATAGTATCAATCTGATAATGATGATGATGAAGATGATGAAAGAAAATAAATTGCAACTTGCAAAGCTTAATCTAATAATAGATATTAATGATGTTCATAAAGTTTGTCAGCTATCTAATTTTGCCTTAAAATGATGTGAAATTTTCTGTTTAAAACAATTACTGATTTATTTAGTCACAAAAGAATAAAATTGTAATTGCAAGAATTAAGAAAAATGTAGGATCTGTACATTCTTTATATTTTTCACACACATCTAATTTAGTTTCTATTTTTTTGATGCAATTTGCTTCTCTTTCGTAAGATTAATTAAGCAAATTCTGTGCTCCAGTTGTACTTTCCTGAGGAAAAAAATAATCATAACCTTTCCCTCTCCTGCATAACTATGGATATGAAACAGAGAAGGGTGTGTTACTAAGTCAAATAGAGTTTGGGAAATATCACTCAACTGTACTAGTCAAATTCAATAAAAATGGCACAGAAAAATCATTCCTGGGGTGAAATAGGTTTGTTGATGGTCTCAAATGGAAAAGGCTAGACTGATTCCATGACAGGATTCATGGCAGTTGAGCAGACTACATCTAAATCTTTATTTTCAACAACTGGGCAATTCCAGGCAAGTCCATGCCTTAGAAAACTGCCCTGCTACTGGCCTGAGAAAAGCATGATAGGTTAGGAGGAGTTTCCAGACTTCTTCAGGTACTTTCTCAGCAACAGTTTCCAGACATCCCCAGCAAGTTTCCAAACTCCGCACCCAGGTAAGAGAATGTCTGTAAAGTTGCACCCAAAAGATTAACATAGATAGATGTTGTCTATCCTGAATTCCCTAATGTGCTTTAAATAATGCCTGCAAGCTCACTTTTTTGTCTCTCTATCTTGGTAATGGGAGACTCCAGAATGCTGGACTTTAGCAGAATAAAACACTTTTCGTTTATATACTATTTGAGTCTGGGGTATCTTCAGTGAAACATGGACCCTTACAAAACAATTCAGAGCAGATTCACTATTTGCATACCAAACCTCATTTTTCTAGTGTTTATTCCAGGCACTGTGTTTTTACTGTTTAAGGGCATTGTTGTTTTTAATCTATTGGATCCTACTTCTTAAGGTAGAAGTCTAGCATTGTCTAGATAGACTTCTGAGTTCAGCCCAAAATGGGAGACTCTGTTTTTTACCAGCATGGCTTCTACTCTGACTTTGTCTGGGGAGCCCACAACTCCTGATCCTCTCACGGAGCCTTGGTGAGATAACAAGTTCAACTTCTCTCTTCTCCCTGACCCCAATAACCTGCAGAGCAAGTACTTGAGATTCCTGGAATGCCTCTCCATGCAGAGGAGGCATTCAAAGAACTTTAAACTCTAGCCATTGATTTTCATTTACCCTGAAACTCCCACTCTCCAAGGTCCATATGCAACCTTGCTTCACCCCAAATAAAATATATCCATTCCAACCCAGCTCCAGAAGGGTATATGCACAAGCTAAGATAATTTAAGAGAGCTATTTCATTGAAGATGGTAAAAAAATAAAAAGTGCTTTAGACAAAAAAGCTATAACACTAAGATCTCCAGAGAAAGCCTTCTCTCTTGTCCTCATTTCCCGCTGGCACTCTCTCCTAGGTAGAACTCCATCAGTTCCAGACTCCATGTCATCCTTCCAGTCCTGTGTGCAGCTGTGTCTGGATACTCTGAGGGTGAAGAAGGGGAACCACAGCTAAACCCCCAAAATGCATACCGCATTCATCAAATTTTCATATTAACAAATTAGATAAAGAACTTTCAGTAACGTTTGACTCATTCAAATTCCATTTTATTTTACCATGCAACATAGGCTGATGTATGTGTCCTCTTAACATTCATATATAACAAACCATATATCCTAACTCACTAATACCCTTGAAAGTCGGACCTGTTGCAAAGGCATGGAGTCATCCAAACTGTATAATTATTCTCAGGAAATGCTCCAGAGAGGGCTTTTAAGAGTTTGGTTATAGGAGATTATAGCCAGGGAGAAAGCTGCCTGCAAAGGAGGAAATAGGTCCTTATTAGACAGCAAAATATTGATACCTTTATCTTGGACTTTTTCACTTCACAAATTTATGAGATATAATTGTCTTTTATGTTGCTCTTTTATGGTATTTTTCTTAGAAAAATAAGAAAATATTATGAGAAAGGATTTATACTGCAAAGATGCTTCTGGTTAAAAATCGTCCTTTTCATTCCTTATATTTTTTATAATATAACTCTAATACACAATTAAAATTAATTTCACCTGTTTTACTTATTGTTTCTTTCACTATAAACTGCACTAAGGAAGGTTCAGTTAAGTCTTCCTTTCTTCCCATCATTGTGCCTGGAATACAGCAAGTATCAGGCATATTTTAGTGAGCAAGTGAGGACTATCCCTAACTTCTTTCTTTAACTCTACCCTGGTCTCTAATTTCCTTGAAGATTTATATTATACAGATAAAACCCAGAGCCCTCTTCCAATATCTAAATAACAACAATGCCCTCCAATAGCTTGTTAAATTTAGAACATTTTTTCTGATTGTTTTCTTACTGTTTCTTGTTTCAGATAGTGTCTTCACTGTTCATCTCTAGCCGGAAGCCAGGGTGACCTCAATCATCAGTCTCCTTAGGCTGGATTGATTGCAGATGTGAAATACTATTATGGACATGTAGATGTTAATCTGGCAAATAAGCTGTTGCAACTGATCATAGATTCACCATATTTCAAATTTTAACAAATTGTGTTTTCCCAGTTCATGTTTTGAGATACTCATTCTCTATATGATTTTTTAAAAACATCCTTTTAAAGTATCACCTCTTCCTTCTGGATTTTCAAGGACAACTAATTCACACTGCTCAGTGATACTATCTGTTCATAAATTCTACAAGGAAGTCATTGTTAATTTTCCATCAGCCTGTGATTCCCTCAGGTAACATAGAGCTGTTTGTGATAGTAAAACTGTTTAACTTTTATGCTAACATAAGAACTTTCCAAAACAAGATGCTCTGTAGTGTTTACATCTAGATGTAGATATATGTTTTACTACAATAATTCTCATTATCACACAGGTAGCTTGCACCCTCATGTGAGTGTGCTAACATGAGAAAACAGATAACCTTTAATCCCAACAGCAGCTATTTGCTTTCAAATCTGTCGGAGAGTGGGGTGATACACAGAATATGTTATGCACTTCAAGATACAATCTAGAAACAGAGAAAATTCTCATTAAAAAATGCATCTCAGGGGATCTGTTGCTGTTCTAATCAGAAATGTCAGGCTCAACACCATGTTAATTACTATTGTCAATTTCAAATTCTTTTTTTTTTCTTTTTAAGTAGGGTAATACTTGCTTACTACCAACCAATTCTAAATGGTAAAATTCAAAGTTGCAGAGCTTTATGGATTAATTAGTCAAAAAAGTCATGCTTTAATTTATATGAATTGTTCAAATGAATATATGCAGCAGGACACATAAACACTTAGACTTTTAGGCTCATATCCAATACTTGATCTTTATAGATCATCTTGGACTTAAATTTTACTCTTTGTGATATGGCACAAAGTCAGTAAACCAGAGTAAGTCTCCTACCAACACATACTATATTATGCCAAGATTGTTGTTGTTGTTGTTCTACTTTTTGTTTTTCACAGTAGACATGTTTTAGCTTTTGGAGTCTGTCTTAGCATTTTACTGCTGTGAACAGACACCATGACCAAGGCAAGTCTTATAAAGGACAACATTTAATTGGGCTGGCTTACAGGTTCAAAGGTTCAGTTCATTATCATCAAGGTGGGAACATGGCAATATCCAGGCAAGCATGGTACAGAAGGAGCTCAGAGTTCTATATATTCATCTGAAGGCTGCTAGTGGAAGACTGACTTCCAGGCAGCAAGGGTGAGGGTCTTAAGCCCACGATCACAGTGACACACCTACTCCAACAAGGCCACACCTCCTAATATTGCCACTCCCTAGCCAAGCATATACAAACCATCAAATATACATTTTGAAAATGTGGGGCTTATATGAGGGTGATTCCCACCCACCCACATTCTCCTGCCCCACCACTCCATCATCTCCCTATGCTGGGACATCAAACCTCCACAGGATCAAGGGCCTGCCCTCCCATTGCTGTCAGGTAAGGCCATCCTCTGCTACCTACCTATCTGGAGCCATGGAAGGGAGCGGGGAGGACAGATGTGGGATGGGGTTTTGATGGAGGGGTAAGTGGGAAGTGGTGTAATGAATGAATGTAATTCATTTGAGATGTAAATGAATGGAATGATCAATAAAAAGAGAAAGAAAATAGTTATATTCTTACATATAAAAGTAACCTGCTATGAAAGGAATTATATTAAACTTGTTAATTCACCACATTGAATATGGATAGTACTTTGGATTGTCATTAGTCCCCTATATGGGATAAACAGACTTATGTTTATGTCTCCCAGGAAAACTCACATAACATTCTTCTTCCAGGAAGTTTCTAAAAGCACAGGTTGTATTCCAACTCTATGTCTTATTCTACCCCTTTTGATACTCTTGGTCCAAAGTAATTTTTCATTACTAGACTCCATGAAAGTCCACTTATTTTTCATTTATTAAAATTTTTAGCCTCTTTTTATTCATGTGCTGAGGGGTAAAGCATTTATAGAAACACAGCATAGTAGTATATTTCAAGCTTCTATAATTATAAATACTATTTACCAGTATTTAACATTCAGTTTCGATTTCTCTAAATTTCAAAACAAAGATCAAATCCAATATTATGAACTTTGCTCTTTTATGAGTATAGAATTATTGATAATGAATCTTCCATGTATCTCTGGGTGATCTAAACCACATCATGAATGCTAAGTTGTAGTTTATCTAACAGTAATTCTCCGCTGCTTCCTCTTAATGGTTGAAATGCAAGTATATGTGCTCATTGTTTTCTGGTTTGTGAATTTTAAAAGTATTACAAATATTATTATGCTGAAAAAGCAAAAACCAAAATGAATCCATATCATACATGAAGAATTAGCTTGACTGTGTGTAAAAATGACCATTTCCCTATTGACATCCTCATAGTCCAAATACTAAATTTTATCTGTATTGACTTTAAAAGCATATCATAATTTAACTTTTCTATTTGAGCATCTTAATGTCTACCTGAAATATAATGCAAAGTGATCTTACTTTACTCTTCAGCTTAGTTTTGCTCTGTCTTCACAGCACTCCAGAGATTGTCAGTTTTAAGTTTTATTGCAAAATTGACACTGAATATAACAAATATTAATCATCCATATTTAAGTATTATTTTTACTTATCATTCAAATTTTTGTAATATTAAATCAAAAAGTATTTTTTCAGGATAATTTAATCCAAAGAAATGTTTATTAGAGGATTTACTTTTTGTTTCAATGAAGAACTTGGCATATTCAGTACGTTTTTCCTTATGCTCAGTCATAATAATTAAGAGTGATTGTGTCAGATAGACCTGAAGGAACTGAACCTCTCACACAATTTTAGGAGATCTCTATTAATTGACTTTGGTTTTGTTAAAATTTTTCCTAAATAAAACTTGGAGTATACAAGAAAATAATCTAAACACATCAAATAGAAAGAAAAGTATTCCTGGAACTTTTTTATTGCCTTGCTTGTTCTTGACTATTTGCATCTATTGTATTGGTAGTTCCTCACCTAGAACTGACCTTAATACTTATATGTAATTAAAATGTATAAAAGCAAAAAGGAAAGGAGAGGGTTTCTAGGGAGGAGAAATGGGAAAAGCGAATGGAATCTGAAATGTCAATAAACTATCCAATTAAAAAAGGAAAAAATAAAAAAGAAAAAGAAAGAAAGAAATGTATTTCACCCCACTAAGACAAAACTTCACATATTTATGAAAAAATACTACAAGTTCGTAAGAATCAATTATGTCCAAACCATCAATGGCTGATAATAACTCTCTATCCTCTGCATTGCCGTCACAAACAGGTAAGAACCCACAGCTAATTTCTAATGAGATTTCCATTTTGGCCTCAAACTTCCATTTAAATAATAAAAATTATTTATTGAGATAAAACCTTATGCCTTACATTGTTGTTAATAGACAAATAAATCTGTCATTGACATATATGATTACACAACTAAGCTAAGTAGGATTCTAAGGTGTGAGATTAATTACATGAAATGTTAATGCAAGTAACTGCTGTGAACAGACACCATGACCAAGGCAAGTCTTATAAAGGACAACATTTAATTGGGCTGGCTTACAGGTTCAAGGTTCAGTTCATTATCATCAAGGTGGGAACATGGCAATATCCAGGCAAGCATGGTACAGAAGGAGCTCAGAGTTCTATATATTCATCTGAAGGCTGCTTTGTGGAAGACTGACTTCCAGGCAGCAAGGGTGAGGGTCTTAAGCCCACGATCACAGTGACACACCTACTCCAACAAGGCCACACCTCCTAATATTGCCACTCCCTAGGCCAAGCATATACAAACCATCAAATATACATTTTGAAAATGTGGGGCTTATATGAGGGTGATCTCCCACCCACCCACATTCTCCTGCCCCACCACTCCATCATCTCCCTATGCTGGGACATCAAACCTCCACAGGATCAAGGGCCTGCCCTCCCATTGCTGTCAGGTAAGGCCATCCTCTGCTACCTACCTATCTGGAGCCATGGAAGGGGAGCGGGGAGGACAGATGTGGGATGGGGTTTTGATGGAGGGGTAAGTGGGAAGTGGTGTAATGAATGAATGTAATTCATTTGAGATGTAAATGAATGGAATGATCAATAAAAAGAGAAAGAAAATAGTTTATATTCTTACATGTAAAAGTAACCTGCTATGAAAGGAATTATATTAAACTTGTTAATTCACCACATTGAATATGGATAGTACTTTGGATTGTCATTAGTCCCCTATATGGGATAAACAGACTTATGTTTATGTCTCCCAGGAAAACTCACATAACATTCTTCTTCCAGGAAGTTTCTAAAAGCACAGGTTGTATTCAACTCTATGTCTTATTCTACCTCCTTTTGATACTCTTGGTCCAAAGTAATTTTTCATTACTAGACTCCATGAAAGTCCACTTATTTTTCATTTATTAAAATTTTTAGCCTCTTTTTATTCATGTGCTGAGGGGTAAAGCATTTATAGAAACACAGCATAGTAGTATATTTCAAGCTTCTATAATTACATAAATACTATTTACCAGTATTTAACATTCAGTTTCGATTTCTCTAAATTTCAAAACAAAGATCAAATCCAATATTATGAACTTTGCTCTTTTATGAGTATAGAATTATTGATAATGAATCTTCCCATGTATCTCTGGGTGATCTAAACCACATCATGAATGCTAAGTTGTAGTTTATCTAACAGTAATTCTCCTGCTGCTTCCTCTTAATGGTTGAAATGCAAGTATATGTGCTCATGTCTTTCTGGTTTGTGAATTTTAAAAGTATTACAAATATTATTATGCTGAAAAAGCAAAAACCAAAATGAATCCACTATCATACATGAAGAATTAGCTTGACTGTGTGTAAAAATGACCATTTCCCTATTGACATCCTCATAGTCCAAATACTAAATTTTATCTGTATTGACTTTAAAAGCATATCATAATTTAACTTTTCTATTTGAGCATCTTAATGTCTACCTGAAATATAATGCAAAGTGATCTTACTTTACTCTTCAGCTTACTTTTGCTCTGTCTTCACAGCACTTCCAGAGATTGTCAGTTTTAAGTTTTACTTGCAAAATTGACACTGAATATAACAAATATTAATCATCCATATTTAAGTATTATTTTTACTCATCATTCAAAGTGTTGTAATATTAATATCAAAAAGTATTTTTTTCAGGATAATTTAATCCAAAGAAATGTTTATTAGAGGATTTACTTTTTGTTTCAATGAAGAACTTGGCATATTCAGTATGTTTTTCCTTATGCTCAGTCATAATAATTAAGAGTGATTGTGTCAGATAGACCTGAAGGAACTGAACCTCTCACACAATTTTAGGAGATCTCTATTAATTGACTTTTGGTTTTGGTTAAAATTTTTCCTAAATAAAACTTGGAGTATACAAGAAAATAATCTAAACACATCAAATAGAAAGAAAAGTATTCCTGGAACTTTATTTATTGCCTTGCTTGTTCCTTGACTATTTGCATCTATTGTATTGCTAGTTCCTCAACCTAGAACTGACCTTAATACTTATATGTAATTAAAATAGTATAAAAGCAAAAAGGAGAAGGAGAGGGTTTCTAGGGAGGAGAAATGGGAAAAGCGAATGGAATCTGAAATGTCAATAAAATATCCAATTAAAAAAGGAAAAAAATAAAAAAAGAAAAAGAAAGAAAGAAATGTATTTCACCCCACTAAGACAAAACTTCACATATTTATGAAAAAAATACTACGAAGTTCGTAAGAATCAATTATGTCCAAACCATCAATGGCTGATAATAACTCTCTTATCCTCTGCATTGCCGTCACAAACAGGTAAGAAGCCCACAGCTAATTTCTAATGAGATTTCCATTTTGGCCTCCAAAACTTTCCTATTTAAATAATAAAAATTATTTATTTGAGATAAAACCTTATGACCTTACATTGTTGTTAATAGACAAATAAATCTGTCATTGACATATATTGATTACACAACTAAGCTAAGTAGGATTCTAAGGTGTGAAGATTAATTACATGAAAATGTTTAATGCAAGTACACTGCTGTAAAGAAGACTGGCTTCCTCTGTCTTCTCTGAAGGTTTTGACTTTGCTTCAGGAACATAGAGGTAATTGGACTCAAATGTTAAACCCTGGCATTTGGGTATTAGCTTCAGGCCCAAAGCTGTTCTTTATCATGACGGGTGCTGCTTGTCTTGAATGTCATTGATTTCCGCCCAGATTTTTTTTTAAAAAAATTATACACTGAATATTGAGGCCCTTCTCTCCCTTTTAATTTTTCAGAATTCTTCCTACCTCTAGAAATTGCTTTCCTCATATTTTTTCTAGTTCTTTAAACTAGTTTGGGTATTAGTCACTTGAATATTGACACCATTCTACAATGGTGGGAAGAGACCTCAGACTTATAAAAGAGCATCAAATCTAAAGCCAAGTACAAACACCAAAGAACTGAGTTTCTTTTTTTCTGAACTTCTGTTTCCTTTGTATTATAACACAATCTCCCCAAGGCCTCACTGGCCTGTGGATAAACAGGCATCTCTGTTAGCAATGGTGATCTAATTTCCACAGACTCTTAATGTCATCAGTTTTCAACACAGCATAGAGGTACCTGTTGGGGTTCAGGAATCCCCGCATGAAACATGAACACTGATCTCAGTTAAGCAAGAGTAGGTTATTGAACATACATCCTGATACTCGTCAGATCAGGGATATAGCTCAGAATTATCTGAACTATGACAACGGATATCTTTTTCTGTCAGTTCATAAAGGATACAACCACAGAAACCACAATGAGTTCATATGCAGGTACAGGAAGTACTGCCCAGTGGTCAGCTCTTGACTCAAGATATTTCAGACATAACAATTCATATTGACCTTTGATTTCATGGGCGCTATGTAAAGCTTTGTGGAATGTTTTAATATTAGCAAACCTCATACAGAACATTCAGAAAAGATCGAACAAAACAAGGTATGTGGTCAACATGTTCTTGTTCTGAGCCAAGTCACTTCTCTGTGTCGGTGACGGTAGACATGTTACAGCAACAATAGGAAAAGTTGTCAGGCATGGAACAAAACGGCTACAGCCAGAGGGGGATGTGTCAGACCATAGCATACCTTTCCTATTTTATCCAGGTACCCATTCATTCTTGTATTAAAAAGCAGTTAAACAGGATGTGGCACCCAGGTAAGGCACCTGCCTAGCACAAAGAACTGAGTTTCTTAACTCACTTCTAATGTTTGCATTTTGTTATTTATAATATGTTCCCTCACACGAATAGCAAAATTGTAAATATTTTGTGTCTATTAATTTTCATTGTTATAGCTTTTGTTATATTTCATATTGGGCTTTTCTACACTTACATCTAATAATTTAATTTATTCTTATTAAATAAAATGCACCTATTTTTTCATATCATTTAAAAGATGAAAAAAGGAGCAAATGATAAAGATGTTTCTAGGTCAGATAAACTACTTACTTATGGGAAACTGCTTTTACACAAATAAGAATGAACAGTTTTGAGGAAAAACTAAGATGGCATTTAGAAAGAATCTTACAATTTCCAATAGCCTAAATATTTACATCAAAGATTTCATATATGAAATTCTCTAGAAGACCAATCTCCTGAAGATCACTCTGCCACTAGCTCATAATAATTAGTAATACAATTGTCTCAATTTGACATTTTATAGGAACAGTGTGTATGGGTTAATCGCTGACACTAAAATTCATAATATACTTTAATGAGAGAAAAATTGAAACCTGTCTATCCCATTTTTCATTATACTAGAAAAAGAAGGCCAGGACTTTTAAACGGAAAAATTTCTTATCTAGAAAAATAAGAATATGCTACATATGATTGGCTATTAACTAATTAATGAGTGAGCATGTATCTGCAGATACTGCCATAAGTATGAGGAGCTGCAACATATAGCACTCGTCCTCCTGTATCTGCTCAAACTCCTGATCTATTGAAAGAGGAGCTCAGATTAATATATATAAGCACTTAATTAGGAAATAGTAACTTTCTTCCTTTCCATTCATTTTAGGATACGTTCTTTAATTACTACTTCAGTGAGCCAAAAAAAAAAAAAAAAAGAAGAAGAAGAAGAGAATGATTCCAGTGACAAACTTGGACCCAATTATCTACTTAAGAAATGTGGTGTTATTATCATCATGATAATTTTAGTTCTCATAACTCATTCTTATGTTAGAAAGGCATTATTTGAATTTTCTATTCATTACTAGTCATTATATTTTTTGCTTAATTATGTGTCAAAATTGTACCTCAGATATTCTATTTTATGCATTAAAATATAAAGATAGCTACTACTTTTGCTTGAGGGGTAGAATTTTGGGGATGGGAAGTTCATTATAATTCTGAGAAGAAAGAAATATAAACAATTCCAACTTACAAGTCTGAATGCAAAAGAGAAATGAGTTGTCAAGCACTAAGGTATATTTTATTGGAAAGGGAGATGAGACACTACAAACAGAGACAACATACTATCTCACCTATGCCACATAATAGGAGCAAAAGTCTCATGTTTGCTTCATTAAAAATGAACAAGAAATAAAATCAGAAGAACCTCTAACAGCCAAATATTGTAGCCTCTGTCAGCTGAACACAGCACCAACAAAAGGAAAACTACTTTTATGAAGACATTTACTCATTATCTATATGAGGGCTTGGATGGCAAAGGGGTCAGTATTCAGTCAGATGAAGTTATGCATGTGGTGATTAAAACCTCATAGAAGAAATGCATAGTTCAGCCTAATTCTCAAAATTGTTTCTTTTATAAAGAAAGTGAGTATTAACTTATTATGAAAAGGGAAGCACAGGCTGGAGAAGACAAAAGACAAATAATCAACTCATGGCTTAGGTGTCCTGCTTAGCTTTAGCTATCAACTAGACACAGCTTAGAGATATGTAAGGGGATCTGAGTTGAAGAATTGTTAAGTTAAGGTTGACTGGGTTCATGTAGGTGAGACAATGTCCTGAGTGCACCATTCTTTCATAGGTAGATTTTGACTGTATAAGACTACCCGAGATATATAGCTCAGTTCCCATGTGGTTCCCCCAACAACTGGAATGTGGAATGTTCCTAAAGCTATAGCCAGTCTGTGGAATCTGTTCCCCAACTGGGCTGCCTTGTGTGTCCTCAGTGGGAGAGGATCCTCTTAACCCTGCAGTGACTTCATGTGCCAAGGTCGGGTGATACCCAGAGGGCCCCTACTGTCTCAGAGGAGAAGGAGAGGGAGATGGGGAAACTTTGTGAGGGAAGGACTGAGAGGGAGGGAAGTAAAATAGGACATAAAAATGAATAAATAAAACAATTAATGGAAAAAACAGAAAAAGAAAAAGACTGTCTATAATGAGCCAGAATAAGCCAGCAAGCAATGTTGAGTCCATATGTAAGTTACTACACCAGCCTGTATCAACAATGAATTATAATCTAGAAACGTAAGCCTAATAAATTACTTTTTTTACCTGAATTACTTTTGATTAGAGTGTTTTATCAAAGCAAACCAAAGGTAAAATCCAATAGTAAATAATTATCTCTACTTCAAACCCTGTGCCAATAGAAGAATGTGTTTTCTAGGACAGGGATGATAGGTTCCATCTACTAGTAACAACTACTTTGAGGCACACCTTTTTTCAAAGAGAAGAGTGGAGAAGGGAGAAAGCCCCACCCTCTTGACTAAAAACACAGTATTTAGTATTATGATTGGATGAGGACCACAACCAGATAGCATTCTACCACATTATCCAAATGTATGATGAGAAAGCCCCACTCTATTGACTAAAACACAGTATTTAATATTATGATTGGATAAGAACCACAACCAGATAGCATTCTGCCACATTATCCAAATGTATGAATACAGCAAGATTAGAGAAAGAGACTATATGTCATCTGTAGACTTGAAAATTCTGAGACAGGATAAATGAATTCTAAATATATAATCATATGATGGCACAAAGTTTATGGAAGTAACCAAGCAATGTCAGCTTGGACTTAAGGTCCATTCTGCAAGATAGAGTCTATACCTGATACTACTTGGGTAAGGAAAAACCAGAGAGTCGTTAGCCTAGGGATCTAAAATAAAACCAAATAAAACTTTTTTTTTTTTTTAAAGGAAAGAGTAAGAGTAATGATGAAATGACTCTAACAATATTCTCCTATACTCGTGGATCAATGCTTCATTTAGCGATTATCAGATAAGCTCTCTCCTGAAACTGATGGTAGCAAGTACACACACACACACACACACACACACACACACACACACACACACACACGGAGGGAGGCTTGGAATACAGCTTTAAAAGATATGTCTGCATCAAATCCCTCCCTTCAGAGCTCAGGGAACCCAAGGAAAAAGGAGAATGAAAAAGTATAAGAGCCAGAGGGAATGGAGAACAAATAGAAAACAAGGTTCTCTAAATAAATATGAAGTCACAGAAATTGAAGTAGCAAGCACTGGGTCTGCATGGATCTGCACCAGGTCCTATGTATATGTATGTTTGTACGCGTGTATGTATATATCTATAACTATCTATCTATCTATCTATCTATCTATCTATCTATCTATCTATCTATTTGTAATCTATCTATATCATATATATATATAATATATATGATATAGATTTCAGTTTAGTATTTTTATGGGGCTCCTAAGTGTATGAACAGTGGGACTCTGATTCATGTGCTTTCTCTTTGTCCTTATTTTCTTTTGTTGATTTGCCTTGTCCAACTTTGATATGATACTTGTTTCATCTATTATATTTTTATTTTGATGTTATGTGTTAGAAGCTTGTCCTTTTGTAATGAGTGACAGAAAGGGAGTGGATCAAAATGAGAGGGGAGGTGGAGAGGGGTAGAAGGAGGGAAAACGGTAATCAGTATATATTCAATAAGAAAAGAATCAATTCAAAGGAAAAAACTATTGAAGTAATTATTTAATACTCAGCTGCCATGTTCTGCGGCCAGAGGTCACGTGCACACGTCAGCTAGAAACATCCAGCCAAAAACACCAGCTCTGCCACCCACGAGAAGTTAGTGTGGGAGATGGTTCTGTTAATCTTTCATGCTGTCTCTGAAAGGCTGGGCATTGCCCAGACCATCCTGCCATCCACGCAGGCCCAGTAGGAAAATGAGACTCTAATGCTTAAATATTAATCAAAGGCTTTCTATGTTTGGTAATGCTCAATAACAATATGCCCATACAATTAGAGTTGTTTCCCCATTAGCTAACCTAAATATAAGTTGTTACCCGCGACTGCTCTCCATACCTGCGTGGCTCTTCATCCTCCTATATCTCTACCCTCTCTAGCTCCTCCTCTTCCTTTTACTCTTCCTCTCCTTACTCCTTCCACCTTAGCTCCCCCTACAGAAAACATTAAAATATAAGCCTATAAAATTCATATATGGTGTATATGCATATATGGATTATTAAAGTTTCATGGATCTCAATAAATGAAATAAAAAATAATATAAAACCAAAGATCAAAATATATCTGATATCAAGAGACAAAACCAATCTCTGGGTAAAAATCAATTAAGATTTACAAAAAAAAATGAAACTACTATATAAGCATGTAGTCTCAGTAATAAAAAGGGAGAGACAGAAATCAGAGAAAAATAGTTGACAAGATAGTTTCTAAGTATTTTCTACAAATAATAAAAGACATCAAATCAGGACACTACAATAAGAATTGGGTAGTTTTGTTGAAAAAAGGAACAAATGTGTTAGGGTATAGAACAAAGGAGTTTATAGAGGCCATTGATGTGTATGATTAAGGAAAGCACAAATAGAGCAGAGTATTGATAATATGGTAAATCTTAAAAAGCCTTCATATGGGATAATTACATGTACATAAGTCTGTGGTAAAGGAAAAACTATATTTGAGGAAGGAAAAATCAACAGTTACCAGTGGTCCTAAGAAAGGAGTGATGAATATCTATTGTTGAAAGGATATATTATTTTTAAGTTGATATCCCACAGTGCAGGCCCAACTAGCCATAGACTCACTGTAACCCTGAACTCACAGAGATCCTTCAGCCTCACCCTTCTGAGTGCTTGGATTAAAGTCATATACAACCACATCTGCCTGCACAGATAATTTTTAAGGCAAAGAGAAATTTCTTAGGGATGCTTTAATGATGGACACATGGTATCACACTTTGTCCAAACACATGGGATATACAACAACATGATTGAATCTTAATGTCAATTATGAACATTCAGTAGATTATGTGCAATGGAGGCTTATTGATTATAAAATATAAACACGTCTACTTTTTGTTATTTATATACTCCCTAGAGTATGGTCAAATTCTTAGTGGCCTGCCCCTTAAAAAGAACTGAGTCCCTCTACTCCCACACTTCTCCCAGAAGCCTTCAGTTATGGAGGTCATAAATGGGGGAACTGGGAAGGGATTGTGATCAGAATATATGATGTGAAACTTTCAGAGTATCAATAATAATGTTAGGTGGTGAAAAAGTAAATGAAATTAAGTATATTTATTGTAGTATATCTGCTTGCTTATGTCATAGGAAAAGCAGAGGTTGAGCTGGTGACTGACATGAGCTTCACCACTACTTACTATCATTCATGGTCAATAGTATTCTGTACACTACTAGAGAAGAAAGGCAATCATCAAAATCACTCACCTTCAAATCCTGTGACCTACAACTATGGCCTGCCTATAAAATACACAGGCACAATGGTGTCAGGAAAGTTACGAGAAAAACCAACCATTTTTATTTGTTTGTTTGTTTAAAAATCGATTTTTAAGGACACCTCCATAACATTGCTAAAATGCTAAAGATCTTAAGACTAGATAGGTAATAGGCATAGCTGAAAACCTATTCATTTCATTCCTTTAAACAAACATAGCAATAAAATGAGTCCTAATGCTTAATGCTAAATCCATAGATAAGTTTGTCACTGAACCCTCATCAAAGAAACTTCTTCTAGTCAATGAGAATTAACAGAGAAAGAGAGTTACAAATGTACAATGCTCAGAGAGTAAAAGACTCTGGAGCAAGTAGTTCAGGTTAAGATGTGTTCATCAAACCCCTTCCCTCAAGGCTCAGAGATTTATACTGAAAATGCATAAAACTATTTACAGATTCATAGAACCTTTAATGTTGTGAGGACAATCCTTATGCTTTGTATCAAAAAAAAAAAGCTATCCAGAGCTTATTTGCCAGAAATATAGACCATGTTTTTGTCTTATTTCACAAATATCTAACATAAGGTAAAAGCATGAAGAATAAATGTGAACCCCTTCATATTCTTATTAATGCAAATTTTGACCAAAGATTACTGAGATTACCTTGTCTTATCCTTTTCAATGAGGCTGAATTAATAATGAATTAAAGCAAGTCAAACTGAAATGAACTTAGATACTAGGGACAGTTACAATAACAAAAGTCATTCTCAGTAGATTTGCTAAAAATCTTGTGTTCAAATTGCTCATTTCAAAATGCAATGTTCCATTTAATAGAATATAATGCTGAGCTCAAAATTTGGAGTTATTTATGCAAATCCAGCTTATTCCCCATAAATAAGACATGTGACTTAAGCCAGCTATCAACCTGTGAACTTTGTCGGATTTTGCCAGTTTTATTCAAGATGAAATGAATATTGAATAAAAGAACTTTGAAATGTATCATGTTGCCTAAAGGATTACTAAGGGTTGATATAATTTAATGGATTGTAGTTTACAAAGGTATTGATTCCATAGGTCTAAGGTATAAAAACATGGCACATTTGTGTAAGTGCTTGTTCTCTAATTTTAGTCTTGGTCTAAAAGTATGAGGACTAGATGACTAAGAAATCAAGCAGTTAGAACGTTCCACAGTTGTTGTACAAAGTACAATGGCAGTAAACATGAGCAATTATACTATTATCAAATGTTGAACAAAGGAAAAGACTTACCAGAAGATGAGTTTTCCCTATGTGTGGATGTAGGTACGTGTCCTCTCCATTCTAAGCCCATAAACAATCTATTTCTAAAGCAAGCTAAATTCAACTCAGTCATGGATTGCACCCTTTTCTCAGTCTTGCCCAATTATATGTGTCTACTGAGTCTGTGCTCAAATACTATCTTTTAGGCAGAATAGCATAACATAAACTAGACTAGCCACAGCAGAAGTATCTCTGAGACCACAGCCACTAATGGCACCATTGCTGCCACCAGCTAAGCACAATCCAGGCCCAGAGGCACTATAGTCCCTTCCGTCAGTATAGCTGTCCTGTCTCTTCTAATATTTGAATTCTCTCAGTTGTGTGTGCAGCATCTGACATAACAAACATTTGTTTCTCTAGTTAAGATCTCTTCTACTAGATGTGAATTCAGTTGTGAGAGGGTTTGTTTAGTTCATGAATGTATCTCTAAACTTCTGGATAGAATGAAGCTGTCAGTTATAATCTACCCAGTAAATAGTTACAATTACAATGAATGCTGTATTTTGTTATTCCTTACAGAAATCCAGCTTTTAAATACAAACTTCTAGAAAGTCTAAACAGTACAATTACGAGAATATATTTTTCTAATAGTCTTCCTTTTCTGCCCTCTGTTTCTATGTGTTGCTTTGTGCCTCCTCTCGCCCTGGTCTCACTATAGAGTTCAAGCAAACACTATGCAGTCCTGGCTGACCTTCACTTCATACTCTTCCTGCATCAGCAACCTGACTGCTGTAATTACAAGCACAGGACAGAACTGCAGGATTTAACTGTCTCTTGATCACATCATCTTTCATATTTACTCAGAATAATTATAAACTTAACTAGTTGAAGTTCATTATGTATCTCAACAACTTACATAGAAATTTCCTTCCTTTTTGTTTTCAAAGTTACCTCAAATAGTCTGTTTTCATTTTGTATCAGTGACAAGTTTTCTATGTCAAAATAGAAAAAAACCTTAAAGACAGTATAATAAAAAGAGTATTATTCTATGATTCTACTTTTATTAGAAACTGAAGAAGCAAAGAATTTGATAAAGTTTTCAAGTGGTAAGGGAAGGTTGACATTAGACTCATATTTAAGGGTACACAATTTCAATTTTATAAGATAAATAAAAGTCAGAGAGCTATTGCTTAGTAGAATAGTGTCTATATTAACAATAGTATATTGGATATTTAAAAGAAAAATCTTTTGCTTTTAATTTGATGTTTTGAATTTTATTATATTTTATTATTATATTAGGAGAAGTGTGTGTGTGTGTGTGTGTGTGTGTGTGTGTGTGTTTATCAGAGTGTAGTTCTGGATGTCAGAGGACAACCAATGGCAGTAAGTTTGCTCCTTTAATCATAAAGGTTCTGGAAATCATTCAATTTCTGTGTTTACATCATTTCTACTCCTCTTTATCTCACTTCCAACTTCTCCTGTGTCTACTTCTCAATTCCCTCTACCATTCATCTTCTCTTTTTCTATAATTATTATTGCAACAACTCTGAGACCAATCAGTGTAGTGTGTGTACACATGTGTTTATGAATGAACACTATGAGTTGTATAAGCTATCACAGTGCTTGATCTAGAGAAAACTGATTCTTCCTCCTTCCAAAGCTATTGATTGCCTTCAGCCAAAGTTGGGGCTATAGGTATATAGATTCCTTGGCATTCCATGATCACTTTTTAACTAGTTGTGGGTTTGTAGTAGACTTCGTAGGCTTAGAATTTTCAAAACCTATCTTAATAAGGGTTCTTAAATGCTTTAACTTCTCTTATAGCCCACTACCCACCAGAGGTAGTGGAAAAGCAAGTTAGTAGGGCAAAAAGAGGTATGAACCTATTTAAAAGTAGTTCTTTTGGGTGATTCTAATCTTCCTTGTCAAGACATCAGAAGTTCAGTTTGAGTAAATCAGGAGCAGTAGCTTGATCCATTCATAAACACTACTCAGGAGTCAGCAATGACAGTTAGATTTAGAAGAAGCCTGCCAATCTGCCCATGTCTGAGGAAGCAGCAAGAAGCCACCAGAATATCAAGAGAAGTTCTTTAGTGCATTTCTTTCTATGAATTCATGAAATTAGTGAAGAAGACAAGGAAAACTTTTGCTTCAATGTAGTTAGCAAAGACTAGCATTAGTGAAGCCCCAAATAGCGTCAAGACAAACCAACGCCACACAGTGTCATACATTGTCTATATTTATGTTTACAAACATCTCATGCCTCTTTTCAAGACAGCTTCCAGAAAAATACTACATCTGCCTTAGCAAAAATCGTCTCATAAGACAGTTTCCAGAAAAACATCACATAAATTGAGTCTCCAAAGAAATGTTGAGACTCCATCTTCTGCATGAAAAGGCTTCTTTGATGAAGCTGCAAGCTACCCTTACTGTGGTATAAGCACAAAATCCTGAGTAGGTGCTGTTGTATCAAAATGCTCTTCTTGTAGCTGGTTAAGTGAACATGGGGTCATATTCTTTGGTTAATTTTGTGAATTGGGTATACGTTAAATATATTTTGAACATCAATTTTGGTATTTCATAAATAAACAAAACTCAGACTTGGGATAGTTTTTTTCTTGTGTTACTGAAAAATTTGATGTGTTCATGAATTTTGCATACATGCTTAATGCTAATACCCTCTAATGATCACATCTTGGTGTGCCTTTGGTAGATCTGGTGCCATAGTTATAAATCCCAATTTTCTAGAGTCTATATTTTAGTGTTTTATTGTTTTAAAACTTAATTGTCTTTCTACTTTATAAATCTTCCCCATTTTCTGAGACACTGCAATATTGATTTCCACAGTGGCTGTACAAGTTTCCACTCCCACCAGCAGTAGAAGAAAGTTCCAGTTACTCCACATCCTTGCCAACATGAGCTACGACTTTGGTATTAATCCTAGCTGTTGTGATAGTTAAAATGTGAAATATCAAAGTAGTTTTGATTTTCATTTCCCTGATGGCTAAGTTTGTTGAACATTTCTTTAAGTGTTTCTCAATCATTTGAGATTCTTTTATTGAGACTTTTCTGTTTAGATCTGTACCCTATTTTTAATTGTATTATATGTAATTTTTGGTATCTATTTTCTTGAGTTCTTTATGTATTTTTGGATATTGGTAATATATTGCATGTAAAATTTGAAAAAATCATTTCCCATCCTGTGAGATACTGCTTTGTCTTTTGCCTTATAGAAGCTTTTCAATCATGAGTTCCTGTTTAATAATTGTTGATTTTAATGCCTACATTATCAATGTCTTTTATCCAGTGCCAGTGTATTCAAGGCTATTCCCTAATTTCTTTTCTATCAAGTTCATTATGTCTGGATTAAATTTTAGATCTTTGAGCCACTGGGACTTAAGTTTTGTGCAGGATGAAAATATTGATCTACTTGTGCTCTTCTACATACAGACATTCTATTAGACCAGCACCATTTGTTGAAGATACTTTTTGTTTTCCATTGTGTATTTTTGTCTTCTTTATAAAAAGTCAAGTGTCCATAGGTCTGTGGATTTATGTCTGAGAATTCTATTTGATTTCATTAATCAACCGGATTGTTTACATGCTAATACCTTTGTGGTTTTTACTACCATAACTCTGTAGTACCACTTGAAATCAGAAATGGTTGATACCTCCAGAAGTTCTTTGATGGTTCAGAATTATTTTAGCTATCCTGAGTTTTCTGGCTTTTTTCATATGAAATAAAGCAATGTTCTATCAAGGCCTGTAAAGAATTCTGTTGGAATTTTGATTAGAATTGCATCTGAGTCTGTATATTGCTTTTGGTAAATAGCCATTTTTATTATGTTAATTCTAAAATGAGTATGAGCGATCTTACCATAGTCTCATATCTTTTTCAATTTATTTTTCAAAGCCTCAAAGTTTTTGTCATGAATGTCTTTCACTTGCTTGGTTAGAGTTTTCCCCAAGATATTTTACATTGTTTGTGGCTATTGTAAAAGGTGTTGTTTCCCTGAATTCTTTCTCAGTCTGCTTATCACTTGAATATAGGAAGAATACTAATTTATTTTAGTTAATCTTAAATCTAGCCACTTTGTTCAAGGTACTTATCAGTTGTAGAAATTACTTAGTAGAATTTTTGGAGTTTCATATGTATATTATCATGTCATCAGCAAATAGTTATATGTTGACTTCTTCCTTTCCATCCCCTTGATCTCCTTAAGTTGTCTTACTGCTCTAGCTAAGACTTCAAGTACTGTATTGAATAAATATAAAGAGATATGAGCAACCTTATCTTGTTTCTGATTGTAGAGAAATTGCCTTGGGCTTCTTTCCATTAAAGTTGATGTTAGCTAAAGGTTTGTTGTAAATTATATTTAAGTATATTCCATTTATCCTAATCTATCCAACACTTTTATAATTAAGGAGTATTGGATTTTGTCATAGGCTTTTTCAGAATCTAATGAGATGATCAGCTTTTTATTTTTCAGTTTGTTTATATGGTGGATTACATTGAATTGAATGATATTTGTATCCCTACATTCAATCTATGCTGAAATGAAGCCTACTTGATAATAGTGGATGATCTTATTGATATGTTCTTGGATTTGGATTACAAGTATTTTGTTGAGCATGTTTCCATACATCTTTATGGGGAAAATTTGTCTATCATTCTTTCATGGTGAATATTTGTGTGGTTTGGGTTTTGGATAATTGTTCCCTCATAATATTAATGCTGCAATGCTCCTTCTGTTTCTCTTTTGTGGAATAGTTTAAAAAGAATTGACATTAATTCTTCTTTGAAAGCCTGGTATGGTAGAACTCTTCCCTAAAGTCACCTGGCCCTGGGTATTTGGGCAGTGGGATTTTACTCACTGCTTCTATTTTCTTGGGGTTATAAGCCTATTTAAGTTGTTTATCTGATCTTGATTTAACTTTGATGATATCTATGATGATATTTAGATTTTATATTTTGTGGAGGATAGGTTTTTAAACTATGACTTGATAATTCTTTGTATTTCCTTGGTGTCCATTGTTATGTCACCCTTTTCATTTTTGATTTTATAACTTACTTTAGTATAATGTTTAAAATTCTTTGGTTAATTAGACTTACTGTAAATAATGTATGAAAATTTCTTAGGCAATTACAAAAAAAAATACTACAACTCACTTCTCTACTTACTTCTTTCCATATATAAAATTCAGTAATATTTGTCAACTCAACAGAAGCTAGAGAAATTTAAGAAGAGGGGATAAGAACTGAAACAATTCTCCTACATATTTGCCTATGGTGAAATATCATTGCTGTTGATTGGTCTGGAAGGACAGAGGTCACTGAGACAGTGTCAACTTTTCTTCCTAGGTACTATAAGAAATCAGGTTAAATAAAACATGAGGAGCAATGCAGTAAAAGCATACTTCTATGGACTTTGCTTCAGCTCTTGTCTCCAGGTTTCTACCTTGAGTTCCTGCCTTGACTTATTTCACAAATGGATTCTGACCTAAGATTTTGAGCTGAAATAAATCTTTTTTCCCCAATTTTGGTCATGGTGTTTTATTACAGAAGTGGAAATCTAAGGCCAGAGGGTTAAAAGAGTATAAACGTAAGATATGATAGATTCTCTTAAACATATAAATGAATCTGACCATTGTCAAAAATGATAGTACATTAAATAGAATTTCTGTGAAATGCAAAAAGATTTTTAGTTTCCGTTGTATAGTATTTCTGCATTCCCATGACTCTGCCTAAGTAAATATACTTGATGCTTTTCAAAGGAGAATGCATGAATCCATAATGGGGAAATAGTGATTAGGAACCACCATCAGCCTGAAAAAACAAGAGGCAGAGAATTTCATTAGAGTTGAAACTATGTGGTAAATGTAATTCAATGAATTTGAGCTAAAATAGCAAAACATGTTGGATGTAGTTAAAATAAAATCTAACTTTTAAGATCAGCACAATAAAAACAGAGGCTGAACATTTGGCTTCATTAAGAGGAAATTCAATTTTACATCAAAGTAAAAAGTAGGAGTCATTATAATATTGAGTTGGTAATGTTGACTGTAAGAAATTGCATAGTGTATTCAAAGAACCACATTATTTTAACGCTATAAAAATATTTGTCCAGATCAAAATTATATCGATATCAAATTCAAAGAAGGAAATCAAATACCATGGGAGCTCAGAAAGTTTGTGAATCAGAAATTCCCAGGTCTTTTTCTCATCAGAATTGAAATGTATTATTTTCTTCTCATCTAGGTCAGCAATTAAGCCACCCCTGCCAAGTAAGGAATAGAAACACAGAGCTTGCTCTGTGTAAGAGTTTTTCTTTATAAGAATGACTGAACCTGCCCCCTTTTTTCTTAATAAGAGACTATTTCTTCTAGTTCTCTTTTTTTTCAGACCTTATTTCTGCTTTGTTTACTTTTATATATTGTTTCAAGTAGCCCTTTACTGATTGATATTGTAAGGAAAATTGCTTAAATGTGTTTCTTCCATAAATTCTAAATAAAAACTTTAATAATTTTGAATCTGATCATTGAATCTTATTTAACATTTGAATTTGGGGAAAGGAAGTGGAGTACCATAAAAAACAATGAGAAAAGAGAAGCTATGCTTACTATCATTAAAAAACCATGATGAAAGTATTACTGTGAGCCCATCAATTTGTACACTAATAGAGTTTAAAGTTTTTGAAACTTTTTGTCTTTGGCTTATTTGCTTTAATATTATGGAATGATGTTCTTTCTACTCTGTGTTACTATTATATTTCTTCCTCTTGTTTAAGTATACTTGCAGTATGATAATAGTTTTAAAAAAATATATCAGCATTGAGAATGTTGATGCTAGTGGTGGTGGTGATGATGATGTTCACACAACTTAAAAATCTGAGGCAAATGAAATATCAAAAATATATTTTATATTCATTATAATGAATATTCTACAGAAATTTTACAGCATTGGGACCTTTGGCAAATCTCAGACATGAAGACAGAAACATTAGGTGAAACTGATATGCAAACTGGCATTAACAGGGACTAAATAACTTGTATAGTTACCTTGTAAAATTAACTAATTGGTTCTGATTTTTTAAATCCAGAGACTTCCTTTCTTACCTTGTACCAGGCAGATTGAGACATAGTAATTTTCAGGATTTTTTTTTACCATCTGGAATATTGATATTGGATTTATTTACTTTTCCATGATTTCAGAATTCAGTAATCTGGTATGTTAGACCATATGTGAATGCTATTTTATAATTTGAAGTGATTTATGTGACAAAATTTCTTTTATGTATTTTGTTATATCTATCATCTATCTACCTATGTTTTATATATAGGGAGATAAGGAAACTCTGAAAGTCTTTGCTTTAACTACAATATGTGTTTCTTCTTTGTGTATATGAGTATGTGAAGATTTTTAGTTTCCTTCACATGAAAATATATGTGGTTTTATTGTTATATAAAATATAGTGCGTTATTTCCATGAATAATAGCAACTTCAACTAACAAATATGAATTAAATAATTAATTCTCCATAAACATCATATTTCTTCATCTAACAACTAGGAACTATAGTTAGGAGTTCAAAAATGAATCTGTATTGAAATCTCAGATTTACTAATATTTAACTCTTACTTATGAAGTTCAGAGCTAATGAGGAAAAGAGTAATTGATATAGTTCTCAGGTAAACGCTAAATAACCTGTGTTGTAAACTGGCTGTCAGGACACCCAAAATTGGAGCTGTGTATGGGATCAAATATCAAGGTCAACATGTGTGGCTTAAAGCTGTAGCAATGTTCATCTGAATTTTGTTTCACTGCAAGGATATATTGTCTAATTTAGGGTTTACAAACACAGAAATCAGGAATACATGTTTACGAGTCCCTGAATCTTGTGTTTTGAAGCTGTGTGATGTGCTGAAGAACCAGGCAAAAAATCAGTGAAGCCTTCTCCTTGAGTCTACCCGAACTTCTCTTACTCTCCTCATGATAGTGACTTGAGTTGCCTTTGAGATCTGCCTGAAGCTTCTCAGTGCTCATCGCAGGATTTTTTTCAAATTGCTGATCAGAGCACATTTTTCAAGAAATGTCCCTACATTTATCCTAAATCTCTTTCTGTCTTATTTATGTAGCTATTTAAAGCACATAAATTTTATTAATTTATTTACTTTACACATGAGTTTCTCCTGATATAAGCCATAAATTTAGTGATGAATGTTTGTGGAATGTGGCTTAATCCCATAAAATTACTCTGAAACTCTTTGTGGAGTGCCTAGAGAATATATTGTAGTTAACTATTAATAATTGTCATTTTATTTACACCTAGAAATGGGAATAATTAGAACTTTAAGAAGCCCAATGCAAATGTTGCAATAATTAAAAAGTTTCTCAATAATTAAAATTAATGTGAAACAAATTCCTCAAAAAACTACTTGAAACATTTATTGAATCATCTGTGCAACTAATATGCCAGTTGAAAAGACATTTTAACTTTCAAAACAATAAATAATTAGGCTTTCCCCTAAATTAATAAAATGTACCAGAAGCTGTTTGTAATACTTAATTAAACTATAACCCAAAGACACCAATTACAATTAAATGCTTCTCAAGCAAATTCACTCTCTTGTTTTTTTTTATTGAATCACGAAACCATGGCTGTGCTGAAAGCAGTTAGGTGAAGCCAGGGTCAGAATTTTCTGATGTGATTCCTCCAGGGAACAAGTACACTCCTTGTTATCAGCTCTCATCTCCAAACTCAATCTTTGCACATATGCTACAGAAACTGTGTGTCTGACAGACTTGACATTCTTAGTTATTTTGAGTACTAGTTCAAAAATTCTTTTTGAGAGTGTTCAGTGAATGGAAAAAGAAAAAAAAAAAAAAAAAAAAAAGAACATGTGGTCGTCTCTAATATTTTGTTAAATGAAACAAATGGGAAGCTGGGAATGTTCTGTCTCAGAAGTTCCTTGGAGATTGGTAGCTTATGCAAACTTGGCAGTGATTTCTTAAAAATTAAATTATTCTTCATGTGATTTACTATGCTCATCATTCTAGATCTAACTGAGCCTTTGTATTTGTCTCTACAAACTGAAGGGTTTGCCTAAAAGACTCATAGAATGCTTTACTGTGTAACATGTATAGGCTATCTTAAAAGTTAAAGAAAATCTTTTACACTGCCTGTAAAACATGTCTGAGAATCATAGCACTGGTAAAGTGGTAGACCTGGCAGGAATAGATGAAACTATGTTTGCAATAATGCTAAATCCTAAAATGATGCATTCTTACCAAACAGCGTATTTGATTTGCTAATTTTCTAATTAAACACAGAATTGAATCCCATAATTAAATTTAAATTTATAGCAAGCATTTTAATTTTAAAACTAGGGCATGAATTACAGTAATCAGATTAAAAGGAAATTACCTATATAAATATGTGTTTTATAAAATAATTTACAAAATTAAAAGATCATATTACTCTTAAATTATTTCAGTTTAGTTAAACAATTCAATATTATGAAATTTTAACTTTAAAATAAAACTAATCCCAGTACAATATACTAATATTAATGTGTTACTATTTAAAACAATAAACCTTAGCATCAAAATAAATCCCAAAATCTATTGTAAATAAAGATATCAAATATCCAAATCAGGGGGACACAATGAAGACACTCCTAAGGGAAAAGTTTACAACACTAAATGCCTCTCTTAAAAGTTTTGAGGAATCTCAAGTTAATAATTTAATGATAAGCCATATGCTTCACATTGGAAAGACGAACAATGACAATATAAACAATGGAAACTCACAAAAGTGTAGACAGGAAGGAATAATCAAATCATGGTGTAAATTAAAAACAATATTATATTTTTTCTGTTTTAGAATTTAAATAGGTTCAGATGATTACAGCATACATAAACTCTCTTGTTGGTTATATTATACTAATCTACGGACTTGGGAAAGATTCCAAGTTAATATTGTAGTTGGATGACAATTATAGTTCAGCATTGACCCCATCTTAGACTCCATTTTGTAGAATAAATTTTATTTTTTTTCTTTTCTTTCCTCAGTAACCCATACATCATTCAACAATGTGCTCTTTAGTTAACAGGAGTTTCTGTACTTAATGTGACTTATATTATTTATATCTATTGTGGTCAGTAAAACATAGGGTATTATTTCAATTTTTCTATTTTTTAAAACTTTCTATATAACTTGCTATACAATTAATTTTGGAGAAAGTTCCACAAGCTTTCTAGAGGAATGTATTTTCCTAGAAGAATACAGTTTCTTTGTTCTTTGGGTGAAATGTTCTACAGATGTAAAATGATTTATGATGTAATATACTCTCATATATATAGGTTTATAAAATAATTTACAAAATTAAAAGATCATATTACTCTTAAGTTATTTCAGTTCAGTTAAAAAATTCAATATAAAGGTATGTATGTATGTATGTATGTATGTATGTATGTATGTATGTGTCACCCACTATCACTATGCTGGGGTTAATCTGCAGATTTTGTTCTCATCATATTGTTTTAGTAAATGGGTATGCCTGTGTTTGTTTTGTATCTTGTTTTGCTTATAATATTCTCTTTATGGCTTTCATTTGTTAGTCTGTTACTGCATAAGTACCCACCTTCTAACTGTTTTGAATTTAAATTCTTTATTTTATCAGACACTAGAATAGCAATGCATACAGGCAACCATTGCCCTATGTTATAGTTATGCATTTTATCATGTGATTGAAAACGGGACAGGAGCAATTGGAACATCAAAGGAAGTCTGTATCCAGTAGCTGGAAATCTGTTGTAAGAACTTCTGCTGATGATACTATATCACAAGTTTGACAGCATGCATATATATATAATTATTATAATTTAAATTAAATCTAAATTATATAATATATAATTTAGAACATATATATATGTTCTAAATTTAGCTAAACTAAAAAGAAATGAACTTATTTATTTTAGAGTAAATAATTCATGTAAGTTTAATTATTAAAGTTATTACATTAGAAAGGTTTTATTTGGTATTTAGCAAATGCCCTATTTATAGAAAAACCCAAGTAAACTATATGTTTAAATTTTCATCTTAAATCATCATTTCAGTGTATTTTGTGAAAGGTACCTTTATTATAACCTTATCCCATTGATATTATCACAATGTAATTTGGTCAAGTTTTAGGCATGCATTTGGGAGTATGCTTCTCACACCTGCATTTTATGAATATAACAACATGAGATTAAATCATTAATAAAAACAGATTGTTACTATTACAATTTAATTTATTGTTTGTAACTAGTATAAAACCATAGGCTAATCATATTATAAGTACTTTTAAATGTAAGTGTTTAAAATAAGCACTAATTAAAATATTAAATGCTTGTAGGTCTTCACTCACAAATAATTAACTTAGTGATAAATAGAAGATATTCACATTTACACTATGGTGTTTATTTGCTTTTTCTGTTATGTTTTAATTTACCATGTTTCTTTTCTATTGTTTGCATATTCAAAGTAGTATCCTAAGCTCATAAATATGGAGACTTATGGAGTAGAAGAATCCTAACACATGCAACACAAAAATATACAGGTAAATAACAGAGGTAGAAAGATTTAACAGTAGGTGAGATTGATGATAAGAAAGAGAAGAGATTAGGGGAAGGGTTTAAAAATATAAGGATGTTTCATAAAACTCTAAGGAAACCTACAATTTATAAGTCTATTTAAATACATAGTTAGAAAATAAGAAAAAGAAAATGAAGAAGTCAATGTATTCATGTATAAAATGCTCCTTAAAGAAGCCAGAGTTTACAGAACAACAAATGAACATATTAACACATAGAATGAGTTAATATGAGCTGTTCTCAAGGAGGTACCAGAAAGCCTGCAAACATCACAGGTTACAGCCCAAGCTCTTCTTTCCCCAACACACAAGACCATAAAATTTACTTACCAAAGACTTCATACATTTGGATTGCATAACACTGAAAAATAAAGCTGAATATGACTCATGAAATTTCTTCTCTGCCAGCTAGCCTTCATAGTACTAGAAGTTGCTATGAGTACCCCTACTTGGTGCAAAACAATTATCAATGTTTCTATCAAGCTGTGCAGCACACAACATTCAGCATTTTTCTTCTTTGGCAAGATAAACACCAATGCAATAATGGTATGAGTACTACAGGGTAACCAACCACTTTCAACTCCTATTTGAGACTGCATCCATAAGATAGAACTCATTCTTGATAGTATAAACCTAACAAAGAACACATGGTTGTATTATTGGAGGTCAGGCCTCTATCCCTGCCTTCACAAGATTACAATCGCCAAGGCCCCTCTATACTTAGAGAAGGGAGGAGATGTCAGGTGCAGCCCTGCTTGTACATTGAAGGCCTAAAATCAGCCATAGGCCTAAAATCAGCAATAGGCCTGACATACATACATGCTAACACAAAATCTTGGGTCTCTGTGGAAAAACACTGAAACAGCAGGCTATAAACTATTGTAAACAGGCAGCTTCTGTGGAAACTTACCAGCCTGAGTAGTCATAGATCTTATAAATAGGCAGCCTCGGTGGACAGTACCAACTTAGATAAGGACAAGTGAATCATAGGCAGAGTCATAGTGACCTGTCCCCTGAACCTTCACCCAGCTGATACCCTGTTCTGAATGGTATCTGTACTCCCCCTGAACACCTATGCTCCGGTGTCATTCCCTTCCCCACATCCTGCCTTTTTGTGTTTATAACCCCTGTGTGAATAACTAAATTATGGTGTGATATAAATAAATAAATACATTGTTAAAAAAAAGAAAAAATTCTTAGGGTTTTCTAGTTCAAGATTATATTGCTGAAACCATGAGATGCAGCTCAGACAGAGGTAGCCTGCTTGCCCAGTGTGTGTAAAATCCTTGGATCAATGCCCATTACCATTAAAAAAAAACTATTTTAAAATCAAAAAAAAAAAAAAAAGAACACATGGTTGTGGAGGTCCTATGTTCTTAACTAAGGGAGAACCTACTACCATTGTTTGGGTGACAGACATGTTACTAAACGTCATTCTAAATAATTACATTCCACCCCCATAGTTTAGTCCTTAGAGTTGCACTGCATCTCATTCAAGACTTTTCTAAGCTTAGGGTCTATGCTCCATGTTGGGCATGATTTGTAACAATGGGCTTTTCCACCCTGCATCATTGTTTCTCTGAAATAATGACTCTCAGACTTAATATACCTAGGCCAAAATTTTTGCCTTATTCTCTGACTACCTTATAACTTCATTACCCATTTATTCTATTCTATGTCCTGCCACATGATTGGTTGCCTCCCTTCAGTTTCATGCAACTGTCTCCTTCAACTTTTGTGGCAAATCTCTCTGTCTTACTCTTTTCCAGAATTATTTCTCTCTCTCTCTCTCTCTGTCTCTGTCTCTTCTCTCTCTCTCTCTCTCTCTCTCTCTCTCTCTCTCTCTCTCTCTCTCTCTGCTGGATGTCCCATCTTTTAATCCCATCTAACTCATTGACCATAGGGTTTTTATGGACGGGCGATACTTAAGAGATTCTCTATACAAGTACTGCTCACAGCTTTCAGTAGGAAACTTTCTTTTTTTTTCTTTTTCTGTTTTTTTTTTTTTTTTTTTTTTTTTGCAATGGGATGTGGTTAATACTGTGACTCCACACTTAGAAAAATGTATTAAATAAGTGGCTGTGGAGTGCCTAGCTCTTAATGGGTTAAATAATATATTACCCACCACCACCACCATCAAGACTCAGGGACTATGCAGCAAAAAGTATGCAACGAATGTACGGAGCAACGGCTAAACTATAAAATCTGCAGACAGAACACTGCCATTATACTCATAAACAGGCTCCAGCTGTGGTTACCCGGACTCTTCATTGATGAGCTGTACGCACATAACACACAAGGGAATCAATCAAAACTTGATTGGTATTGTTTGTAAAAAGGGTTTTGGGTTTCAACAGGAGACAAGAGAATGAAGGAGAGTAAGGTGTTTAAAACTCCCCAAACTCTGTATATCCAAGTAAGAAATTGTCAAATAATAACATAAAAATAAATTTTATTTATAAGACAAAATAAATCTCTCAGATTGATTATTTTAAATTCTGAGAAAATAATACTACATTAACTTGCTTATATACAACATCACCAGAGAAATTATTATGTTTGACAGATTTAAGAAATAATTGTTTATTTTTCATATCACCCTAAAACTATACATTTTTATAAAAGACAAAAAAATGGTCAGATGTGATCTATGTACACAGAGAAGCCTAAAAGCTGTCAAGAACTTCATTCAAGAAAGATAGACAGGAGCAAATAGAACCCTGCAGACTTTGTGCTTGCCAAGTTACTTACTCTTTGTGAGCCCACGTGAGCTCTGCTTAGTTGACACAGTGGTCATGTTCTCCTGATGTCCTCCATTATCTCTGACACCTTACAATATTTCCTTCTTCCCTTCAGTCTCCAAAAGGAGAGACTCAATGGAAATCTACAAATTGAATTTTCTCTACATGTCTGCCTGTAGGTTTTCGTACCCACTCCCATTTGCTCCTGGGGGAAGCCTTTTGAGGAAAATCTGAAAAGGGCACCAACCTATGAGCATAGCAGAATAATTTGATTAGTAAAAATAAAGTTAACTTAAAATGTATGTGTTAGGAACAACTGTTTAAAAACTAAGCGTTTATCAAAATACTTGCTTTTAGTTTTTACTGAGTTTGACAGGGTTTATCTAAATGTTATACTACAGCTGGGTTAAATGAATATTTTATTCTTCAATATTAGTAGATCAGAATTTTTGGTGATCAACAACCATATATTAAGGCATGACAATGAGGAAAAAATGGCTGAAAGGAAAGACATTTTTTATTTGCCTTTCCACAGTGTTCAGCCAAGTCTCAAGGAACGAGCCAGGACATAATTCTGGATGCTTGTTGAGATGTCTGTTCTCATAATCAGAGGTCCTAGAGACCCCAGAGCTTGAATTCAAATCCCAGAAGTTTACTATACAACCAACTTGACCCCTTTGAAATTATTTACTATTAAACTCTTCCCCAGACAGATGATTTCACTGGATTCAGAAATTCATAAATTATCTTGGTATGTTATACTAACAGCACAGGTAACAAAGTGTAAACAGAGTCCATAGTCTGACTATACTATGTTAGGATCACCTCCTCATTAACCTGGGAGATTTATTTTGTCCTAAAACCACCCCATATGATAAAAGGTTACCCCAAGATGTGTAAACTATACCCTATGCAATTTTCTTCAAGTTTCTCATAGTCATGCTATAAGAACTATCACCATAGATTTATCTAGTCAACACTAAGAATTTTCTACTCCCTAGAAACTCAAATGGATATGTTTGTGAGTATCTTGATGATCTACATTCCTTCTAGTAAAAACTTGATGGAACTAAATCTCAGCTACCTCAGATCCTGGGAAGAAGCCATGGTCCAAGATCATCATTTACCTTCAGTAGTGACCTCTAACTGCATTGCTGGGTTCTTTACTGGGAACAGGGCTTTTTCATATCTTCACTGTAATGCTGCATATCTGTCTTCCTACAGTAACACTAGGGTATTACTTTTAACCACCATGACTTTTATTTTTTCTCTGATCTTATTTGCAGCTCCTTTTAATTCTACTTTGTTTCTTTGTGCTCTTCTATGTCTATTCTTGGCTGTCAACTTGAGTACATCTGGAATAAACTCAATTTCAAAAATAAGGAGCACACCTATGAGATTTTCTGCTTGTTTGAGATAGTGAAAGCTGAACCCCCTCCAAGTCCAGAACTTTGAGTAGGAAAACACACCTGTGTTCCAGATCTTGAAGCAGAAAGACACAGGTTTTAATCTAGATCTTTAAGGCAGAAAGACACAGCTTTAGTCTAGGCAACACCTGCTGGAAGCCCATATAAGGACATGTGTCAACTTTCTCTGACCTGTGCAGAGCTTGACTACTGGACCTAGGATCTGAGGACCTAAAAGAAGTAGTAAACTACACTCCAACATTGTAGACAGTCTTACTTCTGTGACAGTGTACTTTTATACATGGATGCAACAAAGAAAACAACGATCTAGTGAAGGTTGTTTGAGTTCAGAAAAATGTAAATAAATGCCAGAAAGCACATATTAAATATTAACAGAGCAACCTTTTCCCAGAACTTTCTAAGGACAGCCCAATTCAAGCACAATTATCTAGGATGTAGTATAGATTATATCTGTGAAAGCACAAAATCAAGGCAGAAAGCCATATCCAGTTTTAGGGTATACTGACCAAATTGCATTCTAAAGCTATGTTCTGACATTCAAAAAGAATAAACATCTTATGAATTGAATGTAAAAGTTTAACACAGGATGCATGAAATAACATCCAAGAACAATACAGGGAACTCTGAGCACCTGAGATAAAAAGGCTCTCTTGCTTTTCTCCTAGAGGCTCTTGCACAGTTCTTCAAAGCATTGTTCACCATGGTGATTCTTTTGACCATGTTTGAACAGACACGGAAGAAGGAAGCTCTTGTTCTTTGCCAGCTTGCCCTTCCCTTCCCAGCACATCCATTCCTTTGCTGGCATTAGACCCTACTGTTTTGTAATTCCTCCAAGTACTTTTGTAGAAGGTCAGCTGAGAGACCCAGCTTTGTGTGAATAAACAACTAGAACATTATTGGACTTTCCATTCTCAGCAAACCATTGTTGAATTAGTTGGACTACAAACTGCAAGTCATTCTAAAATTCCCTTTATCTATCTTTCTATCTATCTGTCTGTCTCTCTGTCGGTCTATCTATCTAACCTGTCATCAATCTAGAAAGAGAAAAAGAGATTCACCCCATAAGTTCTGTGACTAGAGAACTTGACTAATATAGATTTCATGTCTGGCATCTAGATCTAATTAAAAAAATCATCTGAGGTCCATATGGCTTGGGTAAGCACACTCTTCCAACTCAGCTGCTTGCAGTCCAAGTAATCCTTCTACTTTTTTACCTACTTTTTATACATATAGCTTCTCTTAATGGATATATACCTGTCCTGGGATCTCCAACATCTTGAAGTCTCCATTGCAACTTGGACTTCACCTTCAGAATTCCCCACAGTGGCTTGCGGGGCCTCTTAAGGCTGTCACACATCAGTAATCAGCTTTATAGAACATTTGCACTAGCCTCAAGTGCACATTCATGTTGTCTTTGTCCTGCCTGAAAACACAGATAATGTTACTATTTAAGAAGTAAGCTCATCCTGTTGGAGTAGAGCAGCTGTGGCCTCAATGTGTCCAGGTTTTTGGTTTTGAATAGGGAAACCCTTTAGTGCCATTCTCTGTTGAGTCTCTCTCCTTTCAAATGAATTTATATTTTAACAAGTCCTTGATGAGTGGTACCTTCCAAAGTGAAAATAAGATAAATAGTCAGAGACTCTATATGACAGCACTACAACCAAAAAAGAAATTGAGTATACAAAATCAACAAATAAGAATGAGTAGTGTTACTATAAGCCAGTAGCAAATTACCTAATTAGATTACAGGAAAATAATCCCAATTCTAACAGATAATATTGTTTAAAATATCCATATTCTCCAAAGCAACCTACTGATTCATTTTAATTGCCAACAAAATCCAAGTGATATTCTTCATTTAACTAAAAGTAAAGCAATCCTAAAACTTACGTAAAACAAAACTGAAATATTCAGTGTGTGTGTGTGGGTGTGTGTGTATTTAATGGATAAAGGGATCATAGAACTCAAAGACTAAGGAACATACTGATTCAACCTAGCTTTATTGAAACATAAGGGTACCATGTCAAACCTATACAATGAATATATGTAGGACATTGAGTTTTTCAAAAATATCAAACTATACTACTGTATGTTGTGTATATTTAATTAGTAAAAGATGTCCCAAATCTTAGATAAGGTACATGAGTATATTAGTAAAGTATTTGCTAATGAATCTTCAATAACTTACTTTTGTAATCCTTTTCCACAAGCAGGCATCTTACAAAATTTTATAATTATCATTATTTACTTAGAAAGAAAACAGACTTGAATTTGGAAGTTGATTTTCATAAAGAACAAAAACAACTGAACCCTAGGTCATGTAAATTTAGTAGAAAAATGGTATATTTTAAAAGCTGCTAATAGAGAAAACATAGAAATAAATAATTACACAGACTAATAAAAATTTTTGTTGTGTTGAACTGTGACAGTCATTTATATTTTTACAAAATCTTACCATGGTGCCCTTGTTTGGTGATAAAATATGCAGAGATACTTTAAAGTTGACCAAAAGTAACTAATAAGGTCACTAACACCAAGAAGATAAATCATTTGAAAGAAAATTGATATGTTCTCTTTAATAATGCAAAAGAATACTCTTATAAGTTGAAGTTGGTCTTAATGGTTCTGTTTGTGCTTTGAGTTCTTGCCTGGCTATAATAATCCTAGATATCTTCACTAACTAATAAGTTAGCCTTCTTTATCTAGGTTTAAATCAATTATAGATGTTTCTGTCAGATTTGAGTTTTGAAAACTGATTTTCCAAAACAGAATTAAATAATCTAATTAAAATGTAGTGAATTATAATTTTATTCAAGATGACATAGAAACATTTATAAGCATGCTGATGTTTAATTTTCTTCAAATAGGGAACAAGAACACAGTGTGTTTGCTGGTTATAAAGTGTAAATATAATGTTGTTTTGAGTAGTGAAACAAACTTTGTAATTTGGTTTTGTTATTTGAGAAAAATTTAAATTGTAACCCTATATATTTTTATTCAACTTCTTTTTTCAAATCCATTTGCTTATCAGAAAAAAGTACATGGAGGAAGTATCCTGAATGCAAGTAGTAACTGAAGCTAAGCCCCACACTTTATTGCTAGAATTGGTAAAATATACTTACATAATTGTAGATGGTAGATCACATTAAAGTAATGAACTAGAACTTAAATTTATTTAGCACACCTCAAAACTCTCAGCACTAATATGGTTTGGCACTGGTTGCTAATTAGTTAATAAATTTTATTTCTTTTGCTTTTTCTAGTTTCTGAGAGTCTCATACAGCCATCTATTTGGAATCCATTCCCCACCCACATTTTCAGAGTGAACAACAGTTTCTTCTAGTTTCTCTATGAAATTCTTTATGCTCTTTTCTCCTTAAAATTATGACCATGCCTTGTTTCCCTGGGTAATACAGCTCAATGTATTTAAGTACAGTTCTACTACATAATATATCAACTTTAATGGATGTGGACATAGAACTATATAAAGCAGAGAAAAGTTATTTTTATTGGACTATGTATATTGAAATTAAGGCTAAGGTAAACCTTGGTATTGCATTGTACATTGACAATTCCCTACTACCTCTTCCACATTTCCAAACACTTGCATATGATTTCTTTTTATAGACTATGGTTTTATGGACAAACGAAGAGTTGTTCTATAGGACTAACTCTTCTCTACGCTTCTATGATTTACAAAGCTGAAGGCACATCTGATAGTTGCATGGAAATGTATCATACTTTTAAATCAATGTAATACAAAAATTCTCAACAACTTGAGACTAGTTATTTAGTCACAGTATTCATCTATCTTGATATTGATTGTCGTATCTCAATATAGGATCATTTCTCTATCTGGAAATCCCAAGTTCTTTGAATGATGACAATGCCATTGTCTCCAGAGAAATTTGATACTTCCCCAACAGGAAAGAAGCCAATGAAAGTAAGAAGCAGAAGAGAAGAAGAAGAAGAAGAAGAAGAAGAAGAAGAAGAAGAAGAAGACCACAAAAACTTTATCTGTTTGTCCCTTGGATTCTCTTGGACATTCCACATGATTACTTTTAAACTCTTGTATTATCTGTCTTTAATCCTGTCTCCTACATAGTGAAGTTGCTGGATACAAATGACATTGGCAGCCTTAATGAATACTCTCAATCATAGTAAGTTTTTGGCTTGATTGAATCTTAGAACAAAATCACTGTATGTCAATGTCATACAGTGAAATAATTAGATACATAGTCCATACTAATATAAAGTGAACAAAAAACAGAAGGGAAAAAATTAGATGAATAGTTAATTATTTGTGCTTATTTGGGGAAAAGCATGTATCAGATAAGCATAGAACATTTGAAATAGTGGTGATTTTAAATGATCTGACCAAATAGTCCATTTGCTTAGTTCAGGTTAACAGTATGAACAGTATGAACTGTAAGAGCTCCCTAGACTCACTCCACAGCAATCAAGTACACTGAGCCTATTATGGGTTTCCAGCAAGCTGAGCGTTCCTACTCAAGGTAAAGGGTTCCCACTGACTGCATATACTCTGTAAATACCAGTACAATCAACAAGTGGGTAAAATAGTGACTAATTATTTCCAAATGCCTTAATAATATAATTCTAACAAATATTAAATGTTGCTCTATCCCAACCATAAACCATTGATTTAGAAGCCTTTCATTCTGGGCCATATGTTGAAATTAATGTAGACTATTAGAAGAGATGAATTCTTTCTAGCTGATAAATATTTTAAAACTCATCATTGAATAATTAAAAATAATACTATCAACAAGTATAATCCATAAAAATACATATAATAAAACTCAAAATAAAGTTTCAAGCAAAACAAAGATGATTACTTCCAGGAGCTATATAGGAGAAGTTAAAAACTAGCAAGTGATTCGCTTTTCTAGGCAAGGCCTAGAAGAATTTAATTTTAGGAAATATTTCTGCTATTAATATGTTTTTCCTGTTAAAATATATATATAAAACAATCACTAGGTTGATCAGATCACTCTTTTGATCAGAATTCTGCAGAATAATAAAGATGTACTGTCTTATAGGGATACTATGGAGACAAATAGATGATTTCTTAATTCTTAATGATAATCCTATATGAATTCATAAAATTATATTAGTAATTATTAAGGTATTTTATAATATGACTGCTATTAAGTCCTTTCTGATGTCAAAACTGCACTGAGAACTCTGCCAGTCTTCAAATGTCACTAGTTAATTGCTTCTGAGTTAGGAAGCCGACATCTACAAAAGAGCACATTCCAAGAGGTTGCAAAGCAATTAACCAAAGGTCATTAAAAAAGGAACTGAAGATTTACTATAGGTTCAAGAACAAAAGTTAAGATATTGACTGGGGCCAGGAGGTGGTGGCGCACGCCTTTAATCCCAGCACTTGGGAGGCAGAGGGATTTCTGAGTTTGAGGCTAGCCTGGTCTACAGAGTGAGTTCCAAGACAGCCAGGGCTATCCAGAGAAACTCTGTCTCGAAAAAACAACAACAACAACAAAAACCAAACAAACAAAAGATATTGACTGGGTTTATCTATATGAAACTTTAATGATAACTTAGTAATGGTCTTTAACCCTCCATAAACATATAGTGCTAGTGACAGATGATGAATGTTTAGCTGGGTAGTTACTCGTAATTGTACTCATGTAAACAACTTTGTTGTAAACATCTTATTCAAATTATGACTTGAATTCATGTTTGAACTTCTAGTAAAACTTTATAAAAAGGGGGATGTTTGGAAAATCTATGTGATCTATTCTCCTAGAAAAGTTACAAAAGACTAGGAAGGATTACATTGGCAGGCATAACACTGGAAGAAACAGCATTGGGTAATATTGCATTGGTAACATAGCATTGTTGAGTAAGGCATTGGGTGCAAGGGCATTGCTACATCAGAGCAAGAGGAGAGATAGATTAGAAGGAGAATGCAGAGTGGTACACCTTAGAAATTTTAAAGCAACTTTAAAAAAATTAAGAGAGCCATATGCAAAATGCGAAAGTAAAGAGGAAAAAAGAGGCTGAAGAGAAAGCAAAAATGTTTTGTCCCTTACCATGGGGCAAAACAGGTCTTTTCTTAATAACAAGGCAATCTTAGTCATACTAAAGAGAACATGGCTTTCTTTATATAGACTTGATTTTAATTCATTTAGCAATAAAAGTGTATAAACTTTTTCCTTCTCTATGCAATAAAGATTGGAGCTCATTTTTCATCTAGAATGTGTGAGTTCTTTCTGCACTGGCACTTGGTCTTTTGCTCCTTATATGTACACAAGTATGGAGGTGTATGTGCACGTATGTAATTATGAGATAATTATTTTAAGCTTGGTCCAACTGGTTTGAGTGGAGATGTATGAATCTGTAAGCATGAATCTACATATAAATTCATGTAAGTTTAATTCATATTTGCTTGTGTGAAAGTTTTTTCTTCTATGAATGTGATTCTCTTCTCCTGTTTCTATAGATGTTTATTATTCCAACCCTCCCCTAGCCTGATAAGGGAGAGAGAGGCATCTGGATAAGAGGGAAATGACTCTAGCAATTAATCCTGTATTTAATCTCCTGCTGTTTAGGATGAGGTGCTAAATGCCAAAGACTACAATTTTTGATTAAAGGAACTCAGGCAGACCAACTACAGTAGCAACTACAGTAGGGGTAAGAGCAAATCTTACCCCTAATGAAGCTCTTTCCCCTCTGCTGCCTCAAGAGAAACCAACAAGAAAGAAGAGCCAGACTAGCCTCCAGAAAATAACACAGAAAAAAAGATAAAGAGTGTTGACAGAAGACAGTAGTTGAGACTCTGAAGTTTGTGAAAAACTTTCTGTAAAATTGGCTATTATCCCAATTCCCTATCTCTACCACTAGGCCACCAGTTTTGCATGGGCTTAAATTATATTTATATTGTGCTGAGGAGAGATGTAGACATCACTCTAAATATTCTAAGTCTCTCTAAAGACCATGTCTGGAAACATGTTAGGCACAAACATCATTTGAAAAAATTTATTAAGGTCAGTGTTAAGATTTTGATTGCCTCTTAAGTTCTTTGTCAAATGTGTTCTACTTTTGGTCAAATGTATTCTTAATATTCTGAAAAATGTGGTCTTGTTACTCTTTAAAGAACATAATAACATTCTGTTATGCAAAATGTGATTCTATTTTGAAAACTAAAAACAAAGAGTTACCATGTTAAGATATTTATCATCTCTAGTGACTAAGATAATCCAACTCAAAAGATTGAAAGAAGAAAAATAATTATAGTAGATGCCTGAGAATGTTGGTACCAAAATTAGTCACCGAATCTATGTTAATGTTTATTGAAATATAAAGAGAAGAGAATTCACATAATTATGTTGCAAATGGATGCATGCATCTCCATGTGGTGAAAAAATGTTCTTCCCAGCATTAAACTACAAAAAGAATCAGCAAGGTGCCATTGTGTAGTGTAATGTCAATTTGTATGACTATGGATTTACAAAAATAAGAAAGTAAGTGCATCAATTATAAACATTGTAAATTGACAAAGACCTTAATTTAACTTTTAATTTAAGGAAATTTTCATTATGATGAAAGAATAAATGAGTTTGTTAGTTTCTTTTCTTTTCATTTAGCCATATAAATTTATGGTTTTCAGATATGTTTCCATAAGTAAGTTATCCCCAAAACCACACATTCTCTTAATATTTGTGAAATGTTTTAAATGGATTTGCCTCTGCTCTCCTAAAGATTTTGATTCTATTCATCTACTCTATTTATATTTTTATAATGTTCTCTCATTAATTTTGTAATTTTATTTAGAGACACTATATTGTCTTACTTTCCATTCCCATGTCTCCCTTGTTCACTGTGCATCAAAAGTTTCAGGGAAGCTTTCAGAAATGCTTCATCATTGCTAAGTTCCTTTACAGTTGCTCTATCACAAATATTTCTAGTGTTATCTAATAAAGAGAGTACTATAGAATATTTTTCTTCTCATTTTTGTCCTACCACACAAGTTCAAAGGACTTAAGTGATAATATAGGGAATCCAAATAATAACTGAACACAAATAATAAAGCAAATGAATGTTCTCTACTAACTAATAGAATGTTATTACTATTATACTACAGTTAACTCTTGGTTGACTTGATAATTATCAGATGATTACAGCTAACAATAAGATAACAAAGGGAGCAATGTCAAGAACATTTGCAAGTTTTGCTGAGATAACAGTGGTGAATATTCAATTATACTATGTAGTTTTGTTGTACAGTATTAAGACATGATATTGATGAAGGCTTTAAAATATGTGGTATATACAATTTTCTCAGTGAAGATTTATATACAAGAACAGATGTTACAGGAAGATTGTTTAAGGCATAAATGTTCTTCATATGCTGACCTAGACCTGAGTTTAATACTAAAATCCTATGTTTTACCTGGAATGAAAGGAATGACTTCACAAAGTTGTCTTCTGACCTACATATATGTGATATAAAATGTGAGTCCACACTCATCATGTACACATACAACAAAAATAAATAAATTCATAAAATGCATATGAAAAGAGTAAAGTCATTGGACCTTATTTGAATATACATTACTTTTCAGGAACATAACTTAGCAAAATTTATTCTATCAATTATATTAAAAGTACTATGGAATCATAAAGTTATATAGTAAATTAAGCAATCACAGATAGAAGTCGTCAGTATTTACATTTTTATAACCTACAAGTGAACTATGTTTGATTGCCTTGTGAATAAAATAATATTTAATTTCTTAGAAATTATTGTTTGAGATTGCATTAAGGTGTTTATGGTAAGAATCCTTAAAATAACAGGGTTGAGAAATCCAATAATGGAATTTGAGGCATATTTACAAAGTATGAAATTTGTGAAGGTTACTAATTGACAGCTGTTCTTCCAAAGAAAGCCAGGCTCTCACATTTGCCCCTTATGGGTGGTATGGTAGCATCCAGTATGGTGGAGCCTCTAGTATACAAAATCATGGGATGTGTACTTTTACACAGACTTACACTCAGGAGAAGCTGCCTCCAAAATACAACTGGTATATGAATTGTACTTTAAAAATGACAAGAAGGAGTAATTATTTTTTATGTCTCTTTTTAAGTAAATGATTTAGTGACATGCAACTTTTAAAAACAAATACACAAGATTCAACTCACAGACCACATAAAGCTCATGAAGAATGATGACCAAATAGGGGAGCCTTCAGTCCTTCTTAGAAGGAGTAACAAAATACTCAAGGGTGCAAATATGGAGACACAGTGCAGGACAGAAACTGAAGGAGGGACTGTCTACAGACCATTCCACCTGGATATCCATCCTATATGCAGTCACCAAAGGTAGAGGTTGATGTGGATGTCAGGATGTACATGCTGACAGGAGCCTGATATAGCTGTCTCCTTAGAGTCTGCAAGAGTCTGACATACTCAGAGGCAGATGCTCACAGCTAACCATTAAACTGAGCATGGAGTTCCCAATGGAGAAGATAGAGTGAAGGCTGAAGGAGTTGAGAGGATTCGCGACACCATGAGGAAAGCAACAATCCCAACCAACCAGAGCCCCCAGGGGCTAAGCCACCAGCCTGGGAGCGCTTAGGGAGGGACCCATGGCTCCAGCTATATATGCAAGGGAGCTATATATAAGTGGGAGAAGAGATCCTTGGTCCCATGAAGGCTCGACGTCGTGGGGGGTGGGGATAATCGAGGGTGGGGAGGTAAGGTACAGGGGAGGGTGGGTGGGGGTACACCAACGTGGAGGCAGGAAGAAGGGGGAAGGGATAGTGAGTTCCTGGGAGGGAGGGGGGGAAATGGGGTAAGGAGAGAACATCTGAAATGTAAAAAATAAAAAATTTTTTCAATTAAAAAATAAATAAATAAATAAATAAACAAAAAAAAACCAAATACACATGTATGATGTCCTTTAAAATGAAACAGTATGTATATTTATTAAATATATATTAAATTATACATTAATTTATCTTCAGTTTGGGGTTGAGGGATGGGGCCTCCAACCCACTTCAAAAGTCTTAATCCAGAATTTCTCCTGTCAAAAAGAAATGCAGGGACAAAGAGTGGAGCAGAAACTGAAGGAAAGGCCATCCAGAGACTGCCACACCTAGGAATCCATCCCATCTGCTGACACCAAACCCAGACACTATTGCTGATGGCAGTAAAATACAGATGCAGATGTACACAGCCAAACATTGGACTGAGTCTGGCGACCCCAATGGGGAAGTTAGGGCAAGGACTGTAAGAGATGAAGCAGTTTGCAACCTCATAGGAAGAACAACAATATCAACCAACCAGACCCCCCAAAGCTCCCAGGGAGTAAACCACCAACCTAAGAATCACAGGGTGTATCTGAGACTTCAGCTGGATATGTAGGAGAGGATCGCATTATCTGGCATCACTAGGAGGGAAGCCCTTGGTCCTGTGGATGCTTGACGACCAAGGATAGGAGAACACTAGGCTGCTGATGCAGGAGTAGATGACTGGGTGGGAGAGCACACTCATAGAGGCAGGGGAAGGAGAAGAGGATAGGGGAATTATGGAGGGGAAACTAGGAAAGGGGATAAAATTTGAAATGTAAATAAATAAAATAACCAATAAAAAGGGGGGGAAAGTCTCAACTGAGTGATTCTTAAGATCAGCTTGGTCTGTGTATGTCTATAAGGGCCATCTTCATTGTTAACTGATGTGGGAGGATCAAAACCATTTGGGCAGTACCATTCCCTAGGCAGTGGGTCTTTAACAGTATAAACAGAAGAAATTTATATTCAAGCAGCCAGTAAGGATCCATTTGTTTCTGCTTTTGACTGTAGCTATAATATCTAGCTGTTTGAGTTACTGCCCTGACTTCCCATCAGTTATGGGCTGTAACAGAATTGTAAGCCAAATAAAACCTTTCCTCTCTTAAGTTGCTCTTGGTTGGAGTGTGAAGCTAAAATAACTCTGAGTAATATTTTTCCTGCTGAGTGTGGCCAGAGCCTGTGGTTTGCTTTAAAGCAACAGAATACAATAAGAGTCACCAGATGGTTTTCTAGATTATGTTACATAGTGACATAATACTCTTTTTTTGTTAGACTTCTCTCCTGATGTGTATAATAATACACTCTATCACATTACAGAGTCTGATACAGCAAGAAACAAAGGACAACTGTGGGCTGACAGGAAAGCATACTTTCAGACTTATTTCAAGATGTTGAGTTCTACCAATCACCATATGAGCTTGAGAGAAGGCCATTTCCCAGTTACTCTGTGAGATGAAAGTACCATCTGGGCAAACACTGTGTTTGTAGCCTTTGTAAGAAGCCTGCTAAGCTCTGTTCATATTTCTGTCACTAAGAACACGTGAAGTTATAAATCCACATTGTTCCAGGTCCTTCTGCTTGCCTTAAAATTCTTACACAAAACATGGGCTACAGCTACAATTTTCCTACTGAATACTATATGTCCAGCACTATTCCAAGCATCCTAAAATTGCTTGTATTTTATATGTCCATAACAGACTATGATAGCACTAATCACATTTCATAGATAGGAAATCAAGGCACACTAAGGTGAAATAACATTGTCAAGTTCATTGTGGAAACAATTAACAAATGTGGCATTTCATTTGAACTCTGTTTATAATACTTTCATCCTTTCCTATTACTCTTCAAACCCATTAATCTTCAAATCATCAGCCTTAAAAAATCTTTTAAAGTAATATAAACTATCCAATCAGGTTATACCATAATATCTTCCCTCGGAAATATAATATTGCTTGTAAATAGAATGGAGTGCAATAGGTTTCTATGGTGTGCCGCCTGAATTCAACTGAGGCATTTTCTCACAAACATTTCCAGGAATTTTCATGCTACCTGGCAAGCATAACCAAACCAAGAAACCGGATGCCTTAATTAGCTAGACAAGAGAAAATTAAGACTGGTTTTATTCTGTCTACAATCTGTCGGTAATGTAGTCAGAGAAAAAAGTCTCTGTCAGAACACAGGCAGGAAACGATAAAACTTATTGCCAACATTATGTAATCATCTGTCTGCCTTAACTAAGAGAACCCATAATTTCAAATCTACAATTACACTGAAAATTACTGATATTCCTAATGATGAAATATATGTGTGTATATATACACAATATATATGTGTGTGTGTGTGTGTATGAAATTTTAACTTGGTCTAAATGTTCTTCCTATTAGTTTAGCTAATGAAATTATAATCAATTTGAAAATACAGGTCATATGGCTACATTACTGTTGCATATGAGACAAAGTTACAAATACAATGATTTTTAACTGTCATATTCTATGCTACAAATTGTATAATAATTTTTTTACAAATAGTATAATTACATTGAATTGCATTTTTAAACTTAGCAAGCAAGGTAATATATTTCTTGATGACATTTTCAGTAATATATACCATTATTCTTTAATCCTATCCATCCTCCTACAGTATGTCCTCCCTAACTCTCCTCTCTCCCCAACCTCCAACTGTCCCTCATTTTCTTCATGTCACATGGACTCCAATGTACTTATTTTTCCTCATCCATCCCTTTAGGTTCATCATCTTTTTCTTCAGTCTTTTTGTACTTTCATCACACACACACACACACACACACACACACACACACACACACACACGCAAAAGTAATATTCCACTTTACTTGTAGACAGGTGCCTAGTATAACTGTCATCTGAAAAACTTCACCCAGCAGCAACTAATGGAGACAGATGCTCAGACCCACAGTCAAACACTAGGTGGAGCTTGTGAAATCCTACTGAAGAGTGGGAGAAAAGAATTGAAGAACCATAAAGGTCAAGGAAGCAACAGGAAAACCTACAGAATCAACTAACCTGAATCCATAGTGGCTCACAGATACTGAACCACAAGACATCATGCATTGGACAGATATAACCTTTCTGCACATATGTAACAGTTGTGTAGCTCAATCTTCACATGAGACTCCTAACAGCTGAAGCAGGGGCTATACTTGAGTCTTTAACCTGCCTTTGGATACCTTTCCTCTAACTGGTCTCCCTTGCTTGCCACAATAGGAGAAGATAAACTTAGTAGTAATGTAAGTTGATATGCCAAGGCAGGTTGATATCAGTAGGAGGCCTCCCCTTTTCTGAAGAGAAAGGGAGATCAGGAGGATGACAGGAAGGGAGATGAGAGGGAGAGATTGGGAGGAGAGGAAGGAGAGAAAGAAGTAATCAAGATATAAAGTAAATAAAAAATACTTGAACAAAAGAATAAACAGTACGCATAAATCATATGCAGAGCCATTAAAATGTCACAAGGTGAATGTACAAAGAATTTAATTTGAATGCACTTATTTCACAAGCACTTATTATTGCTAGATTTAATAAGAGAAGTGAATAGCAGCAGTCAGCCTGGAAAGGACACTGATATATAAACATCTTTAATAAGATACATCTGACAGAAAGGTCTCAAGGCCATGAGTGGCTCCACAGGTGCAATGGAGAGCACCAAACAGTTCGTTCATGGAGATCTGTGAACCATCAAGCCTTAAAGAGCATGAGATAATTCCCTTTAAAGTCCATATAGAAGTGAGAATGATTACTTCTATAGCCAATGGGCATTTTTTTTTCAGGACAGTCATTATTGCAGCTCATAGGATTCCTATCTAGCTAAGGCTGATAATTATGTTTCTTCTCTTGGAGCATATATAATGCCTTTCAGCACTGGGAAGGCTTCCCAGTAGATTTGATGCTGTCATGTCAGTATAAGTTTGGTTTCTCCATTCTTCATCAATCAAATATGTGGTGTCTTCAGCAATAGGGTATTAATGTTAATTACTGTGGAGTCATGAACGGCAGTAGGAATAGCTTGCAATCTGGGCATCTATATGACCTCACTGGACAATATCCTAAAAAAGAAAACCCTTGCCTGGCAGTATTTCTTTACACCACACACACACACACACACACACACGCACACACACACACGGAAATTCTACCAGAAGAGGTATGCCTTCAGTGGTAATTAAACACTTTCCTATTGCATTTAGTAGATCTCCTCTACACGAGGAAATACATACCTGGTACCATTATCAGGGCCAATAACCTGGATACACAAGTCCTAGGATCTATGAGAGAATCCACTACAACTATTCAGTTAAATGAACATAATATTTAGCAACTGCTAATGATTTATTGGCTTACTCATAGATTAGTGCATATCTTGTCTTTCATCTGGTGAGTCTCTCACTTCATTAGATGGTAAATAACACAGAGCCCACAATTATTGTTAATTCATAAATGGAGCATCCATATTGTATGCCTTTCCCCAAACTTAAATATCATTGTAGAAGAGAGGACAACAATATCAAAAGAGCCAGGGCTACAGGATTATCCCAAGGAAACAGTGTTTCCTGGACACAACAAGGCAATTGAGCATTTGAACTCACAGGGATTGTGATAGCATGCATAAGATCTACTCAAGGTAGTCAGACAGAATCTCAGCATGAAGGAGGAAATGGAGGTACAAAGTCCCACAACTAGATAAGGAGCTATTGGCCATTGATAGTTGCTAGAAGTCATAAGCCAGTTTTCTTTAAGGGTGTGACACCTACCGGAAAACATTCCTGGCAGGCCCCAATTGCCAAGACTGACCATGCATCACATTCTCATTGGGTTAAAAACAAAACAAAAAATAAAGAAAAGAACATAAAGTTGAGTTGGTTGAGAGATGGGGAATGATTTTGGAGGCAATCGGGAAGGGGTGAATATATTAAAACAATATTGTATGAGCATGGGGGCCTAGGTCCAGCCAGTGTATGTTCTTTGGTTGGTGGTTCAGACTCTGAGTGAGTCCCAAATGTTCAGGTTAGTTGACTCTGTTGGTAGTCCTGTGGAGGTTCTATTCCATTTAGGGCCCTCAATACTTCTGATTTTTCCATAAGAGTCCCTAAGCTCCATCTACTGCTTAGCTGTGGGCGTCTATATCTGTCTGAGTCAGCTGCTGAGTAGAGCCACTCAGAGGACAACATACTCCTTTCTACAAACATAACAAAGTATCATTAGTACTGTTAGAGATTGGTGCTTGCCCATGGGATGGATCTCAAGTTGGGCTGGTTATTGGTTGACCATTCCCTCAGTCTCTTTTCTATCCCCTTTGCCTGTATTACTAGTACACAAGATAAATTTTGGTGTTGAGAGTAGGGTAGTAAACAGGTTGTAAAGTGAATAAGTAAAAAGAAAAATTAAATTAACTTCAAAAAAACCATATTGTATTAAATTCTCAAAGAATGGTTAACATTTTTTCAAGTATTTTTTAAAAAATGAGAATGGCATTGAGAAGGGATTTGCAAGAGGGGCTATAGAAGCCTCCAAAGAACTGTATACAATGCCAGTCTCCCCAGGAATTTAAAAGAGGCATCTCAGAAAGATCTCCTAAACCAAGGGAAAATCTGAATTTTTTGTAACCTTTTAGAGCTGGCAGAAAAAAAATTCACATCTCAAGATTTATTTCAGTATAGCATATGTGACAAAAAATCATGGAGGGACCAGGTCCTGGTTATGACCAGAAATCAGGATGCAGGTAGGTCACAGAACAGACATCTTAATGTTGTAACGCAGAGAGCTTCTGAGTAGCATGGCCTAATTCTTTCAGTTTGAGATCTAGCCTAAAGATACAGGCCTTTATTTTAATAGTTATGAATAAAAATCTTCTGTAAACTTTCAATTTTGCAATCATATTTTATGCCTCAACTCCTTTTAATATTAATAAAATCATGTTTCCTTTTGTCTCATTAATAATCTGTATTTTGTATCCTTGCTACTGTATCATAGTTTATATAAAAGAAGTAGTACATCATTGCTTGCCTTCCTTGTTTTCTTAATATTGGAAATTTCTATAGTTTGGGTTTGGTTTGCATGTGTGTGTGTGTGTGTGTGTGTGTGTGTGTGTGTGTACACTTTCTTAGAGGCTTCAGTTAATGTAAAATAATTAGTCATGTATTTATTAAATATTTTATTTTTACTATTGAGTTTCTATGAATGTCTTGTGACATTGGTTCTTTGATGGAGACAATAAACATGAGAAAGAACTACAGGCAATTAATAACTGCTGAGAGAGGTAGAATTAGTCTTGCCCAAAAATGAACTTCCATTTGATTACTCAATACAAAGTGGTCAGCTCTGAAATCATATACACATAAGCAACATTGAACAGACTCAGCAGGCTTTAGCCATATATTTATGGATTTAGATATAAAATAATCAAAGAAAAATAGGATATCATTTTGAGAGAGCGTGTTTTAGAAACAAGGCAAGGAATGAGGAAAAGGAGATGAGAGGGGTTAAAGTGAGTAAAGGAAAGAGAGAAAGGGATATAATTACATCCTCATTAAAATTTTAATTTATTTTTTAGAAAAGGAAAAAAAGGACATATCTGTGTGTTTGTATGCTTGCCATAAAAATATATTATGGAAACCAATCTGGACTGAGTATCATTCAGGCAAATGTACTTTGTATAACAGAAGAAAAAGTTTCTGTTTTTGAAATATTTTCAATGTTCATATTAGGTGTGGTGCATTCTGTGTGAAATTGATGATTAATCTATTGCAGGACACAAATTGGTGAAAATCATAGCAAGTTTATGATTGGACTTTTCTCAAATGTGCTTAGCCCTCTGCTATTGATAAGAATAATTTTATTCATCTTTCCACATTTTCTGGAATGTTTTAACATTTAGGTACTATTTCAGAATAGAATTTGCAGTTCCAATGCACCTATCTGCAGGCTTTGATTTTTCTCTAAACCTATTTATTTAGGTTTCTTGACCACTTAAACCTCCTTTCCAACCCACTGACCAGAGGTGGGAGAATAGGAAGGTTATTAATTAAAAAGGGAGTTGGGATTTTTGTCGCTACCCTCGTCCAACCAGCGGAATAAGGCAACGGCAATTGTGTTCTTCTTCAAGCAGTTTATTCAGGCTTCCTTGTACAACAAGCTTGCTCCCTCTTCCTTTCCTCCTACAACAAGCCTCCTCCTACTGCCCCAGCAGTCCCTTATATGCATTGCCTTAATCCTATCAGCAGCTGCCACACCGTCACTGTTCATTGGCTGTTCCATATGATGTGAGGTGGGCTGATTGGGTAGCCACACCTGGAAGCGCAAGCCTTCTCTCTTTAATGAGCCACAGCTGCGGTGCCTACTCATGCTTGCTGGCTACATGCCAAGCACCATCTTTTAATGGCGGGGAGAACTGCTTCCTACAGAATTTGTTTAAAAGTAATTCTTTGGGGGCAACTCCACTCTATTGTCAGGATACCAGCTGTCCAGTCCATTAGCAAACAGCAAACACAAATCAGTAGCAGTGGCTTGATCCAGCAGAAACTGCAAGGCTCTGCCCAATCAGCCCAAGTCATCAGAAGCAACAAGAATCATCTGGAATATCATGAGAAGTTCTTTGGCATGTTTCTCTCTATGAAACTAAGCCCTGAGTAGCCACATGAAGGCCCATGAAGACCAGTGAAAACTAAAGAAGAACCAGTAAAGACCACTGAAGACCAGCAAAGTGTTGCATGGTGTTACAATACAAGAGTGACCTCTCACTGTTTATGGGTTTGCATTTATCCTCTTTCCAAACATCATGCACCCTCTCAAGCATCTGCTACAGCAAAATATCACATACCTTCTCACAAGTCTGCTTCAGCAAAACATCTTTTCACAAGACACCTTCTGGAAAAATCTTATGACACAACTGACTTTCCAAAGAAATCACAAAATCATACTTGAACACTCTTATTCTATTTCTCTTTGACATTGGGTGTTGTTAATTGAGTTTATATGTTCTCTTACAAATGTTAAGTTCTACAGGCTAATATTTAATTCCCTAATTATTTCATCGCATGCTTTGATCCCCTGTAAGTTCCAAAACCTATTAAAACTAAAAAGCATGATACTATCCAGGCTCTTATATAAATTAATAGAAAATTTACACTGGATATGACAAAACAGTTAGCTGATAAAGGAGAAATGTCTATAACAGTGGGACTTTTTAAGCCAAGGTTTGTAATGACTATGACTTGTGAGAGTCAAAATTTTCTTCTACGCAGTAATTTGCCAAGCTTGACGTTTATGACACATGTGTCTCTAATGTCTGTTAGGACAAAATGTTCTGCTTCATATCTCTTCACAGTGTAGACAAGATGATTGTCTCTATAATTGATAGCAGTTTTCTCTGACTAACCATCAAACATTGCTGACTTCCCTTGCCGTTTTGGATAAACTGCAATTTGATTATCATCAAAGTCTTTGCAAGGCATCAAGTGAGTGGTTGGAAATGCTGTCAAAGTGAGTCAGTTCAAATTACCAACGCTCTATTTTAGGGTCACTCCAAATGTGCCCTAAGACATGATATGGAGGGTGCTAAGTAAATGATGAATAATAATAGTGTTATAATTTACATACAGATGGGTTTTTAGACCAGGGCATGAAAGAAGTCAATTGGAAGAGAGCAAAACACAGATCATATCCTTTAAGATGCTTTGATTTTAAAGTGCTGTGGTGAACAGTTAATAGATGAAGCATGAAGTCTTTGAGATTTCTCAAGAGATTTAGACCCATCCTAGAACAAAGCATTTCTATGAGAGAAAGCAAGTGACTATAAATATGTATGTGATATATCCTGCTGTGTATGATTTATAGAATAAAAACATTCCAACTATCTCTTAGACTCTAAATCCAAACCTTTGTGACTTTAAGGACCTCATGCCCCTGATTTTGTACAGTTTTCACATTTATAATGGAAACTCATTTCCACTGAAGTCCTGTTTCTATAACAGTAGTTCTTATGGAAATGTCCTTGACAGGAGGTTGAGACTATCTTTCAGAAGCACATCTGATTCTATTGTCATCTTTCTCAAAGCTCATGGATAAGTCTGTGTAAAAACAGCATATTTGTTGAATCTTTTATACAAATGTTCTGTGAACACTGGGGACTTACTCTGATTATTAATCTATCACACATTCTGCAGACATAATTGAACTTGAGTATAACTGATTGCCATAGTAAAATGATTTTGTAGCCCATCATGTAAACACAATCTTATTCATAGATTTCTTTTCTTACTTGCAGCTTGTCATGCATTTGAGTGAAATAACTATAAATCAAATGATTTTGGCTGGACATATTTGTCTTATAGTCAATTATGTCTTTGCATCCTCAATGTTATATCCTTCAGAATCTTGTTTATATTTTAAATCGCCTCTGCAAACTCTCTTTTCTCAATTCACTTTCTTGTACTACTCTCTGAGTATTTTATTTTCTTTTCTTCTGGCTTGGCTGTATCTCTCTTAACTTTGGTTTCTCAAAGTACATAGTTTCAAATCACAGGCTTACAATGTAGTAATCTACAGTTACAAAGAAAAAAGGTTTGAGAGCTGCCTCTTCAGTTAAGAGCACTTGCTGTTCTAGCAGAGGAGTAGATTCTGCTTCCTAGCACCCACATTGGGCAGCTTGCAATCACAGGCAACGCCATTTCCAAGAATTCTGATGCCCTCTTCTTTGATCTGTGGGCAGCTTCCTGTACCTATGCATGGAGACACACATGCTCTTACAGTTTTTAAAATTGAATCCTAAAACATAGGATCTTAAAACAAAATGCAAAGTCATGCTTTCCTCCCTTTTCTTTTTTTCTTTCTTCCTAGATGCTGAACTCATGCTTCAGTTGCTATATTAATTGAATGTAATAGTTGATTCCTACTCCAGAGAATTCTTCACAATTTTAAAACACTGTGGTGCAATTTAAACTTTTGAACAATCACTATATGATTCGCTCACTTTCTTTACCTCTCTTGCTCCCTTCCTGTCTTAGCTAGGGTTTTACTTCTGTGAGCAGACACCATAACCAAAGCAACTCATATAAAGGACAACATTTAATTGGGTCTGAGTAACATATTCAGAGAGTCAGTCTAGTATCATCAAGGCAGGAGCATGGCAGTGTCCATTCAGATATGGCGCTACTGGAGGTGAGGGTCACGCCTCTTGTTCCAAAGGCAGCTAGCAGAATACTGGCTTCCAGGCAGCAAGGATGAGGATTTTAAAGCCCATGCCCACAGTGGCACACCTACTCCAACAAGGCCACACTTGTTCTAATAAGGCCACACCTCCAAATAGTGCCACTCTCTGGGCCAGGCATATTTAAACCACCACAAATTTGTTATACATTCATGTCTGAATATGCCTTGTTTAACCATATTTATCAGCAAACAAGTACAAGGGTTCATGATTTTTATCATCTTGTTACTGTTTCATAGAACTATTACTTCTGGGAGCATGTTCTTTGTCATAACAGACCAAAGTTAAGCTAGGCATTATTCTTAGTCTGCTACCAACCTATAAAAAGAAGGCAGGTCACAGCCTACATTTTTATTTTAAATAATCTCAAGTTCTGAAGGATCCAATGTTACGGTACTTTGATGAGAACCATTCTCTTTAAGAAGTTAGTACTTTCTATTAATCTCTATGCTGAAATGGAACATTCAAATTCTTCTTAGGATATTGCTCTCTTAGATTCCACTTTGTAGCCAAGATGCAGAGGACGAAGTGAGTGGGGCACACCATAGCTTTACCAAGACGTTTTGTCTAGGTAAAATGTATTTGAGAAGTACCCCATGCCATTAACTTTTAATAAAATAATTAGCATACATAGTCCTGCTATTTAGCTTTATCATAGTAGAAAGTTTAAAGTTGAGGGAGAAAGTAATGAAATAACTTTTATTTATTTTTTAGGAAAGATATATCTATATTTATCATAATTAATTTCACAGAGTTGTAGAGGTAAAATTATAAGGACAGATTTATGATATACTTCAAACTCATATTAGCTTCATTCCGTCTTACAGAGAACCTGAATGCTGTATTTATAATCATATAGTTTGCACAGTATACAACAAAAGCTCTAATAGTTACATTTCTAAATACTTGTTAAGAAATGATGCTGTGCCCTCTAATTTCAAACAGCAGTGGCATGGAAAAAAATGAATACATCGAAGACTAGATCCTAAAGCACATGCATGCCAGTGCCTGTACACAACTATATTTATTTTTCTGAATTTCTCCTCAACCATGATTTCAGGTAGAAAATTGAAAAGTAACTTCCACTTCTCTTTTCCAATTAATTATAATTTGATGGTGAAATTTTATTTATCTTAACTGCTATTTTTATTCATTAAAGCACCTTTTTGTTCAGACAGTTAAAAAAGAAAAAGAGTGCAGAAAATCAAAGAGTAAGATGAAGCTGGTATGTGACAAACCCCATATTTGGTCTATTTACTATAAACACTGCTGTGTTACTAGTAAATCTGCTTTCAAAGCTCCAAATACCTTAAATATATTACTAAACTACTAAACGGTAGATTTGCAGAGGAGCTCTGTAAATAGACCTCTACTTTTTTCCATAATGCCTTTTAAATCTGTAGCCCTAAGCACCTTCATTCCACTTGCACTTTGAACTGCTTCTTAATTCTTTCTTGCAGTATCTTACAATTCATATCTGGAAGGAAACAGACTTTCAACTTTCCAGTTCTTTGCTTCCCTAGATGAAAAAGTATGTTAAGAATGCTTTCAAGCTTCCAACACTTGTTATTATATTTTTGGTGACTCTTCCTGCCACTGACCACCTCAGTTCACTCTTAAGAAAATGCCAACAACCACCTGCCTTCTCTTCTTGTTGACCGTTTGTTCAAACTTCTCTCTCACCACTCCTCCCACCATTTAATGATCCCAGTGCCATGCATTGTAGGCTCTAGTTATACTGTAGGTATCAGTTTCTGTGTCATTTACCAACTGTGGCACAGAAGACCATCTTAAAAGCTAGTTGTATCTTAAAACAGTCATTTTATTTATTACAGAGCTAATGAGTCAGCTGTTTAGATTCACTCGTGTCACCATCTGTCTGTCAAATGCATCTGTTACATTCCCTGGGACCCAGCACCTGCTTCTACAGATATAGTTTCTTTTCTGTTTGTGAAGCATCTAAGTATATAAAAATATCTCTTGGGGTGACTTGAAGGGCAAAATCTCTAGTAAGATGTAGTTCTGAAAATCATAAGATTTGTATTTGCTATATTTAATGTCTCCCCTAAAGTCACAAAGCCAGTTCAGATTTAAGGACATGTAAGTGGATGGTGACCTTAACTGGAGGTACGAAGATGTGCATAATATTTTTAAAAGGAGTTAAGATGAATGACTAAGAAGAATCATTACAGATTTATTTGAGGATTCTCTACCCTAGTAGAAGAGGTCAATTAACAGATTAACCTGTAAAAAAAATCATTATTCTCTGACTACAGATGACCAAAACAAACAAAAAAAAAGTTGCTTTCATAGTGGTGTTTAAAGTTTATGAAAATTTCATGAAATTCATCAAATATCAAATATATGAATACAATTGTAGGAACACAGCTTCCTGTCCCATAAGAGAATTACAGGAAAGAATAAGTAAGTAATATGTAAGTAAATTAAATTTAGAAAAAAATCTTTTATATGATTATTTTTATCTGTTCATTATGAATACATTTTCTTTCTCAGGTTTAGATTCATGTTTTTCCCTCCCTAAGTTCATCATTCCTTTTCATAATTAGCCTTTGACTATTTTGCATTTGTACATGCTCAAGTATGCTATATATAATTTGCACTTTTAAAAAATGTTTATCAACTTTGAACCATACTAAAGTATAAAATACTGACTAACACTTTAAGAGTTCATTACTTACTTGAAATATTATCTGAAATATAACACATAATTGAATCCGTTAAAGTTATTACCATGTAAATTATCAATATTACAGCATACTGCCTGAATATTTGAAAGTAGCTTAAAATTTTCATGACAGTTTCAAATACATACTCCTATAGCACTAACTTTTAAAATGCAAAAATCTATGTTTTGCCACTAAAAATTGTGCTATAAGATGTTTATTTTGATCATATTTTTTTTTATTTTTGATTCAAGTAATTAGTCTCATAATTACTTATTTTACATTTCACTGGATCCAAATGGAAGCAAGATTACCATGCATATGATTGCTTGTAAAATGATTTGCTGACCTGATATTTCCTGAGTTTTATTAGTAGCCTTTTTAGGAAACCTGTCTACAATTTTATCCTTTTAATAAGATCACGTCTATGCTCTGATAGGCTACAATGTGATCATCTGATTTTCTTTTCTTGGTTTTCTTTCTAATTTTCCATGGTTTTCTGTTGTGGTTTTGATTAAGCTAAAAATATCAATGCTGTCTCATTTTTAATTTCTTTCTATAAAATATGGGGTATAACATTTAAATTTTTTTTAACAATTGAAATTTTAAAAAAATAATACATAATTAACTAAACTTTAGGAAAGACATCAAAATTATAATTGGCAATTATGTGTTTATAAATTATGTTTTTCCTGACATACCCATGGATGTGTCCCTGCTCCAAATTCATATATTTTGAATTCTAACCAGAATATGATAATATTTGGATATAGTGTTTAGGGTGTAATTAAATTAATTTGACATAAAGATAGTACCAACCCAATTCATTAAGAGTTTTCTAATATATTAAGATATGAAGATGCCCACTGATATATGACACACTAAGGAAAAGTCACATGATCAAGCAGGAGATAATCAAGTGCTAGTCAAGAGACAGATTTTGCCAAAACCCAAACACACTGACACTGAGACCTCAGCCATGGTTTATAGTAATGTTATGAAAGTCTTTTCCAATTAAAAATTGTGCTTTAAGTTTTGTGGGATTTTTGAAATTATGATGAGTATAAGACATGCAGTCATTCATCCCCAGTCTTAC